>JAOTOM010005144.1:552500-1199705 GCA_034440615.1 Ashinkailepas kermadecensis | reverse complement strand
ACTAGAAACACTTCATCTGATGGGTGTCAAGGTCCGTTTCCTGTGGGTGCCCAGTCACTGCGGCATCCCAGGAAACGAGAAGCAGATCATCTTGCAAAACAATCATTACAATTACCACACATCACAGAAATTCCACAACATTTTGAATGCCTTAAATCAACAATAAAACAGAGCATCCGACATTTTTGGAACCAACAATGGGCTGAAATTACAAACCACACACAATTACGTTTCATCAAACCCATCATTGATAATTGGACCACATCATATAAAAAACAGACAAGAAAAAGTTATATCACGGCTCCGCATTGGACATACTTTTCTGACCCATCGATATATTTACACTGCTTCACCTCGACCTTCATGCCCATCATGCAATACTCATCTTACAATTTCACATATTCTCCTACACTGTCAACGTTACCATGACCATAGAAAAACACTTACCAACTACTGCCGTACACACAACATCCCTTTTCTTTACCCACACTATTAGGAGATCAGCACCCTTTCCTCATCAATCTACTTTTCATTTTTCTCCGTAAAACCAACTTGCTTCAAGAGTTATAAACTGACTGTCATAACATAAATTTTCATTAATTCTACTCACGGCACGAAATGGCCTGAGCAGGCTGAAGTGCCTACAATAATAAAATCAAATCAAATTTGCCGTGCTGTGCCCAGTGTGGCCGAACATCATTGTGTCGTAACGGCAGCACCGGATCGCAAGCATCACTGGCTACCGGCCGAAGTCTACCCTCGAAGACAGCTGGTTCATCCCAAGGACCCATCCTGAAGGAAAACAGAAAAGGCGTGGTGTATCGAACATCATGCACTTCCTACATCATCCACTTCATACGCGAGAGCGGCCACACCAAATGCCTCCGCCTAAAAGAACACGTGGCTGCTCCTAAGCGTGACCGTGCCGACACCTCTCCACCGGCGGAACACCGGGCCCAGTGCAGCCAAGCGTTCGAACCGTCTCAGGCTGCCACTCTAGCAGTGGGGTCATCCTGGAGCAGACGTGTACTTAGAGAGGTCATCGAAATAAGGCTGCACTCGCCATCTCTGAACCGAGGCGTGGGAAGTTCTGCCTGAGCCCGGTATGGGACTGCATGCTGCACTCCCACCACAACTGTTAATTTACCGGTTGCATATGGGCTTGCACACTTCGAAGCCAAATAATTGTGTCGTTCCGAATGTGACACGAAGTGAGGTGAGCGAACATAGTTTAATGTCCTTCATTCATGTCCGGAGTTAAATGCTTGCCATGCCCCCTCTGTATGTCTGTCTATGTGTCATGCTAAGGTGTTATGTCCACGCCCCTTCTTGTATCAGTGTAGTCGATTGTTGAATCCAAAAGTGACCCGAATGAATTAGCACTTTCGATAATTAAAATGTCCTGCAATGATGTCAAGCTTGCATATCGATCGTTTATGTTGAATTAACAGTATTGGTTCGTTGAAGGCTTGACGAGACAAGCCGAAGTACAGACCTTTGGAAACAACAATCTGTATAATCCAGTGAAGTCCGAGAATCGTCCAAAAACCAATCTCATCCTGGACAATTTTCAATAGCCAAAGGAAGTGAAACTGCATTCAGGCGATCCACGACCTCGTATGAGTTTTCCCCACTTATCGCGACATTGTGTCGCGATAAACTGGGTTTTCCAAATATTTCAATGTATTCCCACATTTGTGTCGCGATGGATTGAAACATGTACTAAAAGCCATGCTCGGTCGGGAGCCAAGTTTATAGCGACCTACGTTGATGTCGCGATGAATTATTTTATCCCGACATGAAAAAAAATGAGCGGAACTGGAACTTTCTGTAAAGCTGGGTGCACCTGCACTCATACCACACTGTACCAGGTGCAAATATGCAAGTTGATAACGAATGAGACTTCCGCTACGTCTGCCATTATTTTTTTTTTCAGAATGACGCCTACATGGTTCAGAAGCTATGGCGCAGTTAGAGTTAGCAGCTTTTCGTACACTTGCACCTGCAAATTTCCGTCCCTTGTGTGAGAATGTATCAGAAAAGTGAAGGGCATGCTGTTGCCTTGAAGGACAGCAATAGGCAACAAGCTCAAAATGTTTCCCAAAAGGCATGAAATATTGTGCAAGGTAGGTGGAAAAAGTGCTAAAAATGTGTTATGATTAAATAATAGTAAATTTGTGCTTTAACGTGGTTCATTAATTCCTTGAATTTTTCCAATGCAACGTTTATTAACATGGTTAATATGATGTGGATGCTCATTTGCTCTTCAAACGCTTACTTTTGAGTTGGCAAGGAAAATAACACCAAAGATGGGCTCGCAGTTAGGTAATATAGCATAAAAGAAAGTCTAAAAAGCAAATTATAGCATTACCGAATATAATCCCAGTCTAATCTGCCTTCTAAGAAAAAATATATCCCAAATTAGGCAAAATGTATAAAAAAAATTGTTTTAACAATTTCCCAAACTAGAAAAACTTATCCCAATCTAATGTAGCCTAGCCTAGAATGTTTTTGAAGACAAATGACTATCAATACCCACTGTTGGAACAGCTGCATCAAGTTTTATCCCGAGCTAGAAAACTTCGAAGGCCGACTGGACAACGTTTCAGGAACTTTCACATATACAACGATTCAACGCTTCTACAACAAGTCCATCAACAAAATATGTCGCAAAATGAACGCCAGTACCTTGGTTGTCTAAAAATTTCACAAGCTATTGCGGCAAGAAAAGGAGCATTTAGGAAGTATTTCACATACGGCTGAAGAGGACTTAATTGCCAGTAACCATGAACGTGTGACGACCCGCCGCATCATTGCGGCGCGATGCGAGGACCCGCCGCATGCCAGGCGCCGTTCACGGTAATCATATTTATAACAGCCTACTTTTCAAACACCCACAATAGCTCCGATGACAACTACCTACCTGATTTCTTACGAAATGCACAACACGCTTTTTTCCCACCAATCTTGACCTCAAATCCGAAACTTCGATGATTCTTTTCACCTTTCTGAACTGGAGAATGCCATTTCCTCCACCGGTTACATTTCAGTAGGGCCTGACAAACTACATGACTCTTTCTTTCCACATTAATCTGACTACGCCAAACAACACATTTAACTCATCTTATGGTCCAATCACATCTTTCCTGAATCATGAAAAAAAGCTTATCATCATCCACATTCCAAAACCTGGCAAAAATCACAGTAACCCTAACAATTTTCGGCCCGTTGCACTCATCAGTTGCTTAGACAATTTTCTTGAAACAATGACCAATAAAATACTGACGTGGCACCTGGACACAAATTCTCTTTTATCTCCAATTCAATGCGGTTTTCGTCGCGAACGCAGCACAGTTGACCATCTCATCAGATTAGAAACAGATATCCGGCTTAGTTACAAAAACAAGAAAACGCTGTGGCAGTATATCCAGACATTAGCAAAGCTTATGGTATGGTTTGTAAACCCGCACTACTTTTCAAAATCCATTAACTAGGTTTCAAAGGACACTTAGCTCATTATTTAATAGGTTTTTTACCCGGTTATCGCTCTTTCCACCTCAGATGCCAATCATCCATCTCCACTCCACATGTTATGCACCGCAGATTGCCACAGGGGAGTTGCATATTGCCAGTTTTATTTAACATCATCATTAATGACCTTTTCGCTGACATGTCTGCAAATGTATCACATTCTCTTTTTGCGGACGATTTGGTGCTGAGACAAACATTACGAAAATTGTTTACTTCGACTTTAAAAGACATTTGACAGGGTACATCAATGGTTCATAAAATACGGTTTCAATTTTTCAGCTCCAAAATCACCAACCATGATTTTTTTAGCAACTCTACTCCCAGCCCAAACCCAGAAACACACCTTCACCCGCGCACAATGACATATCTTTTGTACATTCTTTTGAATTTCTTGGTGTAATTTTTGATCTCAGGCTTTCCATGCACAAACACATTAAATACATCCAGAACGAAGTTTTCCCCGACTAAATGCATTTCGCTGCTTCACTTCCACCTCATTTGGAGCCAACCCACACACTCTTGTACAACCATGTAAATCATTAGTGCTCCCCACAATGAATATGGCTCAGTAGTTTATGCTGGTGCCAGCCCACCTCCATAACAAACTTACACCACTCAAAATAAATGTATCCGCATCGCACTCGGTGCAATGATTACTTCACCCATTATTTCTTTAGAAGTCGAATCAGGAATTCATCCATTAGCTCTCCGTAGAAAGCAACAAACACTTAGGAACGCCTCCAAAATTCAATTTTATGAAACACCCCACACACGCGCTCTTGCAACTTCTTCCAAATCTACATCATGATTATTTAGGTCCAACCGAAAAACTCACTATAGCTTCTCACTCTCACTATAGCTTCTCGGGTCACGAAATGTTCTGCACAACTTCATTTCACTATTTCACTCATTCATTCTCTTTCTCCACCAACTACACCACCATGGCAGATGGCCGAACGACACACTATTTATCTCACAACCACTCCAAAATCACAACTGCGTCCAGAATATGCTCAACAAAAATTTCACCAATTTCGGTATCGTTATTCCCATGTTCCTTTTGTTTTTACTGACGGTTCTAGAGACGCCAACCTGGAGGAAATGCCATAGTTTCGCGGAAATAACAACATTGATTACCAGACGGAACCTCAATTTTCAAATGTCTTAAGCTCCAGAGCAAGAAATCACGCACAAAATCCTTTCTTAAATTTAATGTAGGATTGCGGTATGGTTGGAGAGATATTCCGTTAAAACTAGTCGTACATCGTTGCAAGTTACTGAAATTTGCTTAGTATTTGTGTTTGGTGTGCCACTTTGGCAAGCATTGCGAGGTCTACGCTTTAGTTTATGTGCATCTTTGGATACTATAGAAGACAAAGATGGGAAAGCATTTGCCAGAGAAGATGAATCTTCCGGGAAGGGAGGACCTGGCTGCCATGCTCCTCCCTCCAAATAGTCTGCGACTTTCACCATCAACCCCATGGTGTTGACTGGAAAGAGTTGGCATAAGAATCGGCTTGACCTACAGCCCCCTCCCAAATATTACAGCGGCTCCTACGCCCATGACACGTGGCATTAGACAGGCAAATGTCATGACACGTGGCATTGGACAGGCAAATGTCATGACACGTGGCATTGGACAGGCAAATGTCATGCAATAGACAGCATATGACAGTGACGGATTCAGGGGTGTAGCTTCGTATGCTTGTGAAAGGACACTCCCCCCCCCCCCCAATGTTGGCTTTGTTCTCCCAATAACTTCAACTTTTATCATGGGACCCTATGTAGTATGGCCCCATCCGAAATCCATTTTGGCCCGCCCATTGCCTTCATATATTGCTCTCCAACAATTTTCAGAAACCTGCACGTATGGAGGGATTCGACTCGCTAGATAACATACTTTAAGTTGACTTCTTATTTCAGGGTGAGTCTGGTGGTTCTGAGCACCTCTCTGACAAACGGAAAGCGTCACACATGCTACCTATATGTAGGCATGCTGAGACGTAGGCAAAGGCGACAGTCTGCCGGGTCGTGCACCGAGTGTGTGATCCGCTTATCGTCACCACCCTGGCCCGCCATCAGACGTCCAGTCAAGCAGCAGTCTTCATCCCCACGGATGGCATCACAGATGTCTTCGGTGCGGTGTTTTCCCGACATAGCCCATCCTTAGGTAAATATAATTCTTATCTCTCCATTCTTCTCTTAAGAGATCTGAGTTTTCAAACTAGAAAACTAAATGCCCACCAACTGAATCAATCAATCAATCAATCAATCATATATTGAGGTCTCCATAGTCCAGGCAATGTAGAAACAAGGCATGTACGTCATGGCTTTTCAGCCCTCTCGTCAAATCACAGTTGAAAATATAAGATAAAATGCCTACTGACCGTCTCCTGATTTAAAATCTAACAATAATAAAGCACATTTGAGATGAGCGTATGCAGCACTATATCACGGGTGGCCAGCATCCTTCCTCAACTTCTCATTCCATGCCGCGATTGCCCTGTATGGGAAGTTGTGTCTGGCGAATTCAGTCCTAATCCTAGGTAGCTCGAGCATATCTGCGTCTGTACCTCGTGTCCGCCTACTGGAGACTTCGTCACGACGGGTGAGACACTCTGCCAAGCTAGGAGGGACGGATGTAGACAAGAGCCTCTCGACCATGGCCACATCCCGCTCTTCGACCATCCTCTCGACCCTCGGCCAGCCCAGCGCCTCAAGGGTGGGCGTTATGTGTTCTCGTCTGTGCTGGCCGGAAACGATACGAGCGCCGAAATTTATGATCTTTTGAATTCTGTATTTCTGCGATTTGTTACAACCTCCCCAAACTGTCAAACAATACTGAAGGTGTGGGAAAACGAGAGCCTGAACAAGAAGTTTCTTTGTCTCACGCGGAATTTTGTGACGTAATTTTGAAAGCCCGACGAGAACAAAATAACACCGCCGAGTGACCTGCGACACTTGCTTTTCCCATGTAAGAGCCGAATCCACGAATACCCCTAGAATCTTAGCGTGAGGCGAAGCCTCAATTTTGTTGTTTCCGAACTGGATGCTGAACGGGGCTGACTTTTTGCACAGGGTTTTTTTAATGATCAAGAGCTCAGTTTTGCTTGGGTTAATTTTGAGTCGGCTCTGAGTGAACCAATTTTGGGCGACGCTGAGTGTGTCTTCGACACGCTGTATAAGCCTGGAAATATCCGAATCAGAGTCCAAAAATTGAATGTCATCTGCATATGAAACTTGCTTACCACAATTTAGGTGTGAGACCAGATCATTAGTGAAAATCAAAAATAATTTTGGTCCCAGCTGGGACCCCTGGACGACGCCGTGCGTCACAGGCAGGGGTCCAGCGGAACTGTCAACGGAACTGAAAGATGAATAGTTGGAGAAAATCGACGACGAGACGCATTTAAGCACTTGCATGACAGCGAACTATGTACTTGTGACATTAATAAGGTGCATACTTTTTAACCACGCGTGATCCATGCCATGGGCGTCGTCGAGGCGCGAGACATGAAGACGCGTCCCCCTCCAGATATGGATGCAGAGGGGAGCACTGGGCATATCCAGTGGACCAGCCAGGATTTTCTTTTTCTGAGAGAATATACAACTCGCCTGACTAGACTCCTATAAGATATACGACTAGCTCGGCCAAAAAAATGTGACAAAACCGAGTTTCCGGCTCGCGAAGCACGTCTAAATTTCATGGTTTTGCGCAGTAAAATCTCACAAATTCTCTTTTCATCTAGTGCATTTCTGGATGTTAAGGGGGACCGCCCTCCCCCTTGGCTACACCTCTGGTCGTGTCCCCCTCATGGAAAGGAGCGCCTATCTAGCTGAGAAAAGGTGCCCCAACAAAAACTCTCGAGTGCGTGCCCCCCCCCCCCCGCTGAACAATTTTGCTTCCAGCCAAAGGCCCCTCTCACAGAAATAAAGGTGCCCCCTTCCCCTGAGTTTAAAAGGTTCCATACAGTGGGCCTTTTGTACCATGCTGTATGCAGTATGCTCGAGTGTACCTCCCCCTGCCCAACATATTTTCCGCCGAAGAGGCCCTTCCAGGAACTTTCGCAATGGCGCCCCTGGAGACGAGTCATTCCATGCAAATTACTGGATCCGTACCTGCTACCCACACCACGTCAAAATTAGCATTACGCATGCGGCATTGCATGGATAAAATCGATATGAAACCCTCATACCACCCATCCCCATCCCCATCAAAAATGCATGGCCACGCCCAAGCCACGTAGCATGGCCGTCGCGAGTGTGGAGCATCTATCGATGCGAAAGGAAAGGAAGAGGTGAAGGAACCTATTGATCATGTGTGTGTGTTGAATTTTGCCAGCCTGCCACCAAAATTAAACACACAAGCATGATCAATAGGTTCCTTCACCTCTTCCTTCCCTTTCGCATCGATAGATGCTCCACACTCGCGACGGCCATGCTACGTGGCTTGGATAGGAGTGAGTGAGTGAGTGAGTTTTGCCAGCCTGCCACCGTGTGGTGATGTCGGCTGTTTCCGGTAGTGTGTAGATGAATGTGGTGGTGGGTTATGGTTCATGGAACGACGTAGTCGGGGGTAGAAGGAATAGGATAGGTAAGGTTGACTTGATGTAAGGCGCCGAAGTTAGGTAGTTGAAGATGACAGGGTAGAGCTGGGTAGAGGTGTGATGGGCTGTCCTGAAGTTGAGGCTGTAGGTTGTTCAGATGCTGAAGAAGGCGCAGTAGTGACGAATGACGAGAAGAGAAGCAGTCCGGACGGTGCTGCTTGGGGTATGGGGTGCAGAGGGGGGGGGGGGGGTCATCGCCGTTTGGGGTGAACATTGCAAGAAACATATATGCACTTATGGGATCATGGATTTTTTCCTTGATATATGTATGTATGCGTATGCATATTTTTTTTTTTTTTAATGTTGCGGGTTTTTGTTCCATGTCTCTTTGTTCCTTTTTTCCCCTTCACAGTTGTTCCAATATGCGTGTTGTTGAAAGGAAGTGGAAGATATGTTCGTGTAATGTTGGGTGTTCATCGTTGAGAAGCGTGGTGAGGTTTAGTGGGAGGTTGTTTGTGGTGCAGTAGTTTGTGATGTGTTGTCTTTGGTTGTTGTACTTGGTGCAGTATATGAGAATGTGTTTGATTGTAAGTGTTCGACGACATGTTGTGCATTGAGGTCGTGGTTGGTTTATAATGAGGTAGGAGTGTGTGAGTGCTGTGTGTCCGATGCGAAGTCTTGTCAGTATCCTTTCTTTGAGTCTGGTGTTCTGATTGATGGTGTGCCAATGTTCGTATTTTGGATGTATATCGTGGAGTTGTGTTCCTCTTCTGTCCCATGTTTCTTGAATGTGTTTGTTGATTGCCTGGTGTATTGTGGGGTAGTAGTCGGATTGTGAGAGTGGGCAGTTTGTGGTTTGTTGTAGTGCTGTGGCCTATGTTTGCTTCGGTGTCTGCATGTTCGTTGCCTTGTATGTTTGTGTGGCTTCGTATCCAAAGGAGGAGTGGTTGTTGTCGAATGTTTAGTTTGTTATGTATGTGCAGTATTTTGGGGATGAGGGGGTGTTTGGAAACGGTGTAGGGTGTTATGCTTTGTATTGCTGATTTTGCGTCTGTGGCTATGATGTTGTGTTCTATGTTTGTGTTGTAGATGGTACAATAGGCCGAATATATTGCATATATTTCTGATGTGTAGGTGGATGCTGTCCGGCAGACGGGCCCGTAAGATGACCCGGTGCTTGTCTGGTATACAGCACCGCCGCTGAGCCAGTCTGGTGTGTGTGTGATTTGGAGCCCTCGGTGTAGATGATGTTGTAATTTGCGTATTGTGATATGAAGTCATAAAGTATTAAGGCTTAATAAGAGCCACAGGGGCCCATCCGGGTTAAGCCTATTTAGAAAAGGTACCAGAAATGTACACACTCTCACCCCAATCAATCCCCCATCCCAAGCTCCTAGGAAGCTACACATCCCAGCCCATCCAGCACCACCCACTTGCTACCGTACAACACCCTCAACAATCACAAGCTCCTCCCATCACACCCATCGTGCCACCATAGACAATCTCATCAGCATCACATCCCGAAGGAAGGTGCCGAATCCACTGCTAGGCACACCCCACACAAATTCATAAAGTGTTCAGACTTAATAAGAGACTCACTTGCTATTGCATAATACACTCAACAATTACAAACTCCTCCCATCATACCCATTGTGCTATCATAGACAATCTCATCAGTATCCCATCCCGAAGGAAGGTGCTGAATTCACTGCTAGGTACACCCTATATAAAGTTATAAAGCGTTTAGACTTAACAAAAGACTCACTTGCTATTGCATAACACACTCAACGATTACAAACTCCTCCCAACTCCCAACTCCTCCCTGTCGATCAACCCTCCCTGGAATACAGAAAAACAACCCCCCTATTCTTATAATGATTGTCTATGCCGTTTTTAAAGATGTTCAGTGTGTTGCTACTGACAATGGTTCCTGGCAGCTGGTTCCAGTGTTCTACTACCCTGTTGGTGAAGAAAGACTGTCTTAACCTTGTCCTGTTGTGATTAACTTTAATTTTGAATTCATGACCTCTAATTGCATCATTTCTGTTAAATTCAAACATTTCCCTGATATATCCCTGTTCCTGACCATGAACAAATTTAAAAACCTCGATGAGATCTCCTCTCAGCCTTCTATATCTAGGTGAAAACATATTCAATTTCTTCAATCTTTCCTCATATGCCAGGTTGCCTATACCATTAACCATTTGTGTTGCCCTCTTTTGTACTCTCTCTAAAAGCCAACAATCTTTCTCATAACTAGGGGACCAAGCTTGGACACAGTATTCCAAATGTGGCCTGACATATGCACAGTAAAGCTTCCTGATGATCTCCTCACTTTTGTATGGCACATTCCTCTGTGTTGCCCCAAGCATTCTTAGTGCCTTCTTCCTGGCTTCTTTGGTCCGTTCTGATGCCCCCAATTTTGTGTTCAAAATAACACCTAAGTCCTTCTCCTGCTGTGTCACAGATAGTACTTGGCCACCCATCAAGTATGGAGCCTTCATATGCTGCCTACCTACATGCATGACTTTGCACTTATCAAAATTAAACTTTATTTGCCATTTTTCGGACCACTTCACTAGCTCGTCTAAGTCTTTCTGCAGCAAAACCTGCTCATTGTGCCCTGTTATTGCCCTAACGATCTACAAATCATCCGCAAATTGCAAAACCTCACTGCTTAGGCCACATTCAATGCTATTCACATATATAATAAACAATAGTGGCCCCAGTACTGACCCCTGGGGGACTCCACTAAGCACATTTTGCCATGATGACTTTGTACCATTTAGCATCACTCAAAGCCACAACTCTATCCATTTTAGGATGCTACCTGCAATACCATGGACCTGAAGCTGCATCATTAACCGTTTATGGGGTACCTTGTCAAAGGCCTTACTAAAGTCAAGATATGCTACATCAACCTGATTTCCCTGATCAAATTGTTCTGTAGCAAAATTCAAACAGTCCAAGAGGTTTGTGAGACACGATCACCCTTTTCTAAACCCATGTTGAGTATCTTGAATCAATCTGTTTCCTTCCAGAAAACTAACTATTCTATCCTTGATAATTATTGATTCGAGTACCTTGCAGACTAGGGATGTGAGGCTTACTGGCCTATGGTTTTCAACTTTCCCTCTTTCTCCTTTCTTGAAAATAGGAACTACATTTGCCCTTTCCCAATCTGTTGGAATTTCATTTTGTGAAACTGATCTACAAAATATTATACTAAGTGGAATTGCCACTTCCTTTTCAGCTTCCCGCAATACCCTAGCATAAATTCCATCAGGTCCTGCTGCCTTGTTTGGCTTTATTTTTTCTGATGCAATTGAAAACAATATCACTATCAATGAAATCAACATCGTGTATCTGATCACCTGTCACTGAACTGTGGTTGACGGTTGGCAGATTAGTCACATCCTCCACTGTAAACACTGATTTAAACTGCTTGCTCAGCTCCTCAACCATCTCACCATCCTCACTCAATATAGTCCCATTTACTTCCAGTGGACCAATTGTGCTTGAAACTTTACTTAGCTTGTAGAAACTAAAGAACTTTTTACTGTCCCCATTACAGTTCCTAGCCAAATCCAATTCTTTTGCTCGCTTTGCTGCTATGATTTTCTGCTTCACAGCATCTCTTGATTTTTTTATACGATCTTAGATTTACGATATTTGAAGCTTCCTTAAATACTCTAAATGCAGCTTTCTTAGCCTTAATTGCTTTCATCACATCAGGTGTAAGCCATGCTGGCTTTCCTACCCTTCTTTTGCGCCTTTGCTTTTGGGGGACATGTCTAATCTGACATTTCGTCAAGTAAGATTTGAACTTTTCCCACATTTCACAGGCATTTAAATCAAAGAATTCTTCTTCCCATTGTATGGCACTTAAAGCCTATCTCATGCAGTCAAAGTCTGCCCTGTTAAAATTTGGAATCTTGGCCAAATTATCCTTGATTGTCCCTGATACCTGTGCCTTGAATCTCACTATGCTATGATCACTTCTTCCCAGAGTTTCTCCTACAGTCAAGTCTTGAACTAAATCACTTAAATCTGAGAAGACAAGGTCCAAGAATGAGCCCTGCCTGGTTGGTTCCGTTACAAACTGGTGTAAGAACAAGTCCTCTTCAAGGCATTTCCTAAACAGTTTCCATGATGGGGAGCCAACACCAACATTTTCATATCCTTTTAGATTAAAGTCACCAAGAATAAGGCTTCCTCCAATTCATATCCTGATATGAATTGGAGGAAGAGTTGTTGTATTTCTGCATCTGTGTATGTACATTTTGGTTTGTCTATTAGGAAGTGTGTTGTGGGGTTTGGTGTTTCCACCATGCTTTAGGTGGTGGGAGTGGTTTTGAGGTGGGGAGTGCGAGGTGTAAGTTTCTTGCGTGTTGTTGAATGCGGCATCCTATTGTAGTTTTGAATGGTACCTTTTTCATGAGTTGGTGTCTGCGTTTGGAGCGGATTTGTAGTGCCTTAGTGCATGGGTGTTGTCTAATGAGTTGCGTTTTGTAGTGGTATCTGAGTAGTGCTTCTGTGCGTCTGTGTTGTAGTTCTGGTATGTGGTTGTATATATGAAGAGCGAGGGAAGGTGAGGTTGTGTATGCTCCTGTGGCTATCTTTAGGCATTGGTATTGAAGAGAGTCTAGGAGTTTGAGGTTTGATTTAGCTTCGTTTTCGAAAAGTGTTGACCCGTATTCCATGATTGGTCGAATGATGGATTTGTATGAGGTCAGTAGGGAATTTCGGTCTGATCCCCAGTCTGTGCCGGATAGTGCTCGTAAGATGTTTATTCTTTTGGATGCGCGTTTTTGGATGTTTAGTATGTGTGGTTTGAAGGTGAGTCGTGGATCTAAAGTGATGCCTACGAATTTTGCTGTGGTAACAAATGGTATGGGAGTGTTGTCTAGTTTCAGTGGCTGTAAATATGTGTGTCGCTTATAGCCAAAGATCATGCATTTGGATTTGTGTGGTGCAATGTGTAGGTTTAGTAATGTTAGCTTGTCGTGGAGATCTGTTAGTGCGTTTTGTAGAAGTGTTACTGAGTGGGCCGGTGATTCTTGTGATGTCCAGAGTACGATGTCATCTGCGTAGAGTGCAATTTTGACTGGGAGGTTGTCGGGGATGACTGAGTTCAGGCCGAGAATAAAGAGGAGGGGGCTGAGAACTGAGCCTTGCATCAAACCGGTTGTGGGGAATTTAGTGTCTGAGGTGTGGGAACCAATTTTGACTTGAAATGATCATTTTAGTAGGTAGAAGTGTAGGTAGTGTAGTAGTCGGCCCTGTATGTCTATGTTGTATAGGTGTTGTAGTAGAGCTGTTATGTTGATGGTGTCGTATGCTTGTTTTAGGTCCAGGAAGACGGCGACGGTGGGAAGCTTCTTTGCCGCAGCTTCCTGGATGTGTGTGATGAGGTAGGTAAGGTTATCTATACAGGATCTCTTGGGAAGGAAGCCTGATTGAGTGGGAGTAATTAGTTTGTGTGTCTGGATGATGTAGAGGAGTCGTTTTTTGACAAGTCGTTCGAAAAGTTTGTGGAAGCAGCTGGTGAGTGCGATAGGGCGGTAGGAGTCGCATAGAGTTGAGTCAGTGTTTGGTTTAGGGGTAGGTATAAGGAGGGCGTGTAGCCAGGATTGTGGATATGTATGTGTTGTCCATGCAGTGTTGTATGTTTCGAGGAGTACCTGTACTGCTTGTGTTGGGAGGTGTTTGAAGAAAGAGTAGTGTATATTGTCTGGGCCTACGCTTGTGTTTCCTGTCTCTGCAATTGCAAGTTCTAATTCGGTGAGTGTAAACCTAGTGTTGTAAAGGTGGTGACGTGTGTGTCTGATTGGAGGTGGAGGGTTCTGTGGAAGTGTGGATGATCTAAGGTGGTAGGTGTGTGCGAAAATGTTGGTGATTGTTTGTGGGTCTGTGATGGTGTTGTTGTTCTGTCTGAGTATGATGGCTTTTATTGGTGGTCGCTGTCGGGTTTGGAATGTTTTCATGAGTGACCAGATTTCGCTGAGAGGGGTGAATCTGTTGAATTGAGTAGAGAAGTTAATCCAGGATTTCCTTTTTCCGTTTGTATGGTTCGTTTGCAGAGTGCTTTGAGTTGTTTGTATCTGGTGAGTGTTTCCGGTGTGCGGTGTCTTTCATATCTGTGTCGTGCATGGTTCCTCGCGCGGATTTCCCCGTGACATTCGTCGTTCCACCAAGGGGCCGTGCGAGGCTTGTGTTGGTGGCGTGGTTTTGTCTGTGGTATGTGTTGGTGTGCTGTAGTTAGGAGAATGTCGGAGAATTGTTCTGGTGAGAGTTGTGGGCTGTGGGCTGTTTGTGCGGCTAGGGACTCTGAGAAGGGTGTCCAGGATGCTTTTTTTAGATTTCATCGGCCAGAGGGGAATTGGGTGGGCCGGTGGTCGGGAGTTGGTGGAAGGTAATGGTTATGGGTGCGTGGTCGCTAAAGTGTGGGTCGGGATCGGCTGCCCAGGTTAAGGAAAGAGATATGCGCGAGGATGCAAGGGTTACGTCTGGGGTCGTGGGAAGGGTAGCGGTGGAAATAGGTACAAGGTAGGTTGGTGACCCAGTATTAAGTACTGTGAGGTTGTGTCGGTTGGCTAGTGTGATGAGTGTGAGTGCTCTGTGATCAGGTTGTGTTGTGCGGGTGTCCCATAGTGGGTGGTGAGAGTTGAAATCTCCGGTGAGTCTGACCGGGTGTGGATTTGGTCAAGTGATTTATTTAATTCCGAAAGGGTTTCTGTGTTTCGCCGGGGGTGGGGGTCGTATATGTTAACGAGTGTGTAGGCGTTGTTATGTATGTGTATTTCAGTGAGTAGTATGTCTGCTGTGGTGTTGAAGTGTATCAGGCGATGAGGTGTGTTGTTCCTAACGTACGTGCAAACACCGCCTGACCTGTGTGCGTTGTGTGAGTCTTGCCTGTGTAGTGTGTATTGCGAAATGTTGAATTGGTAAGGATCGTTGGGTTGGAAGTGTGTTTCTCTTGAATGCATAGTGCTGTATGGTTTGTTTGCAATGCGTAATGTTTGAATTCATGCCAGTGTCTAATCAGTCCGTGTGTGTTCCATTGAAGTATGGTGTTAATTGTTGGTGGGTGTTGGCTCGTGTGAGTGGCTTCTTAAGTGAGTGTTGTCTTTTGCTACCTTTAGCTGGTCTTTTTGGCTGTCTGTAGGAGGGTGTAGTCAAACGGAGGGGTGTGGTGAATTCTGAGTCGGTGGAGTAGTGCTCTGTGTCTGATTGGTCTTCCGTTCCTGTCGTGCCCTGGTCTGTGGTGTGAGGTGGGTGAGGTGCCGACGTATCGGATGCAGGTGACGTTTGAGGTGATGCTGATGGTGGCTGGTAGTTCAATGGTGGTGGTGAGTATGAGGGTGGAGTGGTTGTTTGGTGGCGTGCTGGTGGTTGTTGAGTTGCGCGTGGGCCTGTGGTGGTTGTCGGTGTTGGTGTTGTCATGCATGCGGCAGGTGTTGAGGTGTGTTGTGGCTTGTTTTGCTCTGTTGTCTGTGTGCCGGCGTTCCTGGTGTGCTTTGCAGTGGGCAGTGCCGGATACTCCTGCTGTGTTGTTGGTGGAGGTGAGTGGTGGAGTGTGCCGGGCTCTGTGCGGCGGCGAGCCGGCCACGCCGACTGCGGGTTCAGCAGCCATGCTCTGGCCTGGAGCAGGGACCAGCCGTCCAGGTGCACCAGGCGCAGGACCTCCCGCTCCATGGTCCAAGTGGGACAGTCCCTGCTCCAGGCCGCATGCGCATCCCCGCAAGTGGCGCAGCACAGCTCGCCGATGTTGCAGGTGTCGGTGTCTTGGGGCCCGGCACAGCGCCCGCAGGTGGTGTCTGTGGAGCGACACCCCCCCCCCCCGTGTGCCCGTAGCACTGGCATTTCTGGCAGCGCCTAGGGAGGGGTGCGCGAGGTTGTACCGTGTATCGCATGTAACCGGCCTTCAGGTAGGCCGGGGGTGTGCGTGTGTTGAATGTTATGATGAGGATGTGGTTGGGGCGTCGTGGCCTCGGGGGTGGCCTATAGGCGGCGGAGGCTCCCTGGTCCCCGAGTTTGAGGGCCAGGTCGTCCGTCGATACGCAGGCCAGCTCCGGGGCCAGGATGGTTCCCTGAGAGTTGTTGAGGTGGGTGGCGGGTGTGATGGTGATGGGTGTGTGGTGAATGGTCTTGATGGTCGGCAAGATCCGACCATCGATGTGGTCGTTCGCCTGAATCAGGAGCGCCCCTGAGCGTATTTGGCGGGCGTGGAGGGGCGTCCCTGTGAGTTGTGTGATGGACTCCTCCACCAGCCAGGGGTCGAGGGAGCCCATGGGCTTCCCGTCCCCCCGGCGGCAGAGGTAGAACTCTCCGGTGGGTGACTCCGGTGCGTTCATGGTGTGGTGTGAGTGGGGTATGTGTTGTGTTGTTCGTGGCGTTGAGAAAGGGTGAGTAAGTGGCAGGTGTGTGTGACAACGGTACAATACAATATAATACACAGGCGGAGGGGGCGGAAGGGCGTGAAGAGAGCCAGACAGTTGTAAAAGTAGGGCAGGACAGTTCAAGACAACATAGAAAATGGAAGCTGTGCTTGAAGGGAACACGGTTAGGAGAGGGTAGAGAAAGATCGTGCAGAAGGCACTAGAGTGAAAAAAGGGTTGGCTGGGGGTGGGGGGAAGACGGGGGGGGGGGGGGCAGCACCGCCGGACTGACCGTGTTGTAGAAGAAGGCGCCAGGAACGAAGAGGCAGAGGAGGAAGTTCCTGAAGGCGCAGGTGTAGATGAGGAATGTGGAGTCCGAGTCGAGGGTGCGGAAGACGGAAGAGGTCTAAAAGGTCTTGGAGAGAAGATGTAGTCGCTGAAGGAGTGATGAGGTAGAAGGTAGCGAAGGTCGATGAGGCGGGGGATGAGGGAAGGTTGGTGTCAGGGTGTAGTGTAGCCTTGTGCTTGTGTGTGTGTGGTGGCAGGCGGCTGGTGGTTAGGTAGCTGGTTGCTGGTCGGCGGCGTCTTGCGGTTGCGGCGCGGCAGATGGCTGGCGTCTTCCCGGCGTATGTGGCTGGTTTACCGGCGTATCTGGCGTCAGGTCTACCGTGGCGAATGGCGAGACGTGCGTAGCGAGGTTGGGTATGCTTGGATAGGCTGCGACCATGCTTTATACCTGGATATTTTACGCGTTACGCGTCAAGCGCGGACATTAGCCGCCGGCTGTCGGGCGGCGAAACTAGCGTCGCCAATCGGCCGGCGGGGGAAACTATAGGCAGAGCAGCCCGACATTGTCAACACATTTCTGCCCTTCGAATTAAATTACACCGTATTGGTATCAAGGGCAGAATTAAATTACACGTATTGGTATCAAGGGCAGAATTAAATTACACCGTATTGGTATCAAGGGCAGAATAAATACACCGTATTGGTATCAAAATGGCCACCTTTATCACCAACTTTTTAGAAAATCGCTCCTTCGTCGTCCGCTGCGGCAACATTCATTCCCGGCCCCACACTCTCGACCAAGGCGTCCCGCAAGGCAGCGTCCTATCTCCGACCCTCTTTCTCATCATGATCAACGACGTATTAGAACAACTTCCCTAATTTCTCCCCTACTAAAATATTCTCTCTATGCCGATGATTTGGCTATTTGGTGTACGCACCCATCGGCAGAATTCAGCGAATCACGTTATCCAACTCGCCATGAATCACATTGATTCATGGTGCTCCCTCTGGGGCCTACAGATCTCCCCAACCAAATCGGTCATTATGCTCTTTTCCCGGCTTCCCAGACACATCCCGCCAAGCAAACCGCTCCGCTTTCGCGATCAAATTATCCCCTTCCAAACCTCCTTCAAATATCTCGGAATTATCCTCGACAAAGGACTTTATTTAGCCCCCACATCACCTATATTAAACAGGGCTGCGCTGTTCGACTTAATCTCCTGCGCTGCATCTTCGGTCGCGACTGGGGTGCAGACAGGACGACTCTTCCCAAAATGTAAATTGCACTAATTCGTTCAATCCTGGAATACAATGCGTTATCTTCGATCATGTATCTCCAACACTCACCAAGGCACTGGAATGCACACAAAATCACGCACTCTGCCTCATCACCGGAGCACACTGCACCACACCTACCACCAGTCTCCGGGGTGAGACCAGCCTCCCTAGCCTACAACAACGAAGAACACTACAACTCGTTAGATACCACTTCAGGACAACAACGCGGCCAAATCACCCCTCCAATGTCGCATAGACTAAACCCCGCGGTTCGGCGTTCCAAAAACAAAAACAAATACAGCATTGCCATTCACTTGAAGCAGGTTCTCACATCCACACTGAAATTTCCGGAGGTTACCCCTGACCGAGTTCCCCCCCTCTCCCATTTTGGCACATGAAACACCCCAAACTCGAGTATCTCTTTAGGCACAATAAAATCCTGCTCACCCCCATCGAAGTCCAAGTTAAGTTTTTTTTTTAATATCAAGAGGCCCACCCACAACACACCTTCTTTTGCACGGACGGCTCACGTACCAGCAATGGTACGGTAGCCGCCTGGTGCGGTGGGTCCGACACTGGTCAAACCAAATTAACACTTCACCATTCGGTATACACAGCAGAACTAGTCGCCATACTCACTAGCCTCCAACACATCACTGCGCAACACATCACTACCCCTACTACAATATGCCACTGACTGACGATCCTCCATGGACGCCCTCGCGGCACTACACAATACCACGCATCCCACGCTCCACGCCATCCGACACCTCTACAATGACAACCACGCACACCTTCAGCTCACCCTGCTCTGGATCCCTGGACATAGGGGTATCCCGGGAAACGAAAGGGTAGATGGTCTCGCCCGCGCGGCGATCGACCTCCACGCTAACAATGGAGGTCCGGTGCCCCCGGGGATCTTCTATCCCTCACAAATAATTTATTTTAAAAAATATATTCAGGACTGCTGGTCATACAACACCACACACCTACACGATATCAAGTCCACACTCTACAGCTGGCCCTCCTCCAACCAGCACACTCGTCTGAACGAGGTGACACTCGCCAGACTTCGCCTCGGACACACCAAATTGACACACGATTATATTTTTCATCGACTTTGTAGCACATGTCACGTACGCCTTACTGCCACTTAACTGTCCAGCATATGCTCCTCACCGTCGCGATATCATCCGGTATTTCACCAACATCCATTCACAACTTTCGCTTCGAGCTCTCCTCGGGAATAAGCACCCGGCACTCCTCGAGTTACTTTTCCGCTTTCTACAAGACACCAAACTCTCCGAACTGATATCTAGCCTCCGTTGCATTTACCTGATCCAAGCAAGTATGATGTGAAGTTAAAAGTTATATGACACGCGCTACACTCCTCACTGGCTGTATGACTCCGCTCCATACCTGTTCCTCTCCGACGTCGCAAAACACATACATATAGGTTATCTCACACTAGGTAGACAGGAACCGATCCAATTTGGCCAAAACGGACGGATTTCCTCTTAAACTGCGCTTGGTTTTTACCTACGGGTTTTCCAAGCTTGGTTTTTCCCTTTTTAGGGGTTTCCAAGCTTTAACTTAACATACACCGACACATACAAGGTCGGGCCTGAATCCCACGACTCGCTCTGGGTGCCAGGCCTCTGCTTCGCTTCGCTTCAGGTCTCAGGTGGGCAGTGGAGCCTCTCCGTAGGCTGTGAAGCTGTCCACCCTCCAAATGTCCTTCCATTGTTATGATTGTATGTATGTATGTATGTATGAACATGTACCTGTTTACCATGTATGTACCGTCCCTCTTCGCCATGTTTGTTGTTTGACGGCGTCTCTCATTTCTTGCCTAATTGATATAACCGGATGTCACATAAGCCGGATTAACGTAATTCCTTCTTTAACGTAACAATCTCTAGCAAATGGCACTTTTTCTCAGCTAAAGATTTAGGGAAAAAAACAAACAAAAAACGTTGTCATAAATTCAACAATACCAAGAAACCGTGCAATAAATGTAAACAAGTCGCAGCACTGCGTTGTGTAAGCAGGTTTACATTTTGTTACTTTTCGAAAACGTAGAAACCGGGGGACGACGTTGGACAGCGTTCTGCGCTTCCCATGACTACTGATCGAAGACAAAGGGACCTCTTCTCAAGCGCAGACGAACTCCAGAGGTACGGACGTCAAATCTTCAAAGGTGGCATCGGGGAACAACAACTAACGGCGAACCAGGGTAATCATCTGGCACCCTCCCCTCCGCGTCCAGCTGGCCATGTGCGTAAACACGCAGATCCAGACCTACAGACGGGTCGGTGACCCAGATCTGGAACACCGTCGGCTGAGAGACAAGACCCGGCAGACCATCCTGGCGGCACCAGACGGCTTCACAACAGACCCGGCCTAAGACAAAGAAACTGCACTTCCACCAATCCAAAACAGGCGCACAATACGAAGCCCTGGGAGTGGCCAGGGGATAGAAGAGGCGGGGCTTCCGAAACTGGAACGAAACTGAAAGACCGGCCGAAAAAAGGGACACACAGGCGGACGTCCTCAGACAGGACACACCCTCTCGCTCTCGGAAGATCGCTCTCTCTCACTCTCACCTCACGGACTCTCACACTCATGGAGGCAGACGTGACATGAAGTGCCGGGCGGCGGAGAGTGACGACGGCTGGAGGCGACGTCCGTCGGGCATGTGAGTGTCATACGTCTGACATGTCTTCCTCTTCCCCCAAACCTTTCCGAACCAACCTAAGTTCTATCACCCAGCTTCTGTCCTCTAAACGGCGTTCACTTACTGAAAGGGGCGACCTGTTTTAATGGGAGGGACCACATAGGATAAATTCGGTGTGGAGGGAGTGTGTCGCGGAGGGATTGCGTGGCGTACGAGGATTGGGATGGCGAGTAGTGTGTGTGTAAGAAGTGCGTGGGCGTAATGTGATGTGGTGTATATAAATGTAAATATATTAGATTATGCATAGAGATTCTGTGGTGGCTTAAGCCGACACGGAGCAGTTGCCGGGCGGGATTAGCGGTGACAGGAATACGACCTTCCCGACCGGAAACATAGTAAACACGTCGGCAATCAAGTGGAGGGAGGGCCATGGATATTTAAATCAGATGGCATTGGGGTTACAAGCCAATGACCGAGTAACCGACTCTCCGGGGGGGGGGGGGGGGTAACGTCAATGAATGGCGTAAGGAATACGACCCTCCCAGGACCGGCAGCATAGTAAATACCTCGGCGCTCAGGTGGGTGGAGAAGAGTGTATTTACATCCAGACCGAAAATGGCGGCTGTGCCTCGGGCGCTGAGGGGCGCGCGTCGCGTTTTCGCTTTGACCGGGTGATCAACAGCCGACAAAGGGGTGTAGACAGTACCGTTTGCACTTTGCGTGAACACAAGGGATGATGTTCACATGATGTTTGATGTTTGCTCGAGATTAATTTGCCGTATAAAGTAAATCCACATATAAGCGAGCAGTCGACCTGCCAGCCGTTCTCCTATGAACTGAATGTTCTCGGGTAAGGGTAATGAGTGTGAAAGCCAATTTTAACTTGACTAGAATAGTAATGTTGTTTATAAATATATATGATCTGCGTTTGGATGATGTCCAATTGCGAGAAGGGGTGCGATGACTGTATACTTTGTGGGCATTAAGCGCATGCTCTGGTTCTTTGACTGCAAAAGCCCGCTGGCCTCTGATCCAGTGGTACAGCTGGGGGCGGGCACAGTATGCAAGGTCGGATGGGCTGTCGAGCTCCACCTTGCGTCCGTCGAGTTTAGCGCCAAACACTAGGTTAAGGCAAAACCCTGCACGGTCGTGAGTCCGCCCCCCCGTTCGCTATACGTTTCGGCACGGAGCCGTGAGCCTTTCGGGGCGGGGGGGGGAACGTTCGGACGGGTTTGGCGTGCCATAAGTCCCGAGGCTGAAAGGGTAGGGCAGGCTAGGTTATAAAGACGGCCAGGGGACGTGCCCAACGTGGTAGGGATCCGTGCCCGCTCGTGAGTACGTTCACCTGGTCGCACAGTATCAGTATACGGCGGAGAAGGCCCGGCGCGGCACCGACCTTTTATTAAAAGCTAGGGTATGTCAGTCAAAGATACCAGAGCACTTGTATAAGCCCTCGGAGCCAGTTCGATGAGCCCCCTCTTGGCAGTTAAGCCTTCATCCAGGCGAGGAACACTGTCCATAATGGCGAGACCACCTATGATGGCAGTGGAAGATTTACATATTCGGCCAATATACCACAAAAGAGCAATGGTCCGTCGATATATGTGTTTGTGTACCGCTGAAAGGGGGGAGGGAGTCAAATTTGGGGACCAAGCATTTCATTAATTAATAAGGAAAGAATGAATGGGACGAACGAATGTGAAGTGAATGAGGAGAATGAATGTGTGTTAGGTAGCTTTAAGGACCAGCGGAAGCCGCTTGGGGCTCAATCACAGGCACCTATTTCGTGCGGGACATTGCACAAAATTATACTACTATTAGCATCCAAAAGTCCCATCTCGGAACATTTCATTGTAACCAAGGGCAAATTGCCTTATCATTACTTTTCTAAATACAACGTAATCTTTCTAATTTGGCTAGACGCACTCACTTACCTATATGGTGTTCCCAAAACTTTGACCTCGCACACATATAAATTCGTGTTAGGGACGGTAGCTCAAACAACATCAAGCCGGCTGGGGTTTGGGGAATGTGTGGTGGAGGTGGCGGAGAAACACAGCACAACACATCCTTGACACATGTACCATCAGCAAAGGAGTGATTTAGCTCAGCTTTATTCAGCCCTACCTAAGTCTAGAGTCAGCTCATGTTCAGCCGTGTTGAAGTGCAGTATCAGTTAAAAATAAAGCCCAAATTGTTCAGAAGCCTCAATCATCAATCAGAACAGTTTCACCTAAGGCTCGGTTGGCCTCACTATCACACACAGATACCCTTTTCACACACACCCATTGTACACCGCACACATTCCCAGCACAGCTAGACCCACACACGTAGCTTCCCCAGACACACCCGCCAAACCACCGAAGCCAATACCCCGACACCCCACCGACGGCAGAACCGCCACCCCTACAGTTGCAACGACATGAATTCGGCGAAAGTTAAGCTTAGTTGCGATCATTTTGTTTGAAAAATTAGCTTTGTGATTTGGACCCCCAAAATAATGCCGTCATTGATCCATTCACGAATTTGTACTTGTTTGCCGCGATATCAAGAAAACGGATCACGAATCTAAATAAGTCGCAGCACTGCCTTATAATATCATGAATTCGGCGACCATTAAGCAAAGTTGCGGTCATTTTGTTGAAAAATTCGGTTCGAGATTTCGACCCCCAAAACAATGCCGTCATTGATCACTCCACGAATTTGTAATTGCTTGCCGCAATATCAAGAAAACGGACCACGAATCTCAAAAGGTCGCAGCGCTGCATTATAATGTCATGAATTCGGCGAACATTAAGCTCAGTTGCGGTCCGGTTGTTGAAAAATTCGGTTCGGGATTTGGACCCCCAAAACAATGCCATCATTGATACAATTTGCAACATCAGTGGGTTGACGACGTACTACTTTGAACCCCATAATGCCGACACCAATTTTTGCGCAAGGACATCCGGAATACGAAACATGTAAAGAAAAACATCTGAAGTTGATCACCCCAGTAAGACACTTTTACAAAAACGTATCCATTTGATCTTATAATCGATAACTAGCGACCCTGGCGGCGGTCCTAGTCGTGGGTTCCGCATCCACGAATTTATAATTGTTTGCCCCGATATCAGATAAACGGGCGAGGAATTTTAAAAAGTCGCAGCACTGTGCTATAATGCTATGAATTCGTCGAACGTTAAGTTCAGTTACGATCATGAAAAATTATGTTTGGGATTTGGACCCTCAAAAAATAAGGCCATCAGTGATCTATGCACGAATTTTTAATTGTTTGCCGCATTATCAGCACAACAGACGATGAATGTCCACAAATCGAAGAACTTCGCTGTAATGCAACTCTGGCGTTGGGGACCATTAACATTCAGGGTATGGTTACGCGCCCCGCCATGTTATGAATGGCGGGCGGTCGGAGACGAGCCGAGGGCCGCAGGCGTCACTGCCGCGCCGGCAGCCCGCCGTCTATGGTGGAAAATAATTCCAGAAGACAATACGCGAAGGCAAGCGTCTGAAGGCAAGCTAACTTTCATAAATGCACTACGCATCATATTTTACGGAGGTAGAGTCCCATAAATTGTAACTATATTCTTCCCGCACACACTAGTGAGCATCCGGGCGCGCTTGTCGCGGGCGCATATTTCAGAGTTCTTGAATGGCATCAAGAACCTACCTGTTTTCTTTCTTTACTGGAGATCCCGCGATGTCCGTATTAACATTGTGTCTGACGCCTAACAGAATATCTTGTTTAATGCATTTTTATGCATGACCATCAGTTGTATATTATATGCACGCGCCATGCAAATCAGAAGCGATTTTACTCCCGTGTGCGTATTATTTTATAAATACGCACAATGAGGTCTGTGTGCACATGTACATCTATATGCAGAATTTAAGAACTTTCCCAAAAGTAAGATATTTGAAACTAAGAAGTCTTGAATTTCATGAGATTGCACATGTAAAATTCTTAGTTCTACATGTCTGAGCTTTGAAATGTTCTGGATTTTCATGGAACTGGGCCCTGGAGAAGAACGGGGCCTCGAAGAGGTACCTTGTAGGAAGAAGACACGAGGAGCGGTATCGGTAGCTGGATAAGACCAGGAGACGATCGAGGCCTCGGAGGCACCTGGTCGACCGGAGGAAGAAACGGGGGATGTCGGGAGCTGAACCAGACCGGGGGAGGAATGCTGGCACGAAGAAGCTGGCGAGTCTGAGGGAAAATAAAAATTGAGCAATGCAGACAGCGAAGACAACGACGAAGGCTTGCTTCAAGCTTCGCTCACCGTTGAGGAATGGGCAGACATGCTTACAAAATCTGGTAAAAAGCTTCCACGAGAATGGACCATTGCTATGGCGTAGCACATTGGAAAGCACGTTAACCTATCATGCGTGCTCTCCTTAAGAGGCTATCGAATCAAAAAGCAAGATTCCAAGAAGGTTGGTCACTACGCGAGAGCATGTGCTACGTGTAAATTTACCAACTGTGCAAGCTACTTCAGATGTGAAGGACATACCAACAGCAAATCGTGACATCAAGCTATTCGTCCGGCGCGGAGGATTATGCTGATGCAATGGCCGACCTCGCCGTAGGTGGCTATCCTGCTCACTAGCCATTATGCTATCAAATTCGCGCACTCGGCTATCAGCCACTTTCTCAGCCATGTAAATCAATCGGATCGACGAGTCGCAGCAAAAGATTTCCCTCCGCCTTAAATTGGCACAAATTTCACCAAGGCCATCATCAAGGCAGGTATGCTTTCCATGAATAAAGCAAACTTGAAAATGTGTTTGGACAAATGTTGGGAGTTGCTTCATTAACAAAACTGAGCTGGGGTGCATTCCATTAGCTTTGTACAGAGCCCATATTGTGAAGGGGTTTTCTGTATTGCTCAAGACTCACTTCAATCACAAAAAGTTCGACGAGCATACATGTGGCTACTAACCAAGCTGTTTGACTCCGCCGATATTGAAACAATGACGACGCGGTTCAGAGATATGTCGCTTAGCCTACTCAACCGTCCTGGAGGAGCCCTTGCAATCACATGGTGCTGGGAGAGCGACGATGACGAGGGGGACGATGATGTGTCAGCTGTCCCGTGCCGACAGCCCCATCAAGAAAAAAAGCACTCCGGGAGACGACACCCTCCGGCGTCCATCTTGCAAATGTGGCTAAATCGGTACCAGAATGGGGAGGAACTGAGGTGCACGGGACGAAGCCGAATTGATTTTGCTATCCGCAAATGATGAAGCAGCTCTTGACGACACAGACGTCGATGGCTCCTTTCTGGAGCTGCGCCCCCTGCCTCTGCAAAACTGCTGAAATGAAGCCGTATAATCTGCTTTTAAGACTGTCGAGACTAACATCATGGGCGGCAAAAAAAACTGCTCGCTTGTGACTCGTTCGTGCTATGATACTGTAGAGAAGTTTTTCGCCCCCTCCTGTACTGGGGTAAACCTTCATTTTCGGCTTGTGGATTAGTCTAGGGTACCTCAGCGTTTGCGATATTTAAGACCCCGGTTATGTTTTCAACAATGGCTCTGACTTCCATCTCAGAGCTCTGATCTGCACACCTCTTGACAAGCACTTCCAAAGCCAGCACTTCTATATTGTGCAAATTAGTCAACAGATAAATGGCCACGAAGATTAGACATTAATGGTGATTCGATCAGCTTGACAGACAGAGCAACAGTTTCACCTTCGATCTACATCTCAACAGACGTAGCGACTCTCAGGCAGAGTCGCGACGTACCTCGGTACCTTAATATGGTGAGCCAGGGCGGGCTAGGCGGCGGGCCAGGCCGCCCGCGAGTGGCGTCCGTCCACGACGTACGTTTGTCGACCAGAGAGTGAGAGCGTCCCCTCCCGGCTGAGGCTCTAAGTAGCCACAGGCAACAACGCCCGTACCACGTGACCAGCTCGCAATTCGTCATAGTCACCTGACTGACGGCGCCACAGACCAGTGGGGTTACTCATGCCACTAGAGAACAAAGGCTCGCTCTGAACTCCGCGCACCGTACTGCAGGCGGGTGCGCTGTCTATCTCAGAGACACCTCTGATCTCAGCACAACGGTCCCTCCGTGGGAAACGGTGCTGTCTCAACACTTTCGTCCAGGCCCGCGTCGGCCTGGCGTCGACACGTGAGCAGCCTAGTCAGGTTGCAGTCGTCTCGGTGGCTCAATTATCGGCCGTAAGTCATAACATGCATTAAGACGTGTCCAGCCGGACGTCGACAGTGGTGGCATGACTCACGCGTCACGCGGCGTTATACAACGGCGCATTCTCGAACGAGTGCCGAACGGTATAGTTACATCTAACATTGTTACAACCGCGCCAGTCGAACTGTGGGGAGGGGGCTGAATTTATGGGATTAAGACGCTCCAAAACCAACTTTGCTACAATACACATGTCTGCTCGAATTAAAATGCCTGCATAGTGGGGCGAGACCGCACATCGGCGGCAAGGAACGCCAACGTCGCTGGATGAAGAAGAGAAGTGGGGAAAAAGATCGAAAAAAGAAATACGCTGTGGGTACAGCACTTTAAAAAATACCTGCCCATTATACTGATGACGCCCAAATGCTGCCGACCACATCAATGACGACACTGACGATGCTGTAGAATGGAATCCTGACATTATAATGCCTGTTCAGCCGAATGACTCTTTTGCTATCAAAATGCCACTGTGGTGGACTATCGGCGATATTGTTGTAACTTCAGATAGTTTGACATCAACTGGAAGCAACAACTGGCTCCTCGACGTGACCACTGATGCGCACCTGTTGAAGTTAAACTACCAGCGCAAAAGAACACCGTATTGAAGACGTCTCGGTGTTCGATAGTTACACCCTCGCCACCATGCGTCGTCACCCGGTGTCTGGTGAGCTGTCCACTGCCCTCTTCAACTACGACTGCAGTATTTGGAGTATTTGGCTTAACTACCATATAATCCGGGCTGCCACAGGGTGCTGTTCTTCGTGAACAGTGAGAAGCAAGTCGAAGCAAGGTCCGAACCCCGTATGCGCGGGAGTCGAGGAAGGTCTCGCCGCTCGGAGGCTGCTGTCGTAGGGAGCTTCAAATCGATGTCGGGGCAAGAGTGGGTCAGCGGTCACAGTGGCAGCTGACCGTCCTCGACAACGTCGAATGCTAGGTCCGGAGGGAGCGATTGTGGCGTGCACGTATGCCAGTGCGTGCATCACCACCGGATAAATCCAAGATGTTTCCGCGGGGAGCATGGCTGGCCATCGGCAGAGTTCGGTATGCGGTCGGCGCGAGTCATTTAGTTTTCTCATTACTTCTCCAATAGATTGTTTACTCTATTCTACTGAATAACATTTGAAGAATTATATATTTATTATTATGCATAAGTTATGCGTCAGAAAGGTGCTTTCCAGCCATGTCCGGTCTCACTGAGTGGTCCAAGAGCAGCGTTTTCACGCTTAACCTGTTGGATCCTGATTGCGGCTCCCCTAATTGACCTCGCATGTTTGATCAGAAAATGCCCTTCGAGGTGACATTACTTAACCCTGCAAATTAGCAATTTTCATGTCCCTTAATATCCAGTCATCATCTACATCTCAACATGACTGCTTAGCATATCGTTTATCATCAACAGGTATCATAGCGGAGTATTTTCCGCGTCGAACATGCTTCCACTCCGCCGAAAATCATCGCACTTTCACTGAGTTATCCACGCATGCCAAAATATTAACTGCAAATCTGAATTCAAATGCAGTTCTGCCGAAATAGGTTGCACTAGTACCAAAATGAATGCTGCTGGGCCGAAGGTAGAGCTGTGATTTGTAAATTGGATGCGCTATGCCGAACTGTCGAAAATGGATGGGTTTATCGCTGGAATTGATGCACAGGCGGCGAAATTGGACGCAAAAAGGTGTACTAACGCTTACATCTTGTTTCGAAATGTTGAGTATATTTTCATTTCTTAGCTGTGGGTGCTCCGACTACTACGTTTGTTTGTGTTTTTGTGACAGGCAAGCAATCGATGATGTGAGAAAACTCATGGGCCTTCATGATACTCATGGTGCCTTCATGATACTCATGGGCCTTCATGATACTCATGGGCCTTCATGATACTCATGGGCCTTCATGATACTCATGGGCCTTCATGATACTCATGATGCCTTTATTGGCAGAGTGGCGTCGAAATATGTTCAAATGAATGAGGATGCTGTAGCACCGAAACAGCTACACGTGCTGATCCCAGGTCAATGATATGTCTAGTGCGAAGCCTACTATCTGTATTTCATCGGAAGAGTTAAAACTGCCAGACAAAAGTGAAATTAGAGGGTGCATTTTGTTTTTTCACGTACTATTTACTGTCAAGAAAGATGAAGTCATTTTTTGTCGCGTTTATTTTCGGAGCTATTTTTGAACCATTTGTGTGCCGATGCTAGCAACCCCCAAGGCGAATTTTGTGTTGGCGTAAACTATCACTACCTGAATATGAACAGTCAATGACGTTTCCACTTATCAGAGCAGTCGACCATGTCCAAGGAAGCTGGTGGTGTCGGTAACAACAAGGCTATAATAGTTTCGGTTATGGAGTCTGGTTAATGTTTTTTTTTAATATCGGCGGTTTTTGTTTGGGGACCATGGACGTTATATTTCAATGACTTGTCATAACTGCAAAATTATTGGTGTCAAAATGTGTGCAAAAAGTCGAGGCTCAGACAAGCAATGTTTATTTCGCTGCGACATGCTCTTCGGGGCTGAGGAAAAAGTGTAATGGGGGGATCCAACAGGCAAGCAATTGAGGAGCCCCATGTTGTCGAGAGGAGCCACATGAATATGTACCCTTTGTGGGCGGTTCATTTCCCAAGTAAGCTTGTGTTTCTTTTCTTCCAGACCTGGGACGAAGGAACAGAGAAAGCAATACACATCCCATTGTCCCCCAGAGGTTTCAGCGCCCGTCGTCCTCACAACCCTCCCAGGGCAATAGCAGCTGCAGGAGAGCTCAGCGTTCAATACTTCCTTATCCATTGGAGATACAGTGATATTATGCTCGAGCAACAGCGTAGCCGCAGTTGTTGCCAACAGCTTTCCTCCAGCTGGTGCCAGATTGTGCGCCAGACCAGGGTTTGAGCGCGACGAGCTGCAGCTGTAGAGCTGGTGAGTACGTTTGAGCATCGTTGGTCGTGCTCCAGTGCGCGCTGACGTGGACGCTCGCTGCAGCCACGGCCACGCTGTAGAGCTGGTGAGTACGTTTGAGCATCGTTGGTCGTGCTCCAGTGTGCGCTGACATGGACGCTCGCTGCGGCCACGGCCACGGCCACGCTGTTGAGGTCGGTACTGATGCCCAGCCGCCCACCTGCCGTTCCTCACCGGCACCACAAGTTGGTACTGATGCCCAGCCGCCCACCTGCCGTTCCTCACCGGCACCACAAGTTGGTACTGATGCCCAGCCGCCCACCTGCCGTTCCTCACCGGCACCACAAGTTGGTACTGATGCCCAGCCGCCCACCTGCCGTTCCTCACCGGCACCACAAGTTCGCCACCAGTTCGCCGCCAGCTAGTCGGTACTGATGCCCAGCCGCCCACCTGCCGTTCCTCACCGGCACCACAAGTTCGCCACCAGTTCGCCGCCAGCTACAAGTTCTGCCTGCGCCAGAACCATCTGATCCTGAGGATCATCATGCTGATTGACAAGCTGCTTCGCTTCAAGAGCCTGGACCTCAAACTGACGCGCTATCGAGTTCGCCGGCCAGCAGCAAGCACGGCGAGTGTAAGCTCCTTGCACGAAATAAGGCCTACGTCCAGTTAAATGCGACATGGTTCTCTGGCAGGACATGGTACTGGCCGACCAAACAGCACCACGTTGATCACTTCCAACAAAAAATGATACCTTCCACTCTCCAAATATGGTGGGAAGTGCCTTTTATGGACCGCCGCCTGCCAGTCAGCAGTCCGCAGCCTGTTAGGACCTGGGACACGGGGGCGCGAGGGGCCGGCAATTGTTTGTCATCTGTGCGCGCGCGGGCGTAGGGCCATGACAAGATGTTTCTACCAGACACTCTTATAGCGTCCTTGCATGCTTACGCATGATCAGCTTGCCCGGAACAAAACTTAAGACCCATACGCCCAGACTTCGAAAAAAACGAATGAAAAATTATCCACTGATCATGCCAGATATGATTCTTGCAGATCCGGGAACATTGTCATGTTATGCTTTAGCATAATAAGCTTGCCTGCAGCAAAACTTAATGTTCGTGTATTTTTGGAGCCGAAAAAGCTGCTGTTTAAAAAAAATAGCAGTGAAAAATTGTACTTGCGACACAGAATATGACCCGTATGCATGCAATCTTCGATATTTTGAGTTTTCGTATAATCACCTTAACCGACACGCTCAGACTCGTGCCGTTAGAAGCCACCTTTAGGAAAAGTAACGGTTGAAAAATGTCCACTGAAAATGACATATGATTTTTGCAGACTCGCGAACATCGTCGTTTTATGCTTTCGCATTATCCGCTTCCTCGGAAGAAAAGCTATGATTCGTACAGTTTCGGAGCCTAAAAAGCAGTATAAAAATTGCAATGGAAATAAATATGTTTGCTATGCAGATTTGTACACTGCATGATATATATTCGATATTTTGTGATTTTCATGTAATCACCAGAACCGATCATCACGTTCAGACACGCGTGTTCTCTGTGCGGTCAGAAGGCACATTTGCAACCATCAACGAGTGAAGAAAATCTTCTGAAATGTCAAGGATGCTTCTGCCAGACACGCGAACTGCGTCCATTCAGTCTTTAGCATGATAAGCTTACCCGGAACGAACGTATAGTTGCGACTATTTTTGCCGCCGAAAAAGACTCGTTTTAAAAAATAGCAGATAAAAAATTTCAAAATAGGCAAGAAATCGTTGACATTTTAGGTCTTCGTATTAGCACCATAACATAACCACATATTGAGGCTCTCGTGTTCCTGGTGCTTCAGAAGCTACGTTTAGGAAGATAAGGAGTGGATAAATGTCGGGTTGAAATTCCAAAGATGTTTCTGGCAGACCCCCCCCAAACATCGCCATTTTGCGGTCTCGCATGGTCAGATTGCCTGGAACAAAACTTAAGGGTCGTGTTTTTATTCCGAAAAAAGTCGCTTAAAACAGTTAAAAATTGTACTTGCCATTCAGAATAGGCCCCTGGAGGCAAGAAATCTTCGATATGTTAGGTGTTCGTGTCATCACCTTAACCGACCCACACCTTCAGACTTGTGTGTTCCGTTTACGGTCAGACGGTATGTTTGGAAAAACGAGTGAAAAAAGTATAATATGAGAATGTCAAAATGCTTCTGGCAGACGCTCGAACTTCATCCGTTTACGCTTTCACATGATCAGCTTACTTAGAACAAAACTTCAGGTTCGTGAATTTTTGGAGACTAAAAAGCAGCTTTGGAAATGCAATGGAAAAATTGCACTTGCCATGCAGAATAGGCCCCTGTATGCTAAAAATATTCCATCTTTTTGGTTTTCATACCACAACCGAACGTCCCGTTTGGACCATAACCGAACCTCCCGTTTAAACACGCGTGTTTCTTTTTAGGCCAGAAGCCACAGTTGTAAAAAAAAATAACGATAAAAAATGTCCACTGAAAATCTCAAGGATTCTTCGGCTATGATATGTGCATAGCTACCGGAAGCATCTGTGGCATTTAACTCGAAATTGTTTACCCCTTGTTATTTCAAAACGTAGCTTCTGGCACGCCTAACCTATCGACGATTTCTCGCGTATTCTGCATGGCAAGTGCAACTTTTCACCGGTATTTTCTTAAAGCTGCTTTTTCGGCTCCAAAATGCACGACTCTCAAGTTTTGTTCCGGCCAAGCTGATGGTGCGAAATCATAAAATGACGATGTTCGCGGGTGTGCAAGAATCATATTTGTCTTTTTGAATCCACATTGTTTCACTCGTTAATTTTTCTAAATGTGGCTTCTGGTGGCACCAGGAATACGCGACTCTACACGTGTGGGTCGGTTAAGGCGATTATACAAAACCTAAAATATCGAAAATTTCTTGCATATTCTGCATGATGAGGATAATTTGTTTTCACTGATATTTATTTTTAAGACTGATGTTTGGCATTAAAAAATAGACAAATATGAAGACTTGTTCCGGGTAAGCTGATCGTGCGAAAGTATAAAAGCACGATGTCGGTGTCTAGCAGAAGCATGCATGGCATTTTCACGGTACATTTTTCAATCCGTATTTTTCCAAATGTCGCTTCTGGCGCACCAAAATCATTGGAGCCTCAAGGTGTTGTTCGGTGATAGTGATAATACGAAACCATGAAATATCGCACATTTCTTTCAGCCAGTGGCATGTCCTGCGTTGGAACTACATTTTTGCACTGCTATTTTTTAGTCGGCTTTTTCGGCTCCAAAATAGACGAATCGGTAGTTTTGTTCCGGGCGAGCTGGTCATGCGAAACCATATAAGGACCCTGTTCGCGTGTCTGTCTGAAGCATCCTTGATATTTTCAGTACACATGTTTTCACTCGTTAATTTTTGCCAGCGTGGTTTCTGGCCGCACAACCAACTCGCGTGTCATGAGTGGTTCGGTTATGGTGATTATGTCAAAACCTAAAATATCACAGATTTCTAGCACCCAGTGGCCTATTCTGCATGGCAAGTGCAATTTTTCACCTGCATTCTTTTGTAGAGATGCTTTTTAGGTTCCAAACATATACGAATCTGAAGTTTTGTTCCAGGTAAGCTGATCATGCGAAAGCGTAAAAAGAATGATATTCGTGCTTATGGTAGAAGCATATTTGACGTTGTGGCTTCTGGTAGCACAAGGAAGACGCGAGTCTTAACGTATTGGTCGTTTTAAGTGATGATACGAACATCTAACATATCGAAGATTTATTGCCTATTCTGCATTGCAGGTGCAATTTTTGTGTATTTTTTTAAAGCGGCTGTTTCGGCTTTAAAGAGACACGAATGTGAGGATTTGTTTCGGGCCACCAGATCATGCCAAAGCATAGAAGAACAATGTTCGCTTGTCTGTGATAACAATCTTTTTCAAATTCAGTAGCCATTTTTCACGCTTTATTGTTTTCAAATGTAGCTTCGAGTGGCACCAGGAACATGCCAGTTTGAAGGTGTTGTTCGGCTATCGTGATTATACCGAAACCTAAATTGTGGAAGATTTCTTGCAGGGAAGGGCATCTTCTTCATGGCATGTGCATTTTTTCATTTGCATTTTTAAGCAGCTTTTCCGGCAAAAGATACACGAATTTGAAGATTTGTTTCGGGCAACCTGATCATGCGAAGACATGAAAGGACGAGGAACGCGTGGCTGCCAGAAGCATATTTGGAATTTTCAGTAAGTATTTTCGAATATGTCTTGCAGCCAGGGCCTATTCTACATCGCATGTACAATTGTTCATGGTGAATTTTTAAGCCAGCATTTTCTGTACCAGAAATACACGAATCTCTATATTGTTCCTGGAAAGCTGACCATGCGCAAACACAAAAAAAAATGTCGATGTCCGTGTGTGTGCCAGAAGCGTCTTCCACGTTGACAATACACTTTTGTATTTGTAAGTTTTTCCATAGGTAGCTTTTGGTGGCACAAACACTGAACGGCTGCTGAACACGTCGGCGGAACACAGCGGCGGAACACGGCGCCGGAACACGGGGGCGGATCACGGCGGCGGAACACGGCGGCGGAACACAGCGGCGGAACACAGCGGCGGAACACGGCGGCGGAACACGGCGGCGGAACACAGCGGCGGAACACGGCGGCGGAACACGGCGGCGGAACACAGCGGCGGAACACGGCGGCGGAACACAGCGGCGGAACACAGCGGCGGAACACGGCGGCGGAACACGGCGGCGGAACACGGCGGCGGAACACAGCGGTCCGAAGTTGCGGTCAATGCGATGTTTCCTCCCAAATCAAACGTCCATCATTATCGGCAGATGTTGCTCTATGACGAAGAGAATAATCGATGATTATCAGGTGGAGGCCAAAGGGCAGTGGTGTTACTTCATATACTCTTGAGGGGTCAAGTGTCCCCTCAATGTTGGTTTTGTCCCCCACCCCACCGTAATAAATTCAAGTTTTAACGTGGGACACTATGGAGTGTGCCCCAATTCATGCTGGCCGGCCCATTGCCTTCATGTATGGTGGCCGACCTCGAATAATTTTCCGAAATAAGCTCCCGCTGGCTGGTCATTAGGTCACTGGCGCCCCCGCTGGCGACCGACAGGTCATAACCCTCGGTAATCACGGAAAACTCCCGCTGGCTGGTCATTGGTCACTGGCGCCCCCGCTGGCGACCGACAGGTCATAACCCTCGGTAATCACGGAAAACTCCCGCTGGCTGGTCATTGGTCACTGGCGCCCCCGCTGGCGACCGACAGGTCATAACCCTCGGTAATCACGGAAAATTCCCGCTGGCTGGTCATTAGGTCACTGGCGCCCCCGCTGGCGACCGACGGCGGGGGGTGTGTTGTGTGTGGGGGGGGATCAGCCTGCCACCGTGTGGTGATGTCGGCGGTTTCCGTGTGTATAACTGTGTTAGTATGAGGAGATATGAGGTTGTGAAGGATGTGGTAGGAGACTTGGTCGGAGAGAGGAAGAGTGGGTTGATTCGTTGAGCGGTGCCGAAGTAGAACTGAGAACCTCTTGAAGCTTGAAGTTAGTTGAGTAGAGATCTATGTAGTTGTAGAGTTGAAGTAGTAGATTTGGTCGAAGTCCGTAGATGATGTAGCAGATAAGAATTGCCAGTCCGGACGGTGCCAAGTTGGGGTATGGGATGTAGTGGGGGGGGGGGGGGGGGGGTCGGATCATCGCCTCAGTTGATTAACATTCCAAGAACACATTCACTGACACTTTTGGGGATAATGCTTTTTTGTCCTCCATTTTTATTCCTTTTTTAAACCTTTTTTATTTCCCCGACCTTTTTTCACAGTTGTTCCAGTATGCGTGTAATAGAGAGGAAGTGGAAGTTATGTTCCTGTAGAGTTGGATGTTCATTGTTGAGAAGAGTGGTGAGGTTTAGTGGGATGTTGTTTGTGGTGCAGTAGTTTGTGATATGCTGTCTTTGGTTGGTGTATTTGGTGCAGTGTATGAGGATATGCTTGATTGTAAGTGTTCGGTGACATGTTGTGCATTGTGGTCGTGGCTGGTTCGAAGGGAGGTAAGAGTGTATGAGTGCTGTGTGTCCAATGCGTAGTCGTGTCAGTATCCTTTCTTTGAATCTGGTGTTTTAATTGATTGTGTGCCAGTGCTCGTGTTTTGGGTGTATATCGTGGAGTTGTGTTCTCGCTGCGTCCCATTGTTTGTTGAATGTGTTTGTTGATTGCCTGGTGTATTGTGGGGTAGTGGTCGGATTGTGAGAGTGGGCAGTGTGTGGTTTGTTGCAGTGTGGTGGCTATGTTTGCTTCGGTGTCTGCGTGTGCGTTGCCTTGTATGTTTGTGTGACTTGGTATCCAAAGTAGAAGTGGCCGTAGTCGGTTGTTTAGTGTGTTGTGTATGTGCAGTATTTTGGGATTGAGGGGGTGTTTGGTTGATTGATTTGATTTGGTTGATTACAGAATGTATTCCAAGAGTTCTTTCTAGCCTTTTTGATGGTTCGTTTACAGTGCATTGTGTTGTTTGTATATTGTGTCGTGCATGGTTCCTTGCGCGGATTGCCCGGTGGCATTCGTCGTTCCACCAGGGAGCCGCGCGAGGTTTGTGTTGGTGGCGTGGTTTTGTTTATGGTATGTGTTAGTGTGCTGTAGTGAGAAGGATATCGGCGAATTGTTCTGGTGAGAGGTGTGGGTTGTGGGCTATTTGTGCGGTTAAGGACTCTGAGAAGGGAGTCCAGGATGCTTTTTTAAAGTTCCATCGGCCAGATGGGGGAATGGGTGGGCCGGTGATCGGGATTTGGTTGAAGGTAATGGTTATGGGTGCATGATCGCTGAAGTAAGGATCGGAATCGGATGCCCAGGATAGGGAGAGAGATATGCGTGAGGATGTAAGGGTAACGTCTGGTGTCGTCGGGAGGTGACGAGCGGTAATTGGGACGAGATAGGTTGGTGAACCTGTGTTGAGTACGGTGAGGTTGTGTTGGTTGGCTAGTGTGATGAGTGTGAGTGCTCGGTGGTTAGGTTGTGTTGTGCGAGTGTCCAGTAGTGGGTGATGTGAATTGAAATACCCTGTTATTATGACTGGCGTGGTAATTTGGTCAAGTGCTTTATTTAATTCCGAGAGAGTTTCTGTGTTTCGTGAGGGGGGGGTCGTATATGTTGATTAGTGTGTAGGTATGGTTGTATATGTGTATTTCAGTGAGTAGAATGTCTGCTGTGGTGTTGAAGTGTATTAGGCGGTGAGGTGTGGTTTTCCTTATGTTTGTGCAAACACCGCCTGATCTGTGTGTGTTGTGTGTATCTTGTCTGTGTAGTGTGTTGTGAGAAATGTTGAATTGGTAGTGGTCTTCGGGTTGGAAGTGTGTTTCTTGAATGCATAGTGCTGTGGGGTTTGTTTGTAGTGCGTAATGTTTGAATTAATGCCAGTGTCTAATTAGTCCGTGTGTGTTCCATTGAAGTATGGTGTTTATTGTTGGTGTATGTTGGTGTATGTATTGTTGGTGTATGCCCGTGTGAGTGGTTTCTTAAGTGAGTGTTGTCTTTTGGTACTACTTTTAGCTGGTCTTTTTGGCATTATGTAGTAAGGGGCTCTTGAGCGTAGGGTGCTGTGATTTCTGAGTCGGTGGAGTATTGTTCTGTGTCTGAGTGGTTTTCGGTTTCTGTCGTGCCCTGGTCTGTGTGAGGTGGGTGCTGTGCCGATACGTCGGATGCGGGTGATGTTTGTGGTGATGGTGAGGATGGTTGGTAGGTCAGTGGTGGTGGGGGTTGTGAGGGTGGGGTGGGTGCCGGTTGGCGTGCTGGCAGTGGTGGCGGCGGTTGCTCTGCTGGGCGGTAGGTTGCGGTGATTACTGGTGCTGGGGGTCGTGTCTTGTGAGCGGTGGTGTTGGTGGGTGTTGATGTGTGCTGCAGTTGTGTTTGATCCGTTTGTGTGCCGGCGTTCTTGGTGTGTTTTTGCTTGGTGGGAGTGGGTGTTGGCAGAGACGGGTATTCTGTGCATGTTGGTGGCGGTGGTGTTTGTCGGTGTGTCTCCGGCTCTGTGCGGCGAGCCGGCCACGCCGACTGCGGGTCGGACCACCACGCCCTGGCCCGGGGCAAAGACCAGCCCTCTAGGTGGACGAGGCGCAGGATGTTGCGCTCCATCGCCCACGAAAAGCAGGTCCTGTCCCAGGCCACGTGGCTCCCCCGCAGGCGGCGCAGCACAGCTCGTCACTAGTGCATGAGTCTGTGCTGTGTTGTTTTGAGCACCTGGCACAAGTGTCGGAGGTGGCACGGCACCCCCATCCCCCCCTTGGAGTGACCATAGTGCTGGCACTTTTGACAGCGCCGAGGGAGGGGTGCGCGTGGCTTAACGGTGTAGCGGATGTACCCGGCGTGGAGGTGTGTTGGGGGGTGTACGGGTGTTGAAGGTGACGATGATGACGTGTGATGCTGTGTGTCCTGGTCTGGTGGGAGGGGGGTGGTCTGTAAGCCGCGGAGACGCCCTGGTCCTCCAGCTTGAGGGCCAGGTTCCCCGTCGACATACCAGCCAGCTCGGGTGCAAGAATGGTGCCTTGGGACGTGTTCAGGTAGGTTGCAGGTGTAATGCAGACTGGTGTGTGGTGTATGTAGTGGATGGTCGGAAGAATCCGGCCATCAATGTTGTCATTTGCCTGAATAAGGAGCGCCCCCGATCTGATTTGTTTGGCGTGTAGGGACGCTCCCGTGTGCTTGGTGAGTTCTTCCTCCACCATTCAGGGGTCCAGGGAGCCCATAGGATTCCCGTCGCCCCGGCGGCAGAGAAAGAACTCACCGGTGTGTGTTGCAGTGGTGTTCATGGTGGGTGTTGCTTGTATATGTGTTGTACGTGTTAATGTTGCGTGTGGTGTTGAGAAGAGAGTGAACAGGTGTCAGGTGTGTGTTACAAGGTGAACAGTACGGTACAGGTTACAGGCGGAGGGTCCGGAAGGGCGTGAAGAAAGCCTGACAGGTTGTAAAAGTAGGGCAGATGAAGTAGAAGAAAACACAAAGAAATCGGAAACTGTGCTTGAAGGGAGCACGTTTAGAAAGAGAAGAAAATATCGTGCAGAAGGCACTAGAGGGAGACCCGGGGGTGGGTTGGGGGAATCCCGAGGTGGGAAGGATGGCAGTACCGCTGGACTGACCGTAAGTTGTAGAAGATGACGTCACAGAAGCGTAGAAGCAGGTAGCACGTAGCTGAAGATTAAGGTCTAGATGAAGTCGAAGCCTTGGGAGGTCTTGGTGGGTAGACAAAGTCGTAGAAGTGAAGAGGCAAGAGGCAAGGAGTAACGGAAGGTGCGAGGTTCAGTGTAAGGATGGAGAGCTTGAGTCCGGAGGTGTTGTGGTGTGTAGCTATGTGTGTATGTGTATGGTGTGTTGGTGGCAGGCTGGCTGGCGGCGGCAAGTCGGTCGGTCTCTTGCGGTCGACTGTCGACGAAGCGAGGGCACTTGAACGAAGGACTCAATATAGATGACGTTGAGTAGGGGTTGGCGGCAGACGTGCGAGAGTTTTCAAAAGTTGACGTTGAAACGGGATGTACGCATCAAAAGGTCTAATGGTGAAAAAAAAATCCATAAATCTTTATCTGAGGCAAAGTGCCATCTGCTAGAGATTGTTGCGTTAAAGAATCCGGCTTATGTGACATCCGGTTATATCAATTAAGCAAGAAAGGAGAGATGCCGTCAAACAAGAAACATGGCGTAGAGGGACGATACATACATGGCAAACAGGTACATGTTGAGATATACATACATACAATCATAACAATGGAAGGACATTTGGAGGGTGGGCAGCTTCACAGCCTACGGAGAGGCTCCATTGCCCACATGAGACCTGAAGCGAAGCGAAGCGGAGGCCTGGCACCCAGAGCGAGTCGTGGGATTCAGGCCCGACCTTGTATGTGTCGGTGTATGTAAAGTTAAAGCTTGTAAACCCCTAAAAATGGGAAAACCAAGCTGCTTGGGAAACCCGTAGGTGAAAGCCAAGCGTAATTTATAAGGAACTCCGTCCGTTTTGGCCAAATTGGATCGGTTCCTGTCTACCTAGTGTGAGATAACTTATATGTATGTGTTTTGCGACTTCGAAGAGGAAGGGGTGTGTAGCGGAGTCATACAGCCAGTGAGGAGTGTAGCGCGTGTCATATAACTTTTAACTTCACATCATACTATTCACACTTGGATCAGGTAAGTGCAACAAAGGCTTAGATCAGTTCGGAGAGTCTGGTGTCTTGTAGAAAGCGGAAAAGTAACTCAAGGTGCTCATTCCCGAGGAGAGCTCGAAGCGAAAGTTGTGAATGGATGCTCCTGAAATACTGGATGATATCGCGACGGTGATGAGCATATGCTGGAAAGTTAAATAAGACATGGCTGGCAGTAATGCGGACGTGACATGTGCTTCAAAGTGGAAGGCGGTGTGGTCGATGAAAAATAGAATCGTGTGTCAATTTGGTGTGTCCGAGGCGAAGTTTGGCGAGTACCACCTCGTTCAAACGAGTGTGCTGGTTGGAGGAGGGCCAGCTGGAGAGTGTGGGATTGATAGCGTGTAGGTGTGTGGTGTTGTGTGACCAGCAGGCCTGAATACATTGTTTTAATAAATTATTTGTGAGGGATAGAAGATCCCCGGGGGGCACCGGAGCTCCATTGTTAGCGGGGAGGTCGATCACAGCGCGGGCGAGACCATCTACCCTTTCGTTTCCCAGGATGCCCCTATGTCCGGGGACCCAGAGCAGGGTGAGCTGAAGGTATGCGTGGTTGTCATTGTAGAGGTGTCGGATGGCGTGGAGCGTGGGGTGCGTGGTATTGTGTAGTGCCGCGAGGGCGTCCACGGAGGATCGTGAGTCAGTGCATATTGTAGTAGGGGTAGTGATGTGTTGCGCAGGGATGTGTCGGAGGAAAGTAAGTATGGCGACTAGTTCTCAGTGTCGGGCCCACCGCACCAGGCGGCTGCCGTACCATTCGGCTGCCGGCTGGTACGTGAGCCGTCCGTGCAAAAGAAGGTGTGTTGTGGGTGGGCCTCATGATGTTAAAAAAAACTTAACTTGGACTTCAATGGGGTGAGCAGGATTTTATTGTGCCTAAAGAGATACACGAGTGTGGGGTGTTTCATGTGCCAAAATGGGAAAGGGGGGGGGGGGAGCTCGGTCAGGGGTAACCTCCGGAAAATTCAGTGTGGATGTGAGAACCTGCTTCAAGTGAATGGCAATGCTGTATTTATTTTTGTTTTTGGAACGCCGAACTGGGGATTTAGTCCATGCGACATTGGAGGGGTGATTTAGCTGTGTTGTTGTCCTGAAGTGGTATCTAACGAGTTGTAGTGTTCTGCGTTGTTGTAGGCTAGGGAGGTTGGTCTCACCCCGGAGACTGGTGGTGGGTGTGGTGCAGTGTGCTCCGGTCATGAGGCGGAGTGCGTGATTTTGTGGGCATTTCAGTGACTTGGTGAGTGTTGGATATATATGATCGAAGAGAATCGCATTGTATTCCAGGATTGAACGAATCAATGCAATGTACATTTTGGTAAAAAGTCGTCCTGTCTGCACCCCAGTCGCGACCGGAGATGGAGCGCAGGATATTAAGTCGAACAGCACAGCGCTGTTTAATATAGGTGATGTGGGGGCCAAACTAAAATCCTTTGTCGAGGATAATTCCGAGATATTTGAAGGAGGTTTGGAGGGGGATAATTTGATCGCGATAGCGGAGCGGTTTACTATACGGGATGTGCCTGGGAAGCCGGGAAAAGAGCATAGTGACCGATTTTGTGGGGGAGATCTGTAGCCTCCAGAGGGAGCACCATGAATCAATGTGTTTCATGGCGAGTTGGATAACGTGATTCGCTAAATCTGCCGATGGGTGCGTACACAAAATACCCAAATCATCAGCTTAGAGAGAATATTTTTGTATGGGAGAAATTAGGGGAAGTTGTTCTAATGCGTCGTTGATCATAATCAGAAAGAGGGTTGGAGATAGTACGCTGCCTTGCGGGACGCCTTGATCAATGGTGTGGGGCCTGGAATGGATGTTGCCGCAGAGGACGACGAAGGAGCGATGTTCTAGAAAATTGGTAATGAAGGTGGCCATTCTGCCCTTGATACCAATTCGATGTAATTTAATAAGAAGGGCAGAACTGTGTACTTTGTTAAACGCGGATTTTAGGTCTAAAAAAGCGCGATAGCTTCGGATATTGTCGCGAAACCACGCTGGATTGAATCTACAATTTCGATTAGGTTGTCAGTAGTGCTTCGCTTTGGTCGGAAGCCACTCTGAAATGGGGAGATAATTTTGTTGTTTTCGAGATAGTCAATGGAGATAGATTCGTCCATTGACCATGTGCTCAAACATTTTGCAAGCACAACTAGTGGGAGAGATAGGTCGATAGCTAGAATGAAGATGTCGAGGTTTGGAAGGCTTAGGAATAGGGATGATAGTACTAGTAGACCAAGAGGGAGGGAAAGTGCCGTCAGTCCATAGTTGGTTCAGTGCCGAGAGGAGGTTGTCTTTACCGGGATCAGATAGATTTTGAAAGGAGAGGTATGTTAATCGATCAGGTCCAACTTCCGTATTGGATACCTTTGAGAGGGATACATTTAGTTCGTAGAGGATGAAGGGGGCGTTGTAGGGTTCAGAGTTGTCAGAGCCGAAGTGACAAGTGGCAAGAGTGTCGCGAAGGAAGGAGGTGGTTTGTTGTGAGTATTGAGTGTTGGAAGAGATGTCAGAGTAATAAGTGGCGAAGTGTTCCGCGACGGCGGTTAGTTCTGTTATGTTCTGTTGGTTAATTGTCAGTTGTGGGAATGGACGGTGTGGGGTTCTGCCGTTGGTGAAAGAGCGAAGTTGGTTCCAGATTTAGGAGAGGGGAGTGAATCGGTTGAATGTGTTGGAATAGAGTTATGGAATATAGTTTTCGCTACCAGCTGTGTTTTTTTTACCGAAATAATAACTTGATGACAGCGTAGTTTTGCCTCGCGGGCTTCTACCATGTTTTGTACTGTGAGGTTTTTTCCGAAATTTCCGCTCAGCCCGCCGCCGTGAGGCGACAGCTCGTTTGCATTCGTCGTTCCACCACGGCACGGTTTTACGGTCGGGGGAGCGACGAGTTTTGGGTACATGTTTTTCTGCCGCGAGTAATATGGTATCAAGCACTGCCGAAATTGGGGGGTGAGACTGGGATGGGATACGGTTATCAATTTCCTGGGTGAAAGACGGCCATTTTGCTTTGCGAACATTCCAGTTGGGTATGAAGAAACGATCTCTAGACTGGGCTGAGCGTTCGAGTGTGACGTGGATGGGAAAGTTATCACTGAAAAGGGGATCGGGTTGAACATGCCAGGAGAAGAGGGGTGAGATCGAAGCTGAGGCTATGGAGAGATCAACGGCAGACGGTCGGAACGGGGCGATGTCTGTGTTCGTTAGGCGTCAGACGCAATGTTACTGCGGACATCGAGGAGGTCTCCAGTAAAGAAAGAAAACAGGTTCCATTCAAGAACTCTGAAACATGCGCCCCCGACAAGCGGTGCCGGATGCTTACTGTGTGTGCGCGAAGAATATAGTTACAATTTATAAGACTCTGTCTCCATAAAATAAGATGCGAAGTGCATTTATGAAAGTTTGCTTGCCTTCAGACGTCAATTTTATTGTCACTTGCAGTGACTTATTGCGCATATTGTTACTTTACGTATTTCCTTTTTGAACTATTTTCCATCATAGACGGCCGGCGGCCGGCGGTTGGTGACGGGCCGGAGGCGGCCGCCGGCCGCCTCCGGCCCATCACCAACCGCCCGCCATTCATAACATGACGGGGCGCGGGATTCCTATTCCCTGAATGTTAATGGGCCCCAACGCCAAAGTTACAGGCAGATTTTCATATTTGAAACGATAGACGATGTGCCTGGCATGAGTTCCGCCACCATTAGAGTTGAGGCGACATATTTTGGCGAAATTGTTTAAGAACATAACGCTTATGGGCGTTGAAGAGAAAGAACGCATCTACAACCATGAATTTCTCCTACACCATTTTGGCGTGGCAGAGCCGATGTTGCTTAGTATTGTTGAAGGGCGGAACTTTACTTTCTATCGTGCCACCGCTCGACGGCCCTACGGATCATCTAGGCAGCAACCATCGGCGCTTGACGTAATCGAGCCATGCCAGAACGTCAATAATGTCGCAAAGCTCCATGTCAAAAGGTAAGAAGTGACAGGGTTAGGCATCTATAAAAGTAGTCGAGTATTGCATCAGAAGGCAGCTGATTTTATGCCGGTATATTTGAGACCATTGGAAATTAATTCGCTAATGTAGAACATCTGATATACAATTAAAAGTAATACAATGTGATAATTTGAGACACAAATCCTGGAATTGAGTGCAAAAATAACAGGGTTAGATATCTATAAAGGTATTCGAGTATGGCATCAGAAGGCAGCGGATTTTATGCCTGTTTATTTAAGACCATTGGAAATTAATTCGGTAATGTAGAACTTCTGATATACAATATAAAGTGATGCAGTGTGATAATTTGGGATACAAGTTCTGGAATTGAGTGCAAAAGTGACAGGGTTAAACCTTCATGGAAGTTATCCAATATGATATAAAAATGTAGCATGTTCGATTTCCGTTCAGTTAAGAACATTGGAAATTGTCAGGACGTCACACAGAAGATGTATGACACGTGTTTATCACAAGATGTTGAGTGGCCAATTGCTCCAATTTCACTTTAAGGGCAAAGTGACAGGGTGAAATGATTTGATAATAAAACGAACTACACTTCATAATAGAGCTAGTTTCAATGTTGTTCAAATTGGACCATTGGAAATTACTTGCACCTCGTCTAGAAACCAGAATATAGCATTAATAAAAGCAAGCCCACTCTGGTGGTGTTCCTTCACAAACCCACCACCAGAGCGGCGCCACCGGTATTATGTCCGCTTATGACGCCTAACGTGTGTGTGGGTGTTTGGTCATTTAAAAAGACCATGCTGTGGGTGTTGAGGAGTGTTTCAGTGTGTTGTCTGCGCTGAGATGTGGTGTGACAACCCCATGCCTGGTGGTGGGCGTTGAGGAGTGTTTCAATGTGTTGTCTGCGCTGAGATGTGGTGTGACAACCCCATGCCTGGTGGTGGGCGTTGAGGAGTGTTTCAATGTGTTGTCTGCGCTGAGATGTGGTGTGACAACCCCATGCCTGGTGGTGGGCGTTGAGGAGTGTTTCAATGTGTTGTCTGCGCTGAGATGTGGTGTGACAACCCCATGCCTGGTGGTGGGCGTTGAGGAGTGTTTCAGTGTGTTGTCTGCGCTGAGATGTGGTGTGACAACCTCATGCCTGGTGGTGGGCGTTGAGGAGTGTTTCAGTGTGTTGTCTGCGCTGAGATGTGGTGTGACAACCTCATGCCTGGTGGTGGGCGTTGAGGAGTGTTTCAATGTGTTGTCTGCGCTGAGATGTGGTGTGACAACCCCATGCCTGGTGGTGGGCGTTGAGGAGTGTTTCAATGTGTTGTCTGCGCTGAGATGTGGTGTGACAACCCCATGCCTGGTGGTGGGCGTTGAGGAGTGTTTCAATGTGTTGTCTGCGCTGAGATGTGGTGTGACAACCCCATGCCTGGTGGTGGGCGTTGAGGAGTGTTTCAATGTGTTGTCTGCGCTGAGATGTGGTGTGACAACCCCATGCCTGGTGGTGGGTGTTGAGGAGTGTTTCAATGTGTTGTCTGCGCTGAGATGTGGTGTGACAACCCCATGCCTGGTGGTGGGCGCTGAGATGTGGTGTGACAACCCCATGCCTGGTGGTGGGTGTTGAGGAGTGTTTCAATGTGTTGTCTGCGCTGAGATGTGGTGTGACAACCCCATGCCTGGTGGTGGGCGTTGAGGAGTGTTTCAATGTGTTGTCTGCGCTGAGATGTGGTGTGACAACCCCATGCCTGGTGGTGGGTGTTGAGGAGTGTTTCAATGTGTTGTCTGCGCTGAGATGTGGTGTGACAACCCCATGCCTGGTGGTGGGCGTTGAGGAGTGTTTCAATGTGTTGTCTGCGCTGAGATGTGGTGTGACAACCCCATGCCTGGTGGTGGGTGTTGAGGAGTGTTTCAGTGTGTTGTCTGCGCTGAGATGTGGTGTGACAACCCCATGCCTGGTGGTGGGTGTTGAGGAGTGTTTCAATGTGTTGTCTGCGCTGAGATGTGGTGTGACAACCCCATGCCTGGTGGTGGGTGTTGAGGAGTGTTTCAATGTGTTGTCTGCGCTGAGATGTGGTGTGACAACCCCATGCCTGGTGGTGGGCGTTGAGGAGTGTTTCAGTGTGTTGTCTGCGCTGAGATGTGGTGTGACAACCCCATGCCTGGTGGTGGGCGTTGAGGAGTGTTTCAATGTGTTGTCTGCGCTGAGATGTGGTGTGACAACCTCCATGCCTGGTGGTGGGCGTTGAGGAGTGTTTCAATGTGTTGTCTGCGCTGAGATGTGGTGTGACAACCTCCATGCCTGGTGGTGGGTGTTGAGGAGTGTTTCAATGTGTTGTCTGCGCTGAGATGTGGTGTGACAACCCCATGCCTGATGGTGGGTGTTGAGGAGTGTTTCAATGTGTTGTCTGCGCTGAGATGTGGTGTGACAACCCCATGCCTGGTGGTGGGTGTTGAGGAGTGTTTCAATGTGTTGTCTGCGCTGAGATGTGGTGTGACAACCTCATGCCTGGTGGTGGGTGTTGAGGAGTGTTTCAGTGTGTTGTCTGCGCTGAGATGTGGTGTGACAACCCCATGCCTGGTGGTGGGCGTTGAGGAGTGTTTCAGTGTGTTGTCTGCGCTGAGATGTGGTGTGACAACCCCATGCCTGGTGGTGGGCGTTGAGGAGTGTTTCAATGTGTTGTCTGCGCTGAGATGTGGTGTGACAACCTCATGCCTGGTGGTGGGCGTTGAGGAGTGTTTCAATGTGTTGTCTGCGCTGAGATGTGGTGTGACAACCCCATGCCTGGTGGTGGGTGTTGAGGAGTGTTTCAATGTGTTGTCTGCGCTGAGATGTGGTGTGACAACCTCATGCCTGGTGGTGGGTGTTGAGGAGTGTTTCAATGTGTTGTCTGCGCTGAGATGTGGTGTGACAACCCCATGCCTGGTGGTGGGTGTTGAGGAGTGTTTCAATGTGTTGTCTGCGCTGAGATGTGGTGTGACAACCTCATGCCTGGTGGTGGGTGTTGAGGAGTGTTTCAATGTGTTGTCTGCGCTGAGATGTGGTGTGACAACCTCATGCCTGGTGGTGGGTGTTGAGGAGTGTTTCAATGTGTTGTCTGCGCTGAGATGTGGTGTGACAACCTCATGCCTGGTGGTGGGTGTTGAGGAGTGTTTCAATGTGTTGTCTGCGCTGAGATGTGGTGTGACAACCTCATGCCTGGTGGTGGGTGTTGAGGAGTGTTTCAGTGTGTTGTCTGCGCTGAGATGTGGTGTGACAACCTCATGCCTGGTGGTGGGCGTTGAGGTATCCAAGCACCAAACAGGGGTGTGGGGGGGAGACCAAAGAGATTGGTTATAGAGGTTAGAGATAGTGTATGCGTAGGTGGAAGATAGAGGGAAGGTACAGTGAGTTCCAGTTGTGCAAGTTTGACGGATACTGCAATAAAATTCAGGTAATTGAGAATGGTGATTGGGCTATAAAGAAGGGTGTTGGAAACGAATAGGGCTACCCCGCCGCCGCGGGATGTACACTTTCTGTTTTGGAAGTAGAGGGTATAGCCAGAGATATTAAAATTATATGGATCATTGTCGCGCCATCTGGTCTCCTGAACGGCGGCAATCAATGGTTTATTTTTGATTATATATTCCTTGAATTCTGCCCAATGGGATATGAGAGACCTCGTATTCCATTGGAGCAAGAATTCAGTGGTGGGTGTCTGCATTAGTGCGGTTGGGTGTGGTGTTCACGCCTGCAGGCGGGGGGTCGCATAGGGGGGGGGGGTTCACGCCCGCAGGCGGGGGGGTCGCAAGTGTGTGTGTGGTGGGTGTCACCCCGCAGGCGGGTGGGTGTCGCATTAGTGGTGGGTGTTCACGCCCGCAGGCGTGGTGGGGCTGCATTAGTGTGTGTTGTGTGGTTCACGCCCTCGCAGGCGTGGTGGGTGTCGCATTAGTGTTGGGTTGTGGTGTGGTGTCACGCCCCGCAGGCGTGGTGGGTGTCTGCATTAGTGTTGTGTTGTGGTGTGGTGTTCACGCCCTCGCAGGCGTGTGTGTGGCTGTGAGGGCGTAACGGAGTCGTCCGTCTCGTAGGAGTCGGACGACCCTGGTGAGGTGGAGGGAGGCTCTGGACCCCCAGGTGGGTCCAGGCTCGGGAATGGGAGTGGTGGCTGGTCTCGGGGGACCGGGAGGGTGGGCGACCCAGAGGGGGTGGTGTGGACGCGGCTCTAGCCCTGGTGGGCTGAGCGGCCTGGAGGCGGACAGGGGGTCGGGCGGTCGAGCAGCTCGCGATGGGAGCGGGGCGTGCAGCCGGCGGCGGTGATGCCCAGTGTCAGTGGGGTCCTCAACGGGAGCGGGGCGCGTGACCGGCAACGGGGCGGCCTGCTGGCGGTGCGGGGGCCGGGAGACGGTCGGACCCGCTTTGGGGGCGGGGCGCGTGGCCGGCAGCGGGTGAGGTTGGGAGGAGGGGAATGGGCGGTCTCTGTCGGTTCGGGCAAGAGGGATGAGGGGCGTTGAGCCGCCTCTGCTGGGGTCGGCCACAGTGGGGCCAACCGGGGGCGGGACCACACGGCTGGGGGCGGGGACGGAGCGCCGCGCTGTGTGGCGAGGCGACTTGCCTGCCTTTCTTCGGCGTATAGCCAGGCAGGGCACCTGGGGGACGAGGCAAGGTGCGGGCCCTGGCATGCCGCATACCGCAGCTCATCGGTGTCGCATGTCTCCGACGGGTGGCCCTAGGCACAACGGCCACAGACTGGCGTCTTCGCGCGGCACGCCCGGCTCAGATGTCCGTTGCGCTGACAGTCTGTGCAGCGCGAAGGGGGCGGGGTCCAGGGGCGGAGTGCCATCCTTAGGTAGCCCGCCATGACGTGGCTGGGAGGGTTCAGGGACCTAAATCCCAGTTTCAAGAACTGGGCCCGGTCTGGCTCGGCTGCCTAGTCGCGTGACTTCGCAGACTCCCTGCGACCCGAGCTCCGCGAGGAGCTCTTCCTCTGAGAGCTCCGCCAGCTCGGGCGCATATGCCGTAGTAAACGACATATGTAGTCTGTCGGCCATCTCAACGTCGGTGTTGCATCCTGGGAAGTTGCCCAAGCTCAGCAGTATACGGGCATGGGCCGCCTCTTTTACGCGGACCAGGAGGGAACCGGAGCGGAGGACCTTGGCGGAAATCACGCCACCGGTCCATCCGTCCAGCTACCTCGCGATCGCGAACGGGGAGGTTCGGGTCCACGAGCCCTCAGCTTTCGTGAGAATCACGAACGATTCTCCCTCCGGGAGGTCCTGAGGAGGGGGCAGGCGGGCTCCCGGAAGCGGCCGGCGCCCGCCGTCCTCCCGAGGGGCGGGGGGTCCCCGGGCATACCGGGGGCAGGGCGGGGATTGTACCCGGCGAGACGATGGGGAAGTGCGTGTGTGGAGAAAAGGGCGCCCTGAAGGGGTGCAGACAAGATAGGCACCCTGAAAGGGTGCTGCAAGGAAAGGTATGGAAAGAAGTGACGTGAAAAAGGGGTAGAAAGACACAGAGTTTTGGAGGGATGGGAGTAGCCGAGCAGAGGCGGGCGCAGTCACGGTCGTAGACCGCTAGCCCGATCCATTAAACCAGAAAGGTACCTCTGTCGACTCTATGCTATTGGGTGGGAGGGGACAAAAAGACAATCAAAGCTGGTCGCCGGTACAAGTCGGTTTCCCGACGGTGCCCGAGAGCACCGGTGGGCCGAAGGGGGTTGGGAGGGGGGGGGGGCCTACGCCGGCTAATCCGGCGAGCAACCGACTAGTGGCGTCGGCCGGCTATTCCGACTAACAACCAACTAGTGGTGCGGGTGTCTGACGTCACCCCGGGGGTGGAGCTTCTCGCAGATGTCCTGGGAAGGACACCTACGAGACAGCTGGGAGGGGAGGGCGGGGCTTGAGGGCGACGGGCAGCTTCTGGTGCTCAATCACTTGTATAGGTCAAAATACTAGATCTTGTCGAGCCATGAAATGGTATTTATGTGTGTGTGCCTTGCACCAAAACCTGACGCATCCTGTGTTTCTGCGCATGCATACGGAACTTGCAGGCAACTTGAATAAATGCAGCAAGGTGTGCGTCTCAACAACGACTTTACCGGCGGTGATGACACCAAGTTCTTTTATACCTGCCGAACTCGAGAACATCATGGCAGCTAGATGTGCTACCAAAACAAACCGTTCATTCCATTTCAACGAAGTCAATTACTCAGGGCGTTATCGCCACATGCCACTTGTCCACAATGCATGCGATGCTTGCAGCCTTTGACAATGCTACAGCTGTCCATTCCTTCCCGACGAGCAAATTGATAGCGATCAAGTACAGGAAGGCATCGCGTTGCAAGAACGTCACTTCGTTTAAATGTCGGAGGGTGGCAAACCAACTGCATCGCATACGAAACGTGAGGCTCAGTACGTGGCAGAACCAGACCAGGAGTCGGAGGTGCCGTTGCCATGAAGTTCACGTGCACAATTCGACTGCTGGTCGGCGCTGCTCGTGTTGTACTGACATGCGGGTGCATTGCCATTTTCATATACCTGGTGAGCTTGCGTTTCGCGCAGTTCGTGGAGGGTGATATTGTAACCAGGACACGATACCTCAAGGACCAACATAATCCAATGGTGAGCATATGCAACTGTATGAGCCTCACCGGCATCTGGGATGAAAACAACCTTGATTTTGAAGAAACGCTTACGTGGCATCACTCGAACTTGTCTCATCACATTCCAGATGCATTTTCAACTAACAGCACTGCTGGCGAATATCCGCAATATGAAGATGTCCAAGGCACCCTTCAATGGCTAATTCCATCAAGTAGTGTATCCCTCTTGGCCTATTGCTGGACCTTGGCCATCACGAATCACAGGTATAGTGACAAGACGCAATTACTTATGAATCCCTTCGCCGGCTCATGTATTCCCAAAGTTGTGGTCCATCACTCCGATTTACCTCTGATCGAGAGCTTCCTTACTGCTGACGGCAAATACACGACGCACAAAATAGCTCAGAATGCCCATTTTAGTTTGCGTGTGACCTGGAATATGTATGCCGCCTTGAGCACCGAAGATGCGCAGTGTTCAGATGACCAGACACGCATGGAATGCATAGAACTATGCGCACTGAGCGAAGGAGCCCGGATTGCCAAGTGCGTCCCTTTTTTCGCAGCAATGAAACTCACCAAGACATATCCCTTGTGCAAGACCTTTTTCCAATTCCATGAATTCGCTGAAGCTGTGAGCCAAGTATCTCATGACGGGTGTGGGTGTTCCCAGTCGGCCTGCCAAACAATTGACATCGATATGGACACCGACTTAACGAACACTAACATCGGTCGAGAGGACATGTTCACTGCGATCAACATCCACTTCATGCGACAGCATATCAAACAGACGGTAGAAAGATATGCCATCACTTGGGATGCGCTCTTAGTCGACATCGGAGGCAACCTCGGTCTCATGCTGGGCATGTCGGTGCTCACCATGGTGGATGCGCTGAACTTGCTGGCCTCCAAGGTGATCGACAAGAAGGCGCGGAAGACGTCGGCCGGAGAGTCGAAGCGCAGTCCAGTCTGGCCGGACGGTCTCCCGGCGGAAGCTGAGTGGCTCCGTCGCCGTGTGGAGCACAACCTGGCCACCAAGCGCACTGGACGCCACACCCGCCCGCGTGGGCTCGTGTTCGTCGTGCAGCCGGAACAGACCAACGTAATGTGATCGCTCCAAAGCGGCTGACGAGTGGGCTGGCGGGCCGACTCAGATAGGATTTACCCGGGTTACTTGATGTTATCGTGTGCTGGTATTCACATATGCCCACCAAACGATAGGTTTTCCCCGGGTTACTTGATGTTGTCGTGCGCTTGTATTCACATATGCCCACCAAACGATGGGTTTTCCCCGCGTTACCTGATGAAATAGTGTGCTTGTATTCACATATGCCCACCAATGATGGGTTTTCCCCGCGTGACCTGATGTTATCGTGTGCTTGTATTCACATATGCCCACCAAACGATAGGTTTTCCCCGGGTTACTTGATGTTGTCGTGCGCTTGTATTCACATATGCCCACCAAACGATGGGTTTTCCCCGCGTTACCTGATGTTGTCGTGTGCTTGTATTTACATATGCCCACCAAATGATAGAGTTTCCCCCGGGTTACTTGATGTTATCGTGTGCTTGTATTCACATATGCCCACCAAATGATAGAGTTTCCCCCGGGTTACTTGATGTTATCGTGTGCTTGTATTCACATATGCCCACCAAACGATAGGTTTTCTCCAGGTTACTTGATGTTATCGTGTGCTTGTATTCACATATGTCCACCAGACGATAGGTTTTCTCCAGGTTACTTGATGTTATCGTATGCTTGTATTCACATATGTCCACCAAGCGACAGGTTTTCCCCTGTTACCTGATGTTATCGATGCTTGTATTCACATGGGCGCACTGTGCATAATATAATTTCGGTATGACTGTATGAATACACATACACATATGAATCCATCTTTCAGAGGCATATTAGAGTGTTTTTAGAATGATAATAATATTTTGGGATGACCCTTTAACAAAAAGCATGAGCTTTCGGAGCTCTTAGCGGCTCCGTCGTCAGATGGTATATTAAAAGAGAAGACAATTAAGATTTTCAACAATATTTCAAACACAGGACACGAGCAGTGAGGAATGCGACAATTCAATGCAGCAAAACACGTCAGAGACTGTAAAACAACACACTTGAAATGTCCACGAAGTAAAAAAAGGTAGACAATAAAATACTCACAATTGACATCCCTAATTCTCCCCCACCCTCCCCCCAGGACCACTGCTCGTCAACATTAGCCACTCTCCAGATGATCGACCATTCTAAGCCACTATCCCGATTCAGCTCTGGTCGCGACTTTCTAATATGGTAAGATTCTAACAGCTTCCTTCCCCTAAACTGTGTTTCACGTCCCAGAATCTCCACGTCGTTCCAATGGATATCGTGCCGAGTATCTACAGCGTGTTCAGCAACTGCGGATTTTTCTGGTTGGACCTTGGAGAGAGCGTTCCGGTGTTCCTTCAGGCGCTTGTCCAGCGTCCGACCACTCTCGCCAATGTACGTTGCGTTGCATTCGCATGTTAGGTGGTAGATGGTTCCCGAGTTTTGTCTCCAATCTCTTCGGTCTTTGAGACGTTGGCACAGTCTGTTTTTTTTTAAGGATTGACCAGACGCATGAACGATGACAACTCCCAGGGGCCTCATGCGGCGTTCCAGGCGCTCTTCAATGCCCGGGTAATATGGAACTGATATATATATATATATATAACCCTGTTATCCGTTTTCCGTTTTCGGTCTTTGTGCTTTCGTGCAGCAGACGAAGCGCTTTTCTTTCGTTAGCCGTTAGCGGCGAAGAATTTGTCGAGCGTGGACAGTTCAAACTTAACACGCGCCCTGGAGGGCCTCTGAGAATTACGCGCACTGGAGGGGGGGGGGGCGGATTCCGCCCTCCCCCCCTAAGATATCGGCTCCTAGTAAAGCTGGAGGGACGAAATTCGCAGGGAAGATGGGCACGGTAGTGAACTCTATTGTGTGCAATTTTCGTGACCTTAGATCAATATCTTCAAGGTCAAATGAGGTCAGATTGGCAAAATTTTCCGGTTTTGCGTGGCTTGGCTTGTCATCGGTGTGGATCGCTGTGATTGTGTTTAAATGCTCAAAAATGGGCATCAATGATGTTTTGGACATTACTAATGATGCAATGCAGATGCTAGACCCAACATTTGACCTTAGGTCACCTATATAGCACCACTTTATCAGGTCAGTTACCTGTTCCAGTTACCGGAACCGGCCGCCCGCCCGACTGCTCCGTCGGGCAGCTCGGAGCAATCAGCTTGGTGGAGAAGGGAGTGAAGTACATGAATAAAGTATGGAAACGCAATGACAAACAGTACAAATGACAACCAGTAGTGCATTTATGGCAACATTCCAGTTGATCAAGTTTGGTTCCATTAACCTGTCATAAACTTGACCTGACTTGACCTTGGTGACCTAACATGACCTTGAAACTATACAGCATATCAATATACATCAAACAAGTCGCTAGTGTTGCCTAGAACACTTCCCTTTTGTCAGTATACTGGAAGCGCATCAGCGCCGATTTTTGTGGTCTGGCGCTATAACATTTGTTTTACTTTAGCGGCCCTTAACTTGGAAAAAAATCGACCGATTTCCATTTTTCTTGCTTTAAACGACGTGCGGTTCATTTCTAAGCAGGTACACCGAAAATCGCGTATATCGACCGGTACAATCTGCAGTTATTTGCGAAAAACCGGAGGGGTGGGCGGATTTCGCCCCCCCCCCCACTCCAGTGCGCGTGTTAATGCTTTCCTTGTCGCATATTTTTCGGGCCCTTTCAGATGACCATTAAAAAAGGGTCATCCCAGACATATTATTATCACATATAAATAAGCTTGAGCGTATGTTCTATTTTCCCCGATCACCATCTAGGCTGGGGAGAGGTTGGGCTGGGGAGACCATCTAGGCTGGGGAGAGTGACCATCTGCTCAGTGGGGACGCATCTCAGCGAAGGGCCCATTGGGATCGTCCGTAACCGAAATATACTGTTGCAGATAACTCTCCCAAATTGTGATAGTCGATGAGGAAAAGAACAAGATAGCTGCTAAGAACATATTATAAATCCTGTACATGGTACCGCGGTGCACCGAACGGCCATGAACTATAACATGGCGCCACTATTCCGTTATTAAGCGAACATATTTTCAATAAATGTTCCCTGGAAAGAACAAAAGAAGAACTAATTGGCTTTTTTTTGCCCTACGAGGTGTGTAGCCTGTCGACCAATGTATTAGCACTGCGTGGCGAGAATCGATCCAGTGACTTGAGCCTCCTCAACCGTTCCCCTCCCCAATATTCTATACGTCGCACTTGTCGCACTTGTCGCACTTCCCCTGCTTGCGAATTGTCAATGGAATCAAGGACACGGGTCCAGCCTGTCACCTTCCAGTTTGAGGGGCCCAACTACCCCAATTAAAAATCAACAGCATTCAATTTCAGAAAATGGAAAATTATGGGGGGACGGGTGCACTCGAGAAAACTGTAGGTGCGCCATTTGCCCTTCAAGGAGCGCGTATTCCTCTCTGAGGGAGCAATTCGACTGACAAAATCCGTTTAGCAGTGGGGAGGGGGGGAGGTGATGCTGCACTCGAGCCTCTCGAAGGGGCCGCTTCTTCCTCCCATCAGATGAATTCTTCCTCCCATCAGATGGGGGTGGGGGCATATTCAGAAAGTGGTGTCATTTCTTCGGAGGGGTGCGCTTTGTACCCCCTCTGAAGTGCGCCATCTCGGTTGAAAAACTTGTTAACCGGGGAGGGGTGCACGTGAGCGTAAACAGGGCCTTTTCCAATCGAAGGGACACCACATTCCTATCAGGGTGGGGTGGGGTGGGGACATGCTCCAGTTTCCCCTGTATCCGCCACTGCCTTTTACTATGCAACGCCCATGAGATCAATGTTAGGCTCGTCCAAAATGGGGATGGGGGGGGGGTCGGCCCCTTTCCCCACCCGGGTGCTGCCCCCATGACAGGCGAGTACAAATGTCGCTCAATGTTAGTGTTTAGGCGCCAATCCCAACAAAGGAATGACTGCCAGATTTGGTGATATTTTTTATTGCTAATAATCGTCTCCAGGTTACAAAATAGCCGTGATATTGTTTGGCGGAAGCATGTAAGTGGAAGTTTTCTCAATTCATTACATATTTTTTTTCGTAATAAACAATTAAACATGTATGTAATAAAATACCCCACTTCATTTCTAGCATCTGTAACAGTGAAGATGACAAATTAATCCCAAGTGTGCAAATATCACTGTTGGTTTCTCCGAAACTTAGCGACATTTCCGACTTCTCAGCATAAATATATGGAACTCGAAATCCACGTTCACAGTTCAAGCCGGTGTTTTGAAAGTGGTCGCTGGCTCGAGAGAACGGGTACGTGCAGCGGGTAGTCAAAGATGGCTTGCCAGGAAACTGGCCTCGCCACCGTTTCGGAACAGTTATAAAAAAGAACATGGTTGACCACGCGCTCCAAGCATACTTGATCTTCATTTAGTCAATAGGTTCCGGAAATAATTAGAGCGTGCTGCCAGTCATACTTAGGTTGTAGTCTTCTGCACTTCGTGGAAATATATTGTCACTGAAACATGCTTTTCGTGTTGGTGTGGACGAGTGTCCTCCCACCAGAATAGGTGGAAAGAAACTGTTATTTATCTGCAGCACATGGATCGCGCGGATTGGACGAGAAGGACACCACGCTGTGCACGGGTTGCTGTGGCGGGGCAATACCTCTTCACAGCGGAATATGTGTGAGGCTTACTCTCGGATAATAGGTAAGACAAGAGGGCTTACCATCTGGCAGGTGGTAAATCAAGATAGTTTATTCTCTGTTAGATTGTAACTAATAATAGTTACCCTCTGGTAGATGGTAACCCAACACAGTGGGATCTCGATGGTATAAAAAAATATGTTTATCGTGGTATTCGGCTACAGAGATAAAATTACAAAAAGAAACTCTACCAGATGGCAAATAAAAATAATTTGCCAGCTGACTGGTAGCAACCGAAGGGGCTTAGCCTCTGTCAGATAGCAAATTAAAATAATTTATCCTATGACTCGTGGTAAACGAAAGGAGTTTAGCCTCTGGCAGATGGCAAGTGAAAATGGTTTACTCTGTGGCAGATAGTAATTGCAAAGGGTTACCCGCTATGGATGGTAAGCTAAAAGGGAGATTTCTCTCATTTCTCACTGAGAAATGGTAAAACGTCTGTTTGCCATCGTATCCGGCGACAGAGGGTAAAGTTCCAAAATGTAACACCCTAGCAGCTAGTAGATGAAAAAAGTTGACCCTCTGACTCCTGGTAAACGAAAAGAGCAGCCTCTGGCAGATAGTACAAGCAAATAGCTTATTCTTTGGCAGACGGTAATTTAGAAAAGTTTTCCCTCGTGTAGTAGATAGCAAACTAAATGGGTTTTCTCTCCGGAAGATGGTAAATGCAAATAGTTCACTCTCTAGAAGATGGCAATTGAGAAGGGTTACACTCTATCATATAGTGAAATAAAAGAGTGTGCACTCTGGGATTTTTTTTTAAAGTCTGATTACCATGGGATCTGCTTACAGATGGTAAAGTTCCTTTTACTCCCCAGGAAATGGTAAAAACTGTTTCCGTGTAGAATACTTAGAAATGCTGGTGGTCCGCCCCTGATAAATGTTGGTGGTTCGCCTATTCGAAATAGTGGTGCTCGTGACTGATATGACATGTCAGCAAAACGAGAGACACATCTCTAAGTGCCACCTCCCGTACAAAGTGCTTACTTATGCAACGCACGTGCCGTGTCGCTCTTGAATAGTGAAATTGTGCAGCGGCTCAAACACCCCAGCTATCAGCGCCATCTGGTGTACTTCGGCACTTCGTCGCATTCCGCCGAGTCTGCAGACAACACTACATGACTGGTATTGTACATTATTCCACACCGTGGCCGGTGTGGAGGCCATTGTGCGTCACTAAGCTCAATAGTACTGCATAGAAAGCAATTGTATTCGCTCGAACATCGATGCAATTGACGATGTTTGCGTTCTTCTAATGGCGCCGTATTTACACATTTGAACGGGTATAGCCAAGGTCGGTTTCCATTGTTTCGGTTGGATTTGGGGTAAGCAACCACATGTAGGAAAGTTCCTTTATAGGTCACGTGATAGTCTAGTAGGATCTCGCGTCTGCGTCACCCGGTGGTAAAGTTCCAAAGTGCTCTGCACTATTTGTATTGTGCAGCAGCGAATAGACGGCAACAGTCAAACGCCAGAAAACTCGTACTTAAAAGTGTTCCACACCGACGAAGAACCGTGATATTACCTGGCTGCTCAGAGACGACTGCCCGGCGGGGGTAGGTCGTGAGGTCTAGCGGCTGCAGGCGCCAGAATCTCCGCCGCAGACGGCGGCCGTCGGCCCGGGAAAAGCGCTGAGCTAGGTGCGGCAGCGTCGGCCGATAATTGGACTCTGATCCTATGTCCGGTCACTGCCGCGGCACGGGCCGGCAGCGAGCCGCCAGCCGGCTCAGGCTCGTGAGGCGTTACATTTACGGTATACATTTACGGTACATTTACGGTCGGCCGGCTGGCGGTTAGTACAGGACAGCCAAAAGTGCAATTTTATAGAAACTCTGTTACACACAGTTCCGGGTGTAGACAGGAAGATTTCAAACGCTCTGATTTTGTTTCTCTTTAGCGGTGACAGAGTGCCATCCGCTAGAGATGTGCTACGTCAAAGAAAGATCTACGTTAAACCGGCTTATGTGGCATCCGGTGATAAACAAGCAAGAGAGGAAAGATGAGGGACGCTGGGAAACAAAGAACGTGTCGCAACGGGCCGGTGCATACATCGCATACCGGTACACATACAGACAAACAGACATACACACATATCAAACAGTATAACATTTGGAAGGTGATCAGCTTCATAGCCTCCGAACAGGCTCCACTGGCCACCTGCGACCTAGAGCGAAGCGGAGGTCCGGCGTCCGGGGCGAGCCGTGGGCGTCAGGCCCGACCGTGAACGTAGAGGTGCATGTTTAACATTCGCACGTCCGGCGGTCCGCGCAAACTTCGCCGGCCCGGGGGGGGCAGATGTCTGGCCCCCCCCCTAAGATCTCCAGAACTATGGTAGGTATCGACAAACGGAAAACGGCGTTGGATAGCTGGTGACAAGCTCTATCGAAAGTATTTCGGTCATTTTTTCGCTCAGGTTAATATTTAGGTCACTTGGTCATCATAGGTCAAATTCGACCAGATCGGGTGGGACCCTCAGATATTGACACATAGCTCAGGACCTGTAACAGATCGAAACAAACGGCGAATGCTATTCGACATCCCTTGAAATGAGCTATCGACAATATGCTGTGTGATTTAAGGTCAGGTCAACAGATAGATCACCAGAGGTCACCGAACTTGGGTAAAATGTGTTGTAATTTTCCGGTACAAACTTTTTGGCAGCATGGCGATGGGAAGCTGATTTTGCTTTGTATGACGAAAGACGCTTCTGATGACATTTAATAGTTAGGTCAATATTTGACTTTGACCTCGGTTGACCCGAGGTCAAGACCGTTTTCTGGCCTAGGTAGGTCATGTCGCATATCATTCAAAACGTCTCAACGAGAGATTTGGTTTTATACCACATTGATGTTAGCAATATAATTTATTGCTGGATAATACACGGCTGCGTTAGTGAAAATGGTCGCACAAATGTTTGTGATATATGCGCCGCGTCCAGCACTGATACATTTCCGAATATTCCGAGACGATTCGCAAGAGACATGATAGAAAGACACGCTATTCAAGACCGGGTCTTTATTGTAGTGGATAGGTACGGGAACGACGCATTCCATTACAACAAACGATATATCTGTGTTCAATGCTCATATAGAACGACATTCGAGACATGCGAAACGCTTCTAAATTATTTCTGTGATATGAAAGACATCAGGCAAACAACACTCACGACAATACAAACATGGGAAACACTTGAATCAACTCTTGAATGTGAAAGACATCAGGCAACATGCAGCGAAGCAGACAGCCGCATCACGGCTGACAGATGTTGCACACTTTGGCAGATTTGCTGTGTCTAGGACACGCTGGCCGACTACACTTCACACACGGAGTGTACTTCCCCATTTTCGACTTCTTCTTCTTGAACCCCTCGCCGTGGCTCTCCCGCAGGCACAGAGGGCATCTGCCGAGTTTCGGCTCTTGTGGCTGGGAGGATGGTCCTGGTTCCGGCTGGGCAGGTGCCTTCCGGATGAGCTGACGGTCTAGCACCTGTTCCAGGGACCTCACCGCTTGCCGATTGATGACCCCCGTCCGGAAATGTAGCTGGTGGCTCGGCGCTCAGCCTGTCCGCTCAGGAGCTGGATCCCGAGCGCTCTGGTGAAGCGCATGCGGCCTCCGTACTTCATGTCGGCGTGTGCACTGAGCGGGAACTTGGTCCCGTAGACGTGGTAGGCGTTCACACAGGCCACACTCAGCATGAAGAACAGCATCTTCGTCGGCCACCTGCGCACGGGCGCGTTGCACATATGGTTGGCGATGATGTTATCGCACACGTCGACACCCCCCCTCCGCCCCTTCGTTGAGTTGTAGTATAATACTACCTCCGGTTTCCCGCTGCGGGAGTCCACCAGCGGGAGCTTGTGCTGGGACGAGGCCACCAGCACTACCTTACCCGGCTTTGGGCAGTACGACACCAGCTGGAAGCCGTTTCGGAAGCAGATTACTGCTTGAGAAGCAGTAATTGCTGCTTCGTTTCGGAAGCAGATTACTACCAATACTGTGAGAAATAATGTGCAGTTATGTGCGATGACCTAAGATGACCTTGCAGAGGTCATAGAGTAAATGATTGACTCGCATATTCATAAACGACCTCAAAGTGCATGAGATTTACAGAGGACAATCGAGGCCAGCTACGTACCCAAGCAGGAATACTTTTTACTCCGAAACTATGACCACAGATCAAGGTCATGAGGTAGCCTAGGGAGGTCATGTAATGTATCAATCGACACGTCTTGGCGATACAAGCACAATGACGGTAATTTCAGCCTTCTTGCTCAATGCAATGCGACATAATGCGCAGAAATGTGCAAGTGATCTCAGGTGACCTCAGATGACCTTGGTGAGGTCACTGAGCAAAAATGTCAGCGGTAACATTGAGAATGGCTTCCAACTACACGCCATAACCGTTGTGAGGTCATTCCGAGAGCAAATATGTAACTAGGAAACATTTGTATATTTTGCCATAGGCCTATACTGGGGAAGCCATGGCCGCGACCTGACCTCAGGTCAATGCTACGAAAAAAAACAGGATATATATTATAGTCCCTGATGAGATCATGACGTGTTATAAGTTTGAAATCAATCGCCCAATTATTGTGGAAGTGATGTCACCTAGACTCCGAGGGATGTTGGGTCACGTCGCCTGACCTGGTGACCTGACTTAAGATGACCCAGGGTCAAAAATTTCTGAGGATATGCGGAAAGACTAATGAGCAGCCATACGAGGTATGGCCTTACTAACCCGATTAGTATGACGACAAATTAGGAAAACCGCAAGGGGGGCAGATATCTGTCCCCCCCCCCGTACGTTCGCGTGTTAAGTTAGAACTTGGAAAAAACCTGAAAGGAGAAAAACCAAGCTGCTTGGAAAACCCGAAGGTAAAAAACACGAAGCGCAATCTATGGGGAACTGCTCGCTTTTGCCAAATTGGATCGGTCCCTGCCACCTAGTGCGAAATAGCCTATTTGTATGTGGTATACGACAGTGGAGAGGATGATAGCGTTTGGCTTCACATGGTTTGTTCTAATTTGGTGCTATGCAAAAAGGTGAAAAGTGGCTCAAGGAGCTCCGGGTACTCGTCACCGAGAAGGATTCGCAGCGAAAGTGGAAGGCGATGTTGGGCCATGTAAAAGAGAAGGGGGTCACGCTGTAAATCATATGTAGGGCAGGTAAGCAGAATATGGTGGACAGAGTTGTACGGGTCACACACTCGGCAAAGTGGAGCGCGGTGAGGTCGGCGGAGGAGGTGATCGTGGGTGAGTTCGGTGTGTCCGAGTCGGAGTCGGGCCAGAAGTGCCTCGTGTGTGCGTATGTTGTTGGAAAGAGGGATATTTGAGGAGAAAGGGTTTAAAGTGATTTAAGTGTGTGGTGCTATGGTGCCAACATGCCTGGAAATATTGTGTATTAGTGGCTATTAGTGAGGAACAAAAGGCCACTGGCGGAAACGGGAGGTTGGGTCGGGGGGGGGAGTTGGAGCGAGGAGGTCGATCACTCGACGAGCGAGCTCATCCGCCCGCTCGTTGCCCGGTATTCCCATGTGGCCAGGGACCCAGAGAAGTGTGAGTTGGAGGTGAGCGTGATGAACGTAGTAGATTTGACGGATAGCATGGAGTGCGGGGTGGCAGGTATTGTGTATGGCTGTAAAAGCGTCAATGGATGAGCATGATTCAATACAGATGATAATGTGTGTGGTGATGTTCTGTTGGATAATGTGCTGTAGGATGGCCACTAATTCTGCCGTGTAAACCGAACGGTATGGTGTTAACTTTGTGTGGCCAGTGTTGGGTCCACCGCACCAGACGGCGCCCGTGCCGTCGGTGGTACGGGCGCCGTCAGTGTAATAGTATGTGTGTTGGCGGTGGACCGCTCGATGTTCGAAAAATGTCAGTTGAGCTTCGATGGGGTTAAGTAATTTTTGGTTTGGCCCGGAAGAGATACTCGAGCTCCGGGTGTTGCATGTGCCAAAATGGGAGTAAGGGGGAAATTTGTATGGGGTTACCTCGGGGAATTTCAGTGCGAGTGTAAGGACATGGCTCAGATGCATAGCAATATTGTGTTTATTTCTGTAATCAGTACGCCAAATGGGGGGGGAGAGTGCGAGAGTGGCGGGGTGATTGTGCTGTGTTGTGGTCCGAAAGTGGTATCTAACTAGTTGGAGTGTTCTGCGGTGTTGTAGTCTTGGGAGGTGGGCCTCAGCCCGGAGACGAGTGATGGGTGTGGTGCAGTGATGAGGCGGTGATGAGGCGTAGTGCGTGGTTCTGTATGCGTTCAAGTGTTGCGATGTGTGTAGAAGATATATGATCGAAGATAAACGCATGGTATTCCGGGATTGAGCGAATCAGAGCAATATACATTGTGTTGAGGGTAGCCCTGTCTGCACCCCAGTCGCGACCGGAGATGCAGCGCAGGAGATTTAGGTGTTTTGCGCAACGTTGTTTTAGATAAGCAATATGGGGGCCGAAACAAAGACTTTTGTCTAATACGATGCCAAGATCGGTGCAGGTGGTTTGGTGAGGGATAATTTGGTCGCGATAGCGGAGCGGTGTGAAAGGTGGAATGTACGTGGAGAGTCGGGATAAAAGCATTGTGACGTGTTTCGTGCGGGAGATCTGCAGTGCCCAAAGGGAGCACCAGGAATCAATTTGATCCATGGCGCGCTGCATGAGGTAATTTGCTCTGTCTGCCGATGGATGTGTGCGCCAAATGGCCAAATTGTCGGCGTAAATAGAGTATTTTAAATAGCGGGCAAGTTTGTAGAGATCAGCGAAAGTGTCATTGATCATGATGATGAACACGGTGGTGGATGAAACGCTGCCTTGTAGGACGCTTTGGTCAAGCTTGTGGGGCCGAAAGTGGATGTTGCCGCAGCGGACAGTGAATGTTCTGTTAGCGAGGAAGTTCGTGAGAAATGTGACCATTCTGCACTTGATACCATTTCGGTGTATTTTGATTCGAAAGGCAGAACTATGCACTTTATGAAATGCGGAATGTAAATCGAGAAAAAGTACGACGGTGTCGTGTTTTTCATGAGCCCGCGCTGTATTATAAAGTCAACAATTTGGATCTCTCAGTGGTTCTCAGTGGTGCTGCGTCGGAGTCGAAATCCGCTTTGAAAGGGAGGTAATTTCGTTGTTTTCGAGGTAGACTCTGATTCGTCCATTGACCATGAGCTCGAAGAGTTTAGAGGCACAACTAGCAAGAGAGATCGGGCGATAGCTTGAGGGCAGGTGGCGAGGTTTAGCGATAGGAATGATAGTGCTAGTGGACCAAGAAGGGGGAAGGGTGCTCTCGATCCATAGCTGATTTAGTGCCGAAAGGAGATTGTCTTTTCCTGAGTCGGATATAATTTGGAAGAAAGGGTATGCCAATTGGTCAGGACCACCCGTGGTGTTGGTAGCTTTGGAGAGGGATAAATTTAGTTCATAGAGAGCAAAGGGGGCATTATATGGTTCAGTGTTCTCCGAGGTAAAGTTGTAGGTGGCGAGAGTGGTTTGTAGGAAGTCGATGGTGTGTTGCGAGTAATGTGTATTTGAGGAGATGTCAGCATAATAGGTGGCAAAGTGTTCCACGACGGCTGCGGGTTCTGTTATATGGCGTTGGTTAATTGTCAGCTGCAGGAATGCGCGGTGTGGGAATCTGCCATTGGAGAAGGAACGAATTTGGGTCAAAATTTGGGAGATGGGGTAAATCGATGAAATGAATTGGAATAGAGTTGTTAGCTGTGTTTTTTGGCCGCAAGGATAATTTGCTGGCAACGTTTTTTTAGCCTCGCGGGCTTACTAATGTTTTGTGTGGTGAGATTTTAACGAAATTTCCGCTCAGCCCGACTCGGCAGGGCGACGGCGCGTTGCCACTCGTCGTTCCACCACTGCACGTGGTTACGGCCAGGGGACGTGTTTTCCGCCGCGAGTAATATGACATTCAGGAATGCTGAAATTGTGGGTGAGACTGGGGAGGGAAGACAGCATCAATTTCCTTGGAGAAAGACAGTCATTTCGCTTTGCGAACACTCCAGCGTATAAATGAATACTCTCTGGACTGGGCTGGGTGTTCAAATATGACACGAATGGGGAAGTGATGGCAAAAAGGGGGTCGGGTTGCACGTACCAAGAGAGGAGGGGAGATGGAAGCCGGAGCCAGGAAGAGGTCAATGGCAGATGAACGGAACGGGGCGATGTTTGTGTTGTCGGTGGGTGTTTGGTCATTTAAAAAGATCGTGTTGTGGGTGTTGAGGTGTGTTTCAATGTGATGTCCGCGTGGAGATGTCGTGTGACAACACCATGCCTCATGGTGGGCGTTGATGTCGCCCAGCACCAGACAGGGGTGTGGGAGAAGACCGAAGAGGTTGGTCACATAAGCTAAGGATAGCATAGGCGTAGGGGGAAGATAGAGAGGAGGTACAGTGAGCTCTAGATGTGCAATTTGGACAGTTACAGCAACAAAATTCAGGTTGTTGGCTATGGTGATCGGGCGATGTAGAATGGTGTCCAAGACAAATACGGCCACCCCGCCGCCGCGAGGCTCTGTATAATTTCTGTTATGGGTATAATGGGTGTAGCCAAAGATGTTAAAATTGTACGCCATCGGGTCTCCTGAATGGCGTCCATCAATGGTTTATTTCTGATGATATATTCCTTCAATTCTGCCCAATGGGAGATGAGAGGCGATCGAGAGGAGAGACAGGAGGAGGCTTGAGAAGACCCTTTCGATTTGACATCGAACAGGAGATCAAGCGCAGAAGTTGCCCGCCGCTTCACTTCCCCTCCCACCCACCCCAGCTGTCTCGGAGGGGTCCTTCTCAGGGCATCTACGGGAAGCTCTGCCCCTCCCCCCCCCCCCCCCGGTGACGTCAGCCACCCGGACCACTAGTTGGTTGTTAGCCGGACTAGCCGGCCGACACCACTAGTCGGTTGCTCGTCGGATTAGCCGGCGCAGCTCCCGTTCCAACCCCCTTCGGTCCTGCGGCGCTTTCGAGTGTCGTCGGGAAACCGACTAGAATCGGCGGTGAACTTGTATTGTTTTTTTGTCCCATCCCACCCAATAGGTTAGAGCCGAACAGATAGGTGGGATTCGTTGGTCTGGAGTGGTGGGTTCAACGGGCTTTGAAGAAGCGGTAGGTTCAGTCTGAGGTGACGAATTTCTATCTCAAACCAGCCAGGACCCACCTCGCCATCCTGAAGCATTCCTCCACTGGCCCCTACCACACCCATCCGGCCGGCCCAAACCAAGGCCTAGAACCAAGGCCACCACAACATCCACCCAGACAACCCTCAAGTCCACGACCACCACCTCCTGCCAAACCGAACCTCCCACCACCTCCTGCACACCCACCCAAACCCACTCCAAAACCTCGTCTGAGGCCAGCACTCAGACTGAACCTACCGCTTCTTCAAAGCCCGTTGAACCCACCACTCCAGACCAACGAATCCCACCCGAACCCACCGCGCTTCCCAAGCGCAAATCACGTCGCCACTCTACCCAATCACCTCCCAGGACCCGTGCGACCACCCCTGCTTGGATCATCTCCCAACGCTCTCTCCGTTCACCGGTTCAACCTTTTTTCCCAACTCGACACCGACACCACCCTAGTATAGGAACACCAACAGTCACTAAGCGCGTTTGACAATGGGACTCTTTCTGCAGTTGAACACCGGTGGCCTTCCAGCCAAGTTCATATAATTCAAATATGAATTATTGCAACAAAAACCATTATTAGCTGCGCTTCAAGAAACTCACTTTCGAGATTCTGACTCAACTTGGAACAAAATCCCAGATTACACTTGGCACGTCGACAACGTAAACGGCCCAAATAGGAAATGGGGCGCAGCCATACTCATTTCAAACAGCATACCTCATCGTCGAGTAACGTTAAATACTCCCCTGAATTGCGTAGCAGTCAGTCTCAAAATTGCCCATTGCCAAACCACAGTCATTTCACTATACATCTCGCCGTCAGCTGAAACCTCGACACCACAGGAGCTTAGCGACTTGCTGATTCAGGCCCCCATCCCCCCACCAAGTTCTCCTTATGGGAGACTTTAATGCTAAACACCCCAGTATAATATTTTGTAGATCAGTTTCACAAAATGAAATTCCAACAGATTGGAAAAGGGCAAGTGTAGTTCATATTTTCAAGAAAGGAGAAAGAGGGAAAGTTGAAAACCATAAGCCAGTAGGCCTCACATCTCTAGTCTGCAAGGTACTTGAATCAATTATCAAGGATAAAATAGTTCGTTTTCTGGAAGAAAACAGATTGATTCAAGAGACTCAACATGGGTTTAGAAAAGGGCGATCGTGTCTCACAAGTCTCTTGGACTTTTTGAATTTTGCTACAGAACAATTTGATACGGGAAATCAGGTTGATGTAGCATATCTTGACTTTAGCAAGGCCTTTGACAAGGTACCTCATAAACGGTTAATGATGCAGCTTCAGGTCCATGGTATTGCGGGTAACATCCTAAAATGGATAGGGTTGTGGCTTTCAGGTAGACAGCAGGGAGTGTTGCTAAATGGTACAAAATCATGGCAAAATGTTCTTAGTGGAGTCCCCCAGGGGTTAGTACTGGGACCACTATTGTTCATTATGTTTGTAAATAACATTGAAAGTGGCCTAAGCAGTAAGGTTTTTAGATTTGCAGATGATTTGAAGGTCTTTAGGGCAATAACAGGGCACAATGAGCAGGTCTTGCTGCAGAAAGACTTAGACGAGCTTGTGAAGTGATCCGAAAAATGGCAAATGAAATTTAATTTTGATAAGTGCAAAATCATGCATGTAGGTAGGCTGCATATCAAGGCTCCATACTTGATGGGTGGCCAAGTACTATCTGTGACTCAGCAGGAGAAGGACTTAGGTGTTATTCTGAACACAAAATTGGGGGCATCAGAACAGACCAAAGAAGCCAGGAAGAAGGCACTAAGAATGCTTGGGGCAATAAATAGGAATGTATCATACAAAAGTGAGGAAGTCATCAGGAAGCTTTATTGTGCATATGTCAGGCCACATCTGGAATATTGTGTCCAAGCTTGGTCCCCTAGTTATGAAAAAGATTGTTGGCTTTTAGAGAGAGTACAAAAGACGGCAACAAAAATGGTGAATGGTATAGGCAACCTTGCATATGAGGAACGATTGAAGAAACTGAATATGTTTCCACTTAGATATAGAAGGCTGAGAGGAGATCTCATCGAGGTCTTTAAATTTGTTCATGGTCAGGAACAGGGTTATCTCAGGGAACTGTTTGAATTTAACAGAAATGATGCAATTAGAGGTCATCAATTCAAAATTAAAGTTAATCACAGCAGGACACGGTTAAGACAGTCCTTCTTCACCAATAGGGTAGTAGGACACTGGAACCAGCTGCCAGAAACCATTGTCAGTAGCAACACACTGAACATCTCTAAGAACAGCACAGACAATCATTATAAGAATAGGGGGCTTGTTTTTCTGTATTCCAGGGAGAGTTCATCAACACATTTAGTGGACAACTGGTTCAGTGCACAGAGTGCAACCAAGAAGGGCCCTTGTGGCTCATAGTTGCACTGATCTTTTATGTCTTTATGTCTTTATGATTCAGCCCCCCCCCCACCAGTTCTCCTTATGGGGGACTTTAATGCTAAACACCCCTCCTGGGGAAGCGACCATACTGACACTAGAGGACGCGAAATTCACCAGATTATTTCGGACCACAACCTAGTACTTCTTAATACCGGGGCCGCCACCCGCTACAACCCGACCTTAGGAGGATCGGACAGTTGCATTGACTTAACGTGCTGCTCCCAACGACTTAGCTCACTTTTTGACTGGTCAGTTTCAGACGTTCCCGGGCTGAGCGACCACTACCCTATCTCAATTAGGCTCAGCACGGACGCTATCCACTACACAAAGCTATTTAGACAATCTTGGAATTTGAACAGAGCGGACTGGGCTAAATTCGAGGAACAGGTCGACCTCAACCTAACAACTTCAGAGACCAGCAAGATCTAGACAATCCTAAGGGCCATCAGCTCAGCAGCACGAGACTCAGTCCCAAAAAGTAACAAACCTATGAAAAAGGCATCTACGCCATGGTGGACCCCGGACTGTCAAAGGGCAATCGTTGCACGGCGCCGTGCCCACAAACAACTCAAAAGATGCGTGTGCGAAGCACACCTATCAGCATACAGACAATCTAAAAAACACTGCCGGTACACAATTCCAACAGCGCGACAAAACAGTTGGCAGTCTTTTGCTTCTCAATTCAATAGGTTCACCCCTACCGGCAGAATCTGGGAACTGATGAAGCGTTTCAACCTGAAACGCCCACCACCAGGCCCATTCCCCCAGCTGACGGTGCAAGGACAGCACATCACTGACCCACAACAAGTCGTAGACCACTTTAAACTACACTACGCCAGCATATCTGGCAACAGCAACTACGACACCACTATAGTAAGCGCTCTAGACGCCCTTGTCTCCAAAGCAAATTTCGGCTCTAGCAACAGATAAATCTACAACCAGTCGTTTACTATGCACGAGTTACACCTTGCCCTCAGCAAGTATGGAAGCACGTCGTTAGGGCCGGACGACATCCATTACCAATTTCTTAAATGACTTAGCAAAAACTATTTAACGTACCTCCTAGCGGCCATAAACGAACTGTACAAAAATGACACGTTTCCCGCATCCTGGCGAGAGAGCGTAATCATTCCATTGCCAAAGCCGCACAAAGATCATTCCATCCCAAAAGGTTATAGACCCATCTCGCTTAATAGCTGTCCTAGCAAGTTAGTCGAACGCATGGTCAACACACGATTGAGGAAATTTATGGAACACAACGACCTGCTCGACGAATTTCAGTGCGGCTTCCAGCGTCAAAAATCAACTACAGACAATCTCATTATATTAGTACATGACATCAAAAGTGGTCTATGCATCAAACGCACAACAGTAGCTGTCTACTTGGACACCACTGCCGCATTTGACCGAGCACACAAATCCGCACTGGCACACAAACTCCACAAGATAGGCCTACGCGGACACATGGCACACTTTATTCTCAACTTCCTTAGAGACAGGACCCTTAAGATCCGATGCGGCAGTGTCACATCAAACACCACAACACAGGAGTAGGGCCTGGCTCAGGGGAGCGTGCTCTCACCGAGCCTCTTCATCATCATGATCAACGACATACTTGCCGACCACACTGACACTTCACTTCAATACTCACTCTTCGCGGACGACATAGCCATTTGGACAACATCACAATGCTTCCTTAAAGCTGAAAAAATGTTCAAGCAGGACTAGACCACATTGCAAAGTGGTGCAAGACTTGGGGCTTCACCCTGTCCGCAGAAAAGTCGGCCACCGTCACATATAAATGTCTCCGCCCAACACCCAAAACTCTACTTAAAATCGATGACAAAGCCATCGAACAGGTAAAATGCTTCAAGTTCTTAGGAGTACATTTAGACGAAAAACTCACTTTCAACACCCACATCACCACCATCTCGAAACGATGTACGAAGCGCGTCAACATACTCCGTGCACTAGCAGGCACAGACTGGGGCGGAGACAGGAAAACACTACTGCTACTGTACACATCAATCATACGACCCATCCTAGAATGCAACAGCATCATTTTTGCCACCATTTCAGAAAGCCAGAGCCGAAAATTAGAAATCATCCAAAACAGCTGCATCAGAGCAGCCACAGGTACCCTCAACACCACACCGATAGCCAGTCTGCTAATGGACTCAAACACTCCCCCACTCCAATTCCGGAGGACACAACAGCTGTGCCGCTACCACATCAAAGTCAAGTCCATTAAAAATAATCCAGCACAGCGCTGCTTTACGCCTGATAGATTCGACAAGAGCCGATTTGCGCGCAAACTTCCACCATATAGCATTCAAATTTCCACGGCTCTCTCAAATCTGAACTTCGCAATGCCATCCACTGCAACTCGACCGCCCACTAGGCCATTCTGGATTTTCAGTCAACCAAAGGTCTAGTACTTGATCTCGGAGAAGAAATCCACTATCACATCGGCGGAAATTATTGGCCTCTTCCACAAATTCGTCGATGACAACAAACAAAAATCACTGGTATTCACAGAGGGGTCTAAACACGAGGAAAAGGTAGGCATCGGCATCACTGGACCAGGTCTCAGAATTTCAAAGCGTCTACCGGATAACCTCTCCATCTACTCCGCTGAAGCAATGGCCATTCTGTCCGCTATCTCCATTCTCATGAGACGTAAAGCTAGAAACGTAGTAATTTGCTCAGACTCCAAATATGTCCTCCAGTCAATTACTAACACCCACGACTGTCCACATCACTTCATTGATATAATCCAACAGCTCGTGCCCCATAACATAAATATGAACTTTTCCTTCCTCTGGATTCCGGCCCACGCCAACATCCCAGGTAACGAAGAAGCAGACCGGCTCGCAAAGCAAGCCTTAGCATTGAACACTTACCCTAGCTTGGAATATTCGGTAGACGACTGCAAAGCACTCCTACAACGCCACATTCGCCAACATCAACAGAACAAATGGACACAACACAGCTCAACACAACACAAATCTAATCACACCCACGCCATCAAACCAACAATAGGTACATGGAACACATCAAATCAATCTCACCGACAAAAAGAGGTCATCCTCACTAGACTTAGAACCGATTGCACAAAACTAACACACCCTCAATTAGAGGGTGACCAATATACAATACCGCACTGGGACACCTGCAGCACCACGTTAAGCATAGGTCACAACCTGCTAGACTGTAGTAGCTTTAGCTCCCAAAGACAACCACTTAAGGCATTCTGCCAAAGAGAGGGCATCACCCTATCGCTCCCATCGCTTATCGATGACAAGCACCCATAACTCCTTCGATTGCTATTTGAATATATATATGCGACACAACTAATAGAAGCACTGTAGGCACCACACCACCAACACTCACATCAACTCGCAATGCATGACCGCGAAACACTCGAAGGAAACACGTAAACAGCCATCCCCGCATGGCGTCGGACGTACAGGAGCCGATTTGCTTCTCAATTAGAAATAAATGGCTACCTAGCGGTGCCGTCGGACGTAGATGAGCCGACTTGCTTTAGGAAAACATAAACAAAAACACAAATAAAAATTAGCACAACGTAAAACGACTGCCCAGAGGAGCCACCGGACGTAGATGAACCGATTTGCCTAGCAACTCATAACGTAAACGGCTACCCAGAGGTACAGCGGACGTAGAAGAGCCGAATTGCAAAACACCGTACTAACCCAACTGACAACCCTGCATGGCATGCTTAGACTAACCCGCTACTAACAACTAACACGCGGCGGCCGGCGTGATAGGCGGTGTGAACAATTACCTCCTTGTTTGCACGGTAAAGATCCCTCGGTGCTCTTCGATAAGAGTAGCCTAAAGCCGGCACCCTAGCAAAATCAACTTCTCGCCACCCTCAAAACACCCCCACCCCGACCCAAACTACGACTTAATTTGCGGAGGAGCAAAATAAAACTGAACCATTCAGACATCAGGGAGCTGTCCCCAATCCAGACCCTCGCCTTCAGCACCTAAAATATAACGCAAACTAACGTAAAATCCCTTAACGTAAATGTCCACTCGCCTGCACCATTTATAGACTGACATGTAACGTACTCGCTTTAAAGGCGGCGCAAATGACCTCCATGGTCCGGCACGCCTAAGAAATCACTCACCCCCCCCCAGGTACCTTTCTGGTTTAAAGGATCGGGCTAGCGGTCTTCGGACCGTGACTGCGCCCGCCTCTGCTCTGCTACCCGCATTCCTCCGAGTCTCTTTGTCTCTCTCTCAATTTTCGTAGCACTTCTTTCTACACCTTTCCTTGTAACACCTATTCAGGTTGCCTTTCTTGACCGCACCCCTTCAGGATCCCCTCCTACACAAGCACTCTCCTCCCCACTCTCCCCTGGGGTAAGCACCCCCACCCCCGCCCCGGTATGCCCGGGAATCCCCCCCCCCCCCCCCCCGGAGGACCGAGGACGCCGGCCCCATCCTGGAACCCGCCTGTCCCCTTCCCGGGACCCCCCTCCCCGAGGGAGAGTCTTTCCTGCTCCTAGCCAGGAAGGAGGGTTCCTTCGCAAGGACGTCTCCCTTCGCCATAGCGAGGGAGATAGATGAGTGGACCGGAGAGGTGGCCTCAGCCAAGGTTCTCCGGTTCGGGCCCCTCCTGGTAAGGGTAAAGGAGGCGACCCAGGCCCGCGCCCTCCCCAACATCTGCCGCTTCCTCGGTGAGGAGATCACCGTGTAGCTGGCTGACCGACTCAACCTGACGTGGGTGACCGCGTACGCCCGGGAGCTCGCGGAGCTCTCAGAGGAAGAGCTGCTCGCGGAGCTGCTCAGGGGTGTGCGATGTCACCCGAGGCGGGTGACATCGCCGACATCGCCGCCGCCGACCCGGCCCGGTCCTCAAGTTCCAGTTCAGGTCCCTGACCCCTCCGAGCCACCTGATGGCCGGATACCTGAGGATCGGTCTCCGCCCGTGGACCCCGCCCCCGGCCCGCTGTGCATATTGCCAGCGTTATGGCCATCTGACCAGGGCATGCCGGGCCAAAGAACCGATCTGTGGGCGCTGTGCTGGAGTCCACCCGACAGACGCATGCGCATCAGAGGAGGTACAATGCGCGGCGTGCCAGGGACCCCACCCCGCGGACACTCACATAATTATAATTTGCAATTACAGAGACAGGAAACACAAGCGTAGGCCCAGACAATATACACTACTCCTTCTTCAAACACCTCCCAACACAAGCAGTACACGTACTCCTCGAAGTATACAACACTGCGTGGACAACGCATACATATCCACAATCATGGCTACACGCACTCCTTATACCTATCCCTAAACCAAACACTGATTCAACTCTATGCAACTCTTACCGCCCTATCGCACTCACCAGCTGCTTCCACAAACTTTTCGAACGCCTTGTCAAAAAACGACTCCTTTACATAATCGAGATACAAAAACTAATTGATACCACACAATCAGGCTTCCTTCCCAAGAGATCATGTATAGGTAACCTCACCTACCTCATCACACACATCCAGGAAGTGGCGGCAAAGAAGCTTCCCACTGTCACCGTCTTCCTGGACCTAAAACAAGCATATGACACCATCAACATAACAGCTCCACTACAACACATATACAACATAGACATACAGGGCAGACTACTACACTACCTTCACTTCTACCTACTAAACATATAATTTCAAGTCAAAATTTGTCCCCACACTTCGGACACTAAATTCCCCACAACCGGTTTGATGCAAGGCTGAGTTCTCAGCCTCCTACTCCTTATTATCGGCATCAACTCAGTCATTCCCGACAACATTCCAGTCAAAATCGCACTCTATGCAGATGATATCGTACTCTGGACATCACATGAATCACCAGCCCACTCACTAACAATTCTACAAAACGCACTAACAGATCTCCACGACAAGCTAGCCTTACTAAACCTACACATTGCACCACAGAAATCCAAATGCATGGTTTTTAGCTATAAACGACACACAGATTTACACCCACTGAAACTAGACAACACTCCCATACAATTTGTTACCATAGCGAAATTCCTAGGCATCACATCAGATCCACGACTCTCCTTCAAACCACACATACTAAACATCCCAAAACGCGCATCCAAAAGGATAAACATCTTACGAGCACTATCCGGCACAGATTGGGGATCAGACCGAAATTCACTACTGACCTTATACAAATCTATCATTCGACCAATCATGGAATACGGATCCACACTTTTCGAAAACGCAGCCAAAACAAACCTCAACCTCCTAGACTCACTTCAATACCAATGCCTAAAGATAGCCAGAGGAGCATACACAACCTCACCTTCCTTCGCTCTTCACATATACAACCACATACCAGAATTACAACACAGACGCACAGAAGCATCACTCAGATACCACTACAAAACGCAACTCATTAGACAACACCCATGCACTCATGCACTAAGAATCCGCTCCAAACGCAGGCACCAACTCATGAAAAAATACCATTCAAAACTACAATAGGATGCCTCATTCAACAGCACGCAAGAAACTTGCACCTCGCACTCCCCACCTCAAAACCACTCCCACCACCTAAAGCCTGGTGGAAACACCAAACTCCACAACACACTTCCTAATAGACAAACCAAAACGTACATACACAGATGCAGAAATACAACTTTTCCTCCAATTCATATCACAATACACAAACTACAACATCATCTACACCGACGGCTCCAAATCACACACACAACAGACGGGCTCAGCGGCGGTGCTGTATACCAGACAAGCACCTTACGTGGGTCATCTTACGTGCCCGTCTGCCGGACACAGCATCCACATACACATCAGAACTATGTGCAATATATTCGGCCTATTGTACCATCTACAACACAAACATCGAACACAACATCATAGCCACAGACGCAAAATCAGCAATACAAAGCATAACACCCTATACCACTTCCAAATACCCCCTCGTCCCCAAAATACTACACATACATAACAAACTAAGCATTGGACAACAACCACTCCACCTTTGGATACCAAGCCGCACAAATATACAAGGCAACGAACATGCAGACACCGAAGCAAACATAGCCACAACACTACAACAAACCACGAACTGCCCACTCTCACAATTAGACTACTACCTCACAATACACCAGACAAACAAAACACACATTCAACAAACATGGGACAGAGCAAGAACACAACTCCACGATATACATCCAAAACACCAACATTGGCACACCATCAATCAGAACACCAGACTCAAAGAAAGAATACTGACAAGACGTCGCATCGGACACACAGCACTCACACACCCCTACCTCATTCTAAACCAACCACGACCTCAATGCACAACATGTCGCCGAACATTTACAATCAAACACATTCTCATATACTGCACCAAGTACAACAACCAAAGACAACACATCACAAACTACTGCGACACAAACAGCCTCCCACTAAACCTCACCATGCTTCTCAACGATGAACACCCAACATCACACGAACATATCTTCCACTTCCTTTCATCAACACGCATATTGGAACAACTGTGAAGGGGAAAAAAGGAACAAAAAGAGACATGGAAAATAAAAAGGGGGAAAAAGCAAGGAAAAAATAATCCATGATCCCCCTAAGTGCCTATATGTTTTCTTGAAATGTTCACTCCAAACGGCGATGACCCCCATCTGCACCCCATATCCCAAGCAGCACCGTCCGGACTGGCTTTTCTTCTCGTCATTCTTCACTACCGCGCCTTCTTCAGCATCTGAACAACCTACAGCCTCAACTTCAAGACAGCCCATCACACCTCTACCCAGCTCTACTCTGTTATCTTCAAACTACCTAACTTCGGCACCTTACATCAAGTCAACCTTACCTATCCTATTCCTTCTACCTCCGACTACGTCGTTCCATGAACCATAACCCACGACCACATTCATCTACACACCGCCGGAAACAGCCGACATCACCACACGGTGGCAGGCTGGCCAAACTCTCTCACACACACACACACACGCGCGCGCGCGCGCGCGCACACACGCACATTCACACTTATGCTGCATATTACTAGCTACCGACTCCGGCTGTGGCTCCGTCGCATATCTTTCGGTTCGTTAACAACAGAGCTGGGTCGCGGCTGTGTCACCTAGCCTGTTGCGACGGCACCAAACTGTCGGGCTGCTTATTCCCAGGTTCTCTAGATCTATCAAGAGACATAAATAAGTCAGAGCGTCACTCCTCGGTCCTCCCCAATATTCATGACCATCCAATGCTTTCATAGTAATACCTTGACAAATGACACATCTTTGTTTGTTGATTGTGGAAGACAAGATCCGAGGTAATTGTAAGCTGATATGAAGTACTCTCATTTACTTGGTACCAATTCAGTGCTCCATTATAAATTACAAGATCGCCATTAGTTAGCCGTTTCTATATCAACTCTGCTTTAGACGCAGGCTGGCCGTTCAGATCGCAGCCAGCTCGCCTCCGCGGGGAAAGCCGAGCCAGGCGGCGACGTCGAGCGCCCGGCCACGCAGGCTGAGAAACGGACGACTGCAGTGGCGGACACAGTTGTTGAACTGTTCATCATTTTGTCAACGTGTCCAGTATCTTCAGATCTGTATCCTGTTGCGCTGTTGGTGCATCATCTTTACCCTGCCACTGTCATGTGGAGGTGTCCTTGGAGATCAAGCTGAAGACGCCACTGGCAACGTGCACATGTCACTGGATACTGCGAGTGTGAGGCACGGTACTCTGCGGTCGTTTGGGAGGGGAGGGGTAGTTGACGCGTGGTCTTCCCACGCCCGCTTGGGACCGGGCTGCTAGGAACTGACGCCAGCGGATGGTCTGGCTTAATCAATGGCCGACGTGGTTGACTGGTTCAAGGTCGATACACATATGTCTAATGGCAAGGTGTTGAACGATATGTCAAATGCATGGCTTCTCAACCTTGAAATCATACTGCTCGCATGCAGCATGGAGCTAGTAGTACATCTAAGCTAATTCATGAAATCAGTTACCCAGTTTGCATGGGCCGCGGTACTTCGAATTTCTACCTTAAACAGCGCAGCGTCGCATTTGCCGTCCCATGAAAACGCTTGTCAGACGTTAGCAATTTCTACCCCCGCTGCCCAGTCTGGCTGGATGCAAAGGCACAGCAGCAGCACCCCCGGACAGCCCCCCCCCCCAGCTCCGCCCCCGCCGCAGGGGCCACCCTCAGCCTGGGGCCAACCGCCCCTTCAGCCCCTCTGGCCGACCCCGGCCGAGGCGGCCGTCCATGCGCTCGTGCGCCTACGCGCAACGAGCACCCGCTCACCACCCCAAACCCGCACCGGACTCACGCCCTGCTCTCGCCGCCGCATTATCCGCCTCCAGGCCCCCCCCCCCCCCCCGGAGTAGATCGGCCGCCATGCCCCCACGGGATCGAGCCCCCTCTGCGCCGCCCCTCCAGGACCCCCCCCCCCCGATTATGAATCGGACGACTTTTCCTCACCATCACCGCCACGCACGCGGCTGCGGGAGCGTGATCACAACCATTAATGCAGACACCCACCACTGAATTCTTGTTCCAATGGAATACGAGGTCCCTCATATCCCATTGGGCAAAATTCAAGGAATATATCATCAGAAATAAACCATTGATTGCCGCCGTTCAGGAGACCCGATGGCGCGACAATGAATGGGACAAATATCAGTTTAATATCTTTGGTTATTCCCTCTATACCGACAATAGAGATTCTACATCCCGCGGCGGCGGGGTCGCCTTATTTATCTCAGATCTTCATCTACCTCCTTCATCGTCAGATCAACATTATTAATAACCTAAATTTTATTGCTGTTTCTATCCAAATTGCACAACTTGAGCTCATTATACTCTCTTTCTATCTCCCACCTTCTTTTACACTATCCTTATCTTCTGTGACCGACCTCTTCGGTCTCCTTCCTCACCCCTGTCTAGTGCTGGGTGACTTTAATGCCCACCACCAGGCATGGAGCTGTCACACCACATCACCTCGCGGACACCACATCGAAACACTCCTCAACACCCACAACATGATCTTTTTAAATGACCAAACACCCACACACAACACCGATATTGCCCCGTTCCGTCCATCTGCCATTGACCTATCTTTGGCCTCGGCCTCCATCTCACCCCTCCTTGACATGTACAAACCGACCCCCTCTTTAGCGATCACTTCCCTATTCATATTATGCTTGAACGCTCAGCCCACGCTAGGGATTATTCATTTGTCCCCCGCTGGAATGTTCGCAAAGCGAAATGGCCATCTTTCTCCCAGGAAATTGACACCGTCTTCCCTCCTCATGCACACCACCCAATATCAGCTTTTCTTGACACCATATTACTCGCGGCAGAAAATCATGTCCCCCACAATCGTCGCTCCCTCGGCCGTCACCACGTGCCGTGGTGGAACGACGAGTGTCAACGCGCCGTCGCTCTGCGGCGGCGGGCTGAGCGAAAATTTCTCAAAAATCTCACCCCACAAAACATGTTAGAAGCCCGCGGGGCTAAAAAACGTTGTCAGCAGATTATCCTTACGGCCAACAAACGCAGTTGGGAACTCTATTCAAACTCATTTAACCGTTATACCCCCATCGACCAAATTTGGACCAAACTTCGTTCTTTCGCAAATGGTAGATCCCCACACCGCGGATTCCCACAACTGACAATTAACCAACGCAACCTCACAGAACCCTCGGACGTCGCGGAACACTTTGCCACATATTACGCAAACATCTCCTCAAATACACAATACTCGCAACAAGCCATCGACTTCCTACAAACCACTCTCGCCACCTGCAACTTTACCTCGGACAACACTGAACCATATAATGCACCTTTACTCTCTATGAACTAAACTTATCCCTCTCCAAAGTAACCAACACTGCGGCTGGCCCTGACCAATTGGCATACCCCTTCTTCCAAAATCTATCCGACTCCGGAAAAGACAACCTCCCTTCGGCACTAAACCAACTATGGACTGACGGCCCCTTCCCCCCGTGCAGTGTTTGCATTACCCTATTGTTCGGCGCCAAACTCGACGGACGCAAGATGGGGCTTCCCTTGACAGCCCATCCGACCTGCATACTGTGCCCGCCCCCATCTGCGCCACTGGGTCACAGAGGTCAGCGGGATTTCGCAGTCAAAGAATCAGAGCATGTGCTAATGCCCCCGAAGTGTCAGTTCATCGCATCCCTTCTCGCAATTCGAAATCACCCAAGCGCAGATCATATATTTATATATTTTAAACAATATTAATATTCTTTGACAAGTTAAAAACTGGCTTTGACACTCATTACCCTTACCCAAGAACGTTCAGTCCATAGGACGACGGATCGCATGCCGACTGTCTCGCTTATATGCAAATTTACATCATATGGCAAATTAATATCAGGCACATATCTAAGCATCATGTGTGAATCCCTTATGTCGGAAAGTACACACGGTACTATCTACACCTACTTGTCGGCTGTTGGTCACCCGGTCAAAGCGAAAAGCGCGGCGCGCACCCCTCAGCGCCCGCGGCACGGCCGCCATTTCTGCTCTAGACGTAAACACCCTCCCCTCCGTCCACCTGATCGCTGAGGTATTTACTATGCTACCGTTCGGAGAGGGTCGTATTCCTTACGTCATCCATTGTCGTTAGTTTCCCCAAGGAGGGTCGCTGACTCGGCCATCGGCTTCTGACCTCAATGCCATCTGGTTTATCCCGAAAGTTTCGCCACTCAAAGCACATCTGGGTGGCGTCCGTGAGTTATTTTGGCTTTAGGGCGCTTCGACCAGAGTTGATCATTCGCGCCCATGGGTGGCGTCCATAGAGTTTTGGATTTTTGAATTAGCTTGCACCACGGCGGGTAGATAGGATATAATATCACTTCTTGATCTCTGGCTAATGTGCTGGTCGAACGCTTTGGATGAGGAGGAAAAGACATGGATATTGCAAGCACAGTTTTCAACGTGCTTACTGTCAGATCGAACGATAATCATTTTCACGATCCATCCTGGCCCGGTGGCGGTGGCAAGGCGGATGTTGCACATACAGTTTTCAACGTACGGCATTTTGGGCTGAGCGATGGTCATTTTCACGACCCACCCAGCCCAGGGTCACGAGAGGATGTGAGGATCCGATGTGTGCACAGTACCCCTGGTCGTTATTTCAAGCTATGCCCCCTTTCTTTATCCCAAGTATTACCTTTCACCGCTAATCCTGCACGTCAAAGGCTGGGCAACTGCTCCGTGTCTCTGCTGATGCCACCACAGAATTTCTATGCATAATCTAATATATTTACATTTATATACACCGCATCACATTACGCCCACGCACTGCTTACACACACACTACTCGCCATCTCCCACCTCTCCATTCTTGCACGCGACATACTTCCTCCCCATACATACTTACATACCCTGCCCTTCTATACAAGGCGTGCGACGTTGGCGCCACTGGCCGTGTCACACATACCGCACACATCACATAGTCTAATTCCCCCCCCCTAAGATGGGTCGCTCCTTCCAACAATGAATTAGGTTGAGGGGGAAATAGCTGTGATAGAAAATAGGCCGGTTTGGAAGAAGGAAGAAGGCATGGCAGACCAATGGCACTCACATGTTAGTTGCTCGGCTGGCCTCTTCGGTCGTCTCCACGCTGCCTGAGCTCCGTCTGTGAGTGAGAGACTGCCCGAGTGCGAGAGTCTCCGAGCGAGAGCGAGATCGAGAGAGATCATCCCAGAGAGAGAGTGAGAGCCTTTCAGGCTGCCAGGTTTTCTTCCCTCGCTCTGGCTCCGCCTTCCACCACTCTCCGGCCACTCTCAGGGCTCCGGATTCTGTTCTTCTTCTTGATTGGTAGGAACTTTTGTTTTCTTCCCCTCAGGCCGTGTGTATGGTGAAGCCGCCTTGGGCTGTCAGGACGGTCTGCCGGGGTCTAGAATCTTCACCGATGTCACGGCTGGCCGGCCTTTCTCCTTATGTCGATCGGGATCGGCTTGTCATGAGAACATTCTTGTTGTTCACTGGTTGGGACGGGGTAGCGGGCCAGAACGAGATGATTAACCCGGGTTCGGCGCTTAATTGCTCCAGAGTTTTCGCTCCCGCCATTAATCCGCACAGGTGCGCGCTGGTCGAGTCCAGACGGGCGGATTAAAAAAAAACACGCAGTGAGAAGGGACAGCTGGTGGCTGGGATCTGACCGAGCGTCTTGCGGCCTGGTCGGGTATGAAAATATTGAAAATTGCATGCCGGAAAAATGTAAGCTTTCTTACATAACCTACTTTTGCAGACCTTGGAAGCAGATCTGGAGATCAAGCAACGACGCCGACCGCCGAGTTAAGTGTCCCAACCAACCCACTCCAGCTGTCTCGAAGGTGCCCCTCTCATGGCTCTTACAGGAAGCTCTGCCCCTCGGGTGATGTAGGTTACTCGGCCAACTAGTAGGCTTGCTTTCCGGATTCGCCGACGTAGCTCCCCTTCCACTCCCTCTCGGCTTAGCGGCGCTCTCGGGCGTCGTCGGGAAACCGAGTTTTGTCGACGGCCAGCTCGTCACTGTTTTGTGTCCCACTCCTCCCTATAGGTTAGAGCCGGTCAGAGATCCCTTTTTCGGTCAAAGGATGACGCTAACATACTAATCGACTGACTGCCTCTGACCGACTGATCCCATCCATCCAACTCTGCGTCTTTCTCTACCTTTCCACCACAGTTCTTTACACCCATTCCTTGCAGCACCACTTTAGGGTGCCTATGTTGTTTGCACTCCTCCTGGGTGCCCTCCTTCACCGACACCTGCACGCCACTCTCATCCCCGGTATGCCTGAGAGCCCCCTACCTCACCCCACCCACCCCTCCCCGCCGGAGAGGGGGTGAACGCCGGAGGCTCCACCTCCTTTAGGGCGAACATCTCCAAGGCGCCTACCCGCGGTACCCCTGCCGCCCTTGGACCCCGCCATACACGCACTGTGGCTTCTGCAATAAATATGGCCACCACGGCGGGGTCTGCCGTGTCCGCAGCCTGGTGTGCGGCCTGGGTGCGCAGCCTGGGAACCATCCCACAGTGCAGTGCGACACAGCCCAGCCCTGCTGCGCAGCCTGCGCGGTTCCGCATCCTGCCTCCCACCCCCGCTGCCAGTCTGGCTGGCAGCGAAGGAGCGACAGCGCCAACGCTTGTCCGCCCCCCCCAGCCCGCACGCGACGCAGAGGAAACCCTCTGCCTGGACCCGCCTCATCTTTGAACCCCTTGGCCGACCCCGGCCGAGGCAGCCGCTCGCCCTCTGCCACGCCCGCCCCGGCCCTCCAAGCTCACGCTCCCCCCCCCCCATCCTCCACCCCTCCTCCCCCTGTACCGGCCCCACGTCCCGTTCCCCTCGCCGGCGCCTCTCCCTCCCGGTTTCCTCCGAGCCGACCGGCCGTCACGCCCTCTCGGGCACGGGCCTGCCCTCACCGCCTCTTCAAGGCCGTCCCTGTCCCTCCCTCTCCCCTCCCTGCCCTCTCTGGCTGGCCCCGACCTCCGGTCGTTCTGCCCGGACCCCCCCCCCCCCCACCCCCCAGGGACCCAGAGCACATATGCACGCTAGAGTCGTCCGACTATGAGTCGGATGACTCTGCCACACCATCACCACCACACACGCGACTGCGGGAGCGTAATCACCACATTACTGCAGCCACCCACCACTGAATTCTTTCTCCAGTGGAATGCGAGATCTCTCTTTTTCTCTCTTTTTTCCATCTTTAGCAGAGGCAAAGTGCCATCCGCTAGATATATGCTACGTTAAAGAAGAGCTACGTTAATCCGGCTTATGTGGCATCCGATTATATCAATTAAGAAAGAGAGGAAAGATGAGACGCCGGCAAGCAAGGAGCATGGCGTAAGGGCCGATACATACATACACAGGTGAAACATACACATACATACATACATACACGACACTTAGAAGGACACTTGGAGGGTGGGCAGCATCGTAACCTGCGGAGATGCTCCACTGTCCACCTGCGACCTGAAAGGCGAAGCGGAGGCTCGACGCCCAGGGCGAGTTGTGGCCGTCGGGCTCGACCTTGCATGTGTAGGTGTATATTTGAGTTAAAGATTGGAAAAACCTGAGAAGGTGAAAAACCAAGCAGCTTGGAAAACCCGTAGGTAAAAAACCAACCACAATTTATATGGAGAACCGTCCGTTATGGCCAAATTGGATCGGTCTCTGCCTACCTAGTGTGAAATAACCTATATGTATGTGTTTTGCGACGACGGAGATGATAGCGTTTGACTTCAAATTACTTCCTCAAGTTTGGTGCTGTGCAAGAATGTAAATAATGAGCTCCGGGTGTTTGTCACCGAGAAGGCTTGGCAGTGAAAGTGGAATCCGATGTTGCGCAATGTAGGAAAGAAGGGGGCGACGTTGTAATTGGTTGGCAGGGCAAATAGGTAAGAAGTGTTCCACAGAGTTCTGTACATCACATGTTTGGCAAGACTGAGCGCGACGAAGTTGGCGAAAATGGAAATAATGTGTGAGTTTTGTGTGCCCGAGTAGGAGCCGGACAAGGAGAATCTCATGTGTGCGTGTGTTTTGTCGGGACGAGGGCCATTTGGCGAGAAGGGGTTTAATGTGGTGTAAATGTGTAGTGTTGTGGTTCCAGCATGCCTGGAGATATGTGTTAAATAATTGGTTGGTGAGGGACAGCAGGTCACCGGGGGAACTGGGAGGTTGGGGCGGGTGGAAGGTCAATAGCTCGACAAGCGAGCTCATCCGCCCGCTCGTTGCCCGGAATCCCCATGTGGCCAGGGGTCCAGAGCAGTGTGAGTTAGAGGTGAGCATGATGGTTGTGATATAGTTGACGGATAGCGTGGAGTGTGGGATGTGTAGTGTTGTGTACGGCTGCGAGAGCGTCGATGGATGAACGTGAGTCAGTGCACATGATGGTTGGTGTGGTGATGTGGTGTTGAATAATGTGGTGTAGATAGGCGAAGATTGCGACTAACTCTGCAGTGTAAACCGAGTGGTGTGGTGTTAATTTAATTTGGCCAAAGTTGGGTCCACCGCACCAGGCAGCTCCCGTACCGTCGGTGGTACGGGAGCCATCCGTGTAGAAGTATATGTAATGGGGTTGGGCTGCTTGATATTCGAAAAATGTTAGTTGAGTTTCGAGGGGGAATGCACTTTTTTTTGGGCGGAAGAGATATTCGAGATTGGGGTGATACATGTGCCAAAACGGGAGTATGGGAGGACATTTTCCAGGGATTACCTTGGGGAATTTGAGTGCGAAAGTAAGGATATGGTTCAAATGTATTGGAATATTGTGTTTGTTTCTGTTTTATGGACATCGAACGGGAGGTTTAGAGAGTGCGAGACTGGCAGGGTGGTTGTGCTGTGTTGTGGTCCAAAAGTGGTATCTGACTAGTTGGAGTGTTCTGTGGTGTTGTAAGCTGGGGAGGTGGGCCTCAGCCCGGAGATGGGCGTGGTGCGGTGTGCTCCGGTGATGAGGCGAAGTGCGTGATTCTGCATGCGTTCGAGTGTTGCGATGTGTGTAGGAGATATATGATCGAAGATAAATGCATTGTATTCCAGGATTGAGCGAATCAGAGCAACATACATTGTATTGAGGGTGATCCTGTCTGCACCCCAGTCACGACCGGAGATGCAGCGCAGGAGATTTAGACGTTTTGCGCAACGTTGCTTTAGATAAGCAATATGGGGGCCGAAACAAAGACTTTTGTCTAGTACGATGCCACGATAGTTGAAGGTGGTTTGGTGAGGGGTAATTTGGTCGCGGTAACGGAGCGGTGTAAGAGGTGGGATGTACGAGGTGAGCCGGGATAAAAGCATTGTGACGGATTTGGTGGGGGAGATTTGCAGTACCCAAAGGGCGCACCAGGAATCAATTTGGTCCATGGCGCGCTGCATGAAATAATTTGCATTGTCTGCCGATGGGTGCGTGCACCATATAGCCAAATCATCAACAAAAATGGAGTATTTTAGACAGGGGGCTATATGATGGAGGTCAGCGAGCGCATCGTTGATCATGATAAGAAAGAGGGTGGGGGATAACACGCTGCCTTGTGGGACGCCTTGATCTAAATTTTGGGACCGAGAATGGATATTGCCGCAGCGGACGGTGAATGTTCTATTAGCGAAAAAGTTGGTGATACATTTTGCCATTCTGCCTCTGATGCCAATACGATGTAATTTGATTAGGAGGGCCGAACTGTGTACTTTATGGAATGCAGATTTTAAGTCGAGAAAGAGTGCCACGGTTTTATGTTTTTTCATGAAACCGCGCTGTATCGAGTCAACTAATAGAATGAGATTGTCAGTGGTACTGTGTCTGGGTCGAAAGCCGCTTTGAAAAGGGGAGAGAATTTCGTTGTTTTCGAGGTGGACTCTGATTCGTCCATTGACCATGCGCTCAAAAATTTTAGAAGCACAACTAGTGAGAACGATAGGTCGATTGCTAGAGGGAAGGTCGCGAGGTTTGCGAGGTTTGGCGATAGGAATGATAGTGCTAGTAGACCAGGAAGGGGGGAAGGTGCCGTCAGTCCATAGCTGGTTTAGTGCCGAAAGGAGGTTGTCTTTTCTGGAGTCGGATATATTTTGGAAGAAGCGTATGCCAATTGGTTGGGACCAGCCGCCGTGTTGGTTTCTTTGGAGAGGGATAAATTAGTTCATTGGGAGTAAAGGGGGCATTATATGGTTCAGTGTTGTCCGAGGTAAAGTTGCAGGTGGCGAGAGTTGTTTGTAGGAAGTCGATGGCGTGTTGCGAGTAATGTGTATATGAGGAGATGTCAGCATAATAGGTGGCAAAGTGTTACGCGACGTCTGAGGGTTCTGTGATGTTGCGTTGGTTAATTGTCAGTTGTGGGAATCCGCGGTGTGGGGATCTGCCATTTGCGAAAGAACGAATTTGGGTCCAAATTTTGCCGATGGGGTAAAACGGTTGAATGAGTTTGAATAGAGTTGCCAGCTGCGTTTTCTGGCCGTAAGGATAATCTGCTGACAACGTTTTTTAGCCTCGCGGGCTTCTAACATGTTTTGTAGGGTGAGATTTGTGCGAAATTTATGCTCAGCCCGCCTCCGCAGAGCGACGGCGCGTTGACACTCGTCGTTCCACCACGGCACGTGGTGACGGCCGGGGGAGCGACGAGTGTGGGGGACGTGATTTTCTGCCTCGAGTAATATGGTGTCAAGAAAAGCTGAAATTGGGGCGTCAGAATGAGGAGGGAAGACGGTGTCAATTTTCTGGGAGAAAGATGGCCATTTCGCCCTGCGAACATTCCAGCGGGATACAAACGAGTAATCTCTAGCCTGGACTGAGCGTTCCAGCATGATATGTATGGGAAAGTGATCGCTAAAAAGGGGGTCGGGTTGCACGTGCCAAGAGAAGAGGGTTGAGATGGAGGCCGAGGCCAAAGAGAGGTCAATGGCAGATGGACGGTGCGGGGCGATGTCGGTGTTGTGTGTGGGTGTTTGGTCATTTAAAAAGACCATGTTTTGGGTGTTGAGAAGCGTTTCGATGTGGTGTCCGCGAGGTGAAGTGGTATGACAGCCCCATGCCTGGTGGTGGGCATTGAGGTCACCCAGCACCAGACAGGGGTGAGGAAGAAGACCGAATAGGTCGGTCACAGAAGTTAAGGATAGTGCAAGAGAAGGGGAGAGATAAGTAGAGAGAGAGACGTTGTGCAATTTGGACAGAAACAGCAATACAATTGTAGGTTATGATGAATGTTGATCTGACGATGGAGGAGGGTGTCTGAGATAAATAAGGCAACCCGGCCGCGGGATGTAGAATTTTTGTTGTTGGTATAGAGGGAATAGCCAAAGATATTACAATTATATGGGTCATTGTCGCGCTATCGGGTCTCCTGAACGGCGGTGATTAATGGTTTATTTTTGATGATATATTCCTTGAATTATGCCCAATGGGATATGAGTGACCTCGTATTCCATTGGAGCAAGAATTCAGTGGTGGGTGTCTGCATTAGTGTTGTTGGTGCTCACGCCCTTGCAGGCGTGTGTGGTGGGGAGGGCGTGAGGGAGTCGTCCGTCTCGTATGAGTCGGACGAACCCTGTGTAGGTGCGTGTGTGTGTGTGTGCGTGCGTGCACGGGCATATGGTCCTAAGTGGGGACATCTCCAGTTTAAACACCCACAAAGCGAGGGCCAGATTTTGCTGTGGGGACCAAAAATCGGTCCTCGCAGTGTGAACCCTACTACGTTGATCCCCCACATGGGTGAAGCATCTGGTGGAAGTTTGGCATGGTCCTCTCTTGGTAGTTTAAACAGTAATAATATTAAAAACATCTCACTAGATGGCTCTGCGCTGTAAGGCACTGTAAACACTCTTCTTCCCTCCAAAACGTCAACGTCATCAACCACTTGGAGTGATGTCATATCCGTCGTCCCCAAAATATGTAGTTATAAGCATTTCAGACAAGTATCTGAGACAATACGAAATGAGCCGCGCAGATATAAAGGATTTATGTTGCTTCATCGCACCGATGAACTCAATGTATTCAAAGCAATACTATATTTACATGTATCACTCCCCCCCCCATCGTCAGTTGCCGGTTGACTCTCGCGCCATCAAGACGTTGCTCTGAGACGTGGACCAGCTATCGTGCTCCGTGGACGTATCTATCAAGACCAGCCTGCCATCAACTCAACATCTTCACTTCAGACTTCTTACTACTCTTCACCACCAACTTCTAGACCACTCTACACCTTCAACTCGTCTATAGGTTGGTCCAGAGCCGGCTGATCACTCCGCTGCTTTCTCACTGCTTATTATTGCAGTTTCCTAATTTTCATTTTCGTGGGGCGACACCCGTCGCTCTTTTCTCATTTCTTTTCTAGTGGGGTGACACCCGTCACCCCACCCGTTTTCGTCATCGTCGTATTTTCGTTCCCTTTGTTCTGCGTGTTTATTTAGATTTCGTTTGGTAGGGTGTTTTTCCCCGTGATGGGGAAAAAGAGGAAGAAAGGCACCGACCCCAGCTCGCCACAGGACTCTGATTCTGAATTTCCTCCGCTGACCACACCCGACGACCATCGCACGAACACGGACTTGGCCTCTGATGTTCCCTCACTGAATTCGACCATTGATGAACCGCGCCGGACAATTCCCCTTGATGACGCCATGGACGCCCTTTGCACCTCGCCGAACCCTGCTCGTCCCAAGACCTCGACCTCGCCTCAGAATCCAGACCAGACCATCACTCTTCACGCCGCTGACCCACGCTCGAACCAGACCACGCCCTCCCAACCTGAACCCATCCAGCCCATTGAACCCTACCTCGACAGTGCTGGCTCTTACATTGTAGTCAAGCCTGTCGAGGAATCCGTTTCCTTCCGCCGTATCAACGTTTTTTTGGCCGACTAAACAACTCCTTGCCATCTGCTCCCTAGCCAATCCCGACATTGAAGCCCCTGCCAACGGAACCTTGGTCATTAAAACCCAATCCCGAGCCCAAACCAAAGCCCTCCTCCGCACCACCACATTTTGTGGAAAATCCGTCACCATCACTCTCCATTCCAACCGCAACACCACCAAGGGCACCGTCTTCGCGCCGGAGCTCCGCTTCATGACTGAAGCGGAAATCCAGACGGAGCTCAGGCCGGAGGGGTGACCCACGTCCACCGCATTACCTCATTTAAAGACGGTCAAAAACGCGACACGAGCCTCCTTGTCCTTACCTTCAATTCTACCAATCTTCCCAAGACCCTAGTCGCCGGATACCTACGATTCCAAGTCCGTGTCTTTATTCCTAATCCTCTCCGCTGTTTTAACTGTCAGCGCTTCGGCCATGGCAGTAAAACTTGTCGCCAGTCCGCCCGGTGCCCCAAATGCGGAGAAACACCTCATCCTGACTCCACCTGCTCCAAGCCTGCCCACTGCCTCAGCTGCAACACATCCGATCACCTCACCACTTCCAATCAATGCCCAGTTTGGCGCAAGGAGAAGGAGGTATGCGCTGTGAAGGCCACGACCGGGGTGTCATACCCCCAGGCCCGACGGTCTGTCGAGGCCACCTTCCCATCAGCGAAAACGTACGCTCAGGCGGCCACCGTTGCTCCCCCCACACGTCGCGTCACCACTACTTCCATCTCGATGCAAACAGATATTATTCCAGGTTTAGCTCCACTTAAAAAAACTTACTCCACTGACCACACCGACACCAACCACCCTGGCTCCCAACACTCAGACCACTCCGACACAAACCACCCCGGCTCCCAACACACAGACCATTCCGACCAAACAAACGCCAACAAATTCCACAAGGAATTCCAGACCCCGCAGCCATTCGGCTGCCGGGGAAACGCGAGCCACTTCGGTGGCGCACCAACGGAACCCGGGGCGCCCGGTACAAGCCGGCGACCACGTGACCCGACCGACTCCCAGCCGGCGGGCATCCCCCGCGGCAATGGCCGGCCGACGTGAATCGGCCTCCAAGGTCACTGGTCGGCAGGACGGCTCGAGCGAGCCAACCACCGCCGGCCGCACTCAACATACGAACCCACCTGAACTCCAATCGTGGCTGCGCCAGGCACCGAAAGGTGCCAACAAATATTAATTCGCACCAATGACCATATTTCTCCAATGGAATTGCCATAGTCTATTATCCAAATGGGCCGAAATGAAAGCTTTCTTTAGTATTATCACACCTATTCTCATCGCTCTTCAGGAAACCTGGTTCTTACCCACCGATACATATAATTTCAATCTTTCAAATTACTCACTGTACCGTCACGATGAGGTCCGTGGACCACATCGCAGTGGCGGTACAGCACTGTACATCAACAATGATTTTACACATACACAAATTACACTGAATTCACCTTTACAAGCCGTAGCTTGTACTTTGCGTTTGCATGGCAGGAATGTGGATGTATGTTCCATTTATATTCCACCACAAACAGATAACACAAACATTTTGATACAATTAGACAACCTCATAACACAATTCAAGAATCCTTTCATATTACTTGGCGATTTTAATGCCCATAGCCCAGCGTGGGATAGAACACGCACACTTACAGACACTCGTGGCCGCATCATTGAACAAATTTTAGACCGACATAATTTAGTATTACTGAACACCGGAGAACCAACCTTTTTTCACCTTGGACATAACACAGAAACAGCTATTGATTTATCAATATGCTCTCCGACTCTGGCCAATGATTATGATTGGACCATAGACACTGATATTCATGCCAGCGATCATTACCCCATTAAATTAACACCCACATTTTCAACTGCGGCAGATACGACACCCAGTTTTATCCCTCGCTGGAAAATTCCGAAGGCCGATTGGACAACTTTTCAGGAACTTTCACATATTCAATACAACCCCAACATTTCTCCCGTCGAAAACATCAACCAAGTTACCAAAACACTTCTCGAAGCAGCTTCCACCGCCATTCCACTAACAAAACCTTTCACAAAAAGAACACCAGTCCCCTGGTGGTCGATAGAAGTTTCCCGAGCAATAGCCGCAAGAAAGAGAGCATTTAGAAAATATTTACGTCATCCCGACCAACAAAATTTAGTCAGCCGTAATTATGAACGTGCGAAGACACGCCGCATCATTCGCGAAGCTCGTCGCCGTTCATGGTCACTTTATCTACAACAAATCACCTCACGAACACCTTTAAGCAAAATCTGGCAGTTAATTCGCCGATTATCAGGACGCACTCCATTTAAATCACTCCCGGCACTCAAAATTCAAAACACCACAATTACAGACCCACAAACAATAGTAAATACAATAGCGGATACCATGGCTTACAATAGCTCTGACTACAACTACAGACCGGAATTTCTACAAAATGCACAACACACATTTCACACCGATTTGGCACAATTCGATTCGGACAACACTGAAACATACAATATCCCGTTTCAAGTTTCAGAACTAGATACTGCAATTTCCTCAGCCGGTAATACTTCTGTAGGTCCCGACAATTTACATTATTCCTTTTTCAGACATTTATCCAACGACACAAAACATTGTATCTTACAAACATTTAATGCATTATGGTCTGGCCATACTTTCCCCGAAACCTGGAAGGAAGCCCTCATCATCCCTATTCCAAAACCCGGCAAAAACCACAGCAACCCCAATAATTTCCGACCCATCGCTCTCACCAGTTGTCTAGGAAAACTTTTAGAACGTATGATTGTAAAAAGACTGACCTGGTACTTAGAAACAAATCATCTGTTATCTCCAATTCAATGCGGTTTTCGTCATGGCCATAGTACAATAGATCATCTCATTCGATTAGAAACTGACATACGCCTTGGTTATAAAAAAAAACACGAACACACCATTGCAGTATTTTTAGACATTAGTAAAGCATATGATATGGTATACAAACCGGCATTAATTTCCAAACTTCTTCACTTCGGCGTCAAAGGAAATTTAGCTCATTATTTGATAGGATTTCTGTCTGGTTCCCGTCATTTTCATCTCCGGTGCAGGTCAGCGATTTCCGATCCACGTTTTCTACAGAACGGATTACCACAGGGGAGTTGTATCTCACCAGTATTATTCAACATCATCATTAATGATATTTTCGATAACATGCCTGCCAATCTATCATACTCGCTGTTTGCGGACGATAGTGCGATTTGGTGTTCCGGCAAAAATTATGAACATTGTTTAATTAGATTACAAAACGCACTTGACCGGATACACCAATGGTCCATCAAATACGGTTTCACATTTTCAGCTAAAAAATCTGCCACAATGATATTCAGCAAATCAATTCCGTGCCCAAATCCAGATACACCACTTCACCTCGGAAACACTGACATACATTTTGTAAATTCGTTCAAATTTCTTGGTGTTATTTTCGATCGCAAGCTTTCCATGCACCAGCACGTCAAACACATCCAGACCAAATGTTTTCACAGACTCAATTTATTTCGCTGTATTACATCTTCATCATTCGGATCCGATCGTCACACGCTATTACAATTATACAAATCCCTGGTTCTTCCCATCATAGAATATGGCTCCATAGTTTACGCAAGTGGCAGTACCACCGCTTTGAAGCTTTTGGACACCATACAAAATAAATTCATTCGCATAGCACTCGGTGCAATGACCACGTCTCCCATTACTTCTTTACAAATCGAATCAGGAATTCCACCATTAGGTCTCCGAAGAATTGAACAAACACTCAGATATGCCGCAAAAATTCAATTTAGAGAACACCACCCCACACACGCATCTTTACAAATTCTCCCAAATCTACACCACGAATATTTAGGTCCCGCCGAAAAGCGAACCGGGCTTACCATAGCTTCACGCATTAAAACATTTTCTACACAACTCCACTACAACATTCCACATATTACAGCTCTTTCTTCACCAACTACACCACCGTGGCAGATGGCCGAACGAAATATTTTTATCTCACCACCACTCCAAAAACACAGCTTTGTCCAGAATACGTCAAACAAAAATTCCACCAGTTTCGCTCTCGTTATCGCCATGTTCCTTTTGTTTTCACCGACGGATCTAAAGACGAAAATTACACAGGAAACGCCATTGTTGCAGGTACACACACAAAACAACATCGCTTACCAAACGGGACATCCGTTTTCATCGCCGAATTGCACGCCATTCTCACTGCCCTTCGCTATGTCCGCAACCGTTCAATTTGTCACCCCATGCGCCATGTCGTCATTTGTTCCGACTCAAAATCCGTTCTTCAATCTCTTTCTTCACTTTCCTTTTCGCACCATTGCCATATTTCCATTTACGACACACTTGAAACACTTCATCTGATGGGCATGAAGGTCCGTTTCCTGTGGGTGCCCAGTCACTGTGGCATCCCAGGAAACGAGGAAGCAGATCATTTCGCCAAACAATCATTACAATTACCACACATCACAGAAATCCCACCACATTTTGACGCCATCAAATCAACAATAAGACATAACATTCGACATTTTTGGAACCACCAATGGACTGAAACCACAAATTACACACAATTACGTCTCATCAAACCTGTCATCGAAAACTGGACCACATCATATCAGAAAAACAGACAAGAAGAAAAAGTTATATCACGGCTCCGCATAGGTCACACTTTTCTCACCCATCGATATATTTATACTGCTTCTCCACGACCTTCATGCCCATCATGCAACACTCATCTTACCGTTTCACATATTCTCCTACACTGCCAAAAATACCATGAACATCGAAAAACACTTACCAACTACTGCCGTACACACAACACCCCCTTTTCTTTGCCCACACTATTAGGAGATACACACCCTTTTCTCATCAATCTCCTTTTCATTTTTCTCCGAAAAACAAACTTACTTCAGGACTTATAAATTGACTTTTAGAACATAATATTTTCATCCATTCCACTCACGGCACGAAATGGCCTGAGCAGGCCGAAGTGCCCAACCCAACAAAACGGAAACGGAAACATGTATCACTACAATACTGCACTGTTCACCCATGTGTTTTTCTGGACCCAAACGTTGAAAGGAATGCGATTTCGACAATAAATGCAATCGCTGTTAACGTATAAAATATAAACATAACGATTAGTAGAATGGAAATGTTAAACAACTAGGAAGTGATACGCTAGATTACAACAATGCGGATGAACATTTCGTTGATCGGCATCCTTCAGCAGTACCCGCGCGCTCGCTGTTCGCGATCGTTCCGTGATTCGTCGCTTCGTCACTACGTTGAAGAGAGCGAGGTAAGAGATGGAATGCCTTGGAATATGCATGCAGGGTGAGGTCTCATATTTCCACGTCTGATACAGACACAAATTTGCGTTCAAGCGTACATTGCTCCATGGTACGATTGAATGCTAAGGGCGGCAGCAATTCGCCACCTTAACTAGTCGGTTTTGGCTTTGGTTTGGCTGATGTCAGTTTTTGGGAGAAGCATCATAGCCCTGGCCCAGGATTGGGTTTGTACTTTATAGTCCCGGATGTGGAGAAGAAAATTATAGGCTAATCGAATATGGAGACGATGTTTTTCTTCAATCCTTGACATCGGAGTCTCGGCTTGCACTTCCCAGTGAAGCACTTTATCACAGGACACATTGCCAAACAGCAACATTCAACCTCCAAATTACAAAAATAATAGCATATTTTTCTGGAGAGGGTTAATTTTCTGGATCCCAAAAATCCAGCAATACCCTATTTTTCTAACCCAGCCCTGGCCATATCTAGATGGGGACTTCCGAAATTATTGCCATCACTGAACATAATCTTGTGTCCATTATTTATGTGCATTATCGTAGACCTCATGTTGAAGTTATACATTATTGGCATTCCATTGGCAACACCAAAACTACATGAAGTCCCCCTGGTAAATTCTTGCTCCCAGCCCATCTGGCATTTCAAGAAGAATATTGGTTATTATTGCACTTTAAGGTAACCACGAGACAAATTTTACATAACTTTTGTCTGCATGAAGCAAACAAAGCGCTAGGTTTCATTAGGTTAGGTAATCTCAGACCTTTCTTTTAAGTTTGACAACCTTAAAAATTAAATTTGTCTAACCAACTTTGGATTTCTTTTCTTGAAATTAACTGGTTACGTTAGGTTAAGTTTGTTATTTTTTTACAGAAAGATTGTTTGAAAATTTAACATTTGAAATAATTTGTCTTACATGGAAGGTTCAGCTAGATTAGTTTAATGTACATTACATTCTTCGTCCTAATTTGTATGCTATATTACCCAACTCTAAGCCATTCTTTGATATATGTGGAGGGTTTAATTTCAGTCATGTGTCTGACCTTAGAAAAAATTTTAACTTCTCATTCAGTAATTCGGGGTTTGTTGTCAAATAGCTTTAATGTTTTCACTTGTCAGTCATTGCTAAACTTCACCATTGCTATTTTGGAGAAAAATCGTTCATCTGTGGTGACAGCTGCTGTCCAAGGGAAGAAATGTATAGCTCATTATTGTATTCATAGCAATGTATGCAATGTATGCAATGTAGCAATGTATGCTCATGAGCAGTTGTCATAGAGGTTCAATTCAATCACAAGCTTATGTGTATATCATCTGCAATTATTCAAACCAGGTACAGCTCTAAATATACAATTGTACTGACCCAAGCAGGAAGCTACGATTTTATTTATCTCGGCAGCAGACATGGTATCAGCTCTTTGAAATCACCAGTGTCCATGTCATTCAGTTAAAGGTGTAGGTGTCTGAAAACTATTTGGAGGGCACAATACATGAAGGCAGTGGGCGGGCACAATTGGGTTGGGGGAGGGCAAACCACATAGGGTCCCATGTTAACACTCGCACGTCCGGCGGTCCGCGCCAACTTCGCATATCCGGGGGGGGGGGCAGATATCTGCCCCTAAGATCTCCAGAACTATGCTAAGTAGCGACAAACGGAAAACGGCTTTGGATAGCTGGTGACAAGCTCTATCGAAAGTATTTCGATCATTTTCTCGCTCAGGTCAATATTTCGGTCACTGGGTCATCATAGGTCAAATTCGACCAGATCGGGTGGGACCCTCAGATATTGGCACATATCTCAGGACCTGTAACAGATCGAAACAAACTGCAAATGCTATTCGACAGCCCTTGAAATGTGCTATCGACATACGCTGTGTAATTTGAGGTCAGGTCAACGGACGGGTCACCGAAACTATGACCTCAGGTCAATGTCATGGGGTAGACTAGGAAGGGCATGTAATGTATCAATCGACACGTCTTGGCAATACAAGCACAATGACGGTAATTTCAGCCTTCTAGCTCAATGCAGTGCGATATAATGCGCAGAAATGTGCTAGTGATTTCAGGTAATCTCAGCTGACCTTGGTGAGGTCACTGAGCAAAAATGTCAGCGGTAACATTGAGAATAGCTTTCAACTACACGCCATAACCGTTAGAGGTCATTTCGAGAGCAAATATGTAACCAGGAAACATTAGCATATTTTACCATAGGCTTATAATGGGGAAAGCCATGGCCGCGACCTGACCTCAGGTCAATGCTACGAAAAAACTGTGATATACATATTATAGTCCCTAATAAGATCATGACGTGTATAAGTTTGAAATCAATCGCCCAATTATTGTGGGAGTGATGCCACCTAGAACTCCGAGGGATGTTGGGTCACTTCGCCTGACCTGGTGACCTGACTTGAGATGACCCAGGATCAAAAATTTCTGAGGATATGCGGAAAAGATCAATGAGCAGCCATGCGAGGTTTGGCCTTGCTAACCCAATTAGTATGGCGGCAAAGTAGGAAAAACCGCAGGGGGGGCAGATGTCTTCCCCCGGACGTGCGCGGGTTAAAGTAGAAATTATTGGGTGAGGACAAAGCCAATAGGGGGGGGGGGGGCAAGTGCCCCCTCAAAATCATACAAAAAAATCATTTTAATACTTATCCTGATATTCCCTTTCAATATTCGCTGTTGTTCATGCGTTTTCCACATCCACCGAGTTGGTGTTACTCGATTGGTTAAGGCTGTACCAAAACCAGGAATACTACTCAAAACTGTAATGTTTGAAAGCATACCATGTCCAAAACTTTGAAATGCTGAAATTTTACAAAATTGGATGACTGAGCAGCAGTCAAAAAGGTTAAGCGCTACCTAACCTCACCCCTCCTTTACCTAACCTACATAATTACTCCAACTCAGTCAGTAGGGCATTTATTGGTTTTAATCACACAACCAGTTGGATTACTGAGTCCATGTACGACTACTCTGCATGATAGGTTGGCAATGCTATATGGCCTAGCAGCTGAATTGGTTGTAAATGAGATGGGCGCTGTATAACCAATGCAGTTGATGCGCCCTAAAACCATAATAACCAACAGGTTGCAAATGAGGTGAAGATTCTTCTTCATAGCCTAACCTAGCCATATTGAACTTGACTAAATTACCATATGGCTAACTATCCTAGCAGTGTAGCCTCAAACAACAGAGCAGGTATGGATCCAGGATTGTGAGGGGCGCTCATCCAGGGAGTGCAATTTTATCGTGGTCGAAGCACTGATGAACATTTTAAAGGAGCGGATGCACCCGAACCCATTTATGTTCACATGCTATTTGTGGAGTTAAGTTACACTTTCTATTAATAATAATGCACGTTTTGTTGCTTATTGATTTTTTTGCACTAAATGAGATTTGTGTGTACTACAACACCCAGAACAGAACATGGTTTCAATCGTATATAGGTGTTGGGTGTAAATGAATCCATCATGCATATGGTGTGATCCAACGTGAGCATTGTATTTGATTTGAAAGATTCTAGGTATGGAAAACTACTGAATAATCCTGTTCTTTTTTTAAAGAATATTTTAGCATGCTTTTTTATATGTTTCATTTTATCTAGTCTTCTATGAACAACTACTGGAACAAATTGAACAATAATGAAGTAACCTAGATAAGCATGATGTGTCCCACTGCTTTCAGCATATACATACTTTCGCCACTCAGAAAATGAGCTTGCTTACTATGTAGAGTAGGCATTTTAGGTTGAATCCATGCGGATGTTTTTAAAAAATAAGGGATACTTTGTCAATTTAGTGGTGCCTTGACTGCACAACATGGCAGATGGCAGTTTTCTTCTCACGAGTTATCGCGATGGACACCCGGTTGTTATACCTTGGTTCACTCGGTGAACTCCCAGGCCACTTTCAACGTCAATATTTACGATAAATTTGTGGCATTTGTAGCCAAGTTCCAACAAAGACTTCCAACAAACACGTTGAAAGTGGCCTGGGAGTTCACCGAGTGAACCAAGGTATAAAAACAGGGTGTCTATCGCGAGAACTCGTGACAAGAAAACTGCTATCTGCCATGTTGTGCAGTCAGGGCACCACTAAATTAGCAAAGTATTCCTAAATCCTTTTTTTTACATCCGCTTGGCTTCAGCCATTGAGCTGAATATTTAAAAGTGCTGATACCCTGTCTGCTGCCGATATAAATATAATCTTGCTGTTTGGGTTAGTACAATTTTGTCATTACAGCTGTGCCTGGTTTGAATAAATGCAGATTATATACACATCAGCTTCTGGTTGAATTGAACCTCTATGACAACTGCTCATGAGCATACATTGCTACATTGCATACATCGCCTACATTGCTATTAATGCAATAATGAGCTATACATTTCTTCCTTTGGACAGCAGCTGTCACCACAGATGAACGATTTTTTCCCAAAATATAAATGGTGAAGTTAGCAATGACTGCCAAGTGAAACCATTAAAGCTTTTTGACAAACCCCCGAAATACTGAATGAGAAGTTAGAAAAAAGTGTTTCTAAGGTCAGACACATGACGAAAATTAAACCCTCCACAGTTGCTGAGAAAAACCATCTAATCCAGGAATCAAAAACATAAATACAACCCTGTCCATTGATGTTGATGCATGGATGACCCAAGACACAGATGTTGGATCATGTAAACCTATGAATGTTGGATTGCACCAGACCCACATATGTTGAATGTTGTAAAACCTATAGATCCCGACTTAACCTTGCAGTGAAGTTTCTAGATAGGCTACGTAATAATCCAGGATAATGGTACCTCGCGTCACGACAACCAGTTCGGCTGTTCAAAGAGATTGTTCTCTGCACGGTATATTGTGCAGCAGGTTTTAGCAATTGAACAGTAACATTCGACCTCCGACACGTAAAATGTTCCACGACTACGAACGACCGTGATATTTCCTAGTGTTGAATTTTAAGGCCGAAATCAGTTATTAATTTAGAACGCGCGACCGCCAGCGTTACAGACCCGCGTCGCTTGGCTGCTCAGAGACGACTGACTGTCAGGGGGTGGGTCATGAGGTCTGGCGGCTACCGGCACCCGAATCTCCGCCTGACCGCCTGACGGCCGCAGACGGCGGCCGTCGGCCAAGTAAAAACACTGAGCTAGGTTTCCGGCCGCGACTCGGCGGCAGCGCCGGCCGGCCGGATGGAAAGGTACTGACAATTACGGGCGGTAGGTCGGATGGCTTTATGGGATTACAGCATTTACAATTACTGAACAGCCAAAAGTGCAATTTTATGGAAACTCTGTTACAACCTAACCCATAAACAGCACCACTGACACATTGATAATCAAAGATGACATCCTCAGGAAGTCCATGGCAATCTTGTTAAAAACTAACAGCAAGTCAATATTTCTAGTATTCAGAGAATTTAAACATGAGCTACAATATGTTAGCTTTACAACATCGCATGACATGGCTTTCTTTCATATTTCTGATCTGTATCACTGGGAGATGGCCTAAGCCAATGGGCTGCAATGGTTGGTAAGATCAGAGTGCATGTATTGTATTATGATAGCTACTTTTTGAATACAACAATCAATGCTATTTTCCCACCTAAAACACTTAAAATATACAGTGAAACATTATATGTTGGCTCTCCAAAACAATGGGCTGCAATGCTGCTCTCCCTCGAAATTATGGAACTATATATAGGGTTGTATAGGGTTATAATCTGAACTAAGCTAACCTTGTATAAGCTTAGTTTGTACATGACATAAGTTAATCACACATTTTGACCTCTGCAAAAAGAAAGAAGAGGTTATGTTAGGTTTGGCTAGGATGTGTATATATATGTTTTTGACGATTGAAAAAGAACACTTGAGTTTACTGAAAAGGAGGTTGGGTAATATATTAGGTTAGGTTAGGTTAATATTTCTCCATCTGCACATTTTACATTAGTCTTGTAAACAGTCATGTTGAAGGAGAACTTCGCAACATATCATGCAAATTGGCCATGAGGCAAAACATTAAAGTAAACCAGAAATGGATAATAGGAAACAAACCAGAAATGGAAACTTTAAGGACTGCGGCCTTAAAGTTATATAATCGATTACATCAATCACATTCCAACAAGATACCATCTTTGGTTAGGTACTGTGGTTTAGGGTTGCATCATCAGCATAGGTAAGGGATGGACAGGGACTATGAAAGGCTCTGAAAAGAGCATGCTTCCACACCCCTTACGTGGGTAGCTATGGCAGCTCAAGGGAGCGACAAGCTCTAGCCAGCAGAATAATGCTGGCTGACCACACTGCAGGGAGACAAAACGTTTCGAAAATACTTGAGGTGAACATAATCTACCTGACATTTGATTATAAAATGCAAATAGATGACTTAAAAATGCTTCTGACCTCAAGAACTTGAAGACCGCTGTTACATTTTGACACCAACCTACCTCACCTGATGCGGCACATCTATCTAGCAGTCAGTAGGATTATTGATTTTCATAACATTTGGTTCTGGCTAGAAGGCACCTGGCACACAAGCTAAAATAATAAATCATCAGCGAATAAATTCACGGCAAGAACAAGTATTAAACAACAATGCATAACTGACGAAGCAACAATGCAACAATGGGAATGCATAAATAATGCAAAACTTTCAAATTCCACGCCTTCACACCCATGATTTTCGTTGTGCTGTACCGTTTTGTAAATAACGTCGTTGAGAAGGTATTGAAGCTGGGAAGCTCTAATCATGTAGGCTGTAATCACAGAAAACAAGTGTGTAGAAGAAAATGCAACATATGGGGCATGAGTGTTGTTTTTTATGCTTGTGAGGGGTATTTTGCCCCCTTAATGTTGGCTTTGCCCTCATGGGCGCATGTTTCTGAAAATTATTGCGGGATCAGTGGTGTACCTATATTTGCATCAAAGGGGAGGCGGACAAACGGATTTGGAGGGGGACCACTTGCCCCCATTTAATGGTCCTCGGATTTCGACCACTATTTTGTCCAATGGGACCTTTTTTAAGTAAAATAATTAGTTACCAACTAAATTGTCCTGTGGAGGGACCTAATCTACCACTATCGTTTTTGATTCCACTGATTCGATTGATAGCATGATTTTCTGTCCCTTCGGCCTCTGGGCGCAATATGGCCATAGTTGTCGACGCGCCCTAAAGCCCAGATAACTAACTAACTGTCCCGTCGGCCTCGTTGCTCACCTTTTTTCCTGTGCATTTCTGGATAGGGGCCTCAAATTTCTGGGGGGGGGCAGTCTCACGGCAGGGGGCGACTGCACCCCTACATGGCGACGCCCCTGCTTGGTCGTTTTGTGGAGCGCAGAAGAGGGACGCCTATTGTGAGTTCATGCACTACGCCTGTGCAAGACTCCAAGGGGGACCAGCTGACTATTAATGAGAGACATCTTCCAAATTGTGCTGTGGCATGCTGGAGGTTCACACTTCCGCTGTCGAGTTGGTAATCCTTGGTGAAGATGGTCCTATCTTCGTGGGTGTATAACTGAGAGTGCTAGGTTAAGGGCATTTGCCCGTCGGTACACAGACATCCATGTGTTGTTTAAATCCTATCCCCCTGGGTGATGTATTGTGGCTGGCGGCCTGTCGAGATTCTGGTGACCAGTTCATATGCCAGCAAAAAGATGCTATGAATGGTTGAATGGTTGAAGATGATAATTGCGTCATCAGAAGATTTGGATGTCACGTTCTTGCCCTTGATTGTTTTGTGGAGCATGGAATACGGACATCTCTAGCAAGTTTATGTAATACCCTTGTGTAAAGCTCCATGAGGGGGTGGGGGTGCGAAACAGTACCATATTAATATGGTAAAGCTTCGTACTCGTGGTTGTAGCATGTCTGTAGTTCACACTTCCTTCACCGAATTTGTGATCCTCCGTGAAGATTGGTCCTCTCTTTGTGTGTGTTTAGACTGAAGGTCCTCGCTTAAGAGCATTTACCCGTGAATACACAGACATTCGTGTGCGATATGCAATAGGTCTTCACTTCGTAGGTGTTTAAACGCGAGCCCATCCTTCATGGTGATGTACTGAGACCGGAGGCCTGTCGGGATTCTGGTGAACAATCCATGTATCACATTCTCATGGCATTTGTGTCGCAGCCAGCTGGAGGCCCGATTTCCAATGGCACGTTTTCACGAATGTAAGCCATCTCCACTCTGAGACTGGCTTGATGTTGCCTGGGAGGCTAGACTAGAAATTTACTCGTTGGACACTAGGATGTTACCCATTGAGGGGGATACTACCTACGTGCAGTGATCTGCACCAGGGTCGTCCTCTGTCACCATTGGTTCATGATACTGGCTTTTTGACTGTGTTGTCCAGATTAGTAGCATATTCAAAAATATATGGCGAGTGATTGAAGATGAGCATCACGTCACCAGAATATTCGAACGTCACATCCTTGGTATTGGTCATGGTGTTGGGCAGGGAAGAAAATGCCTATCAGTGGAGATATATGCTACGCCTGTGCAAGGCTCTACGGATAACCAGCATAATCTAAATGGAGACACCTTCGTACTCGTGGTGTAGCTTGCTTGAGATTCAGACTTCGGGTATCGGGTTCGCGGTTCCCAGTAGATATCTCTCTGCGTAGGTATCTAGACTGACAGCTCTCGCTTGGTAGCGTTTATCTGTGCATGCAGACACCCGTGTGCCTACGAAGCAAGTGTTGAAACGGCAAAAGTGCTCTGGTGGAATATTTACCCTTGGGCATGTGCGTAGTTGTGCACGTCGCACACTCGCAACAGGAGCGCCAATGTTGTGCCCACGTAAGTGGAAATCCACACGTTCAACCGACAATGAAGGTCGATCCGCACACCATGCATTTTTTAACCAGTATCCTTACTTAGGACGATTTTTCAAGTGTTCCAACGAAATAGAACGAAAACTAGCGTGCAAGATTATTCGGTTGTAGTCTGCATCCTGTCTTCATTAGTAACATTCTGATTTAGTTTTATTTCTTCCAGATATCCTCTCGAACAGCGGGGACTGCATGGACATACTGCAACGTAACGGGGAAGGATCAAGCGGCGAAATACATGTTTAAAGGACAAACAACGGCGAGGGAAGGAAGTGGGACAAGAAGAACGTGTGCACTTTGGATGACAAGGCATAGCAAGTTGGCACGACACTTGATGCGCGTGCAGCACAAGGAAAATAAGTCAAAGATGCTCTGTCACTTCCAAAAGGCTCTAAGCACCGTAATGAAGTCTTCCGTCGAATTATTTGTCAAGGTAATTTAAAGCATAACATTGACGTGCTTCGGAAAGGGAAAGGTGTGCTGATTCCAGCCAGGCGACCTCCAGCGGAAGCTACTGTGGAGATAAAATTCCTGCCATGCGATCGGTGTTCGGGTTTCTTTTTACGCCGGAACCTTTTCAGACACTCATGTAACAAAACCCGTGATTCCAAGGGTCGAGTTCAAGGACATATCCGTGACAAATTGCGTGAACCTGGCCGGCTTGTCCTCGAGCTAGAGAAGACAGACGAGGAAGGAGACTTGGACGGATACATACATCCCTCCTACTTCAAAAAGATCGCTGCGGCTGTAAGAAGTATTTCAAAGTAAGGTGGAAATAACTATGGAATTCCATCGCTCGCTCTCAAGCTAGGGCACTCGCTGCACGAATGTGCCTGCATCAGGCGTTCACGTGGCATCGTTACCGGGGACAGCGTGACGAGGCAGGCAGCAGAAGACTTCTGCACGTTGTACAACAACGAGTGCGGGTGTTGGTGTCGTCACGGGCTCTGGGAACTTTACACGAACGAAAGTTGAACAAGGCCCCATGTTTGCCGTTGACCGAGAACTTTCACCGGGTGCACAAACTGATGAAACAAGAAGCCATGGAGGCGAAAACTCGTCTCCAGACTAACCCGTCGCTGGAAAGCTACGCAGATTTCGCTGAAGTGACACTTGCGCAGGCAATACTGTTCAACAGGAGGAGGCCTGGCGAAACGCAGCGTCTCACGGTATGAGCGTACCAAAAAGTAACAAATGAACACAACGTTGACATACCTGCGCAGCTGGCACCCTTCGAAAAGGAGCTTTGTAAGACCCTTAAGCACGCAGTGGTAAGGGAAAACGGGGTAGAGATGTACCGCTCCTCCTCACTGAAGACATGACAAGTGCCGTGGATCTACTGATTGAAGAGAGAGAACATGCTGGCATATCGCCAGACTGTCAGTTAATTTTCGTTAGAACTGGTGAGGCCAACACGATTCCGATTCGGGGGAGCACTTGTATCGGAAAGCTCGCTGGGAAGGCATCGGCGAACAATGTGACGACCACCAGCTACAGGAAGCATATTGCGACTATGATGCAAGTGCTGTAGCTAAAGTCCCACGAAGTGGACATGGTGGCCAAGTTTCTCGGACACGACATAAATGTACATAGGGAGTTTTATAGGCTTCCGGAAAAAACGCTGCAGGTTGCGAAAGTCTCGCAGCTGCTACTTGCTATGGAGACTGGAATATCTGTATATGCAGGAAAAAGCTTGGAAGACAAACCCAGCGGAGACTGATGAACTTGATGTCGAAGTAGTCGCAGGTGTTAGCGAACAACCAGACGCCGGGGACACATCAGATGAGGAAACCATGGACTTGAATGACCCATCAGCATCGAGCCATGACAACAACACGAAACGAAAGCAGTCAGGGAAGAAACTAGTTCGGATGCCAATACAGAAGAAAAAACGGTGGTCCGATGACGAAAAGGGGGTCGTGACGCGAGGACTAGCGGTATCCATATCGAAAATGCGCTGTCTCAGGGCCGATGAATGCAAGGAGTTGATACGTAAGAATGGAGAGACACTCGCCGGCAGTACGTGGCGCGATGTCCAGTACTGCGCTTACATCACCCAAAAAAGGAAAAAAGGTGCCGTGAGATATCGCGCAAAAGTCAAAACATGTGTGTTTGGGCCAGACTGATCAAAGTAATAAACGATAACTGTTACAATGTCCACTCAGAGTTTTCATATTGATGGCATCGTGTAGTTATTTTCATTGATTCAGTAATTGCAATGCAAATGACAACTTTCAAGTGCCTCTAATCATGACATTGATGACTAGGTGTCTTTCCATGTTCGGTGACGTCTTCCGCACAGGTAGTTGATGTTTCTGGAGCCCTCATGGATTCAGTTTTGTGACGCCACTAATTTCCCGTCTCTGACCTATTCTTAAAACCAGTATTGTAGGAGCAACAAACAGTGTGAGGACGATTGTCGGGGAGCGACAGTTTTTGAATGGTCAAATAATCCAGTTTGCAGGGATTCGAACACAAGGGGCATCCTAGTTAAAAAAGCGACATGATGCTTAAAAGGCGTTTATCTGATAATTCAGAGAAGCGCCATAACGAGAACGTGGATGACAAAGTATATTGAAAGTCTTATCTGTCAGGGTCGGGGAGAGGTTCTCAATGTCCAGTGGTCTAGATCGCGATAGCTCAGTCGGTGGGGACTTGATTCTTGACCATAAGGTATTAGGTTCGAATCCCACAACCGGCAGGTTCACCCAGCCGACCCGCGACCAATCTGCCCGAGAGATTGGCGACGCTATGTGGTCTAGCAATCGAGTGCCTCGTGAACTAACTCCGTTCTTCCCATCCAATGTTCCTCTTCCCCTCCCATCCCAAGCGGACATTCGCGAAACCATAGGGAGCGTCCGACACCTTGAGACGACAGAGAAGCGCCATATTGAATTACTGCGCAGTCATCTGAACTCCTATGACGCCCCTCAGGGATCCATACGCCCCATGGAACTCCTGGGGGAGGGGGCTTGAAATTGCAGGCGGGGATGCTGAGGTGCCTAACGAGCAGAGGGCGACACTGCAAGCATATTCCGCCATCATCCTAGTTATAATAACGTTCCTCGGGTCGTCCTGGGGCACTGCAGCACCTGCAGGGCCCCTTACAATTCCAATGGGGCGTCCGAAGCTTCAAAGGGTGTCCCGACACCTTGGCAAGGACAACATAGCATTGTGGGCGGCAACATAATATTGTGGCGTCTCTTTGCCCGTTCAAGAGCGCCCCAGCAAATATTTGTGCGTCCCTGTACCTGCTTCACAACTGGAAGGTGGTGGGTTTGAGTCCCACCTGTCTCTACTCTTCGCCCGCGACCAATATGCGTGAGGGATTGGCGACGCTACGTGACCAAACAGTGGACTCGTATGACCCAACAGACCGCGCTCCGAAGCTCTAGGAGGCACCTGAGAACTCGGCAGGGAAACCCTGTCGCCTCCCACATGAGGCCTCGAAATTATGAGTTGCCTACAAGAGTTGTGTGCTATCAAGGGCACTTCGACGACCGTGCTCGATAGAAGCGAGGGGGCGATTTCGCCCTGTATCATTGAACTTTTGAGTAACCTGTTAAAAATGTGTTGCATCAAGGACACTTCGACGACCGCGCTCGATAGAAAGGGAAGTGCCAATTTGGCCCCGTATCATTCCTTTTGACGTTAATTTAGCTATGAAGGGGGCTTTTGCCCTGGCACCGTACCCTCGTATCCCTCGCCCCCACCAACTACGCACATGCTTCAGATACAAACATTTATGTTGGTGTGCAGTGTGAACCTTCATTGCCTTTTCCTTTTCACCTAGGAAATATTTCGCTTGTGTTGGTCGGGTGCCTCTTTCTGCCCTCTTTCATTTTTAGTTCATAACGTGAACAATAATAACTGATGACGTCATCCAGCACTGCCGTTTTCGGAGTTGTGCAAATTGTTAATGATGTTCTCTGCAGGTATATGTCCTTGGGAACAACCTAGAGATAAGGAATGAACGTGGCATGTCAGTGGTGCCCCAACGATGGCACACTCTGCACTCTCGGGTATCACAAATGCTTGCGGACCGAAAAATATGGTTGCTTCCTACCATGCTTGTACGGTAGGTTATAAAACCATAACCATAAAAATATGGTTGCTTCCTACCATGGCATAGCTGTTTCTCCATGCGAAGGTACACCGACATCACGTCTCTCGCACCCACCACTATTAGAACAGTTGACATATTAGGTGCAAGATCTGCCAAACGAGTGGGTGACCACTCCCGGCGCAATGGCGGTCGCCGTAGACTTCATACTTGTGTGAGGTCTACGGCGAAACCACGACCCCTTAGATTGGCACACATGCTGCAAGTTTGGGGAAAATCTAAGTGGTCGTGGTGTTCATCCTCCATTGGGTCCCATGTTAAGTCCTATTGGAAATTAACCACTAAGTGAAAAAGTGACATTTGTGATGCTCTTTTACCTCTCATCCAGTTCTTCCTTGTGGTACCGGGTTATTAGTTCCGAGTTATGATTAAGTGCAGGGGATGCTTGGATAGGAGACCCATTTATGTATATGGCATCGTTATGTATTCAAATATTCAGCTCAATTTCCCTAGCTTGATATTGCGTGACCGCACGGTGACCTATGCAAGTCACAGCTTGCAATGCACCGCACAATGCTTGACATCACATATGTACGACCTAACGAGGCACACATGGTGGAATTTTGGGGAAAATCTAAGTGGTCATGGTTTTGATCCTTCATAGGGTCCCATGCTAAGGCCTATGAGAAATTAACCATTAAGTGAAAATGTGAAATTTGTGATGCTCTTTTGCCTCTCATCCAGTTCTTTCTTGGGGTACCGGGTTATTAGTTCCGTGTTATCATCAAATGCACCGGATGCTTGGACACCCATGTATGCATATGGTGTCGTTATTTATTCAAATATTCCGCTTAATTCCATTAGACATAAAAGACATAAAGACATAAAAGATCAGTGCAACTATGAGCTACAACGGCAATTCTTGGATGCACTCTGTACACTGAACCAGTTGTCCACCAAATGTGTTGATCAACTCTCCCTGGAATACAGAAAAACAAGCCCCCTATTCTTATAATGATTGTCTATGCTGTTCTTAAAGATGTTCAGTGTGTTGCTACTGACAATGGTTTCTGGCAGCTGGTTCCAGTGTTCTACCACCCTGTTGGTGAAGAAAGACTGTCTTAACCTTGTCCTGCTGTGATTAACTTTAATTTTGAATTGATGACCTCTAATTGCATCATTTCTGTTAAATTCAAACAGTTCCCTGAGATAACCCTGTTCCTGACCATGAACAAATTTAAAGACCTCGATGAGATCTCCTCTCAGCCTTCTATATCTAAGTGAAAACATATTCAGTTCTTCAATCTTTCATCATATACCAGGTTGCCTATACCATTCACCATTTTTGTTGCCCTCTTTTGTACTCTCTCTAAAAGCCAACAATCTTTTTCATAACTAGGGGACCAAGCTTGGACACAATATTCCAGATTCAATGCCTTATTCTTGGTGACTTTAATCTAAAAGGATATGAAAATGTTGGTGTTGGCTCTCCATCATGTAAACTGTTTAGGAAATGCCTTGAAGAGGACTTGTTCTTACACCAGTTTCTAATGGAACCAACCAGGCAGGGCTCATTCTTGGACCTTGTCTTCTCAGATTTAAGTGATTTAGTTCAAGACTTGACTGTAGGAGAAACTCTGGGAAGAAGTGACCATAACATAGTGAGATTCAAGGCACAGGTATCAGGGACAATCAAGGATAATTTGGCAAAGATTCCAAATTTTAACAGGGCAGACTTTGACTGCATGAGAGAGGCTTTAAGTGCCATAAAATGGGAAGAAGAATTATTTCATTTAAATGCCTGTGAAATGTGGGAAAAGTTCAAATCCTACTTGAGGGAAATTCAGATTAGACATGTCCCCCAAAAGTAAAGGCGCAAAAGAAGGGTAGGAAAGCCAGCATGGCTTACACCAGATGTGATGAAAGCAATTAAGGCTAAGAAAGGTGCATTTAGAGTATTTAAGGAAGCTTCAAATATCGTAAATCTATGGTCGTATCAAAAATCTAGACATGCTGGGAAGCAGAAAATCAGAGCAGCAAAGCGAGCAAAAGAATTGGATTTGGCTAGGAACTGTAATGGGGACAGTAAAAAGTTCTTTAGTTTCTACAAGCTAAGTAAAGTTTCAAGCACAATTGGTCAACTGGAAGTAAATGGGACTGTATTGAGTGAGGATGGTGAGATGGTTGAGGAGCTGAGCAAGCAGTTTAAATCAGTGTTTACAGTGGAGGATGTGACTAATCTGCCAACCGTGAACCACAGTTCAGTGGCAAGTGATCAGATACACGATGTTTATTTCATTGATAGTGATATTGTTATGATGATTGTTGATTTCATTGATAGTGATTCAATTATATCAGAAAAATAAAGCCAAACAAGGCAGCAGGACCAGATGGAATTTATGCTAGGGTATTGCGGGAAGCTGAAAAGGAAGTGGCTATTCCACTTAGTATAATATTTTGTAGATCAGTTTCGCAAAATTATATTCCAACAGATTGGAAAAGGGCAAATGTAGTTCCTATTTTCAAGAAAGGAGAAAGAGGGAAAGTTGAAAACTATAGGCCAGTAAGCCTCACATCCCTAGTCTGCAAGGTACTCGAATCAATTATCAAGGATAGAATAGTTAGTTTTCTGGAAGGAAACAGATTGATTCAAGATACTCAACATGGGTTTAGAAAAGGGCGATCGTGTCTCACAAATCTCTTGGACTTTTTGAATTTTGCTACAGAACAATTTGATCAGGGAAATCAGGTTGATGTAGCATATCTTGACTTTAGTAAGGCCTTTGACAAGGTACCCCATAAACGGTTAATGATGTAGCTTCAGGTCCATGGTATTGCAGGTAGCATCCTAAAATGGATAGAGTTGTGGCTTTCAGATAGACAGCAGAGAGTGATGCTAAATGGTACAAAGTCATCATGGCAAAATGTTCTTAGTGGAGTCCCCCAGGGGTCGGTACTGGGGCCACTATTGTTCATTACATATGTGAATAGCATTGAATGTGGCCTAAGCAGTAAGGTTTTGAAATTTGCGGATGATTTGAAGATCTCTAGGGCAATAACAGGGCACAATGAGCAGGTTTTGCTGCAGAAAGACTTAGACGAGCTAGTGAAGTGGTCCGAAAAATGGCAAATGAAGTTTAATTTTGATAAGTGCAAAGTCATGCATGTAGGTAGGCAGCATATGAAGGCTCCATACTTGATGGGTGGCCAAGTACTATCTGTGACTCAGCAGGAGAAGGACTTAGGTGTTATTTTGAACACAAAATTGGGGGCATCAGAACAGACCAAAGAAGCCCGGAAGAAGACACTAAGAATGCTTGGGGCAATAAAGAGGAATGTGTCATACAAAAGTGAGTAGGTCATCAGGAAGCTTTACTGTGCATATTTCAGGCCACATTTGGAATACTGTGTCCAAGCTTGGTCCCCTAGTTATGAGAAAGATTGTTGGCTTTTAGAGAGAGTACAAAAGAGGGCAACAAAAATGGTTAATGGTATAGGCAACCTGACATATGAGGAAAGACTGAATAAATTGAATATGTTTTCACTTAGATATAGAAGGCTGAGAGGAGATCTTATCGAGGTTTTTAAATTTGTTCATGGTCAGGAACAGGGATATCTCAGGGAAATGTTTGAATTTAACAGAAATGATGCAATTAGAGGTCATCAATTCAAAATTAAAGTTAATCACAGCAGGACAAGGTTAAGACAGTCTTCCTTCATCAACAGGGTAGTAGAACACTGGAACCAGCTGCCAGGAACCATTGTCAGTAGCAACACACTGAACATCTTTAAAAACGGCATAGACAATCATTATAAGAATAGGGGGGTTGTTTTTCTGTATTCCAGGGAGGGTTGATCGACAGGGAGGAGTTGGGAGTTGAGAGGAGTTTGTAATTATTGAGTGTATTATGCAATAGCAAGTGAGTCTCTTATTAAGTCTAAACGCTTTATAACTTTATATAGGGTGTATCTAGCAGTGAGTTCAGCACCTTCCTTCGGGATGTGATACTGATGAGATTGTCTGTGGTAGCACAATGGGTATGATGGGAGGAGTGTGTAATTGTTGAGTGTATTATGCAATAGCAAGTGAGTCTCTTATTAAGTCTGAACGCTTTATGAATTTGTGTGGGATGTGCCTAGCAGTGGATTCGGCACCTTCCTTCGGGATGTGATGCTGATGAGATTGTCTATGGTGGCACGATGGGTATGATGGGAGGAGCTTGTGATTGTTGAGGGTGTTATGCGGTAGCAAGTGAGTGGTGTTAGATAGGCTGGGATATATAGCTTCCTAGGAACTTGGGATAAGGGATTGATTGGGGTGGGAGTATGTACATTTCTAGTACCTTTTCTAGATAGGCTTAACCCAGATGGGCCCCTGTGGCTCTTATTAAGCCTTAATACTTTATGACTTTATGTGGCCTGACATATGCACAATAAAGCTTCCTGATGACTTCCTCACTTTTGTATGATACATTCCTATTTATTGCCCCAAGCATTCTTAGTGCCTTCTTCCTGGCTTCTTTGGTCTGTTCTGATGCCCCTAATTTTGTGTTCAAAATAACACCTAAGTCCTTCTCCTGCTGAGTCACAAATAGTACTTGGCCACCCATCAAGTATGGAGCCTTCATATGCTGCCTACCTACATGCATGATTTTGTACTTATGAAAATTAAATTTCATTTGCCATTTTTCGGACCACTTCACAAGCTCGTCTAAGTCTTTCTGCAGCAATACCTGCTCATTGTGCCCTGTTATTGCCCTAAAGACCTTCCAATCATCTGGAAATTTCAAAACCTTACTGCTTAGGCCACTTTCAATGTTATTTACAAACATAATGAACAATAGTGGTCCCAGTACTGACCCCTGGGGGACTCCACTAAGAACATTTTGCCATGATGATTTTGTACCATTTAGCATCACTCTCTGCTGTCTATCTGAAAGCCACAACCCTATCCATTTTAGGATGTTACCCGCAATACCATGGACCTGAAGCTGCATCATTAACCGTTTATGAGGTACCTTGTCAAAGGCCTTGCTAAAGTCAAGATATCAACCTGATTTCCCTTTCCAAATTGTTCTGTAGCAAAATAAAAAAGTCCAAGAGATTTGTGAGACACGATCGCCCTTTTCTAAACCCATGTTGAGTATCTTGAAGAAATCTGTTTCCTTCCAGAAAACTAACTATGTTATCCTTGATAATTGATTAAAGTACCTTGCAGACTAGGGATGTGAGGCTTACTGGCCTATAGTTTTCAACTTTCCCTCTTTCTCCTTTCTTGAAAATAGGAACTACATTTGCCCTTTTCCAATCTGTTGGAATTTCATTTTGTGAAACTGGTCTACAAAATATTATACTGAGTGGAATTGCCAATTCTTTTTCAGCTTCCCGCAATACCCTAGCATAAATTCCATCAGGTCCTGCTGCCTTGTTTGGCTTTATTTTCCTGACATAATTCAAAACAACATCACTATCAATGAAATTAACATCATGTAACTGATCACCTGTCGCTGAGCTGTGGTTCACAGTTGGCAGATTAGTCACATCCTCCAACGTAAACACGGAATTAAACCCATTAGCTTGATATTCGGTGACCACACGGTAATCTCTGTAGGTCACAGCTTGCAATGCCCCGCAGAATACTTGACATGGCTTTGAGCCTCCATAGGGTCCTATGTTAAAGCCTGTAAGAAATTAACCACTGAGTTAAAAAGTGAAATTTGTGATGGTATTTTACCTGTCAACCAGTTATTGCTTGGGGTACGGTGTTGTTAATTCGGTATTATGATCAGATGTACCGTATGCTTCGATTTGCCGACCATTTCTTGCCTGGGATACCGTGCGATTAGTTATGTGTTATGATCAGCATTGTCGAATGCTTACCTATAATTTCATTGTACACGTCATGGTACATTCATTAACATTTTGACCTCTTGAGGTCAGGAAATGTTATGCCACATGAAACGGTATGGTGTGTGTGTTCAGAAGCCCATCCTATGTCGATGTGCAAGGTTTGGTGGAATCCGGAGGGGTCGTCGATTTCGGCTGAATATGAATAGCTAACTCCTGCAAACTTTATGGACGTGCAGCGTTCACCTTACGAGTTTACACTGGCTGTTCAGGCATTGAGCGAGCTTTCTGAGTGAACGCAGTGATACATATGTTAAAACCCACTTGCTTGCTTGGATTTTGAAGATATCTTGAACTCGGCCTCTTTCCATGTGATATTGGTATGAGATGAACTGGCGTTAGGCAGATTTAACTGGCAACTGCACTTTATAAGGTATAAATATTGTCATTCTTCACCATCAAGAAAGAACACATAATTACTTCAAATCGATTAAAAAGTTACAGATCCGAACTCCACATTTTATATTGAATGTCCGAACGCAGTCCGCTCCACTGTCTCCGTGTGTGTGATGCATGTTAGCATGACCGGAGCCATGATTCCCTACCTGGAAGTGTTTCTGTGCGTCTTGCCCACAAATATTAATATTCATAATGTATAAATAGTTCGCCATCACGCATGTGTGTTGGTTGGCTCGCATATTATTCGTTGATATATGAGCACCAGCGAAAATGTGTCCGGGGAACTCTTGTACATTGATGGAACTGAACGGTTCGAAAATTGCATTCGCTGTTCTTTCGTCGGGCTTTCAATTCAGTCGGACAATTATATACCCCTTAAGTGATAACCTGGTCTTCTAGACGTGTGGTTTTATATTGATCTTGAGCATCACATTGAGCACCTCAATTGCTAATTTATTATATCAGCAGATCAAGTAACCTAAATCGAGCATGCAAATATAATTGAGGACAGGGTCGATTAACACGAGCGCCGGAGGGCCTCTCACATAACACGCACAGGAGGGGGGGTGATTTGGCCCTTGCCCCTAAGATTCCGAAAACTACTGAAGCTATACGCACACAATTTGGAGGTACATTGTGGATGTAGTAATCTCGCTTCAATACCAATTGTATGACCCTAGGCTTTTAAGGTCAAATGAGGTCGTGATCGGCTGAATCACCGCACTGCCGCTCTACCGTACCGACGAAGCCTTTGTGACCTTGAACGCTCGCCGGCCGCCCCCTGGTCGGACGATTTGACATCCCCCGCAATTCCTATAGTTACTAACGGATTTTGGTTTCGTGTTGCATATGATGCGCTTATCAATTTCTGACGAAGCCACAACATAACATTACAATGCCACCGCCCGTTTATGAGATAATGTTTATTAAAAAAAACAAGCGGGCGGATTCCGCCCCCCCCCCCCCCACCACACCACACTCCTTCAGTGCGCGTGTGAAGCAGCCACATCTTATACCTACATCAATCCTGTGGCACTTTGTCCCCTCAATAATTTTCATAAAACAGCACAAATGCGGCAGCCGTTCCAGCGGCTCCTGGGTATTCACTCCGAACTGGGTACCCCAGGAAATTCCCCGCACGACCGTGAGCTGTTGAATAATATATCATCAACGGCTGCTGCAGGCAGCTTGTACAGCATTATCGCTGTTGTCCGTGGAAGCTCCCTTGGGCTAACTGGCCGCCGCAGCTGACAACTTCTGGGAAGCCTCGGCTTCTGGTTTGGTGTCAGCAATGGTGGCAGGATACTCAGCAGCGCTGACGGTGCCAGTCGGCGCAGTGTCTCCGGACACCAGTACGCTGGCCACACTACAGGGTATAGTCGCGACGTTAAGGGTGACGGTCATTCACCTGGAAACCGTCCCGAGTGATAGGTCACCAGAGTGAATGGGCGGACGCCACTATTTCCAGGGCCATCGGCGGCGGGCCATCGGCGGGGCCATCGGCGGGGCCATCGGCGGGGCCATCGGCGGTCCTCGGCTCGCCCCCCCGATCGCAGCCCGCAGTTGTATGCTTTTCGCTGCATGCCCATGTCCATTTCATATTGGGGGGGAAGTCACTATTGGAGGGGCAAAATTGAACGTTGGGGGCATATGCCCCTCCAAAAGTATGCAAAACAACGCCCCTGCTCGAACCCTACTGGCTGAGCACCCTGCTAATGCTAGGCTGTCATTTTCCCTATTAAACATGAAAGTTTGTCCTCAATTAAGGACTGGACACCCCTGGCTTTGTGAGAGATATCAAGCCTTACCCCTAAGATTACTTGGGTGTTCCTCCACTGCGGGGTGCCCCTCAGAGGCGCTGTCAAGTGGGTACATTGCCATTTGCCCCTCCCTTAGATACTGAATTGGTCCTTAGCACACCAAGATGTGCTTTTTAATACTTCGGATCTGTTCTACTTCTTTGGGCCCTCTGAAAAATAGTAGCCGAATTCGAAAGAGTTTTCAGATTTTTAGAGGTAGAATGCCCGGCGATTCCCCGCCAGGCCATCTGGGCGGATCCTGACTGCACCTCTGGTGCAAGGGTGGATATCTCTCGCAAAACCGGGGGTCCAGGTCCTTATGTTCAGGACATATTTGCATCGAGTAGGAAAAATGACAAATTCACAGTAGCATGGCACCAAACCAGGGGGTTCGTACCCCGTGGCCCACCCGGGATCCCCACCGCCAGGTGCCCCGTGCCACGCGCCACGCCTGCGCTATCACACGTGTTTGTACTTGTCATTCTTGTTTCAACCTTATTAATATTGCTAAGATCTACAGTTAAATGCCATAAGGAATGTTATCATCCAACAAGGAAGGTTATCATCACATCTGAAGAGCTAGTCGTTACGGTTCTCGGATATGAGTGCATGAAATATAGATGACGTAATCAGTCGGCACGGTCCTCGGTTTTGTATTTATGCGGGCGATGTCCATATATGACGTCACTGTGACGTCAGGTCCTCACATGGTAGCACTTTCCCGTGGTGGTCGATTCAGGTACTGGTGGTCGTGCTTATTGCCACCGGGTACTTAGACCTATCTATATCCTAAAAAAATATTCATAAAACCATCTAAGCTGCGTATGAAGGGTGACCACGCTGGTCCCCACAAGGCGTTTGAAAAACCAAGGTCCTCGTTTGGGACCATTTGCCCGTATGTGTGTGTGTGTGTGTGTGTGTGTGTGTGTGTGTGTGTGTGTGTGTGTGTGTGTGTGTGTGGTCACGAGACGCTTCCAGGCCTTGTACTCCATGCACAGCAGTAGTTCTGAATCCTGCGTCGTCGCACACATGCTCAAGTGCTTTCACACCCGCTCACTCCTCCCATTGAAAACCAGTGTAAAGTTGGCGCAGCTGTCCCGATGTCAGCTCAGCTGGCTGGACCAGCATGGCAGGGAGCCAAGCAGGTGGTCCCACGTGCACCCAGCCCCCTCTGACTCCATACACGCCCCTCCCAGTCGGCGGAGCTCGACTGACACCGGCCGTGGACGACGCGCGCGCGCGCGACCAGCAACCGGCGCCAAATCTTGGCGCGATCGCTCAGAAAACCCGGGAAGTGATGGCGGGAGGGCATTGCGCGGTCGGCGAAGCGGCCGCTGCGGCGTGAGACGGCGTGGTGGAGCTCAGAGCCAGGTGAGCACTGAGGTGGAGCTCAGAGCTATGTGACTGAGGTGGAACTCAGAGACAGGTGAGCAATGAGGTGAAGCTCAGAGCCAGGTGGGCACTGAGGTGGAGCTCAGAACCAGGTGAGCACTGAGGTGGAGCTCAGAGCCATGTGACTGTGGTTGAGCTCAGAGCCAGGTGAGCACTGAGGTGGAACTCAGAGCCAGATGAGCACTGACGTGGAGCTCATAGCCAGGTGAGCACTGAGGTGGACCTCAGAGCCAGGTGAGCACTGAGGTGGAGCTCAGACCCTTGTGACTGAGGTGGAGCTCAGAGCCAGGTGAGCACTGAGGTGAAGCTCAGAGCTAGGTGAGCACTGAGGTGGAGCTCAGAGGCAGGTGAGCACTGAGGTGAAGCTCAGAGCCAGGTGAACACTGAGATGGAGCTCAGAGTCAGATGAGCACTGAGGTGAAGCTCAGAGCCAGGTGAGCACTGAGGTGGAGCTCAGAGGCAGGTGAGCACTGAGGTGAAGCTCAGAGCCAGGTGAACACTGAGATGGAGCTCAGAGTCAGGTGAGCACTGCGGTGGAGCTCAGCCAAGTGAGCACTGAGGCGGAGGTCAGAGCCAGGTGAGCACTGAGGCGGAGGTCAGAGCCAGGTGAGCACTGAGGCGGAGGTCAGAGCCAGGTGAGCACTGAGGTGGAGCTCAGCCAGGTGAGCACTGAGGTGGAAGCTGGGTGCAATTGGCGTAAAAGGATAGCTTTGCACCTCGGAGTGTCCTGCCCACCCGCGTCGTGACCCAGCTATGTATGATATGTATGTGGCCCAGAATGCATGCCAGACGGGTCCCCGGCGATAGCTTATAGCTTGCTGGATAAGGCTTTGGCTTGTCGGCTTACGGAATCGAAGAAGAAGCAGCTTTGGTTCTGGTGTCATATGGAGCCGCCCCGATATGTTTAATATGTCATGCACGGCCGCCCCGCTTCGCGGTTGTGCCTGCTTGGTGCAACCGTGGTGCCCGCTCTGTGTAGTGGTCGTGCCCGTTGGGTCCGGCAGTGCCTGCCATGTGCGGCACTTGTGATTGGATGATCTAGATAGTCCATCAAGCTTTCGGCCCCTTGCTTCTGCCCCACTTTAAAATGGAAACATTGTGTGCAGCCAACCCACTTGGTGCCCCTCACCAAACAACACTGCTTCCTGACCGACATGACCACAGCTCCAGCCACTGTACGGAGGACGTCGAGCCCGACGGTGTGCTCCAGCCACTGTACGGAGGACGCCGAGCCCGACGGTGTGCGCTTCGATGCTCTGACCGAATCAGCTTCAAAACTGACAGAGGCGAACTTTCAACCATCATAGCGGATCTAAGTAAAGCTTTTGACAGCATCGACCGAGGTGTCCTTCAAGAACTTTGATGGCACGGCATAGACCACATCTGGTTTCGCAGTCACTCAGGTAGCCGGGGAAGATGGTGATGTGGGCTCGGAGACCCGTCCCGTCACGCACGGTGTTCCCCAGGGTTCCATAGCATACTTGCGCTTCGGCCTCATCACCAATGAGATCCCACGTAACTTGTCCGAACATCACCTTATCTCGTACGCCGACGACACCCAGCTGCTTGACCAGATGCAGAAATCTGCGAAATAAAAAAAAACGCTTAGAACACTCGATCGAAATTCTTGGGACATTGTTTCAGTCAAACTCACTCAAGTTGAAACCTGACAAAACGGACGTCATTCTCATTGGCTCTCGGCAAAGAAAAACCGTACATTTCGAACTAAAATTGACATGTCAAACCAGCAGTGGCCGTCAAGCTGCTGGGTGGGTGTCTTAATACATAGATCCCGTTCTGTCGCGGGGATAGACCTCACACAGGTCGCCCGGAGATGCAACTGCCTGTTCATCTCCCTTTGCCAGCCCCGTCCCCACTCCACCACTCTACCAGTCCCGCCACCACCCCACCACTCTACCAGCCCCGCCACCACTCCACCACTCTACCAACCCCGTCACCACTCCACCACTCTACCAGCCCCGTCACCACTCCACCACTCTACCAGCCCCGTCACCACTCCACCACTCTACCAGCCCCGCCACCACTCCACCACTCTACCAGCCCCGTCACCACTCCACCACTCTACCAGCCCCGCCACCACTCCACCACTCTACCAGCCTCGTCACCACTCCACCACTCTACCAGCCCCGTCACCACTCCACCACTCTACCAGCCCCGTCACCACTCCACCACTCTACCAGCCCCGCCACCACTCCACCACTCTACCAGCCCCGTCACCACTCCACCACTCTACCAGCCTCGTCACCACTCCACCACTCTACCAGCCTCGTCACCACTCCACCACTCTACCAGCCCCGTCACCACTCCACCACTCTACCAGCCCCGTCACCACTCCACCACTCTACCAGCCCCGTCACCACTCCACCACTCTACCAGCCCCGCCACCACTCCACCACTCTACCAGCCCCGCCACCACTCCACCACTCTACCAGCCCCGCCACCACTCCACCACTCTACCAGCCCCGTCACCACTCCACCACTCTACCAGCCTCGTCACCACTCCACCACTCTACCAGCCCCGTCACCACTCCACCACTCTACCAGCCCCGTCACCACTCCACCACTATACCAGCCCCGCCACCACTCCACCACTCTACCAGCCCCGTCACCACTCCACCACTCTACCAGCCTCGTCACCACTCCACCACTCTACCAGCCCCGTCACCACTCCACCACTCTACCAGCCCCGTCACCACTCCACCACTCTACCAGCCCCGTCACCACTCCACCACTCTACCAGCCCTGTCACCACTCCACCACTCTACCAGCCCCGCCACCACTCCACCACTCTACCAGCCCCGTCACCACTCCACCACTCTACCAGCCTCGTCACCACTCCACCACTCTACCAGCCTCGTCACCACTCCACCACTCTACCAGCCCCGTCACTACTCCACCACTCTACCAGCCCCGTCACCACTCCACCACTCTACCAGCCCCGTCACCACTCCACCACTCTACCGGCCCCGTCACCACTCCACCAAGGACACTGAAACTGCTCATTGAAACCCACGTCTTTCTGGATATCACTGACTGCACTGCGGTCTGTGGGGAGGGGGGAGGGGAGGGGGAGGCACCCAAGGCTACAGAGTACGAAACCTGATCAACTCCGCAGTCGGGATTCTCACTGAGCTGCCGAGACGCCGGCTAGCATCCAGGAGTGTTAGATTCCCGGCCGCTGCCTCTTGGAACCAGCTGCCCCCGGCCATCTCGAGCTACCGCTCAATCTCAGCTTTTAAGCCGTCGGTACAGAAGATGAACTAATGTGTCTTGTTTTAACTAATTGACCAGGTATTTCTACAAGGAAAACTAGGAAATCCAGGTATGAATCGACCAGGTAAATCTCCACGGTAGAATCCTTCTACATATTTTTTTTAAACATTGGGATCTACATTGCAAAACAAAATATCCAAAACGATATGGATTGTCATCGAACAGAGCTGAACTATGTAACAAAATTGCACGTTGGCCAGCCAAGCACAAACATTACAAATACAAAACCAGTAACATATGACAGGCAAAATTATTATGCATATGAAGCTGGGTGGATATGATAAAAATCCACATCATATTAATATGACATGAACTGAAACGACAGCTTCCACCAATTGTTTCAATTATCACTGTAAGAAAACCTGCACTATGTGACAAGGGTGCAACTTGGTCAGTTAAGTGCTGATGTTATCGTCACAAAAAACATTACCGCACAATAGGCAATGGTTCAATGCATATGAAGCTGAGATGAGTGAAGAAGAATCCTTATCCAGTTAGCAAGAGAAGGGTTAAGACAAGCATTTTCACTGAATTCCCTACGGAGACACGCATGCTCGCGACTTGCCAGCGATTTGTCCTGATGAGCGCTTTGTGCCACAGCGCTTTGTGCCATAGCGCGTTTTTTGTCATTTAGTAGGTACCATTCAAGAACACCAATACCGTCTTATGGAAGAAGCTTCATATGCCAATCTTTGAATCTTCCGAACTTCATGCGGCACAACGCGTGTGTGCGCGTGTGAGTTACAATGTATGGGTGACCGTAAGTCATTATGAAGGCAGCCAGTAAAACAAGGTATGTTATAAGGCATCGCAGCCCCTTTGTGACGTCATCGGTATCCACCGGCATTCGTATATTGGGTACAATCCCCAAAATCTGAGTTTGGGCATACATACCCCATCCCCCTGTGGCGGAGTCCATGAAGCTACTCCATTGTGCTCTCATGGGTGACGGCTTGTGCCCCTGGTATCAGGAGGCCCCTGGTATCAGGAGCGAATCCAATAATTTTCATGGGAGCACGTGTTCTGGAGAGGCGTAATTTCTCCGGAGGGTGCCTTTTCTACTCTGAGGGGCACTATCGGTTGAAGAGCTCGTTCAGTGTGGGGGGGGGGAGGACGTTGCGCTCCAGCATCCTGAACGGGCGTCTTTTTCCAGTCGAAAAGGCGCCACATCTCCACCGAGAGGAGGCGCCTGCCCCCAGTTTTCCCCTGGATCCTCCACAGCCTGGTGCACAGTCCCACGCTGACGTCCCCAGGTCGGGATGTCGGATTCGTTTTTGACAACACCAGGAATGTTGGCGCGTCGCTCGCTGTCGAGGGGGGAGGGGTGCTGCCCGGACGTGACAGTCGCGGAAGCGGGTCGACCGACGAGCTGCACGAGCCGAGGACTAGCCGAAATACTGCTTGAGTGAGTTAAACTAGAATGTCAATTACTTGTTTTTAATTGTCGGAACAGTCCCAGGACGAGTTGGTGGAACTGGGTCAACTGGCTGCAGAGAGGCTCCCTGAGAATGTCCAGATCATGGGCATCGCTACGGCGGACAAAGGAGGATGCGTCCCCAGGCATGTGAAATTGAACATTTCTCCTATGGCGTTAGTTGGAAAAATCGACTTAAAATCACTGAAATCTGTAAAATATGTGTTGACTCCCATAGTCTAAAAAAAATCCAGAATCGGTGAACGTCCAAAGTGTCGGTTAGAGTGTCGATAATAGAGATAGAGATAGAGATAGAGATAGAGATAGAGATAGAGATAGAGATAGAGATAGAGATAGAGATAGAGATAGAGATAGAGATAGAGATAGAGATAGATATAGATATAGATATAGAGATAGATACAGATACAGAGATAGAGATAGAGATAGAGATAGAGATAGAGATATAGATAGAGATAGAGATAAAGATAGAGATAGAGAGAGAGAGAGAGAGAGAGAGATAGAGATAGAGAGAGAGAGAGAGATAGAGATAGAGATAGAGATAGAGATAGAGATAGAGATAGAGATAGAGATAGAGATAGAGATAGAGATAGAGATAGAGATAGAGATAGAGATAGAGATAGATAAAGAGATGGAGATAGAGATAGAGATAGAGATAGAGATAGAGATAGAGATAGAGATAGAGATAGAGATAGAGATAGAGATAGAGATAGAGATAGAGATAGAGATAGAGATAGAGATAGAGATAGAGATAGAGATAGAGATAGAGATAGAGATAGAGATAGAGATAGAGATAGAGATAGAGATAGAGATAGAGATAGAGATAGAGATAGAGATAGAGATAGAGATAGAGATAGAGATAGAGATAGAGATAGAGATAGAGATAGAGATAGAGATAGAGATAGAGATAGAGATAGAGATAGAGATAGAGATAGAGATAGAGATAGAGATAGAGATAGAGATAGAGATAGAGATAGAGATAGAGATAGAGATAGAGATAGAGATAGAGATAGAGATAGAGATAGAGATAGAGATAGAGATAGAGATAGAGATAGAGATAGAGATAGAGATAGAGATAGAGATAGAGATAGAGATAGAGATAGAGATAGAGATAGAGATAGAGATAGAGATAGAGATAGAGATAGAGATAGAGATAGAGATAGAGATAGAGATAGAGATAGAGATAGAGATAGAGATAGAGATAGAGATAGAGATAGAGATAGAGATAGAGATAGAGATAGAGATAGAGATAGAGATAGAGATAGAGATAGAGATAGAGATAGAGATAGAGATAGAGATAGAGATAGAGATAGAGATAGAGATAGAGATAGAGATAGAGATAGAGATAGAGATAGAGATAGAGATAGAGATAGAGATAGAGATAGAGATAGAGATAGAGATAGAGATAGAGATAGAGATAGAGATAGAGATAGAGATAGAGATAGAGATAGAGATAGAGATAGAGATAGAGATAGAGATAGAGATAGAGATAGAGAGATAGAGATAGAGATAGAGATAGAGATAGAGATAGAGATAGAGATAGAGATAGAGATAGAGATAGAGATAGAGATAGAGATAGAGATAGAGATAGAGATAGAGATAGAGATAGAATAGAGATAGAGATAGAGATAGAGATAGAGATAGAGATAGAGAGAGAGAGAGAGAGAGAGAGAGAGAGAGAGAGAGAGAGAGAGAGAGAGAGAGAAAGTGTGTGTAGCGCAGAAATAACTTAATCACTACCTGAACTCAAACCACCTACCGGCCCAAACTCAGCACGGCTTCAGACCAGGGGTGTCGATTTTTGAAAAACATTGGGGGGGGGGCCGAAGTGCCAACGCACTAGACCCCCCCCCCCCCCAAAAAAAAATAACTCGTCGGATTTAGCCCACTATATTTTCGGATCTCAGAAATTCCGATTTTTTATTCGACGATTTGTATGTTTATGTTTATTCAGCATCCTCACCAACGGAGGAAAATCGTCCAATAACTGGTGAAGTCACATAATTAAAAGAGCAGTGCTCAGTACATGTCAACATAACAACTCTGAGTAATAGCATGCGACTGCCGTGCCATATAGTGGGCTCGGATCTATCGTCACCGTTACCCTCCTCCTCACTCCACACACCAACAAACACACACCGGCTTAAATAAAAATACTTCAGCGATCAGATGCAGGCTAAAACACACCGGCATTGATGGAGCATCAGAGCACAGCAGACCTGAATAGTAATGACGGTGGGTGAAAGTATTTCATTGGTGCCTGACATTAGGGAGGGGAACTTATCCCTTTAGTACGCCACTGCGGCTGCTCAACGTGTTTTTTTCCGCAGATTGCCCGATCGAGAGTAGATTGCAGATTGCACATCAGTTCCTTACAAGTGTCAGCAATACATTTCCTTCATGTGCTTTAAACATGATTCAAGAAAGCACTGTCATCGATTTTAAACTTGCAAAAAGAGTGGGCCGCCTGGTGTTTTGAGTGCTATTTGAGTGAATTTGCTGTCTTGTTAGTGAACTGACCATTTATTGAGATATAAGTACTTTAACTTTGCCTGCTTCTATCATGAAACATTTGTCATGTTCCAATACATCAGAAATCATCAGAATAACTTCTTGTCCACAAACCGGTGCATGCATTTCTATGAATTTTTCATATTTATTAACACTAATGATGTAGATCTGATTTGCAAATTTATTACAGAAAATATCATCAGCACAGGATTCCATTCCTGAAAATATAGTACTTTCCACATGTTATTGTTCTTTTACATTTCAACATGTTAAGTTGGGTTACATTTTTTATTGTAAAAAAATACATTGCTTGAAATTTTTACAACTTGATGTTTTGTTTTTGTTTTTCTCCAAAGGGAGGGTAGGCTAGGTTAGGTTAGGTTATGTTGCATTTCTTTTTATTTAAAAAGAATAGCTTATCCTATGACACCTAATTCAAAGCCTTTTTGGTGTTATTTTGCTCACAACCTGAAATGTAGGCATTTGTATAGAAAATGAGTAGTCCCATAACTTGGGTCACATTCATAAACATTGCATTGAAATGATACATTCCACGAATTCATAAAACACCTTAAAATACAACTTTACCAAAATGAGCAGTAACATCATGTTCATCACCTTCTTAAACATTGCATTAAACAAATCAAGAAATCAGAAATTGCCTTAAGCTGTAAATTTACCAAAAGGTGTGCCAACCCCTGGACGGAAATGCAACACTAGGTGCCCCAATCCAGGACAGAAAAAGCACCAGGTGCAGTGGAGTGGAAATATTAATAAAAGTAAACTAAAAACAGCCCTTCTTGAAGACGTACGTGATAGTTATGTGATATTAAAATGGAAACCCTGAGCACAAATCAGAAAAAGGCATGGACTGGACTTTAGGCGCTGTAATTTTTGTAACTGGAATTTTATATTTGGATGTTCTTGTTCAAGCTTACCTGCCTACTTCTTCAGCTACTGTTCCTTTGGGAATTAAATAGCAGCAGGCTATTTATTCACTATTTAAAATCACACCAATATGCAGATACATCAGAAAGTGCGAAGTACAAAAACGAATCAGTACGTCACATGAGATTGGGCTACGGATTAAACACTGCGCGCAATTGCATCAAGAATGTCTCACCTCCGTCACATTTGTCGACTGCAACCTCAAATTTAGACTTTAGGCGCTGGAATTTTTGTAAATGGAATTTTTTATTTGGATGTTCCGAGAAACGCCCACCACGATTTGTGGCATTTATTGCGCGCAAGTGTCTATCAAGTCTCTCCAGACACAATTGGTGATGGGCTTTGACCTTATATAACTTACAAGCAGGTATTTGTCACTTCTGCAGCCGCCACAGGCCCATATTTCTGAGCTGTGACGTCACGAGTGCGATTGCCAGGCTGCGCCGAATTTCTCCACCGAATTTGGAATATGCCCGATTTCTGCTCGGGTGCGTCAGTAAATAAGCCTCGGTAAAGCGACGATAAACTATGTACCGCGTTGCCAAGGATTAAGGTTGCTTTTATGATGTAAGTCGTGCTTGCAAATTGGAAGGAAATCCAACTCCTTTGTTTTTTTTCCACAAAGTTGTCAATTTTACAGCAAAGGGTGGAGAGTCAATCCACTATCCAATTCAAATCTCTTTCATTTCAGTACAAAATGTGCTGGTTGGCATCAACTAAGCTACGTAAGTTGCACGGTGTTTTTTCTTCTTTTTTTCTTTAACTTTCTTCTCAGCATAAAAATAGCATATGTTATTGGAGGGGGGGAGCAAATCAACATTGAGGGGGCCAAGATCAAAATTGGTGGAGCAATGGACCCCACAAAAGAATACAAATCGACGTCCCTGCTTTGGAGAAAAAAATAGAAACCAAAATTAAGCGAGGTACATTTCGAAAATGTTATAAATTGAACAACCGAACCCAACCTAACCGAACCTAACGTCAGCTCCTTTTGAAGGAAAATTTCCGATTATATTTTATGTTTGAATTTTTTTTTTTTTATTTCGAAGTTCAGCATCTAAACTAGCCTAACCTAGCTAAACCGGTATTATTGTGCTTTAAGGTGGTAACAAGACAAGTTTTTACACACATTTAATTCCATATAGCAAACAAATGGGTTAGATTTGGCTAAGTTGGGTTAGTTTAGGCTTTCCAAGTGGGAAAACTTTTCAAAAAATTTCCAAAAAAGTTTCCCCCAAAAATTTCGAATTGATTGGTAACCTTGCAGTTAAGGTGTTCTTTTTTTTCCTTTTTTTATATTTTTTCTGCAGAATACCATGTTTATGAAGGTGACTAAGATGATTGGATCCACTTATTTTCTTTGTGAATGCTTACTTTTCAGGTTGTGAGCAAAATATTACCAAAAAGGGCTTTGAGTTCGGTAACATAACATAAACATAATTGTTTTTTTTCTTTAATGCAGCAAAACCTAACCTAACCTAGCCTAACCTATCGTTTGAGAACAAAAAAATAAACAAAATAAAAATGTCAATTAATTTATTTTCTGAAAATTCTCAACCTTAATAAAGAAACCTAACCCAACCTAACCTAACCTAAGCTGCTTTTGAAGAAAACAAAAGTCTGAACATGTTTGTTTTTTGTTTTTTTAAACTTTTTGGTAACTTTTTGGTGCTTTAAGGAACAAGGAAAGTGTTGTGGGCGCTGTATGACCAACGCAGTAAATGCGGCCGTAAGCCCAAATAACTAACCAACCAACCAAGAAAAGTGTTTACACACATTTGTCACCATAAAGCAAACAAATTGGTTAGGATTGGTTAGGGTAGGTTGGTTTAAGTTTTTCAGTTGGACAATTTGTCATTTTTTTCAAATTAAAATTAAATATATTTGCAGCGAAAATAAGTGGTCCCATCGTCTTAGTCACCGTCATGAACATGGTATTCTGAAGAAAAATTAGAACAAACAAAAAATCATCTTGAACTGCAAGTTTACCAATCATTTTTTATTCAACAGCAACTTAAAATAGGTTAGGTTCGGCTCGGTTAAGTTCTTTAAACTTTGAAAATTGAAAATTGAAAAATGCTATAACTCTTTCATGCGCAGTGAAATTGAAATACGCCTGATGCTACCAATATCTGTAATATAAGAGAAAAAAGCTATGACGTCACCAAATCCTGAAGGCGAATTTTGGTGTACCTTCTAAGGTAATAGTATCATGGGGGTGGGGGGGGAATTTAATGCCGCTACAGGCCTTGGCCGCTACCAGACACTGGTCTTGTATGACTCTTTAGGGTTTGTTTAGGAAGTCATGTGTGGCAATAGCATACTAACCATTGTTTTCTTCAGGAATATCAATTATAATGAGGTGTCTATACGGCTTCTTGCTGACTTTGCTCTCGTGTTTTCATAGGCTGGCAGATTGGCTCAAACGTGCCTTTTGTTAGTTCAGTTTGAGATTGGGTAGCCCCATATCAATATCAATGCACATTGTCATTGGGTATGTAGGTAGGTAGGTACCTCGGTAAATATCAAGCTGATGGTGTGATCGGTAGGTTACTGAATATAATTATAGTTTGTATATCCACAATATCAATGATAACCATGATTTGCATGCAAGTTTGACAATGACTGGAAATTGAGAATGGAATTAATGATGTTCAAGCTCCATATGCATGTGGTTTTGCCATTGGTGGTGTGTACCAACATCAGTATGACCATGCAATTGTTGTTTAGTTGCTTAGCAGATTTTTTTATTCAGACAATCTGGTTTAAAATGCATTAGCATTGCTTATTTCAACATTTTATGATGTAAGCTGTACTTCCACAGTGGAGGGAAATACTGCTATTTTGTTTGTTTTTTTGCACAAAATTTTACATTTTTCAGCAAAAGGTGGAGAGTCAGTCCACTATCTAATCCAAATCTGTTTCTATTCAGTACAAAATGTGCTGGTTAACATCAATCTTTCTAGTTAGCATGATATTTTTTCATTTTTTCCCTTTAGCTTTCTTATCAGCATAAAATAGCATAGGTTATTGGGGGGCCCAAATCAACATTGCGGGGGCCAAGATCAACATTGGTGGGGCCATGATCCCCACAAAAGGATACAAATCGACCCCCCCTGGTAGTCCTCCATTTTGTCGAGAAAAAATCATGTAACGTGCAAAACTATATGGGCAATGCATAAACTTCGCACGTCGCATGCGCAGCCCCACCCCCACCAAAACTACAAATTATTTTGTGGAGGAGCAAAGTAAAATTAAAACCATTTAGACATGTCCCCATATCAGCCCCCGCCTTCAGCACCTAAAATATCACACAAACTATAACGTAAAATTCCCTTAACGTAAATGTTCACCTGCCTGTACCTTGATAGCAAACACTCGCTATTATAGACAGGCATGTAACGTACTCGCTTTAGAGGCGGCGCAAATGACCTTTATGGTCCGGCACGCCTAAAAAATCACTCTCCCCCCATGCGCAGCGAAATTGAAACATGCCTGATGCTACCAATTTCTGCAATATATGAGGAAAAAGCTGTGACGTCACCAAGGCTTGAAGGCTAACTTTGGTGTACCTTTTAAGGTTTGCTTTGGAAGTCATGTGCGCCATAACTTAGTACATATTGCTCAGGAATATCAATTATAATGCAGTGTCCATGCAGCTTATTGCTGAGTTTTGTCTTTCATGGTGTCATAAGCTGGCAGATTGGCTCACACATGGCTCTCGTTGGTTCAGTTTGAGACTTGGATTCCCCATATCAAAATTGAATGCATGCATATGGATCTATTTGAAGAGGTACTGATGATCTGAAGCCACTGCGATGGTCTCATGGCAGTTTCACGCTGCACTGAGTCATATGTAATGTTGCAACATCGTCCGGTTTCCCGATGGGCGAATCAGTCGTATCACTGTGACTGTTTCTGACGTCATCAAAACGTTGCATCCATATCTAGTGGTATATTTGAACAGTGCGACATTTCCTGCCGATATGCGGCACATTCGGTTACATATCTAGTGTAAACAACGCTATGGCAGAAAGTAAAAGAATATCCACATTGTCACTGGGCATGTAGGTACCTAGGTAGGCACCAGGTAAATATCAAGCTGATGGTGTGATGGGTGGGCTGTTGAAGATAATTTTAGTTTGTATATCCACAATCTCAATGATAACTGTGATTGTTGTTCACTGCTTCACTCACTGGTATGCAAGTTTGACAATGACTGGAAAGTGAGAATGGAATGAACCTTATTCAAGCTCCATATGCATGTGGTTTTGCCATTGGTGGTGTATACAAACATCAGTATGACAATGCAATTGTTGTTTTGTGGCTGAACATTTTTTTTTGTTGAACAATCTGGTTTAAAATGCATTAGCATCAGCTATTCTTAACATTTTATGATGTAAGTTGTCCTTCCACAGGGGAGGGAAATCCAGCTATTTTTTTTTCACTCAATTTTGAATTTCATAGCAAAAGGTGGAGAGTCAGCCCACTATGTAATCCAAATCTGTTTCCTTTCAGTACAAAATGTGCTGGTTAACATCAACTACATTTTCTATGTACCTAGCAGTGTTTTTTTTTTTCTTCTTTTTTTCCTTTCACTTTTTTATCAGCATAAAAATAGCATAGGTTATTGAGGGCAGGGCCCAAATCAACATTGGGGGGCCAAGATCAACATTGGTGGGGCCATGGCCCCCACAAAAGGATACAAATCGACACCCCTGCTGGTGTGTACAAACATCAGTATGACCATGCAATTGGTGTTTAGTTGCTTAGCAAATTTTCTTTCAGAAAATCTGGTTTAAAATGCATCAGCATCGCTAATCTCGACATTTTATGAGGTAAGCTGTACTTCCACAGTGGAGGGAATTTCAGCTATTTTGTTTGTTTTTGCACACAATTTTACATTTTTCAGCAAAAAGTGTAGGGTCAGTCCACTATCTAATCCAAATCTGTTTCTTTTCAGTACAAAATGTGCTGGTTAACATCAATGTTTCTACTTACCTAGCATGGTGTTTTTCATTTTTTCCCTTTAGCTTTCTTATCAGCATAAAATAGCATAGGTTATTGGGGGGGGAGGGCCCAAATCAACATTGGGGGGCCAAGATCAACATTGGTGGGGCCACGGCCCCCACAAAAGGATACAAATCGACGCCCCTGCTCACTCCACTATCTAGTCCAAATCTGTTCTTTTTCAGTACAAAATGTGCTGGTTAACATCAACTGAGTTTTCTATGTACCCAACACAGTGTTTTTCTGCTTTTTTTTCTTTAGCTTTTTATCAGCATAAAATTAGCATGGGTTATTTGGGGGGCCCAAATCAACATTGGGGGGCCAAGATCAACATTGGTGGGGCCACGGCCCCCACAAAAGGATACAAATCGACGCCCCTGCTCACTCCACTATCTTGTCAAAATCTGTTCTTTTTCAGTACAAAATGTGCTGGTTAACGTCAACTAAGTTTTCTATGTGCCTAACACAGTGTTTTTCTTCTTTTTTTTCCTTTAGCTTTTTATCAGCATATAAATAGCATGGGTTATTTGGGGGGCCCAAATCAACATTGGGGGGGCCAAGATCAGCATTGGGGGGGGGCCATGGCCCCCGCAAAAGGATACAAATCGACGCCCCTGCTTCAGACCACGCCACCCTACAGAAACCGCTCTCATCTCAGTCACTGAAAAAAATACTAGCATCAATGGACCGTTCGGAATTAGCTCTCCTTTGCATTCTGGACCTCAGTAAATGCTTCGACGTAATAGACTACACCAAACTGCTCACTAAGCTAGAACTCCATGGAATCGATACTGACTGGTTTAGGGCGTATCTGTTAGGTCACCCGCAGGCTGTCAGCATCTCAGATCAACGCGGAAACGGGCATCTCTTCTCTTTTCTTCCAAACAACATAGGTGGTTTTGCAAGGCTCATCACTAGGTCCACTCCTCTATTGCATCCTTTCGAACAGCCTAAGTCTGCACGTCCCGGTAGCACACGTCACTCAGTTCGCTGACGACACCCAGGTCCTCATCTCCGGTCGCAAATCTGATCTCCCCAATCTGTTAAGTCAGATGGAGACATGTCTGAGCCAACTCTACGACTACTTCCTGGATAATGGTTTGAAGGTAAACCCGACCAAAACTCAACTTCTCACGTTCAGATCGCGTCAAGATCTTCGCAAAATTTCCCCGATACGAGTGTGCTTTAGGGACGCCGTGATAGATGAGAGACATTCTTGTAGGAACCTGGGGTGACATTTGATCGCCACATGTCGTGGGATTCCCATGTAGCTGTTGTGGTCCGCAAGTGCACTGGATTCCTTCTGGTCCTGAGCTATCTGCACCACCATCTGCCCCCCAGTACCTTCTTCACTACAGTCAACAGCCTAGTTATGTCCAACATCTGCTACTGCATATCTGTTCACGGGAACGGGTCGGCACCCAACATCTACAGACTGGACAATATCATTAACTTCGCCGCTAGAGTCGTATCAGGTCTACGGAAATTTGATCACATTTATGATGCCGTAACGAGCTGAGTTTTCTCACCGCAGCTGAACTGTATCTTTTTCACAGTCTTACTCTGCTCCACAAGATCATTCCGACAGGTGAGCGCACGTACGTTGCCGGTCAAATCACTGCAAACCGTCATACACGTGCAGACGACCACCTACACCTGCCAGCTATAGACAGAGAGGCGGGCCGCAGGAGATTTATCTACTCGTCTGTCTTCCACTATAACAAACTTCCTACGGAAACAAAAACATCGAGGCTGTCGAACTTCAAGAAACATGCACTGGCATACCTCCGCGAACAACGCTAGTCGCACACAAGATTAAGCAAGAGATGTGTGTACACTACGAACTCATCTTTTGACCATTGCTTTCTTATTACTTCTCGGAACTACTCGTTTATGGCTCGTGTAGATAGTACGGTGTGTGTGGTGCAGGTAGTGACGCGGGCATTATACTACGTAGGTGTATGAATGTTTGCTGCGCTTCTGCTCCCACTATTAATTAACCCCAAACCTCTCCTTTCTTTGTAAATATCTGTGAGTTATACCCAGACTGTCCATAATAGCCACTGTACATGGTGGGCTTGTATTGTGAAATAAATGAATGAAGAAATAAATAAATAATTAAATAAATAAATAAATAAATAAATAAGGAAATAAATAAACAAATAAATAAATAAATAAATAAACAAATAAATATATAAATAAATAAATAATTAAATAAATAAATAAATAGATAAATAGATAAATATATAAATAAATAAATAAATAAATATATAAATATGTAGATAAATAATATGTAAATAAATGCCCGTGAGGGTGTGAGAGCGCCGGTGGGAGTGCCGATACTGTCGGTGATTGTCCATAGTATCAGTGAAAGTATGAGAGTGTCGGTGAGAGAATCGATAGTATCGGTGAGAGTATGAAAGTATCTGTGGGGGTGTCGATAGTATCGATGAGAGTATGAGAGGGTCGGTGGGAGTGTCGGTGGGAGTGTCGGTGGGAGTGTCGATAGCATCGGTGAGAATATGAGGGTGTCGGTGGGGTTTCGACAGTATCGGTGAGAGTAGGATGGTGTCGGTGGGGGTATCGAGAGTATCGGTGAGAGTATGACAGTGTTGGTGTGAGTGTCGATAGTATCCGTGATAATATGAGAATACGGTGGGTGTTGATATTATCGGTGAGAGTATTAGAGTATCGATGGAAGTGTTGATAGCATACTGAAGTGGGCGCACTCGAGCACACTAAATGCGGTGCCTCTTCCCCTCCGAGGTGCGCCTCTGGCCGAAAAATCGGGGTTTGGTAAGTGCACTCGACCACCATTCCCAGAGGGACGCCACCTGCCATGGGGTACATGTCCCCCAGTGCCCCCCCCCCCTGTATCCGCCTCTGCATTCACTGACAAGAGTGTGGGATTCTAAGCTCAACTGTTATGTTAAGGCGCTAATAGCAGCGTCCATGTGATCAGGGGCGTTTATTTCTGAAAAGTATTGTGTGTGTGTGTGTTCGAGGTGGGGGGGGGGAGGACAATACATAAAGGTAATGGGCGGGCCCAAATGGACTGGGGGAAGCACACTCCGTAGGGTCCCATGTTAAAAGTTGAAATTATTGGGGGGGGGGGGACAGAGCCAGCCTTGAATGTGCACTCGTCTCCTCGAATGCATATGAAACACATCCATGCAGGAGTGGGTCATATGAAACACATCCATGCAGGAGTGGGTCATATGAAACACATCCATGCATGCGATGAAACACATCCATGCATGCGATGCAGGCGCCGGCAGAAGTGGGTCACGCCAGCCACATGAAATGTTCATGAAAAGTTCGCGACCTGCAGAATGATGCATGATCGGCATTGTTCTGAATCAGTATTTATGCATACATGATTTGATTTCCTATGACCTTTAGGAAGTAGTCGTGGATGCTATGGCGTGTTAATAAAACATTGGCAGCTCTCGTCTTCTTCCAAATCGAGCTTTGTTGTGGTGAACATCATTAAGGAAGCCATGACATCTTATTTCATTAAAACGAACATGGAACTAAATACCCATAAGACCGATCAGCATTTTGCACCACTTATGGCATTTGAGCTTAGTGTTATGCATATATGAACTGGCAGAGCTAGGGGTAATCCTCACCATGTCCCCTCCCAAGGACCGATTTTCCTCATCTTTTGCACCAAAATGGTATGTTCTCAAAATATAAAAGCATTTACGAGACAAATATGGTCTCAAACCGACTCACCGAATGGTTCAAATCCGAAGAGTTTCTCCAAAAAAGGAGAAAATATGTTGAAATTCCGTAAACGGTCAAAAGCCAGCCTTGTGGATCAGCTAGTGCGTATAATGGATATACGCCGCTGCCGCTCCAAGTGTCAGACAGCCCTGGAATAGGCCTGACAGCGCTCTCCCAAAAGCCTGTGAAGAAATCTTTAAAGCATAGGAAAACATGGTCACATGTTAACATGGTGACATGGCAACATGGTAACATTCTTCAAATGCATCAGTCAGGAAAACACGAGCTATTTTTGTTCCTCTGCATTGTGCGCCTAGTTGAGGAGCACAACTGGCTGATTGCTTTGAAGTGCCTTTTTTACTAGCATTTGAGTGTGTGTGCTGTTATTTCCCCGAAGTAGCTTGGAGACGTATGCTGTTATATATCAAGAGCAAATACGTAGTCAAACTAGAGGAAACGCATAGGCATAAGCAAACCTGGAAAGCTTGCTGCAAGTTAGGGCCTTCATAATGGTAGGGCACTTAGTTAGGTACATGTCCGTTACAATCATGGGTATGATGTGATGAGCTGTGTCAGTTCATAGGTGGTGCCTAGGAGGGAATTTGTTGTTGATGAAAATTGTGTTCCATATTTTACCCAACATGCTTGTTTGCATTGCTACAAGAGATACAATATTGTATATTCTTGATGTTCTTTATGGTATGTTTCCAGCAAACTATCATATTTTGGCAATAACATTGCATGTAATTGGTCGGATAATATAGCGAAATGTATTTGTACAGACTCTGGATTAGACTGATTTGGCTCATATGGACACGGATTGGAACAGATAGACATTTTGATCTGTGTTATGCTCGAAATAGGATCCTACCTAACTACCAAAATATATAAGAAAAATGTACAAAAATGTAACAAGTCCTATACCTGGCCATGAATACTCTTGGTTTCTTAGTTTTCATTGCCGGCATTCAAGAGCAATCATTTCTTGGTGCTTAAGGTTTGTCTTGTTACCCCTTACAGTCAAGACTAAGCATACATTTTAACAGTTCGGAGCATTGATGGAGTTTGGAGTCCTATACATGATTTTAGGACAAATGTACGTACGGACAAATGTAGGTATGGCAGATGTACGTAAGCAAGCGTACGCATGCGCAAAAGTATACATTGCAGAAGTACGTAAGCGCAGATGTACGTAGGCGCAAAAATACGTATGGCAAATGTAGGTATACGCAAATGTACGTAAGCGCAAATGTACATAAGTGTAAATGTACGTATGCACAAGTGTACGTAAGCTCAAAAGTAAGACAGCGTAAATGTACGTATGCGCAAATGTACATAAGTGCAAATGTACGTGTGCACAAGTGTACGTAAACTCAAAAGTAAGACAGCGCAAATGTACATATGCGCAATTGTACGCATTGACAAATGTACGTAAACGCAAAAGTAGGTAATAAATGTACGTAAGCGCCAATGTACGTATGTGCAAATGTACGTACGCGTAAATATACGTATGAGCATGCAAGTGAAAATATACGTAAACGGGAAAGCGCTCATAGCAAATGCACGGCAGCGTAAAAGTACGTAAGCGCAAATGTACATAAACGCAAAAATGTGCTAAAGCAAATGTATGCAAATGCAAATATACGTAACCCAAGTGCAGGTAAGCGCAATTGTATGTATGACAGATGTACGTAAGCAAATGTATGTGTTTAAAATACACGTAAGCACATTTATATACGTAAGGTAACGTACGTAAGCACATGTGCTTATGTACATTTGTACGTAAGCGCAAAAGTAGGTATGGCAGATGTACTTATGGCAAGTATACGTAAGAGCGAATGTACGTATGCACAAGTGTAGGTACATCTAGACATACGTACTTCTGCGCTTACGTACTTTTGTGTTTACGTACTTTTACGTTTACGTACATATGCGTTTACGTACATTTGCGTTTACGTACATTTGCTCATGCGTATATTTCCGCTTACGTACATTTGCGCATGCGTACTTCTGCGCTTACGTACTTTGCGTTCACATACTTTTGCGTTTACGTACATTGTGCTTACGTACTTTTGTGTTTACGTACTTTTACGTTTACGTACATATGCGTTTACGTACATTTGCGTTTACGTACATTTGCTCATGCGTATATTTCCGCTTACGTACATTTGCGCATGCGTACTTCTGCGCTTACGTACTTTTGCGTTCACATACTTTTGCGTTTACGTACATTTGTGCTTACGTACATTTGCGCACAAGTGCATTTGCGCTTCCATACATTTGCCATGCGTACATTTGCGCTTATGCACATTTGCAATACGCACATCTGTGCCTACTTACATTTGCCATACGTGCATCTGCGCTTACGTACATTTGCTACCACATTTGCGCACGTACATCTTCCATATGTGCGTTTGTTTTACGTACATTTATCCGATTACACCGTGCATACTTATTTACCAAAAGTGTAGAAGACCACATCCATGGCTTTAGATCCTGGGAGCCTGGAAGATGATGAACCCTGAATTGATCATGGGAGGGCGACGGCTTCTGGTTTGGGACTAGTGTTAATATTCCATTTTCCAAATCCAATCTGACAATTTTGGACTTCGATCTACAAGGATTCTGGAGACATCTCTAATCATCTCTGGAGACATCTCTAATCATCTCTGGAGACATCTCTAATCATCTCTGGAGACATCTCTAATCATCTCTGGAGACATCTCTAATCATCTCTGGAGACATCTCTAATCATCTCTGGATACATCTCTAATCATCTCTGGAGACATCTCTAATCATCTCTGGAGACATCTCTAATCATCGCAAGCAGCGAGTTATCTGCTGGAATCCATACAGCGTTAGGCAGCAGTAAATGTTACCAGAAGATGCGAAGATTAATACGGACAAAGAGGTAATGTTATTAGCTAAGCTTCACAACATTCAAGTTACTATTTGTTACGTATAGTTACTGAAATATATAACAATTCATAGGTACCGAGCTTATTTTACCAAGCTTCTTTATCATCAGATGCTTGTTTTAAATTTCAAGCGTGCTTTTTCATTTCCAGGGGTGCAGTTTTGACTTTCAGGGGTGCTTGTGCACTCCTGAAAGTATACAACTCCCCACAAGTGTTCGACAGGTGTCATCAGACGTACCTTTGTCGCCTCGGTCAAAGTCCAGGGGGCGAATTCCGAGTACAAAACGTAAAATATCGTATTTCCAACTTCATAGTTTATACATTTTACACTGCTTCCGCAAAACATGAACTCCCATTCAAACGATAGCTGGCGGATAACAAAGTCAGGACTCTATAATGCTCCATAACTCGGTTTGAAAATTCCAAATTCCGCTTCTCGAAAATTCCTGATATTCTGTTGAGTGCATTCCTCACCCATATAACAAATTTAGTTATTGCTGGCTCCGGTAGCATAAGCCGATTCTTTCTAGTCAACGCGATAGGGTTAATGGTTAAGATCGTACACAATTTAGGGGGAAGGGAACATGCCCCACCATCCCTCCCAAAGAGAACGCCTATGGTAGCGTGCAGCACGCACCGCCAAACAGAGACGTACCCATGGCAGAACACAACATGCACCACCAATGGGAGACGTACCCATGGCAGTACACAACATGCACCACCAATGGGAGACGTACCCATGGCAGTACACAACATGCACCACCAATGGGAGACGTACCCATGGCAGTACACAACATGCACCACCAATGGGAGACGTACCCATGGCAGTACACAACATGCACCACCAATGGGAGACGTACCCATGGTAGTACACAACATGCACCACCAATGGGAGACGTACCCATGGCAGTACACAACATGCACCACCAATGGGAGACGTACCCATGGCAGTACACAACATGCACCACCAATGGGAGACGTACCCATGGCAGTACACAACATGCACCACCAATGGGAGACGTACCCATGGCAGTACACAACATGCACCACCCATGGCAGTACACAACATGCACCACCAATGGGAGACGTACCCATGGCAGTGCACAACATGCACCACCAATGGAAGACGTACCCATGGCAGTACACAACATGCACCACCAATGGGAGACGTACCCATGGCAGTACACAACATGCACCACCCATGGTAGTACACAACATGCACCGCCAAACGGAGACGTACCCATGGCAGTACACAACATGCACCACCAATGGGAGACGTACCCATGACAGTACACAACATGCACCACCAATGGGAGACGTACCCATGGCAGTACACAACATGCACCACCAATGGCAGACGTACCCATGGTAGTACACAACATGCACCACCAATGGCAGACGTACCCATGGTAGTACACAACATGCACCACCAATGGCAGACGTACCCATGGCAGTACACAACATGCACCACCAATGGGAGACGTACCCATGGTAGTACACAACATGCACCACCAATGGGAGACGTACCCATGGCAGTACACAACATGAACCACTAATGGGAGAGGTACCCATGGCAGTACACAACATGCACCGCCAAACAGAGACGTACCCATGGTAGTACACAACATGTACCACCAATGGGAGACGTACCCATGACAGTACACAACATGCACCGCCAAACAGAGACGTACCCATGGTAGTACACAACATGCACCACCAATGGGAGACGTACCCATGGCAGTACACAACATGCACCACCAATGGGAGACGTACCCATGGCAGTACACAACATGTACCGCCAAACAGAGACGTGCCCATGGTAGTACACAATATGCACCACCAATGGGAGACGTACCCATGGCAGTACACAACATGCACCACCAATGGGAGACGTACCCATGGTAGTACACAACATGCACCACCAATGGGAGACGTACCCATGGTAGTACACAACATGCACCACCAATGGGAGACGTACCCATGGCAGTACACAACATGCACCACCCATGGCAGTACACAACATGCACCACCAATGGGAGACGTACCCATGGCAGTGCACAACATGCACCACCAATGGAAGACGTACCCATGGCAGTACACAACATGCACCACCAATGGGAGACGTACCCATGGCAGTACACAACATGCACCACCCATGGTAGTACACAACATGCACCGCCAAACGGAGACGTACCCATGGCAGTACACAACATGCACCACCAATGGGAGACGTACCCATGGCAGTACACAACATGCACCACCAATGGGAGACGTACCCATGGCAGTACACAACATGCACCACCAATGGGAGACGTACCCATGGTAGTACACAACATGCACCACCAATGGGAGACGTACCCATGGCAGTACACAACATGCACCACCAATGGGAGACGTACCCATGGCAGTACACAACATGCACCACCAATGGGAGACGTACCCATGGCAGTACACAACATGCACCACCAAACGGAGACGTACGGTTGATTGTCATGCTGTGCTGTGAATGGCTAGCTACTTGACCGAAGCGCCAGCGCAGACCTGTCAGTTCAACCCGTTGGCGTACACGACCACCGTGGCCCTGTCACCCCGGCTGTCACTTTGTCACCCCAGCTGTCACAAACGGCTGCGCCAATCTGTCACACCCATCCGCTACATCCGTTGCAATCCGTCAAAATGCGCCACAGTCCACCGCGCGAGTCCGTCACGCTATTAAGTAACGCTCATAACACTAACCATGCAGTAACTAGTGTCACAGTTTGTCGGGCCAGTCCGTCACATCCGCCACACCAGTCCGTCACGTTATTCCGCCAGGACGTGTCACACCTATGCGGTACGTTCATCACATTATTTCACCACAATTTGTCACACTGATCCACCAAACTCATCCGTCACATTGCGTCACACCCATTCCCCACATCCGTCACAATGTGCCACACCCATTCCCCACATCCGTCACATTGCGTCACACGCATTCCCTACATCCGTCATGTTGCGTCGCACTCATTCCCACATCCGTCACGTAAGTGCCCCACAATCCACCAAGGAATCTGTCACAATCCTTCACAATGATGTCCAGCCACCACGCGACTCAGGCACAATTCGTCACTCCGGTTCCTACACAGTTGCAAAATGGTGCAAAGAGATCATAACAATTGCTGTGGGCTTTCGGGCGTATACTTTCCTTAGCGAAACCTGCCGTTCCGACGGTGTTGGAGGCTTGTTTGTAATGGGGGCTCGCTTAAAATGGGCGGCAAATTTCATTAGTTCATTTCAGGCGCTTTTTCAACGGCGTAAGTGAAGCAAGCTTGGGTTTATTGGGATATTACGATATATGTTCTCTCGTCCCTAGTTTTACGCTCACGATTTGGGAATCTGTGCTCCAACACGACTGGTGGTGGAGCCCATGGGGGGGGGGGGGCGTTGTGTGGATAGCGACGACTCAAATAGTTTCTTCGCCCCGTCGGTGGCCGACTGTCACGGGAAGTGACGGCGACGGGACGCTGAGACGAACGCGGCGCGAGTGGCGCGCGCCTCAGACGAACGCGGCGCGCGTGGCGCGCGCCTCAGACGAGCAGCGGCGCGCCTGTTTCGACACCGAGGGCTATTAATTAGCAGGTGGTGATCCGGAGGGGGAGGGGAGGGTCGGAGTTGGCAGCGGCGGTGGTTCTGCTAGATGACGGATCAAAGTCTTGACGGCTCCGGCCAGACGTGGGGGGAGGGGAGGGGCGAGGTGACTCAGACCCGGCTATGAGCGCCTGAGGACATTGGGGCCGAGATGCATGCATGTAGTGATCCCTGGGTACATGTAGTGATCCCTGGGTGCATGTAGTGATCCCTGGGAAATGTAGTGATCCCTGGGTACATGTAGTGATCCCTGGGTACATGTAGTGATCCCTGGGTACATGTAGTGATCCCTGGGTACATGCAATGATCCCTGGGTACGTATATTGATCCCTGGGTACATGTAGTGATCCCTGGGTACATGTAGTGATCCCTGGGTACATGTAGTGATCCCTGGGTACATGTAGTGATCCCTGGGTGCATGTAGTGATCCCTGGGTACATGTAGTGATCCCTGTGTACATGTAGTGATCCCTGGGTACATGTAGTGATCCCTGGGTGTATGTAGTGATCCCTGGGTACATGTAGTGATCCCTGGGTACATGTAGTGATCCCTGGGTACATGTAGTGATCCATGGGTGCATGTAGTGATCCCTGGGTACATATCTGGGTGTGGGCTAAGGGGTGTCGTTCGTGATCGAAATAACGTAAATGCTGTGTTGGTGGTAAGCGTACAGATCTTCGCAATGGTACGGATGTTCGAGATGCTCAAGAACTTGTGATCTTACTCACCTGTCGAACCTTTGAGATACCCCAAAGGCATATCACACCCCCTCAGCCACTTTCCCGGCCTGGCGGAGCTCATTGCTCATGTAGCTGATGGCTCATCAGGGGCGGTCCGAGGCCTGAATGCCTAAAATAACCTAACATAGGTATAATTATATGAGAATGCCTGAATAAACTGCCTTCAATGAGGCGTGAATACTAATGGGGAAAATAAATGCAAGATTTTGGTATAGAGGAAAGACCAGCAACATGCCTGACCAGCTAAGCCCAATACAGCATTCTGCAAATTATATCTTCTTTCTTGTTGCTTAACCTGTGTCACCCAACATTAACCTTAACCAAGGCGAAGCAACTGGCACCTCTGGAGCGGCCGTCATCACAGCTATCGCTGGGCGGTGTTCTTCGCCATCGCTGGAGCGGCCGTGGCTGCTGGAACGAACAGCTGTGCTCAGGACTCTGGGACAATTTTGGCCGCGTGGGCGGTCGTTACCGCTAGGATCGCTGGGGCGGCTGTGGCCACAGAAGCGGCCGCCGCCGCTGAGATGGCTGTGGGTGACCTTCCCAGTCCTCGGCAGCATGTATGGCTCAAGGATATCTTATCTCTGAAAACGGTCCTCCGTGTTCCTCGCACCCATCGCCACTTCTCAACGACTCTCTTAGCTATCGGAGGGCCCTGATCCTTCATGTGTCCATCCAAAAGCTCAGGAGCATCCCAGTACAGTCCTATCTGGCCCTCGGGGGCCTATTCATCCGTCGGGAGCCTCTCCATCTTGCATGGGTCATTCCCAGTCCTCGACAAACCTGTTTGTCTTTCAGGGGATCCTGCAGCTCCGAGACAGGCACTATTTCTAGCAAACATGGCCAGCTATCGGAACTCTCCTTAGCTCTTAGGTGGTTCTGTTCGTCCCTCAGTGTCCCTTCTAAGCCTCAAGAGCATCACAGTCCTGTCCGCTCTAGCGCTCAGGGGCCTTCCCCAATCCTCAGCACTCTTTCGGACTATCAAGGACGATCTAGCTCTGAAACTGGTTCTAACAATTCCTCACGACCATCGCTAGACCTTAGGGCTCCCTTTAAATCTCAGGGGCCCCTGTTCTTATCATAAGGACTCCTTCCAAGCCTCTTGGGCATCCAAGTCCAGTCCTCTTTAGCGCTCAGTGACAATTTTAAACTTATCCGGGGCGGTCTCCAGCTGTTGGGAGCCCTTCCCAGTACCCGATAGTCTTTCTAGAAAGGCTTTTAGCTCTGACGCGGGCCATCAGTATGCCACACAAATATCGTTGGCTTTAGAGACTCTCCTTAGCTCACAGGAGGCCCTGTTAGCCCTCAAGGGCCCTGTCAAGCTGCTTTGGACCCTTCCCAGTTATCGACAGCTATTGTGGTTTCAAGAACATTCTAGCTCTGTGGCTGACCATCAATATTCCTCACAACAATCGCGAGCCAACTGGGAATTGTTATCCCTCAGGGACCTTGTTCGTCCATTAGGGGCCGCTCTTAACCTGAAGAGAATCCAAGTCCAGTCCTCTTTGACTCTCATAAATCCTCTTCATTCCGCAGGGCCCTCTGATGCTTTTAGGGACCCATCACGGTCCACAATAGCCCTGTCTAGGTCTCATCTCCGAGCATTTCAGATCTGAGATGAGCACTGGTTAGTTTTTTCTCAGCTCTTAGGGCTCCTGTCCATCCCTCAGTGGTCTTTTTAAACTCTAAGAGCAGCCCAGTCCTCTCTGGCCTTCAGCCGCCTGTTTATTCCTCAGTTGGCAAGTGCCCATTCTAGCTGAACCTGCAATTTCCATCTGGCAAGGGAATTTCCATCTGGCAAGGGCATTTCCATCTGGCAGGGGCATTCCAACTCTCGAACTTGCCCGAACATCGCCTTTCACGTGCGCTGACGACACCCAGCTGCTTCACCACGCCGTTTTAATACAGAAATTCGCGAAATCTGGGAACCCGCTCAGAACACTCGATCGAAGTTCTTTAGACATGGCTTCGGCCAAACTCACTAGAGTCGAAACCGGACAAAACGACCTTCATTCTCATTGGCTCTCGACAAAAAGAACTGCAGATTTCCAACTAAAATTGAAATGTCAAAGCAGACAGAAACATGCAGCGGCAGAACCGTAGCTTAAGCTGCCGACCTGGAAAATTGAAACGGCTATACACTCGTATAAAATAAACTTAATAAATGATGAATATATTCCGACAACTAGATATTAGTGGTAAGCAGGCGCATAGCCAACAGGGGAGGGACGGCGGGTGTAGTCATCCGATCCTCGGGCTCCTACGAGCCCCTGCCGCAGCCCGAAAGGTCTCGCCGGAACCGGTGCGTCATCACACTGATACTGGTCAAATATGTACCAAGACGCTACGAATGGTGTTAAAATCAGCCAGTAGGCAAATTGAAGTTGTAGTCACTGCTTCTCACGCGAAACCCCATGTCTGCTAAAAAAGTGACCTTGCCTAAAACGTGATAGCTGTCAATACCTGTCGTTGGACGTACAACTTCGCATGAACTTTCGTGGACACCATTTGTGCAAGCCCAAATAGAGTCTCTACTGACCACATGAATCACCACCAGGTATTAATACAGGCTTGGTGGACTAATGTAAGGAGGTCGTTGCCACAACATTGACGGTCTGCGACGTTACACTCGTATCTCGCCCGCTGCCAGAGCCAGCATACAGAGCCAGCAGTGTCGGCGGTGATGTTTTGCTTGGGCAGCCCTGCGTCCTGTTGGCGGGTTACACTCTGTGGTGAGTCATCCGCTTAGGCAGAGCTTTGCCATCTTGTCGTCACACCAACGACCTCCACTACCCTGCACCCGTCACCGCCACACCGTCGACCTCCACTACCCTGCACCCCTCACCGCCACACCAGCGACCTCCACCACCCTGCACCCCTCACCCTCACACCACCCTGCACCCCTCACCCACACACTCACCCCTCACCCTCACACCACCCTGCACCCCTCACCGCCACACCAGCGACCTCCACCATCCTGCACCCCTCACTCTCACACCACCCTGCACCCCTCACCGCCACACCAGCGACCTCCACCACCATGCACCCCTCACCGCCACACCACCCTGCACCCCTCACCCTCACACCACCATGTACCCCTCACCGCCACGCCAGCGACCTCCACCACCATGTACCCCTCACCACCACACCACCCTGCACCCCTCACCGCCACACCACCCTGCACCCCTCACCCTCACACCACCTTGCACCCCTCACCGCCACACCAGCGACCTCCACCACCCTGCACCCCTCACCGCCACCCCACCCTGCACCCCTCACCCTCACACCACCCTGCACCCCTCACCGCCACACCAGCGACCTCCACCCCCATGCACCCCCTCACCGCCACACCACCCTGCACCCCTCACCTTCACACCACCCTGCACCCCTCACCGCCACACCAGCGACCTCCACCACCCTGCACCCCTCACCCTCACACCACCCTGCACCCCTCACCGCCACACCAGCGACCTCCACCACCCTGCACCCCTCACCCCCACACCACCCTGCACCCCTCACCCCCACACCACCCTGCACCCCTCACCGCCACACCAGCGAGCTCCACCACCATGTACCCCTCACCCTCACACCACCCTGCACCCCTCACCGCTACACCAGCGACCTCCACTACCCTGCACCCCTCACCGCCACCCCACCCCTGCACCCCTCACCCTCACACCACCTTGCACCCCTCACCTTCACACCACCCTGCACCCATCATCGCCACACCAGCGACCTCCACCACCCTGTACCCCTCACCGCCACCCCACCCTGCACCCCTCACCCTCACACCACCCCGCACCCCTCACCGCCACACCAGCGACCTCTACCCCCATGCACCCCTCACCGCCACACCACCCTGCACCCTCACCCTCACCCACCTCACCGCCACGCCAGTGACCTCCACCACCCTGCACCCCTCACCTTCACACCACCCTGCACCCCTCACCGCCACCCCACCCTGCACCCCTCACCCTCACACCACCCTGCACCCCTCACCGCCACACCAGCGACCTCCATCCCCATGCACCCCTCACCCCTACACCACCCTGCACCTCTCACCCCCCACACCACCCTGCACCCCTCACCGCAACACCAGCGAGTTCCACCACCATGTACCCCTCACCCTCACACCACCCTGCACCCCTCACCGCAACACCACCCTGCACCCCTCACCCTCACACCACCTTGCACCCCTCACCTTCACACCACCCTGCACCCCTCACCGCCACACCAGCGACCTCCACCACCATGCACCCCTCACCCTGACACCACCCTGCACCCCTCACCGCCACACCAGCGACCTCCACCACCCTGCATCCCTCACCCTCACACCACCCTGCACCCCTCACCCTCACACCACCCTGCACCCCTCACCGCCACACCAGCGACCTCCACCACCCTGCACCCCTCACCCTCACACCACCCTGCACCCCTCACCGCCACACCAGCGACCTCCACCACCCTGCACCCCTCACCCTCACACCACCCTGCACCCCTCACCCTCACACCACCCTGCACCCCTCACCGCCACACCGGCGACCTCCACCACCCTGCACCCCTCACCCTCACACCACCATGCACCCCTCACCGCTACACCAGCGACCTCCACCACCCTGCACCCCTCATCGCCACACCACCCTGGCGGCCGTCTCACAGTGTGCTCTGTTTTGCCCGCAGGCGGTGCTCGGCGACCGGGCGCTGACAGGTCAGGAAGAAACTCCAATACAAACAGCGCCGCCGTCAGCGGCCACCAGGGATCAGCGGGTCACGCGCCGGCAGTGAGCCGACGCGGACCGGGCGGCGAAGATCACAAGGAGCGCGCGCCGTGAAGAGCTGGGCCACCTCTCACCAGAGGATACCGGAGGTGGTGCGAGGTGTTCCCGCTCCGTCTCGTCGTCCCTGCAGATAGCGTCAGTTGAAAGTTTTTTGTTTCGCTGATGACTGAAATACACCAACATGGAGTGAAGAAGACTGGATGTGTTTACAAACCTAGTAATCTGCCAGCTAGGTATCTTGCCAGAGTACCGAACGCACGAAAACGAACGGCTGTCACTTTCGACTGAACACAGAACAGAACAGCGTTCGCCATCCAATCGGCACGTGACAGAGTGGCCTACAAGTTGGCGCGGCTCCACGACCGTACCATCAGCCCGGCTGTACAGCCTGCCAGCTGACGTCATCCTCCCACTGTTGTCTGACTGGAGCCGTCACCGGCCGTCGGCACCACACGGATGCGTCTGTTTTCCGGTGGTGGGAGCGGTGGAGCAGGCCGCCGCCGTTGACGGACGAGTGGCCAGCGGAGAGACCCGACGGTCGGCTCGGCTGGCAGGTGGGGCCGCACGTGGCAGCTGGCACGTGCCGCGTCTACGGTGGCTGATGCACGGCACGCGTGCTCGCCGCTCTGCCTGACGGGCGGCCAGTCGGTGTTCTGCACATGGTGAGTGAGTGGTGTGTGAAAGGTGGACTGTTGGCGGTGCACTTCACGTGAGTCACGTGGTTAGGCGGAGCGGGCCAGATGCACCAGTCGGAGAGCTGGAACGGACCGAGTGACTGAATCAGACGACAACGCGACTGTTGACAGAAGACAACTGAACAGGCGTGACGACGTGTGTCAAACGCAAGTGCGCAGCGAAAGCGTGCCACCGGAACAGACGCTGAAGCTGCCCTGCGGCCTATCGACATCAAGTTTATGCTGTCAATCTAAGCACGTTTATGTTGTAAATATTTACACAAGCACATGCCGAGGCCAAACATTTGGTATAACTCGAAGGTGAGCAAAAATAGCAGCCCGAGTGATTTGGGAATATTGCCGGGGACAACGCATACCGTGGCGCTGAGTGATTACATTCGTCGTGTACGTCCGGCTCGCAAGCAAACAAACCGCGGCAGCCTCCACAAACAGGCCAGGAATCTCACCGATATCTCTGCCCCAGTCTGGCCTGCTCCTCTCGCTTTGGCCCCGACTACGAACCTGAGGTAAAGTGAGGGTCAATGTCAAGCTAGAACGTTGCACTGCACGGCCACCGGCAGCGTCTTCAGCTTCGTCGAGCGGTTTCTCTGGCCAGTGACGTTATCACGTAGCCAATGATTATTGGCCACGTAGAGACTATTTTTGAGCGGCACGTGCCATCGGCCAGCCAGTGATATCACTGCTGAGCCGGTGGTGCAGTTAATCACCCAAATACTTTGGTATTGGCCGGCCAGCCGCCGTTGACGTCACCGGTTGCCCAGTGACGTCATCATGGGCAACACGTTCGGCGGTGTTAGCTCGGCGGCCAGCACGTCTCCTGCACCAGAGGCGACGGCCGACGAGGCGGCTGTCGACTCGGCCATCCGCAGTCTGTCCGACCAACCCGGCCGGGGCATCCTGAAGCCGTCTCCGACTGCGCCCACCCTGCCGTCCCCGGCCACGCCCCCGACCACACCCCCGACCACGCCCCCACCGCAGAGCCGGACGTCGCTGGATGACTTCAGTCAGCTGACGGCGAAGCAGACGGCGCCGCAGCCAGCACACCAGCACGACGGTGGTGACTACTACTACAGAGCGGCGGCCGGCGTCACTGAGGTGATCCCGATGGTGCCGACGGTGCCGCAGCCACCACACCAGCACGACGGCGGTGACTACTACTACAGAGCGGCGGCCGGCGTCACTGAGGTGATCCCGATGGTGCCGACGGTGCCGCAGCCAGCACACCAGCACGACGGCGGTGACTACTACTACAGAGCGGCGGCCGGCGTCACTGAGGTGATCCCGGTGGTGCCGACGGCGCCGGAAGAGCACAGGTCAGGACACGAGGAGAAGGGCGCGCTCTGTGGTGATCTGACACAGTGGCAGTCGGCTTCAGATGTGGCCGCAGACGAGCGGGCGGCCGGTCTGCTGGCGGGCAGCGAGGCAGCGAAGCGCGCCTCGCTGATCGAGGCGGCGTGCGCGGCGGCGAAGCGCGCCGCCGCCATCGAAGCGGGCTGGGATGTGCCTGGACCAGACGCCGAGTCGGCCTGTGAGGAGGAGGAGGACGAGTTCGTCTCGCCGCTCGGCTCGCTCGAGTCCGCTCGCGGCCCCCAGTCGTCCGATGACCCTCTGCAGCTGCTGGAAGATCTCGGCGGCGTCGAGAGCGACGCCACAAGCCGGTCGTCTCACCGACCCAGCCTGAACGAGGGCTTGTTTGAGGAGATTTTCCGCGCGACTGGCACCGCAGTCGGCGGCGGCGGCGGCTGTCGGCTCGACAGCGCCCTGGCCGACATGCTCCGGCCGGATCGAGACCTCGACCCGTCCGCCGGCCCGGCTGACGACGACCGCAACCTCGTCTTCCAGTTCGACCCGCTGCCAGCTGGCGGCGGGCAGCCGTCGGCAGCTGCCGGCAGCTGCCGACCGCGCGACGCCAGCACACCGCAGCTGCTCGACGACAGCTTCGACAAGGCGAAGCTGTCGTCTGCGTGGCTGGACGCGGCGGCTCTCCCGCCGGCTGGTCCGCGCGACGTCATGCGTGACGTCAGACGTGACGTTAGATGTGACGTGAAGCCGCGCAGGTCGTCCACCCCGGCCCAGCCGGACGACGCCGGCAATACCGACAGGCTCGATGCCACTTCGGCCGCCGATCTCCACCGAAATAAACACCGTTTCGTCGACGCCGAGGCTCGCCGGCGCGTCACTCCAGCGTCGTCGGTATCGTCGCGGACGCCGGTTGTGCACTGGGCGGCAGAGGCGGCGTCAGCCGTCGGAGAGCTCCGGTTCCCGCCAGAGAGTGAGACGAGGGCACTTTCGTTGTCCAATTTGGAGTCACCCGCTACAGGGTCGCGCTGCGATAAGGAAGAGTCGCCCTTCTACGACAATGTTGACTATGGCTTTGGTGCAGTGGTGGCATCCTCAGAGCGACAGCCGGCGGCGCGGGACGTCCCTCGAAGCCCGGCTGGGCTTGTGCCAAAATCACTGCCGATATGCCACGCTGACGACCGAGTATGGAAAACGACGATGTCAGCGCCCCTGGCGGGTAGTGGCAGTACCTTAGAGAGTGTCCATGAGCGGCAGATGGCTCTAATAGTGGCGCTCTCGTCGCAAACCGACGACGAGGAAGAGGAAGTGCGCTCCGGCGAGTCCTCGCTCCGGCTCTCCGTCTGCTCTGAGGACTCAGCGAGGACTGACGACTTGTTTGTCGACGACGCCTGTGGTGACTTTGCTGAGGCTGACGATGATTCCGGCGGTGGCGGTGGCGTGGCAAGACAAGTGCATGAGCTTCGCCCTAGTGGACCGCGTCTGGACGAGCTCCATCCGAACGAGCTCCGGCTGGACGAGCTCCGCGGCTGGCCGGCGGGCCGCGACGGCGCTGACTCGCTGAGCGAAGCCTCGCTCCGTCTGTCTCAAATATCTGACGCCACCGCCGACTCTTGGGAGGACCGCTCTGGCCTCTCCGACGGTGACGTCAGCCCAAGTCACGAAGATGACGATCTCGGGGCCTCTCACCTCGACGCCGACTCGCAAGCGTCCGACCCGCCCTTTGAAAGACACCTGGACGCTGACGCAACCCCAAAAATCCTGCGCAAAAATGAGATCATCGCACATGTCGAAGTGCACAGCATACCTCGCAGTATCCCAGCACACGGAAGGCCTCCGCGTCCACCGGCACGAAGGTCTTCTCCGCCGGGCGCGTCATCGCAGGGTGTGACGTCACATCAGGGTGTGACGTCACCGGACAGCAGTTGCGGTGTTGACGGGTGGGTGGGAAGTTCCGGGAACATTCCCGGCCAGGACGCCTCAGTCGACTCAGGCATATCGATGACCGCGGGCACGTCAGTGAAGACGACATCCCCTGGAGACGAGGAGCCCAAGGAGGTGACTCCTGCTGCTGCTGCTGCTCCTGCCAGCTTGAGAGAGGGTGTGACGCGTGCTTGGCTTCAGAGTTTGTCTTCCATGGGTGACGATGTAAACGCTAACTTAAAACACATCCCAGAGGTCGCCGGTGAGGTCAGTCAGAAACACCAGAACAAGATCACAGAGCACAGAGAAGTGCAGAACGGCAGGCGGCTGGCGGGCCGGCTGGATACGCTTGGCTCAATAACACCGCCAGACGACGTGATGTGTGATGTGGGAGCTGGCCGGCCAGAGGTTGAACGGTACCGTCAGGACGTGCCCGTCACCACCGCGTCAGTGGTTGACGGGCCAGGTCAGCGTCAGGACGTGGTGGCACCACCACCTGCATCGCGGCCTCCACCGCACCCCGCCGACCGCGGCCCGCGCCCGCGCAACGACGACCGACCTACTCTAACCCTTCCCGGAGCCAGACCCATGGACCCTCCTCGCTCTCCACCCGGCACCAGACCCACCGACTCTCCGCGCTCTCCACCTGGCACCAGACCCACCGACTCTCCGCGCTCTCCACCCGGCGCCAGACCCACCGACCCTCCGCGCTCTCCGACCGCCGCCAGACCCACCGACCCTCCGCGCTCTCCGCCCGGCGCCAGACCCACCGACCCTCCGCGCTCTCCACCCGGCGCCAGACCCACCGACCCTCCGCGCTCTCCGCCCGGCGCCAGACCCACCGACCCTTCCCCGCCGGGCGTCAGACCCACTGACCCTCCGCGCTCTCCACCCGGCGCCAGACCCACTGACCCTCCGCGCTCTCCGCCCGGCATCAGACCGGCAGCCGACACCAGATCCGCGCGCGAGCCGACCAGCCCCGGCGCCACCTCGCGCTTCGAAGACCGGCCCGTGCTGATGATGACCGAGTCTGGACAGGGCCGCGAGCGGGTGGCCAGCCCCAGCCCCACCGGCGGCGGTCTACAGACCATCCTGGAGGAGGCGCAGTCCAGCTCGCTGGACAGCTGCTCGCAGTGCGAGTCGGAGACGAGCCGGGAGGGCGTCGAGTGCGTCGACGTCGACGACCAGAGCTTCGAGTTTCTGCCGAGCGCCAGTGTGGCGGAGGACAGGATCTGGGACACGCTGCGACGTCTCGGCACACGACAGAGCGCCGGACCGTGCGACCGACACGAGACGCCTACAGCGGCCGCCGCTGCTCAGTCGAGGAAACCACCGCAGCATCCAGCCGAGCAGCTGGAGCAGGTGTGCCTCGACCGACACGAGACGCCTACAGCGGCCGCCGCTGCTCGGTCGACGGAACCACCGCAGCATCCAGCCGAGCAGCTGGAGCAGGTGTGCCTCGACCTCCACGAGACGCCTACAGCGGCCGCCGCTGCTCAGTCGAGGAAACCACCGCAGCATCCAGCCGAGCAGCTGGAGCAGGTGTGCCTCGATGTTCAGACGCTGCGGCTTACGCAGGTCCAGTCTGGGACGTTGGACGGGGGGACGACGCTTCCTTGTGATAAGCCGTCGCCAAGACCGTCTGTTGGCGCAGATCAAGCAGAGCTACCAGCAGTACCGGCACCCGATCCAGCAGTAGCTGAGGCTGAGGTTGAGGCTGAGGCTGAGGCTGAGGCTGAGGCTGAGGACTGAGGCTCCCAGTCGGGGCGCAGACTCTCACCAGCAAGGAACGTCTTCAGCAGCGCCGTGCAGAGAGCACGCAAGCTGTGTTGGAACACCCGAGGCAGACGCTACTGACGATGACGCCGGGCGGCGGTCAACTGGCGACTTACATGGCACTGCAGCTGAAGCACTAGAGGAACGGTCTGATTCCCCAGCAGACGCTGCGATTCAGCTGCACCATGCCAACGAAGCGCAGGAACGCCACTCAAAAGGCCTTCTGAAAGGTGAAGATGAAGGGTTGAGCAAAAATAAAGGCGAATGGTTAAGCAATTGTCCTGGTGAGTTGGAAGGCAGTGTGCAGAGCAAAGCAAAGGGTGGAAAGGTTAAAGTCATCGATACCTACATTATCACGTCTCCAAAATTGTCTCGCAAAACAGTGGCTACACCACCGGAGCTTAAGGCACCGGGCTTGGAACCAATATCAAAGCAATCGGCTGCAACAATTAAAACGAAGCCAAAAGTTTCAACATCAGAAGAATCACGCAAGCCTCTTCGCAAACTTTCCAAACCAGGTGAGGCCACCAGCAAGCAATTGGAAGAATATCTCGCCAAAATGGACCGTGAACTCATAAAAGAGGGCTCCTCCAGTCCGGAGAGTTCCACAAAAATTGTGGGGGAGACTGCCGACGACCATATGAAAAGTAAACCAATGGACGACGAGAGCGATCTGAAGCGCCTGGTGGACGAGTTCGATGAGACTTTCCGGCGAATGACACATGCCAGGTCCAGGTCAGTCGACGAGACGACGGTGTTCTCGCGTGCACCACCGCCAGCGCCGGCCAGTCGTTCGTCGGGCATCTTCAGTGGACCGCCGACGCCGCGACGAGCTGGCCAATCGGCGAACACCCTAGCCGCCACCACTCACGCGTCATCACCGGTGCCGCCGGGCACCTGTCGAGACGGCCGGCCATCGTCGGCGCCGACAATACCATGTGGCGGCGTGACCGGGCGTGCGGGTGATGACCCGCAGGGGCCCAGCTCGGGTGATGACCCGCAGGGGTCCAGCTCGGCCGCCGAGACGAGATGGCCGCTCCGCGCGAAAGACGCCCAGCACTCTCACGGTGAGGCGGCTGCGCGCTCACGCGAAGAGGACGCTTGTTTGCAAACTGGAGCCGGCCAATGTTTGCGGGGCGAAATGGCCGAAGGGATGGCCGGTTCCCGAGGTGACGCGAGTGGTCACGAGAACCGCCACTCGGACGGGTTCTCCGCGGTGAACGCCGCGCTGCGCGCCATGGAGGACGACCTGATTGAGCAGCTGGCGCAGATGGGAGAGCGGGACGTGTCCGAGCTGACTGTCGGCCAGAAGCGGGGGCTGTTCGAGGCCAGCGCTGCCGCCGCCTCGGGCGTCCGCGACCGCGAGACGCACGCTATATCGCCGGCCGATGGCGACGTCAGACAGCCGCCGGCGGCGCGAGCTCATCGAGGTCAAGCAGCTGAGGACTTGACAAATCCCGCACTGTCTGTCACAGCTGTCAGACGAGGCCTCCAACAGTCACCGCCCGCCATATCAGCTGTGACAGACGATCGGAGCGCCACCAGGTACAGTCCGGACCGAGATCCGATGGAAATAGATCCGGACGAGCCGTATGACGAAGCCCGATATGGGAAGACGATTGCATTCCCGAGCAATGTGACCAAAGTAGATTGTGCCTACGCTGGAGTGCACCCGAAAACATACGTGGGTACAAGCCCAACACTACACGGCACAGCACTACAGCACAGCACAGCTCTACGTACCAGTGTCGCTGCTCGTCAGCATGACAAGCGCGCTTTACCAGAGGCGGGAGCAGCCAAAGATATCGTCACTGCTGGAAGCACACCACCTTACACCTCCCCACGACTGGGAGAAACGAGATCAACTGAGACCAGACCACCTCAGCCTGTGGTGGCCAATAATGAGGCAACATCGGCGCCCGGGCCACCTCCGAGTGACGAGGGGCGGGCGGCGCTGCGCTCCTCCCCGCATGACGTCACACTGTCGCCACATCATGACGTCACACTGCCGCCACAACATGACGTCACACTATCTGCCGACGAGCGCCTGACCGAGACCGACGAGCAGACAGAGGACGAGCTGTCGTCGGTGCGTCTGCGGCCCCCGGCCGGCGGTCTCTCGGCCGACGAGCCGTTGACCGAGGACGAGGCGGAGGCGGAGGCGGAGGCGCCGTTGCCAGACGACGCCGCCTACACGCCCGACCTGCCCGAGGTGATCTTCATCGACTCGGACGACTGCGTGCCGGTCGGCTGGTCGGCCACTGCGGCGGCACGTGACGGCGAGGCGTCAGGTGTGTCGGACCAGGCGGCGGCGCCGCTGCCCCGCCCCTGCTTCATCGACTCGGACGACTGCGTGCCGGTCGGCTGGTCGGCCACTGCGGCGGCACGTGACGGCGAGGCGTCAGGTGTGTCGGACCAGGCGGCGGCGCCGCTGCCCCGCCCCTGCTTCCCGTCGCAGCACGAACACGATGACGTGTACCGCGCCGTCGTCGTCGAGCTGGTCAGCGACGACGAGGGTGACGTCGCCAGCGACGAGGAATGTCCGCTCGGCCTGGCGCTTCGATCTGCCGACACGCCTCGAATTGTTGGCACCGCCGAAAGTGGTCCGTGTCAAAGTCATGTGTCCAATTTTACCGGCGACGAGGGTCAGTCGGCGGGAATCTGTCAGGCGGAGGTACCCGCGACAGACGAGCGCCGCGCGCTCCACATTAGCGCAGAGCTCCTTCCGCTGTGCAAGTCACTCAGTTCGGGCGGCCGGCTGGTGCAGTTAGTCAGGCGGTTCGAGGAGGGCGCCGAGAACCCTGGCGAGGGCGAAGTCTTCCCACCGGCGCCGACAGCCGCCGAGGGCCGTGACGGCCGTGACGGCCGTGACAGTCACAGGAGGTTCAGCTTGGACGCCGACTGGCTGCCGAACGCCACTCCCCCGGTGCCGTGGTCCGGAAACACCGCTGCCATGGGGATCGAGCCTGGCCACGTGCAGACTATGAAGAGCACGTTCTTGTCGTCGCTACAGTCGTCGTCGACGACGACGACGACTACGACTTTGACGTCGAAGAGTAAGGCGATGGTACCACCACCTGAGCTGCTTGGAATGGTGAAGGACCCCAAGCAGAACGACACACCCTTCATAAAAAATCGCGCCACCACCCCAGTGGAGACTACTTCTGGCGAGATCAGCGAGGCCGCCTCCAGTGAGACGACGAAGATGAAGCACATCTCCACGTCTCCGCTGTGTCGGGTGCAGGTGGGCGGAGGTGCGGACGTGGTCGCCACAGGAGCAGCTGCCGGAAACGTGTCCGTGATGTCGGGCAGGAGCAGCGACCCGAATACAATCGGCACCGACTACCTGCACGACATCCAGAAGGACCTGGACGAGGTGGCGTCCATGGTGACGAACGCCGGCCGCAGCAGCGCCAGTGCCGAGCGGCAGCGGCAGCCGGACCGGCCGTCCAAGAGGTCGCAGGAGGAGCCGGCGAAGACGGGCCGGGAGGAGGCGACATTCGAGGATCCCTCCTCTGTAGCTGCTCAGGAAGCGGCTCCGTGGAGAGCGGCCCGCTGGCAGACGGCGGGCCCTTCCAGACGCCGCCACGTGTCCCGCTCTGCGCGGCAGGATGACGCGTGGCCAGCCGACTCGACAACGGAGACGAAGGAGCCGCCACCGCCACAGCACCGGACGCCACCGCCGCCGCCGCCGCCGCAGCCGCCGCAGCCGCCTCAGAACCAGACTCCACTGCTGCCGCCGCCGCCGCCGCAGCCGCCTCAGAACCAGACTCCGCCGCCGCCGTCGCCGCCGCCGCCGCCTCCTCCACGAGCGGCAACCACCTGCGGCTCGCCTCCCCGCGCGCCCACTTGGTCCTCGGCCTCGAACCTGGCTGCGCCCTGTCCCGACCTGAGCCAGACTGCGCCGCAGCCACCACAGCGGCGCGGCTCCTCAGACCTGCTGACGTCACGGCCGCGCTCCAACTCTGTGCCGGACCTGGCGGAGCCGCCCGAGGTGCCGGACCTGGAGCGGCCCGACAGTGTGTGGGGCTACAGCGAGACGGCCGGCTGGTACCAGCCCGGCCGCTGTCACAGCGCGCACAGCGTCCACTCCGAACCGGACCACTGCGTGGATACCCTAAGGTCAGTGGGGTCAGGTCAGGTCACGGCTTAGTGGTAGGTGAGATCAGTGTGACCAGGCTAGAGACAGATATTACGTGGATACGCTCCTGTGGGTGAGGTCAGGTCAGGTCAGGTCAGGTCGGTGGGATGTCAGACCAGTTGAGTCAATTCAAAGTCAGAGAACACCACAGATACACTTTTGTCAGTGGGGTCAGAGGTCAACGAGTGTCAGGCAGTTGAGTTATGCTGGATGCCTGCATGGATGCCACCTGGTCAGCAGGATCATGTCAGGATCTGTCAGGAGCTGTCAGGCTCGTCAGGAGCTGTCAGGAGCTGTGGTCCGGCCACAGCTAGCAGACGAGAGGTCAGGTTAGGAACAAGCTAGGTTAACTGCAAAATGGCGTATTTAGTTAACTCGGGACCTGGTCTGGTCGTGTGAATGCATGACTGAAGATCCTGGGTGACCCTGGGGCAGGGGAAAATAATACTTGGGCCGGGCACGAATTCTTACATGTGGGCTTTGAGGCCATCATGGATTTTCCGCTGTGCACCATACTGGAAAACTTACGCAACCTAAGAAAAGCCTGGAATTTTACGCGATTTCGTAAATATCAAGTAAATACACTCTACTCGTACATCTCTTTTGCTATTTATTCCTTCACATTGCAGTTACATCGATTTGTCTAGCTGAAATATAGAATTCACACCCAGAAGTCCAGGGGAAACTTGGAGGACTTCATCTGGTTCTTCCTGGAGGTTCTGATCGCGGCTCCGACGTCACGGTCCACCAGCCTCATGCCGCTTCTCTCCGTCACCAACCTCCCCTCGCCGTCTCTCTTGTAGATGAACTTCTTCTGTCTGATGTTGTAGACTTGCTCACACAGACCCTCGAGCATGTGCTGGAACATACAGGGTGATTCTTTTATCTGGCCACCCATGAATTTGGCTATGTGTCAGTTTACTCTTGGACTTTGTCATTTTTTCGATTGTCGAGATCGAATAAATCAATGTTATTTCAAATTCTATGGAATTAAATAGGTTGTCTAGCTCACCTGGGGGCCTAGATTGTACTCTAAGCACATCTCCTTGCTGAAGTTGTGGGGGTTGAGGTAGCGGCCCTTCCCCACGTGGTTGGACATGATGGAGCCGACAGTCTCGGCTATGGCCTCGCTGAAGCTCCTGACCTGCAGGTTCTCGAACAGCTCGGAGAACTTGGTGTTGCACTCCTTGGAATTCTCTGGCTTCACGAACTTTCTGTACCAGGCGGAGTAGTTGTCATTTTCGGGGACACCTTGGAGATCTCTAGTGAACTGCTTGTAGCTGAGGAGACCAGGAAGAATCTCCACTGGGTCGAACTTGTCCTTCTGGTACTGCGGCAGTTCATCGATCAACTTGGTTAACGTTGTCATCATCTCAGTGTTGGAGTCATCATCATCTTCGAGGTTGTAATCAGATGGTTCCTGACCCAGAACCTCAGAAGCAGCTTCTTCAAGCTTTGACTGCCTCTGTCTCCTTTTCCAGTCCTTTGAAATCGTTTCTGCCAGCATCGAGAGTTCCTTTTCCACAGACTTGATCTCGACATCATCTATCTCCTTCATGTAAGCTTCACCGGCCAGGGCTTTGACCTGTTCATCATCCTCAAAGAGACTTGACACTTTCTCGTCTTCTTCCAGCAAGCCCGCCTCTCTCAGTTCCTGGCCTTTCCTTGTCACATTCTTCTCCAGAAGCTTCGGCTCGAACCTCGAACTCGACAGCAGAGTCTCCACAATCGTCCTGGGTTCCTCCATCACACTGAACTTCATCTTGTCGCTGCTCCAGATCCACTCCTTGGGCAGACTCTCCACTTTCTCTTGCGCCTTCTTGATCGAGGACCAGACCTGTGTAGGGAAGAACTTCATGTGTTGGGCGTCCAGGGAGACTTCTGCATATACCTCAAGGAGCTGCAGCAGGCCGAGGATGAAGAGGAAGTTCTTGGAGCTCCTCAGATCCTCCATCTTCTTCTTGTACTCCTTAGCTTTGTCGTTCCTCCCCTCCAGAGCAGCTTCCTGATATTCCTCTGCAAATATGGCGATCATGGTGGGAAGGTTCTGCATCGCCGAGCGAAGCCCCCTGACTAGGCTCCGCACGAACCTTGTCTGCTGCTTTTTAGGAGTGAGGACTAGGTTACCCAGCTCCCTGGCCCTGTTCATGAAGACAGTGGAGGCCTTGCCGAGGCTGAAGTCCCCCATGGCGTCGAAGTAGAGCTTGATCATGTTCTCAATCTTGGGGTGACTCTTGATGGACTTGTTCCAGATCAACTGCAGTTGGTGAGCTACATCCCACGTCCCTGTGATGTCCCCCTCCTCCAGTCCCAGCTCCGCCGCCACGAACTTGGTCAGGTTTAAGGAGCCGCCGCCCGCCACCCTCTCCTCCTTGTTGGCGTAAACGCCGTCGTAGCTGAAATGCCGCAGTAAGTCAGCGAGTCTCGACTTGGAGATGCCAAGTGTCTCCGTCAGCCCCTCCACCACGGCCCTCGCCGACCCCTCCGAGTCGTAGTCGTCCTCGCCCATGGTCATCAACTTGTTCAGCATGCAGTAGATGACGCCGTCATAGAAGTAGTAGGTAAGGACGCAGGTGTACGAAACTCGCTGAATAGTCACTTTATCCAGGGTCACGGCGATGTCCTTGATATTCCCGGGGCCCTCCACGCTGAACCACCTCTTCTCCCTGCCCCCCACCACCTCATAGACGATGTCCCTGATCTGGAAGAAGGCGGCCCTGCTGTTGTTCTTGGTGGCCACGCAGTGGTTCTTTCCTTCACCATCCAGATGGAAGAGGTCGTTGTCTGCCAGGAAGTCCACCGACGACTGGCCGTGCTTCAAAGCTTTAACCACGTTCCTGATTACAGTCAGACCAGCCTCTTTGTTTTCTTTCTCAAAATCAAGCTTCTTTTCCTTCTCGGACTCTTCCTTCAAGCAACACCAGATGTGAAGATCGCTTGTAGAATGACTCTTCATGGCTGACTTCATCCTCCAAAATTTCCTGTGTTCTCCAGATTTTCTTTCCTTCTCCACCATCCCGAAATTCGCCTTCCTGAACTTGAACAGTTTATGCGGGACATCAGCTGATCGGCTGAACTTCAGGCATGGCCGGCACTGGAACATCGTGTCTCCTTCAATCCAGGATTCTGGAATCCTCTCCGTCTCGACCTCCTTTTTAGACTCCTCCTCCATGAATTTTAGATACGTTTTCTCTGCGGTTTTATCGGCGATTTTATCCACCAATGTGTCAACGTTGGCGAGAGTTTCCCGTGTGGTTTGCTCCTCTGTTTTGACGTTTTCTTCTTCGGTGTCACTTTCCTCGCCATCACTCCTCGACTCTGAAGATTCTCCACCTCCACCCCCCGTCACCTTAACTTTCTTCGCAGACCTCTCCCCCGTCGATTCATCCTCTTCAGAATTGTCCAGCGGCCTCTTTTCCATGACTTCTTCCTCCTCAGTGATTACTTCGTCCTCAACTGTGGTCTCTTCCTTCTCTGCCGTGTTTTCATTCTCATCAGTATTTGCAGTGGGTTCTTTATCCTTGATTTTCGCCCACTCGGGAATGTCTTTCTTGGCTGGCTTGTGGGTGAAGTACTTGGGTAGATTGGTTTCAGAGTGGCCGTTTCTGAACATGTAGACGGTGTGGCTGTCCATCGTCCTGGCCTTTTCCTCTGCTGCATTAGACGTCATCATCTTCAGTTCACTTAGGTGCTGGAAGTTGGTCTTGTTCCTGTAGTGTCTGGGGAGGTCGCACCCCCTCATCTCGGCCTTGCAGCCCTCTGCCCCACAGACCCGCTTCACCAAGCTCGGAGCCGTGACATCAGGTTTTCCGGGAGGCATCCTGGCCGCTCTGAAATAGAACAATTATCTACAAATATACAGAAGCATAGGTTAATCACGATAAATATTTCTTTAGTTTGTACTAAGATGTTGTAGATACTTGTATGGAAAGAAAGTTTAAACCCAGAATCTTTCTATCTGAAACGACTGCAGACGGTCGCCCGACACAGCATGTGATCAAACGGCTGACACCGGCACTCTGGTGAAAGCTGCCGCGCTGTGCTGCCGCGCTGTGCCTTGAGCGGCACCCGCGGGTGAAGACGATCCCGCCACTCTGCCCTGCCTGCCAGCTTACGCTTCTGTATATCCTGGGGCGGAAACTTACGCATTTACCTCAAACTTCTCAAATTTTACCACGTGGTTTCACGGCGCAAATCAAGTTTAATTTCCCCCTGCCCTGGGGGGGTGGGGGGTCTGGAACCCCCTGGTTTGGTACCCTGCGGATGTTAAGTTGTCATTTTCCTATTCAATCTCAAAATGTCTTAGAAATAAGACCTCCTCTGGCTTCGTGAAAGACCTCCAGCTATGTGTGAATGAGAGGTCAGGTCGGTGACGGCTAGCTGGTGACCTCACAACACATTGTGCTGGAGGTATCGATAACACTCCAGGTGACCTCACTGACCTCACTGACCAGACGAGGCAGTGACCTGAGCCAACCTGACTTGACCGTGCTATAGGTACCGTCAGTAACATAAGATGGCCTGACATAACCCATTCACACCGTCAATGACCTCAGGTGCCACCGTCACGTGTACCGTCAATGACCTCAGGTGACCTGGCATGACCCAATACCACAGGTCGAAATGGGGACCGGAATTAATTTAATACAAGTTGTATCTTCCAAAAACTGCCGATGCCAAGTTCGTCACTGTAAAATTGCACTGCATGCATGCAACTTAAAAAAAAAACATGATGTTGGAGAACGAGTTCTCGTGTCCACTTCCTAGTGCTGAGTACGTCCATGGCCAGTGATAGCAGTTGCCTGTATCTGAATGGCGTTTTCTGACCTGTGGACACTTCATACCTCCGGTACCGTCAGTGACCTCAGGCGACCTTGCAAGACCACCGCAGTAACTTCAGCTGATCTGACATGACTTCTTACTGCAGTTGCCTGACGTAGCCTGACATTGCCCTCCAGAAAGCATAACGCCATTGACCTCACCTGAGCTACCATGAGCTTGCACCTAAGATATTGTCGCTGACTTTTCCTGACGTGCCATGTCATTGTACTTCAGATACTGCCGGTGACGTTACCTGACCCGTGACGCCCATGTACCACAGGTACTGGTACCCCGGTGACGTGACCTGACCTGTGACGCCCCTGCACCACAGGTACTGGTACCCGGGTGACGTGACCTGACCCTGCACCACAGGTACTGGTACCCCGGTGACGTGGCAGGATCCGTGACGCATCCCTGTATCACAGGTACTGGTACCCCGGTGACGTGACCTGACCCGTGACGCCCCTGCACCACAGGTACTGGTACCCCGGTGACGTGACCTGACCCTGTACCACAGGTACTGGTACCCCGGTGACGTGACCTGACCCTGTACCACAGGTACTGGTACCCCGAGGCGTTTGTCAGCCGCCGCGGTCGGCACGGCTCCTCCGGCAGCAGGGAGCGGCTGCCGGAGGAGCCGCTCTGGGACGCCGACCTGGACCAGCTGGTCGACAAGGTGGGCGCGCGCCGCCTGAGGACGCCCCTGCCGCACCAGTGGACCCCTGCCGACGGCGACCAGCAGGGCTCCAGGTGTCACTCCATGTGGGACCTGACCGACACCGACCGACCGCGCACCGCCGGCCAGCCCAATCCGAACGTGACGCGCCTGCTCGACCAGGAGATGAAGGAGGCCTTCTTCGAGGAGGCGCTGCTGGAGCTGATGCAGCGGCGGCGGCAGCAGCGCGCCGCTCTGTGTGGCCCGCCGCCGGCGCCGGCCAGGTCCAGGTCACTGCTCGACCTGTGCCGGACCAGCCAGGCGGACGAGACGCCCACACATATCTACGACTACGACCAAACACCGCCGTACCGGTCCAGTCACGTGCAGAGGTGGGTACGGTGCGGCCTGCCAGTGCTTAGCACTTGCTGATAATTAGATGAATAGTGGCTAGGCAGTGGGATGCCATCGGGAGGATGCAATAGTGCAGATGTTCGAAATAGATCTGGAAGCAGTGGAATCTGGGAAGCAACGTCCAGCTACTTGGAAGGCAGTGGGGTACAGTGGAGGTGTGAATAGTGGATAGTGAATAACGAATGCGGTGTAGTTGTGTAGTATACTATCAGTTGAGCAGACAAATTGCAATTGCGCTATGTAGTGGTAGTCGGCATCGTTTGTGTAGTAGCGACGATGTTGTTGCATGGTCGACCTCAGGGCTTACCTGCGTGATATGGTGTAACACATTTTGAGGTAGTTAATCGCGGCAAATGCCAGTAAACATTTAACTCATTAGTCTCACGTCACGTGATTATCAACCATATTCAGATGGCAAATTACCAGTGATGGTAAATGTTGTCAGTGGTTCCTCCACTCAGTAAAGCTTTATATTTGAAAGCGAAGGAAAATGCGCCAGACCTCTTCTCAAGCAGGGCCACAACTTAACCTTCATAAATTTCGATGAGACACGACTTCTAAGGCGTGACCCCATGGCGAAGCCGCCAATGTCTAAGGTCACGACTATGAGTTCCTCTCTAGCGTGAGTGCATGATGGGTGTGGGATGCCGTGAGCGTTATTTTAGTTCTTCTCTTTCAGTATGTGTCCTGTATACTTTCGGGAAATGTCGCACCTCGGTAGGAAGACCTGCATGTCAGCTCCTGGGAAGTTGCACGGAGCTCACCATGTTCTCATTTTTCAGTGGGGAGCCAGAAAGCGGACTCACCAGGTAAATCAGCATGTCTATGGCCATAAACACACATATCAAGCAGGACGGATCCATGGGGCACAAGGGCATGTGCCCTTCCCTCGTGAAAAAGCGTCGGCTCCTTGATAGAAAAGTGTACTATGTTGAATATTTCAGCTGAAGGCGCCCATCTTAAAAAAATAACGCCCGTCCAGGGACACTCGAGTGCACCTGCCTTGAAATGTTCTCCATCAGTGGCAGCCCTCCGGGGAATGTCGGCCATCCAGACCGTCTCTCGGTGCCCTCCTCCCAACAAAATTCCTGGATCTGTTCCTGATGCAATTGCATCATCAGTCCACGCATTACCGTCGATCTGCCCACCTTGATACATTCGTCAGAGATGATGGTCGTCGCGGTAAAATAGTACGAACTGTAAATGCCAGATCAGCTTCGCTCATCAATGCCGGCACACCGAGCTGGTACCGAGGGGGCGGAGTCAGCTGGTACCGAGGGGCGGAGTCAGCTGGTACCGAGGGGACGGAGTCAGCTGGTGCCGAAGGGGTGGAGTCAGCCAGCCAGCTTGGAGGCGTCAGGTGCTTGCGAGAGTGGGCTGAGGAGGAGAATGTTTCTTGTCCCACGGATCATCAAAGCAAAAGCAATAAACGCAACGGTCGTGGGCGCTGTGTTCATTCAGGGGTTGGGGCGCTGTGGTTTGTCGTAAATGACAATGGTCAACGGGTGCCCTCTGTAAGGAAATACATTTTCAATTGGCTGCTTTAAATTAGGTGTTGGTAAGAACTCTGGATGCACCATTGCCATTGAAGAAAAACGTTTCGGATAATTTTGCTAGAAATCATGGTTTTACCATAAGATAAATACAAATTTTGAAGTAATGTACATTTTAATTTTTGTCTACGATTTTTGCTTTGGAGTGAAGGTGCTCGCGTTGTCCCCATCCTGGGTCGGTCAATGCCAGCTACCATAACGCGCTGGCTGGGCCACCAGGTACGGACACCAGGACAGGGTGGACTCATTTCTTCCGCCGGAGGGCAATTTATCGTACGCACCGCGCATGCGCTGTAGTCGCGCTGAGCCGCCCAGCAATGAAGCGCCCCTGGCAGAGAAAATCTACAACGAGTACCAGGTGAGTGGTAAACTCTGTTCTCTTTTCATGCATGCCACAGATGATTGCATGCTAAGATTCTATAATTTCACCGGCCAGAGGTGGGTTTTTATTTGGGAGAGCCGCGTCCACCGAATAATTTCCATGCTGAACCATCTCATGTCAATGGGAGTACATCGGATAAATAGGAGTCTGAAACTGATGGAGTTCCCTCTGAATCATGTTTGCAGAGTTCCATCCCTGGTACTTGCAGCGTTCACTCAGGATCACACCGCAGCATCTGGTCCTTCTGTGAGAATAAGGCCGGGCACGGGCGGATCCAGGAATTGTCATAGGGGTGGGGGACACTGGCGGATATAGCCGACCGATTTTTTGGGGGCGGGAGGGGGCGTCGTCGTTATGTCACGGTCACAGTCACGGTGGGTGTCCCCGTTACGGCGACACATCTGTTATGGGCGGAGTTGTGGTTGACAGTCACGGTGGGTACCTCCGTTTCAGGAGAAGCTGGTGGAGAGAATAGACCGGAAGGCGAACGGTTCTCTGCGACTCAACAAGCCTCGTCGGGAACTTCCGGTGGAGCAGCTTGATACGGGTGCCTTTGATCAGGTCAGAGTCACGTGATGCGGCTGCCATTGGTTAGATCAGAGTCACGTGCATGCAGTGTCAATTAATAGCATGGAGGGTCGGCTGCGGCACGCTCATTACAGAGGAAAGAGAACATCCAACTTTCAGATCCTTGATGTTACCAAACTGCCATCTGATTACTTCGCTCGCTTCAAAACACCGGGAATGAGAGGACCGTTCTAACCGCCTCGCCTCGCCGGTATGCGGCATTTGTGAAATTCCCAGAACAGGGGATGGGCGGCGTTGTTCCGACTCAATAGCGTTTCGAAACCTGCTACGTGAGTGCCAGCGACGTGAAGGAAAAATCAGTGCATAGCATACGATGAGATCACATGATTAACACTGGAACGTTGCATACTGAGTGGACTGATAGATATCTCAGGCCAGTTCAAATGTCAATGTTTTGCTTTGTTATAATACTCTTATTATACATTTTCCCTATATATGAATTCTTTCTCGAAGATCGAGCATTTTCCAGTGTTTTCCTGTGTAAGACACATGCCCGCTTGGAACATTTACCGTCCAATTGTTCCGCATCTTCGGATGAGGGCGATGTGCGACAGCATGATACATCGACCCACGACTCAGATTTCGGAGGAGACCAAATTGTTCACCTCTTTTTGGAAACCGCAGCCTTGTTTGAATGCACTATTTCGAATTGGGTGAGTTTTCCCTTCCCTCCAGCGTAAAGCATAAGAGCACTCTCATGCCAGAGGGTGAGGCCTGCTCCCCTCTCATGCCAACCGGTGTAACCCCCCCCCCCGTCTCAAATGAGCGACTCCGGGCTTGTGAGCTGCAAGGTGATTATTGGTAATGCAAGATTAAGAGATAGACTAAGCAATTCTTTGTTTTTCAACAGTCTGCTGGAAGATGCTGAACTCTGACACCCGTTCACGTGACTCAACGACAAACTGTTAATCTTTGGTTTCTCAGTGGGCATTGCTCGTCCATATTGATTTCCAAGATGTCTTCCAGATTCCATGAAGAAGCAGTATCACATGGAATAATTTGTTCAGAAAATATATGCAGAGTTGTCCGATCCTGCCTGGCAGCTTCACAGCTCACACGTGATGTACTACAGGTTCATATAGGAATGTTTTTACAGACTTAGCTCAGGTTGACCCAGACTTAACCCTGAGGTTCAGATCCCCAGTTGCTGACTTTATGACTTCCTGATCGCCCCCCCCCCCCACTGGTCGGTTCGCCCCCTAAGCTCCTGTGGGGTGCCGTCGGTGCTGCAGGTGCAGCAGGAGTTCCTGGGCCGTGTGCAGGAGCGCAATGACAAGTACGGCGCCGACTGGGACGGCCAGCATCAACAGCCAGAGTACAGGGTCCATCAGACGGTGCCGTTCACCATCGAAGGCACGGCCGACAGCATCAGCGCCGCCATCGCCGATGACGTCAAGTACCTGCTGCAGCGAGACGGTAGGTGGCTCACACTGCCTGCTGCAGCGGGACGGTGGGTGGCCCACACTACCTTCTGCAGCGGGACGGTGGGTGGCCCACACTACCTTCTGCAGCGGGACGGCAGGTGGCTCACACTGCCTGCTGCAGCGGGACGGTAGGTGGTTCACACTTTTGGTCGCTTGTTGGATAGGATGTGAACTGCTCTTGAGTAGCTCCCAGCATACTGCCACACTGGGTATTCGTGCTCGACAAAAGTACAACTTCTTCACCCCAGGAGGAAGTTATTCGGTAGCAATATTGAACAAAACGTCTTATTAGGTAAGCGATACTCAATGACTATGTGATATTTGTTTTTTGTTTGTTGTGGTATCAATGCGGAATCCCCAACATTGTCCCTAATTGTCAAACATCTCAGGTAAGAACACTGCATCTCAGGTAAGAACGTGTTGGCCAACAGTAATACCCGAACCATAACATCGCTGATTACTTTTACCGTATACAACTTACAATCTCGAACCAGGCAATCGATATTTACCAAACCGCCAGTGTGCCCTCATGTAGAGCTACACCGCTGATGCTTTTGTCATGGCTGCTGCTGATATGCTGCAATAGTAGTTGGTGGAACATAGGATGTGGAACGTGATGGTGGAGCGTCCAGTCTAATGTCCTGAAGCGTATTGTACAATAAGTGCAGAGTGTCAGGTAAGCTCGTCTGCACTCGCCCACACTCGCTACACTCGCCCACACTCGCTACACACTCGCTATACTCGCCCACACTCGCTACACTCGCCCACACTCGCCACACTCGCCACACTCGTCCACACTCGCTACACTCGCCCACACTCGCTACACTCGCCCACACTCGCTACACTCGCCCACACTCGCCACACACTCGCCCACACTCGCCACACACGCCACACTCGCCCACACTCGCCCATACACGCCCATACACGCCACACTCGTCACACACTCGCCACACTCGCACACGCTTGTCCACTCACGCGACACTCGTCACACACTGGCAACACTCACCCACACTCGCTACACTCGCCCACACTCGCCACACACTCGCAACACACGCCACACTCGCCCACACTCATCCACACTCGCCACACACGCCACACACGCCACACTCGTCACACACTCGTCACACACTCGTCACACACTCGCCACACACTCGCCACACACTCGCCACACTCGCTACACTCGTCCACACTCGCCACACTCTCCCACACTCGTCACACACTCGCCACACTCGTCACACACTCGCTTACACTCGTCACACACTCGCTTACACTCGTCACACACTCGCCACACTCGTCACACACGCCACACTCGTCACACACTCGCTTACACTCGTCACACACTCGCCCACACTCGCCACACACGCCACACTCGTCACACACTTGCCCACGCTCGCGCACACTCGCCACACTCGTCACACACTCGCCCACACTCGCCACACACGCCACACTCGTCACACACTTGCCCACGCTCGCGCACACTCGCCACACTCGCCCACACTCTCCTACACTCCCCCACACTCGCCCACACTCGCCCATACTCGCCCACACTCGCCACACTCGCCACACTCGTCCACACTCGCCACACTCGTCCACACTCGCCACACTCGTCACACACTCGCCACACTCGCCACACCCATCCACACTCGCCACATTCGTCACACTCGCCCACACTCGCACACGCTTACCCACACTCCTTACACTCACCACACTCGCCCACACTCGTCGTGACGCCAAATTGTCGATACCCCGAGAGGTGCAAAATGACCTAAAAATGTGAAAAATTAGAGGCGTATTCCCAGAAATTTAAATCGAAGTGGAGTAGAATAGCATTGATAAAAACTATGGGGCCTCAATGCCGTCACATTGTGTTAATTGAAATTCAGGAGGTCAAGGCCCTGCTCCGAGTTGAACGCAACTTATGTTGGGTGTTTGTTTCCGACTTCGTACTTTGCATATGTGTTTTGCACTTGTATACTTTTTGTGCTTTTGTGCTTCTAGTCCCCCATCTTCGGAAACGACAATATTATAATATTCGAACGATAAAGGTGTTTCGCAGGCATTAGTGCAGAGAGAGAAAGAAAGAGAGAGAGAGAGAGAGAGAGAGAGAGAGAGAGAGAGAGAGAGAGAGAGAGAGAGAGAGAGAGAGAGAGAGAGAGAGAGAGAGAGAGAGAGAGAGAGAGAGAGAGAGAGAGAGAGAGAGAGAGAGAGAGAGAGAGAGAGAGAGAGAGAGAGAGAGAGAGAGAGAGAGAGATAGAAAGAGAGAGAGAGAGAGAGAGAGAGAGAGTGCGGAAAAAACATGAACCTTGTCCCACCTACACGAGTTGGCTGGATCCGCCACCTTGCGACCAAAGCCCAGAAATATACACTTTGGCAACATTGGTGTGTGGGGGTGATGATGTGGAGAGGCTCGGCTTTCCAAAGAAATAGGGAAATCCAACAATGTGTGCTCCCTGCACTAACTTTTATCTTTCTTGTCCTTCCCTAAAACACACACATCATGTAAAAGCTTGAGGTGGGAGCATAACTCATTCGTGGATCCCCGTGAGAAAGCCCACTTTAGACGGAATTTTGCATTTTATTGGTGTCCAGAAGTATATTTTACGCTTAATTCCACCCTATACATTTTCCTCTAGGTCCACCCCCAGATCAGCGTCCCTCCATGGTCCATGAATTGGCCTTCACAACCCTCTAGACTTAAAGGGAAACCCCTAGATCTGGCAGCAGTATCTGGAACAATATTTGCTCGTTGCTTCTTTGCTTCTGGCAGCTACTATAATGCTGTGCCGCAAGACGTCTGCGACCACCGGCACAGCATACAAGTCATCGTCAGGAGGCAAAAGCCAGTCACGGACAACTGCAGAGTTTTAGTGGACATCGGCCACTATTGTCAATGTCCTTAGTCAATGCAGAGACGACATGTTGCAAAAAATGATTTGCTTATGTCATGGGTGGATTCCAAGAACATCTTGTTAACGTAATATACTCGATACATAGACATTGGCAGAGGTGTAGCTTTCCCAAGATGCTGGTGGGAGCATGCTGTGTGCCTTGTGATGAGCTCAGAAGCTTTTGAAAGAGTGTGAGAGTCAAATTAAAAGAAAACTGCAGTTGAGCAGGGGGGGGGAGGGGGTGAACTATGCGGATATGCATATAAATGTTGTGGGTGCGTATGTACCCACAGATGCGAAGGTGCACAACTTCGTTGTGTGGGTGCACGAGCACCCACGCAGGGATTCCAAGTTACACTCCCGGACATTGACGTTCCATGTCTTGACCAAGCACGCCGCAGGTATTCGTCCTATAATGTATCGCGATGCGTGTGGTCGAGTGGCGAGATAACCAGACTGCTCTCTGGCGGCAGCCATGTTGATGTGTGGTCGCGTGTCAGGTGACCAGCCCACCCTCTGGGGGCAGCCATGTTGGCCTGTGGTCGCGTGGTCAGGTGACCACAGCCGTGCCACCTCCGGGCTGCCAACTGAGACGAACTCCGCGGCGATTTCCCGCGAATCGTTTACTCGGCTGACGGCATAAACACGGCGCGGTGACGGAGCCAGATTAAACACGGCAGGTGGCGGGCGGCCGTTTTTCGGCGGCGCATTGTTTTACCAGACAACACCAGGTGATTCATCACCGCACGAGACCGTCACAACAATGGCGTCCTTGCTGGCACAGGGCCGAACCGGACCTCGCCAACGACCTCCGGCTGACCTCCGGCAACAATATGCTGATAACGCCGTGCAAAGAGAGAGCCAACAGGGCCAACAGGGCATCCATGCTAACTGGGGAATTTTGTCAGCGATATATCTCGGGTCTCACGACGCTTATAGTCAGCAGCTTATGTTTGGTATGAAGCCTATTTCAAGAGCTATCTGCGATATATTGATTTTTTTGTATAGCAGCGGGTCATAAATTTTGTAAGGATGTGAAAGCCTTGAATTTCACGCCGTAAATTTTCTGGACGACGCCAGGTGCAAATATGAGGCATCTTCGGCGGAGAGGTCGCCTGTTGCTGCGTCGGTTAGTTGTATGGTGGGCATGAAGTAAATAATATTGAAGTCATTAGTCTGCTTTGTCTTTCGTTCCTGCTTCTTCTAATAAGTGTCTTATTTTAAATAACTGCAGCATTTTCAAAGCAAAGGGGTTTTGATTCCATAAAGCTTCAGGAAGCGAACAACTCTGATTGATTGCTTGGTAACCAACCAATTTTGTATTTGTAACTCGCGCGTGTATTTAATGCCCTTGAGTTGCAAACATATTAGTAGCAGGTGGAATAACTTTGTATTCATTCTGGTTGCTAGTATACTCTTCAGGGTAAAAAAGCAACATACATGTTTTTTCTTCAATTACCCAGATTTGAGGGCAGAATGGAAAGCATCGATCGAGGTCAAAATTGGAATGTTACGACTGTATACACTACATTGCACATAGTAAAATGTTAATTGGGAAAAAGTGTTAATTTCTCTACGATGATAAATCTATGCGCCGTATTATTCACTTAGTGAATTCACTTAGTGAATCCTTCCCCACTTAGGGAATTTTTCCGCCGAAGACAACTCTCCGAAGAAATGCGCCCCTTTCCCCAATAATACTTACTGTATCCGCCCATGCCAAATGCAACATTGCGGGCTTAAAATTATGAAGTCCGAGTTCGGAATTTAGCACAAACTTCACTTGTTTTAGCAGATGCAGATACACGTGCCGTATTCCGAACACCGCTGTTTGGTTTGGGCAGCACACGGCAAATGGCCTGTGCTGTTTGCCGAACACTATTATACCCAAATGAAGACGGTGTTTAAAGTACTTGAGCCTAATAAAACATGAAAATGTCACGCGCTGAGAGGCTACTGATAACTTGTGCAACGACAGCTACAGTGAAGCCTTGTGATTTTGTGCAATCATGTTTTATTGCGCTCAAATGTGTTAAACATCGTCTTCATTGGGGTAAAAAGTGTTCGGCAAACAACACATGCGATTTTCCGTATGTTCCCCGAACCGAACAGCGGTGTTCTGAATACAGCACGTGTATCTGCATCTGTTAAAACAAGTGAAATGTGTTGAATTCCGAACACGGACTTAAGCATTTTAAGCCCGCAAGGTTGCACCTGGCAAGGGTGGACCCAGTAATTATCATTGGGAAAGGGGCGCAGAAGGAGAAATATACGTCCCTTTGGGTTGGAAAGCCGCTCCTTCAGTAAACTTCAGTGTACCCCTCCCCCACTTAGCGAATTTTTTCCTCCGAAGACAACCCTCCGAGGAAATGCGCCCCTTTCCCAATTGATAATTACTGTATCCGCCCTTGCCAAGTGCGGGCTTAAATTGCTGAAGTCCGTGTTCTGAATTCTACACACACACACACACTTCACTTGTTTTAACAGGTGCAGATACAGGTGCCGTATTCCGAACAGCGCTGTTCGGTACGGGGAGCACACGGCAAATGGCCTGTGTTGATTGCCGAACACTATTGTACCCCATGAAGACGGTGTCTAATGCATTTGAGCCCAATACAACATGATTGCACAAAATCACAAGGCTACACTCTAGCTATCGTCGCACAAGTTATCAGTAGCCGCTAAAGGCGTGACATTTTGAGCTTTGGAAATTGCAACCATGCAGTTGACCAAATCTATAATTCAGTGAAGTATAATAAACAGCTTTGGACAATTTTTAAAGGAGTAGCATGTCATGCAATTCGGTTTGCCATTGTGCTCCATAATTATATGCACACTTCAGACTGTAGTCACTGTGAAGTTATAGCTGGGTAACTCCAGACAGATTGCACAGCAATGGCGGCCGGACGCCCTTGGAGGAAAATGGAAGATGAGTCCAGCATCTGTTCTCATGGTAACCGCAACTTGATAAAACTTGAGACCTGCATTATTCCTCACGATGCCTCGATATAATTAAGCATGAATGTTGAGAAACTTACTAGGTCCATGACATAAATCCGCACAATATAGGTTCTCACTGCTTAAAAGTTGCACGCATTCAAAACATTGAGGCCGATAACTGTCCTTTCGTGAGCAACCTAACGAACGTGTTCTCAAACCGTTTTTTTATCAGTGAATATGCATCGGCGGGCAACGAGTGCAAGGAGGAAATGTAAACGACGGTTCTGTTGTGTATGAATTGTTGAAGTGACTGTTTGCTGCATATCACTTGTCACACCACCATTTAAGCCGCCCAGTGGGTGACAAGATTCCCTGGTACCGTGGAGCCTGAGCCGGGCCAGCTGAGGAATATGCGAGCCTCACTGGCCGATCCAGGGTGAGGGAAACTTGGCGAATGTGCCCCCCCCCCCCCTCCCTCTCTCCTCACTCCCCATGGAGATGTAGCGCCACTCCGACTGGAAAGAAACGTTCCTTCAGAACGCTCGAGTGTACCACCCGCAAAAACTGAACAAGTTTTCCAACCGACCTCAGAGTAAAAAAGGCCCCAGCAGTAAAAATGCGTCTCTGCATAAAGATCTAGTGCACACCCACACCCGCCTCCGAAAAAAAAGTGTACAAAGACCTGTGGCGCCCCTCCGGAGTAATGCCGCCCCTCCAAACAAGTGCCCCTCCGGAGTAATGCCGCCCCTCCAAACAAGTGCCCCTCCGGAGTAATGCCGCCCCTCCAAACAAGTGCCCCTCGCCACTCGATCATGAATTCCTGGATCCGCCCCTGATACGAGACTGCTCTGACCCGGACTGTACGGCCTATCCGGTGGGTGTCGTGTCGTATCGAGTATCGTTTATCCCATAGAACTATAGCATGTGCATATTCGCTGTTGTTTCTCCAAAGTTGAAGAAAGAGGCTGGTCAATTTTTTTTTCATCCCAGAATATTATCTTCTCCGGGCATTATTGTCTCCATTTTCACTGCAAGGTTCAGTGTTGCTGTCTGACAATAATAGAGTGCAGTCATATCGTACCTTAACAAAATTAACTCGGTTTTGTTAGTTTTTGGATCCGGGCTTTCATTTAAGTAACAGTGCACCCAATAGTTATGGAAAGAAACGAAGGTTGCATCTCATACTTTCGGAATCGTTTTGTTAATCTTGCCATTCCAGATACCATTATTCCTACCTTACGAGGAAAACTTAAGTACCTACCCTAATGTCCAGAAGTGCGAATTTTGTTTATATAAAATACCAAAAACAACAGGAATATTATCCCCTACGAATTTAATGTCCCGAAAATTATGTTCCTCAACTCCAGATTTCCGCATCCTAAGTCAAGCCCTAGGACTGTGACTGTAACACCGTCCTGTATTTGCTCTGGTCAAAGCCTTTACAAAGTAATTTTGACTGTGGGCCGCGACCATTGGTAGTTGCGGCACCACCATCCGAGCCAACCTGGCTCCGCCCAACCCCTCCTCCCCCAGTAGTGTTAAAGCAATGAGGGAGGGTCACTGACTGGAGGCCAGGGTGGGTGCACCACGTTGACTGGGGAAGAGGGGAGGAGGAGGAGGAGAGGCACGCCCTTCCCCTCCCCTCTCAGCTAACATGTTAGAGCCGGCAATCTGGCTTCGTTCCACGTGTTACTTATGATCCCATTGCTTCTGCTTATTATTTTAAAATAAAAATGAAAGTCCCCAAATTATCAGTACCACAATGAGTTTCTGATCACAAGGACCAGGCTAAGATTATTATCATCAAGTTTGATGGCCTGCAACTTGTCCTCTCAAAGTATAGGACTCGAAAGCGCAAATCCAACTGTGGGTCTTTCTCGAGGCGTACTATCCTCCATTCCTTCCTGCCGCCTGCCTTCTGTGGGTTCTGCTATGGCTACACACTATCCTCCACTCCTTCCTGCCACCTGCCTTCTGTGGGTTCTTCTATGGCTACGTGGTCATTGGCTGCTGAGCAACTACTAAGTCATCCGTCCTCTGGATAGGATCGAACTCTTGCCGGCTGTCTGTCAGTTGTCTGCCAGCTGTCTGGCTAGCTTCCCAGCTGTCTGTCTGGCTGGCTGTCAACAGCTGAGGAGTTGTTGTGACGATCACTAGTGTTATTGTAGCCGAGGGAGGAAATTTCGGTACAGCAACAGTCTAATTGAAGCCTCTGAATGTCATAGCGTTGACATTATAACGCTGACGTTATGATGTGGACGTTATGACGTTGATGATACAACGCTGATGTTATAGCGCTGACGTTAGGATGTGGACGTTATGACGTTGATGATACAACGCTGATGTTATAGCGTTGACGTTATGTCGTTGACATTATAACGTTAACATTGCAGCGCTGACGTTATGTTGTTCAGTTATAGTACTAAGGTTATGGCGCCAACATCGGCAACTGACTAACATGCCGGCATGACCATGACGTACGTCAGACCGTGGCTTGGTCATGATATATGTCAGACCATGCATGGCCACGATATATGACTATAGCATGACCATGACAGATGTCAGACCATGGCATGGCCATGACATATGTTAGACTATGGCATGGCCATGACCGATGTCAGACCGTAGCATGGCCATGACGGACGAGACACTTCATCATACCCGTGGATGAGGTCGTTTAATAAGGTCGTGACTACGGCCGATAAGATTTGCCATCACGTCTCTGGAAGAAGCCGTTTGGCACATCATCCGGTGGCGAGAGCTGGCAGACAGCCGGCAAGAGTTCGCTCCTATCAAGAGGACGGTTGACTTAGTTGTTGCTCAGTAGCCAATGATCACGTAGCCATAGCAGAACCAACTGCGCTGTCTGTCGTCTGTTGTTTGTCGTCTGTTGTCTGTTGTCTGTTTTACGCAGCAGGTTCTGCCGGGACTGTACGGATACCCTAGCTTGACTGCAAGGGCGGGACGTACGGATACCACTGCCGCAGCAGGTCCTGCCTATACCTTAGCTTCGCAGCAGGTCCTGCCGGGACTGTACGGATACCTTAGCTTGACTGCCGCAGCAGGTCCTGCCGGGACTGTACGGATACCTTAGCTTGACTGCCGCAGCAGGTCCTGCCGGGACTGTACGGACGCTGAACGGATGCCTTGCCAGGCCAGCGTCGGTTATCAGGCGGAGGTTACACAGAACAGGGTATCCGTATCCCACCCAGGAGGAATCGCTGAACAGAACCCTTCCAAGGACCCTGGGCGGGTACCTCTCAAGATCCTCCCTGAGTTTGCCCTCACAGAAGGTATCGCTGAACGGAGCCCTACCAAGGACCCTGGGCAGGTACCTATCAAGACCCTCCCTGGGATTGCTGGTGAGGTCCACTCGGAACCAATCCATGGATCATCTCTGGAAAAAGTATGCTTTGCAAGGAAGTTAGTGTAAATGCAATGCAAACGTTGGGAAGAACTAATTAAACTTCAAAACCGAAGTGTTGCATTCTACGTTGCATTTTGGCTGTGAGAGGGCTATTCTTGCTGTTGGATCCCGGGATGGATCCACCTATGGTCATGACCTACAGCAGTTGATACACCCTAAAACCCAATTACCTGGCACCCAAACCGTTCGAATTACATTCCACTCAATAATAACAATTGTTTTATGAAACATTTTAGCGTGATTGAAAAGAGACCTTTATGCCGGCAGCAGCGGAGATAAGATTGGCGCCACAGGTGTACCAGATGGCGGGCGATAACCTGCCTGATGCAGGCAGTTCACGCACACTGATATTGTTGGCGCCACTTCCGTCGGAGGTCGTTTTTGGCGCGCCCGCCGCCATCCGCGGCGCCGACAGCCGATTTGGCGGGAAGCCAGCGCGCCGCCCTCGCGTCCGCGCGTGACCCAGTGACCCGCCGCGGCGGCCCTAACAAATCAGCTGATTGCAGTTCCGGACCTCACAGTGGGCGGGACGTACATTTCCTCGCTTTGGCAGCTTCCTCGTCTGGCCGCCAGATCTAGCGGGGCAGTTCCACGACAGATCGACGGGGGTAACACCACGTATCTCAGAGTTGTCTGTAAATACGTCTACGGCATTACCTAATGTTCCGATTCGAACTGTGTAACTTTCAGCTCAATCGGATTGACAGTCATTAAATTATTGCCTCGACCATTTTCGTGTGGTTTCCGTACATGGCTGTTTTTTCGGCTTATACGTCGAGGAAAATAATTTATGTAATCGAAAAGTGGGTATTACCGAGTTGGCATTGCACTTAATAATATTTATCGCTGGATTGATTTTTTACCCCGTGACATCGTGACCGAAGGTCGCCTGACATAATCTTACACGATGGCAGCGAAAATATTGTCTTCTTTTCGAATTAGCTTCGTTAAGTTGTCTTTGTACGTGTACCTTTTTTGGAAATAGGCATTTTCTATCAATTCATTGTTTTGACCCTTTGTCGCGCTCGTTTTTGTCGGATCGACCTCCAAACCGGTGTGCATGAATTGATTTCGCATTTCCGACTTGTGATCAAAATTATCAATAGCACGTGACAGGGCATCATGCGGCTTGTGGAATAACTTTAGCCGCGCAAGTATTATTTTCAGACTTCAAGCTCCTTTTAGTGACAGATTTTACAGCGGCTCAATGTATTGTAGGAACTCCTCTCGCCACGCAACACTCACTATAATTGCTACTCTATGTTAACAACTAATATGCACATGCATGCTGCATAACAGCTGGCATAACTACAATGACCACCAATTCAGTATGCTACATCTTGTATGTACACTCTCACATTGCGCCCTGAGCTTCCCGACACTTCAGACGCTGTCATGGTACGCAGATCGACGGGAAAATACCTGTGCAAGCCTTTAGCCCCTTCCACAGGGGCTAAAGACTTAGAGAAGCGTCGCCTTTAGTGCCTCGGTTACCTCCGACACTATGTCCTTGCTAACAAAGGTAAAAGGGAGGACTGAAATAAACTTATTGGCAAGAAATTCGACCCTTGTCTGTGTCCAACGAATTGGTTGCGGTATGAAGGGGTCAGAATTTGATCATCCATAGCCCTCTTGGCCGTCCTTTCAATGTCATCGCGGGCATTCCTCTCATGCGATGCCGCAAAAAGTACCAATCACAGTTCAAGACAAATTATTGGTGGTGAAAGCAAATGTTCGAGAAGTTAAGTCAGTTTTCATGTTGAGCCACACATCCGTGCGAAAAGTAATGCGTTGTGCCCAAGCCTGGTATACGCAGCTTCTGGGTCGGGACCAGATACTCCCAGGAACATGCACCATGCCTGCATTATGCTTTACAGCGTCGGGTATGAAGTATAAGCTTTGGCGGCGTGCTGTGGCGCCCTCCCGCCAAAAGGCGACACACAGGTGCACTGTGGCTTGGGGCATCCCAATGGAAGCCCTGGGTTTGATCTTGTACAATGAACAAGTCATTTTCGGAGAAATCGCCTAAACTACCACGTCTCCCGGATTAACTGAATCCGTAAGATCGCTAAAAGCCTGGCTTTGGATTTTTAACTATAATGTTGTTCGGGTAACCGAACTGTGCTTTGGCTTAGCATGACGAAATATTCTCACGAATTAATCCACTAATCAGCGTGCACCGGTCAGTACTGTCCCAATGTTTTCACAGATCTCCTCATGCAATTTCATCTCATCCTATTCATGTTCCATCATATCCAAAAAATATATCACAGCTTTCTCTACTGGACAGCTATCGCATCTCCGCAGCATGCATTTTGGCTATCTGTGCTGTACACAGCATGATCAATGAGGTCATGATAAGTAAACGCCTTGATGCCCAGAGAGCCAATCATTAATGTTTCGTTTGGGTGGTAAGCGTATCCGCACACACTGCGAGTGCCGCTGCTGCCAGCGAGCACGCTGTGTGTAGGACGCAGGGACGGTACACGGCACGCTGTGTGTAGGACGCAGGGACGGTACACGGCACGCTGTGTGTAGGACGCAGGGACGGTACACGGCACGCTGTGTGTAGGACGCAGGGACGGTACACGGCACGCTGTGTGTAGGACGCAGGGACGGTACACGGCACGCTGTGTGTAGGACGCAGGGACGGTACACGGCACGCTGTGTGTAGGACGCAGGGACGGTACACGGCACGCTGTGTGTAGGACGCAGGGACGCTACACGGCACGCTGTGTGTAGGACGCAGGGACGGTACACGGCACGCTGTGTGTAGGACGCAGGGACGGTACACGGCACGCTGTGTGTAGGACGCAGGGACGGTACACGGCACGCTGTGTGTAGGACGCAGGGACGGTACACGGCATGCTGTGTGTAGGACGCAGGGGCGGTACACGGCACGCTGTGTGTAGGACGCAGGACGGTACACGGCACGCTGTGTGCAGGACGCAGGACGGTACACGGCACGCTGTGTGTAGGACGCAGGACGGTACACGGCACGCTGTGTGTAGGACGCAGGGACGGTACACGGCACGCTGTGTGTAGGACGCAGGGACGGTACACGGCACGCTGTGTGTAGGACGCAGGGACGGTACACGGAACGCTGTGTGTAGGACGCAGGGACGGTACACGGCATGCTGTGTGTAGGACGCAGGGGCGGTACACGGCACGCTGTGTGTAGGACGCAGGGACGGTACACGGCACGCTGTGTGCAGGACGCAGGGACGGTACACGGCACGCTGTGTGTAGGACGCAGGGACGGTACACGGCACGCTGTGTGTAGGACGCAGGGACGGTACACGGCACGCTGTGTGTAGGACGCAGGGACGGTACACGGCACGCTGTGTGTAGGACGCAGGGACGGTACACGGCACGCTGTGTGTAGGACGCAGGGACGGTACACGGCACGCTGTGTGTAGGACGCAGGGACGGTACACGGCACGCTGTGTGTAGGACGCAGGGACGGTACACGGCACGCGGTACATTGGCTTTATGGCGCTTTGTGGGTCTAGCCAGCAATCTCTCATGATCGGAACTGAACAAATCCACACCCAGGTGGCGACGCCTGATAATCAGCCGGCCACCACGGCACACGAAGCACACATCACACTGAGTCACCACGACACACGGAGCACACATCACACGGAGCACACATCACACGGAGCACATCACACGGAGCACACATCACACGGAGCACACATCACACGGATCCATCACGGCACACGGAGCACACATCACACGGAGCACACATCACACGGAGCACACATCACACGGAGCACACATCACACGGAGCACACATCACACGGAGCATACATCACACGGAGCACACATCACACGGAGCATACATCACACGGAGCATACATCACACGGAGCACACATCACACGGAGCCACCACGGCACACGGAGCACACATCACACGGAGCAACAAATACGACAGCGCGTCTCTGGTCTCCTAATCCACGTACCTCGTGGCTCCATTTTCACCACGGCTGTCAAGCAGGTTTAAATGTTAGCGTCACCTTGTCATAGGTAACAAAGGCAAGCAGCACGTGAATAATATCCTTATAGCACAGCACATGTAAGCATCCTTGAGAACAGTGTGTTGGGTGATGTACCGCATGGACTAGCCAAGATGCAATAGTTAAGATATACTTGTGCAGCTCATCAATATGTGTACATGCCCTACGTTTATCTCGCCCTTGGCCAGGTCGGGTGACAGCACACAGACTTGACCAAATTGGCTTGCAACTTTACTGGAAGTTGCAACTTTACTGCAACTCTTGATACCCTTTTACCTTCACGTGAAAATAATCTGGAATGGAATGTTAACTGCGGTTAACAAATAGGTACTCTGGCAACCACCAAAAACATAATATGGACACAGGGGACAAGCAGAAAAGCAAGACATGTATAGAAAATACCTATCTCCAAAAAAGTTCCCTACACGGAGATACCTTATCAAAGCTTATTGTGAAACATACATTTTCCCCGCCATCATGCCAAGGTCAGATCAGTCACATAAGGTCAAGATGTCACGGCAGATGTCAAGATGTCACCAAAGTTTGAGAACAAAATCCAAACTAGCTAAGATATTCCTCAGTTCAATGGCAACCTGAAAATGTTGCGTTGGTATTGGTATACGGGCGTGACGTATCCAGTGGTATATCACGTGGTATACCCAGATCTCAGCAGGTCAGCCACCGGCGGCGGCTCTACGACATAGCGGCTGGATCAGGATGCCAGGCACTGCGGATCTGGGGGGGGGGGGGGTGGGGGCACAGGAATCGCGCCACCCAAGAGGCCAATTTGTGAAGAAATTTTGTACCAAAACGGCATTTGCTCGAAATTGTAAAACGTCTTATTAGAACCGACGAGTGTTAGCTGATCAGATCTGAAGTTTTTAGAACTTGTAGATTGTAAAAATCCCACTCCCCAATCGATCCAAAACCAGGCTCCTGCATCCTCCCCTGATGCCAGGATAGGGCGGCAAATTTCAGACAACGTAAACACGCACATGGTAAGTTCCTTTTATGGTAGCGCAATAATGATGCATGAGGCAGTCAATGCTTCATCAATGTGTGAAGTCCATGTTGATGCTTCGTTATGGTAGCGCAATCATGATGGTGCAGTCGATGCTTGATCGATGCTTGCTGTCGATGTTGAAGCTTCGCACTTCCATGACCTTTAGCATTTGCTTTGCTTCTCTCAGATGTCACATTTTCTCAGTTCTCGACTCTCAAGCCGCGCGTTCGTGCGGGGTTTCCCCGCGAACTTCATTTCCGCACCTGACCATGTACAAAGCGCCGCCAGTTGAGCCAGCGCACGCACCGAGGACCGTGGGAAAGCGCTGGCTGGTCGCGCCAAAACGGGCCATTTGCGTGCAGGTAACTGGCGGCGCGAGGTCAGCGCTTCTGACCGCACCACCGCACAGCACAGCAGTGTGTCGCCACAGCAGGTCACGACACGGCCTGCTGTGGGTCGGCTTCTGACCGCACCACATCACTGCACAGCATAATGTGTCGCCACAGCAGGTCACGACACGGCCTGCTGTGGGCCGGCTTCTCACCGTACTACCCTTTGCACGCAACTGCAGCTTTTCAACGAGTTTTTTTTGCAGCCGATGGCACCCTTCAGAGTAGAAAGGCTCTTTCGTTTTCTTAGAAAGGCCAGAGTAGAATTTTCTGATGTTCGAATCGATTCGATGGAGCCTCTTTGCGACTTCTCTGGGTAGAGTTATTTTTTGTAAGACCCCTGCACGATATTTTTGGGCCCCAGTACGATTATTCGGGCTCCAGGCGCATTTTTGCCGTGCCCCAATGGGCTTCTTTTCCGGGACCATACTCGTTTTCTTTGGTGGGGGGGGGTCTTTGACCCAATTTTGTGGCCGCAGAGTGACATTCCTTGTAGGAACTGATGTTTGGGAAGCCAGCTGCGACTTGAGGGGCTCCAACGCGATATTTTGGGCCGAAAGGTTCAGCGTGATTTCCAGGGCCTGTCTTTTTTGGCCTCATCGTGATTTTCAAGGACCCGGCACGACTTTTCTAGGCCCACAGCGTGATTTTCTGGGGCCAAGGTGCGAATACTTGAGGCCCCCGGCGTGATTTCCAGGGGCCCCGGCCCGACCTTTTGAGGCCCCAGCGTGATTTTTTGGGCACGGCGCGACTTTTTGCGGGGCCCAGGTGTTACTATTTGGGGACCCGAACAATATTTTCTGAGCCCCGGTCCCACTTTTTGGATCCCCAGCTTCATTTTAGAGGCCAAGATCTACTTCTGGAACCCCAATGTGGTTATCTAGGCCTCGGTGCGGTTTGGGGCCCAGCATCATTTCCAGGGGCCACTGCGCGACTTCTTGGGCCCACAATGCGATTTGTATGGGCCCTCATTGTGATTTTTAAGGCCCCCATTGTGTTTTTCAGGGGCCCCGGTGAAATTTTTTTGGAGGCCCTAGCTAGATTTGTATGGAGCCTGGCACATTTTTCCCGAACCCGGGCGCGATTCTTGGGGTCCCACACCTTTCAGGGGCGGAAACTTCCCCCAATGCCCCCTTCGGTACGCCACTGCCTCCAATTATATCCTAAAATTCTACAATATTCCTCTGCATGTCCGTTCCATATGTGCATCCGGTCCCACCATGGATTTCATTTCGATCAGTATCCAAGTTATTTTCACTTTATGCATCAATCAACCGGTACATCAGGCATGCAAGCATGCAGCATGCGGGAAGGTATAGTATTTCCACATATGGAGGGTCCAATTTCGAGCTTCAGAACTTCATCGTATTAATACAGTGGACAGTAAAAATACGAAATCACAGCACAGCGTAGGACCAGGCATATCGATGATGTAACGGTCAGAAGCCGACACCACAACACATTATAGGACCAGGCGTACCGATGATATGACAGTCAGAAGCCGACATCACAGAACGCCATAGTGTGTGGTCTGTCGGTGCTATAATCGGATATTTTCTACAAACTCACGGATTAGGCATAAAGGAACTTCCCGCGGATCACGCACAAAACGCACCGATCAGGCGTCCAAGCTGAAATAAACCAAATCGTCCTGTAAACAATGTAAACAAACGATGAACTGAAACACCGTGTGGACGATTTGGTTAATTTCAACATGGACGCGAAGTCCGTGCGCTTTACGTGCGTGATCCGTGAGAATGTACAAAATATCAAATTATAACATCGATACACCACATCCTATGCCGTGCTGTTACGTCGGTACGATGAACCACGAGCAAACTAGTGATGAACACATCAATGCTGAACCACGAAAGACATTCTTTGAGCACACACTCGCACACACTCGAGGCCTGTACTAGCTCACCGAGGTTTTTTCAGTGCACTGGTAGTTGAAGTCGTCTCCGGAGTGATGTCATACACTTCCTTTGCCAAAAACCACAAAGTGGACCGCACGCACCGCGACTGCTGGTGATCGGACACGAAATGTGCCATACCGTAATGTGCCAATGTGCGTCGCTATTTCTTCCACCGACTCTCCCTCAGCAGCGACGGTACGCTCGACGCTGACGGAGATAGAATCGCCGTGATCGAGCGGGACGGGCCTCAGGCAGCAGCGGTCCGCCGCTGCTGTCCTGGATGATCTTCGCCTCCTCGCCGAGAAGGCATAGCAGTACAGGCGTCGCCTCGTCCGAGCAATCAAGCGATTTGCATTCAATCTTACCATGGACGATATGGAGGAACAAATTATCACTATTAATGTTAACCATATGTCAGTGCGTTGGAAGAAGAAAAATAATCCGAGCACGGATGCATCCGCGACACTGTGATAAGCCGAACATTGACCAGAGGGAGACATTGAATACCCCGTTTTCTACATTGAGATAAGCCGAGCTAAAAATCGAAAATATTGAGAATATCTAAATACACACAGGTATGTGATGTGTCAAAATTTCCATGTTCTCCAAGTACACAAAGTTATGTGATGTGTCAGAATTTAACAATATGGATATTTCCAGTGTGAAACGAATCTTAAGAACTCATGCTACAGCATAGCAAGGCAAATCCAGGAATTTCCATGGGATGAGGGGGAGGGCAACCGTTTGCAGGGCTCCCATTACCTCGAAGAAGCGCCACTGCCGAAGTCCCACGTCTTTGGCTGCAATTTGCGGATGGGTGCACTCGAGCCTTCCCGGAGTGGTGCATTTTCTTCGAAGGAGTGCCTTTCTACACACTATACGAACAATATGTCAAAAAGGCATCCCTGACACACTGAGTTCACTCGAGTTCACTGAGTTCACTCGAGCATCGAGCATCATCCACATCGAGCATCATTCACATCGAGCATAATCGAGCGTCATCCGCTGAGTTCACTTGAGCATCCCCAAACGTGCGCTTTTCGCGGTCAGATAAATGCTACCTTTCCATGGGCGGGGAGATGTGCACATGCTACCTCAGCACCCGACGTGTCAGCTCCCGCGACCAATCGGAGTGACAGGTTAGGCGACGCTTTATGACCCTGCGGTTGAATGCATCCAAAAGGACTGCAAATTCTTCTGCTACATGTGCATCACACATGGCAAGGACTGTCTCAAACCGGTGTATCTGCCAGAGACGCGTTCTGCTACTAAACTGCCGGTACTGGCCCTGGGGACTGGACAGTCTGTGAGGCGGTGGTTACTGGTGGTTTTACGACACGTCGACCGTTGAGTCATGTGGCGTCGCCAATCTCTCACGCCGATTGGCCGCGGGCGAAGAGTAGCGACAGGTAATACTCGAAACCACAATCTTCCGATTGTGAGACGGGCGACTTACCCCTAGACTACTCGTCCCCATACAGTCTATCAGGGTGAGCAGCCTCCTACCCAGCCAAACCGGCGGTACCGGCCTTGAGGACTACACAGTCTGTCAGGGTGGGCAGCCTCCTACCCCGCCAAACCGGCGGTACCGGCCTTGAGGACTACACAGTCTGTCAGGGTGGGCAGCCTCCTACCCCGCCAAACCGGCGGTACCGGCCTTGAGGACTACACAGTCTGTCAGGATGAGCAGCCTCCTACCCCGCCAAACCGGCGGTACCGGCCTTGAGGACTACACAGTCTGTCAGGGTGGGCAGCCTCCTACCCCGCCAAACCGGCGGTACCGGCCTTGAGGACTACACAGTCTGTCAGGGTGAGCAGCCTCCTACCCCGCCAAACCGGCGGTACCGGCCCTGAGGACTACACAGTCTGTCAGGGTGAGCAGCCTCCTACCCCGCCAAACCGGCGGTACCGGCCCTGAGGACTACACAGTCTGTCAGGGTGGGCAGCCTCCTACCCCGTCAAACCGGCGGTACCGGCCTTGAGGACTACACAGTCTGTCAGGGTGAGCAGCCTCCTACCCCGCCAAACTGGCGGTACCGGCCCTGAGGACTGCACAGTCTGTCAGGGTGAGCAGCCTCCACCCCGCCAAACCGGCGGTACCGGCCTAGACACACAGTCTGTCAGGGTGAGCAGCCTCCTACCCCGCCAAACCGGCGGTACCGGCCCTGATGACTACACAGTCTGTCAGGGTGAGCAGCCTCCTACCCCGCCAAACCGGCGGTACCGGCCCTGAGGACTACACAGTCTGTCAGGGTGGGCGGCTTCATACCCAGCCAAACCGGCGGCACGAGCCCTTAGAGTTGCAGTGATGCATGAATAAGCAAGAGTGGTGATCATGCTTCTGAAGTATAATCTGTCACTAGCATGTCAGGAAGTACCCCACAAATTGCTTACATTCGTGGCTGATGAGTAAGCTTGGCCAACCACTCCACATTAGCAGATACTTTAAACACGGCGCGGATGACAAACTCGCCGCGGTGGTGACAGCCGCGGCGCGCCACAATGCCTCGCTCACCTCATTCTGCCGTCATCACATCCGGTCACGTGACCGGCACACGTGGTCACGTGACCGGCTGTGGCGGGAAGCGCCGCCAGAGGCGGCCGGCTACACGGCCGAAACGTGATCCGGGGAGGAGGGTCGTGTGTCCCCTGCGTGGTGGTGCCGGGCAGGCCGACGGTGACCTGACCTGACCTGACCGTGACCTGGCGGCCGCGTCTAGTGCACTGGTGAGTACACCGGGTTCCGATTTATGGAATTAATTGTTGGGAGCCGAAACATTGCATTGGACCAGAGAAACATTTTCGTCACAGGTCGGCCGCCTATGTTGGCCGTCCACAGGATCCCATGTTGAATTACGAAAACAATAGTGGAGAGAGCCGGGAGCCAAGGAGCACCAGCCGGTCCCCATGATGAGGACTTTGCAGCGTATGTTGATGAGCTGAACATGGACGGCGTAGGGATACTTATGTGAATGTATGACTAATGATTCATGTTTCCAAAATTAGTATCCAAACAAGCAAAGACCCGCCTGCTTCGCTGAGCGAGATATTATAGTTGGTGTTAGTTTCATGTTGATCGGTCTAATGGTCCGACCGCCATGCCGATTTAAATGGAGCCGTTTGCATTGCTCCATTTGCTTGCTCGGAATATTTGTCTTTATAAAAAAAATATTTCCAGCGGCAGTGTGGCTGCCGCGATAGCTCGCACGGCCTTATTGTTTCTAACTGAATAAATATCGTTCACCACGGCGATCGACCGATGCATATTGGAGCGCAAAAAGACGGAGAAAAGTGTCGTCTGGTAACGGTTGCGAGCGTCGACGATTCCAACCAAATTATTTGGGATACGAAAATTCCGAAGGAACTCTGAGCATCACAAAGAGTGGCGCTATCCGCGCATATCACTTTTGCCGCGAAATGTCATCCGACAGTGGTGCGGAGACAGTGGAAAGCGGAGCCTTTTCCACGGTGTGCGGTGTGCGGACCGAAACAAGTGCAGGCCGTGTCACGATGACGGCGCCCGCACACACTGCAGCCACTGATGATCTATGGGAAAAGTGTAGCCGGTACAAATGTTTACCGCGCTTCCGCCCTCGACAGCCTTTTGCATGGCACAGTCCGTCGATTGATCATTTCACTCACCCCTAGTGTATTGCTATGCTTCGTCGATAAAGTGCAAAATTGGGCACAATCTTCGCCTCACGACCCCACGCCGTCTTATCCTCTCAAATCCAGCGGGTTACCTCTGGCTCCCCGGCCCCTCCCCATCTCGCCCCTTCTCACACACAATCTCGCCCTAAATACCTGGGGGAAATGGGCCGCCTATTGTACAAATTTAACCCAAGGTTTGGTGATGGCCACAAACGCTCGGCGACTGGCTAGGAAACTATTGACAATCACATTTAGACTCATATCAACGCTGTACACTCGTACACCCTGGGCATCGTACATTCTGTCCGGCAGAGTTCCCACATTTGTTACTCCAGCTCATCTGCGCCCAGGTTGCCAGGCCTGTGCCGCCTCTGGCACACCACCGGACGGCCTCTGGCACCGAAGCTGCGCCGGTGTTGTCGCCTACCAGCGTACGTTGTGCTAACCCTCACCGGGTGGGAGGGGAGGCGAGACAGCAGAACAGCAGCCCACTGTTTATTGTCGTGGTTTGCGGTGCGAGTTGGCAGCCCACTGTTTATTGTTGTGGTTTGCGGTGCGAGTTGGCAGCCCTCCCGCGTGCCAAGGCATGGCCTGTATGGCAGCATTGGGTTGGTTCTTGCGCTGCTATGGACACACACGTGGTAGTGGAGGATTTATACCAAAAGTTTCGGGGACTAAGAATGCTGTGCTGGACTACAGACACCGCACACCGTGATATCATGAAGCAAATTATTTAGCTATGACACGTGTGTGGCCTTGTTGCCTTCTCCGAACGAAGTGAAAATAGGAGTTTTAAAAAGTCACGAGGTCAGTGAAATGTCACGAGGTCACGCGGTCATGTTGACTTCACAAAACCACCCTTATTTGCATTGCATTAGGCAGAACTCCCCTTGCAAATGATATATAGGTTTGACAAACTAATTGCTACCACTAAAAAGATGAAAAGGATTTTCTATATGAATTTCGTGACTTCAAAATGTTACGAAGCCTGTATATCGTGACCTCTTTAACCTATAAATCAAAACATCTCAGAATCGTAATCTAGGCCGTAGCTACCCACGACCCGGATTACGGTTCTGAGATGCACCCGTTTTATCCAAGTCGGAGGTGGTGTGTACGATTTGGGGTCTACCTCGGCGATTTGGCCTGTAATTGCTCACATTCTCCTGATACTTAGCTGACTTTCCACCCTTCCATTTACCCCGTGTTTCCCTACCTATGATGTATTGCCTCGCGATCAGTAGTAGAAAGTTCACGATGCCAGTTCTACCTACACTTACCCCGTGTTTCCCTACCTATGATGTATTGCCTCGCAATCAAAGAAATCCAGTTCTACCTACACTTACCCCGTGTTTCCCTACCTATGATGTATTGCCTCGCGATCAGTAGTAGAAAGTTCACGATGCCAGTTCTACCTACACTTACCCCGTATTTCCCTACCTATGATGTATTGCCTCGCAATCAATAGTAGAAAGGTCACGATGCCAGTTCTGCCTACACTTCCAAACAGTATGCACTCTATGCACTGGCGGATCTAGCCCACCGGTTTGGGGGGGGGCAACATTCGGTTTTCGGCGTCAGGCCCCCCCCCCCCCCCCCCCCCAGTGGTGTACTTAGGAATTGCATCAGAGGATGGGTCGAAGGGATTTGGAGGGTGCCCATACTCGCACTATTTTTTGGTTAAAAGCATCGGATTTCTACTAATATTTGTCAAATGGACCCATTTTTTACAATAATAATTAATGACAACATAATTTCCTGTGTAGGGACCCCAGCCTTACCTCCACCGCTTCTAAGTTACGGTATTTTTGTTCTTGTTTACCAAAACGTTCATGTTCACGTTCAACGTCTTGTACCACGTCAACGTTCGTGCACGTGTACACACTGGCAGATCCGATTTTGTCAACTCTTGCTGTAAGCAGAACTTGAGCAGTGCTCCTAAAGTTCTGCTCAAGTTCTCTATGCTCATAGAACCCTCGATGCGTGTCAGAATGTACTATGCTACCATATTGGCTTCCAAACAATTATAAAAAATACCTTTAAAATTGGAGATTCTTTCATCCAGACGATATTTTTTAACCTCGGCAAAGGTTACTGCATTTTCATTCAGTTTACTTCTGTTGGTTTCGGGGGCCAAAAGACACTATGCCCCCCTTTTAAGCGCTTCGGGGGAGCCATGGCCGGAATGGCCCCTCCCTGGATCCGCTAGTGAATGTAGCCTGTCTCTTCATCTTAGCAACCCCAACACCAACATACGAAACATGCTGCTCAACTGGGCTCAACTGGTCACTCGCACAAAACATCCTGTTCAAATTCCGCTTTCGAAATCTGGCTCACTGGGTCCGCTTGCCCGTTACTGGCTAAACAAACTTCATGAACCTATCTGACGAAGGAATAATGAAACTGCTGATTTCGTCATCTCTTGCTGTAAGCAGAACTTCAACAGCATAGAACCCTCGATGCGTCAGAATCTACTATGCTACCATATTGGACTTCCAAACAATCATAACAAAATACCTTTAAAATTGGAGATTATTTCACCCGGAAAGCTATTTGTTAACCTCAGCAAAGGTTACTGCATTTTAATTTAGTTTACTTTTATTGGTTTTTTTTTTGGGGGGGGGGAAAAGACACTATGCCCCCCCCCCTTTGAAGCGCTTGGGGGGCATGGCCGGAATGCCCCCCCTGGATCCGCCAGTGACTCTATGCGCTATGCTATTCGGATAGATTCGGATTATTTGCATATAGAATATATCATTGCTTCTGTCGCACTCGTTTTGCGCCCAGCATATGCTCCGCAAAATCGATCCATTTTCCATGACTTCCCAAAACCACGCTGCAGAGAATGTCGTAACGGACACTGCTTCGGAATGCGCACCCGGAGCTTCTCTGGCTCCTCTCGCTCTGGCTCCTACATAGCACGAAACTGGACCAGTTTATTTGAAGTGAAAAAGCTACCTTCTTCTCCGCTCTCGCACGACACACACGCATAGGCTATTTTCCAATAGGTAGGTGGGGACCGATGGAATTTGGTGATAAAAACAAAATGACGGCTACCCTTTAGATTAGTCTTCGCTTTTACCATCGGGATTTCCGAGTAGCTTGGCTTTTCTTCCTTCTCGTTTTACCAGGCTTTAACTTTAACATTCACCTACGCATCCAAGGATGTCCACGGCTGGCGCTGGACGACCGGGCTTCGTCAAAACACACCAGGACTCAGGGTGGTCTGAGGCTGTGAAAGGTACAGGCACCCTGAAAAATCAAAATGAGGGTTTAGTTGGTCTATGTCAAAGTGCGTGACTGGAATTCCCCCTCGGATCCGCCATCAATGCTCCAACAGCTGGATTACATTGGTATCGTCCAAGCACAAATGACCCCCCCCCCCCCGCTGACCCAGCTCAGCTAACCACCTGACTGGATGCAAAACTGCCGCTGTTCACGGAATATGTTTGGTGTTCACGGAATATCCGTTTGACACGTGCTCAACGCTCAAACGTCCGGGCTCGCGCCGTTTGACACGTGACACAGATCGGCGCTCCGCCCGGACAATAACTGTCGCCGCGTCCGTGCTGCGTGACGCCGGCCGCGTATCTGGCGGTGCGAGCTGGTGATCAGCCAGGACAGCAACACCGCGCTCGTACACCGCCTTCGAACGCTCGTCCACCGCCTTCGTACGCTCGTCCACCGCCTTCGTACGCTCGTCCACCGCCTTCGTACGCTCGTCCACCGCCTTCGTACGCTCGTACACCGCCTTCGTACGCTCAGCCAGCGCCTTCGTACGCTCGTACACCGCCTTCGTACGCTCGTCCACCGCCTTCGTACGCTCGTCCACCGCCTTCGTACGCTCGTACACCGCCTTCGTACGCTCGTACACCGCCTTCGTACGCTCGTACACCGCCTTCGTACGCTCAGCCACCGCCGTCGTACGCTCGTCCACCGCCTTCGTACGCTCGTCCACCGCCTTCGTACGCTCGTCCACCGCCTTCGTACGCTCGTACACCGCCTTCGTACGCTCGTCCACCGCCTTCGTACGCTCGTCCACCGCCTTCGTACGCTCGTACACCGCCTTCGTACGCTCAGCCAGCGCCTTCGTACGCTCGTACACCGCCTTCGTACGCTCGTCCACCGCCTTCGTACGCTCGTCCACCGCCTTCGTACGCTCGTACACCGCCTTCGAACGCTCGTCCACCGCCTTCGTACGCTCGTCCACCGTCTTCGAACGCTCGTCCACCGCCTTCGTACGCTCGTCCACCGCCTCCGTACGCTCGTACACCGCCTTCGTACGCTCGTACACCGCCTTCGTACGCTCGTACACCGCCTTCGTACGCTCGTCCACCGCCTTCGTACGCTCGTCCACCGCCTTCGTACGCTCGTACACCGCCTTCGAACGCTCGTCCACCGCCTTCGTACGCTCGTCCACCGCCTTCGTACGCTCGTCCACCGCCTTCGTACGCTCGTCCACCGCCTTCGTACGCTCGTCCACCGCCTTCGTACGCTCGTCCACCGCCTTCGTACGCTCGTACACCGCCTTTGTACGCTCGTACACCGCCTTCGTACGCTCGTCCACCGCCTTCGTACGCTCGTCCACCGCCTTCGTACGCTCGTCCACCGCCTTCGTACGCTCGTCCACCGCCTTCGTACGCTCGTACACCGCCTTCGTACGCTCAGCCACCGCCTTCGTACGCTCAGCCACCGCCTTCGTACGCTCGTCCACCGCCTTCGTACGCTCGTACACCGCCTTCGTACGTTCGTACACCGCCTTCGTACGCTCAGCCACCGCCTTCGTACGCTCAGCCACCGCCTTCGTACGCTCGTCCACCGCCTTCGTACGGTCGTACACCGCCCTTCGTACGCTCGTCCACCGCCTTCGTACGCTCAGCCAGCGCCTTCGTACGCTCGTTTCCGCCTTCGCAGAAGTTCCAGCGAGATATAACATTGGACATAGTAGTTTCACACATATGTGTTTAGGCATCTGTATATTTTTTTAAGAAAAGTGCCCCTACGATATATATATTACCCGTGAAGTTAAATTCGGCCTTGCGAAGGAATGGATTCATTTTTCAAGCCCCTTTTGATATATAGAATGTAAAAGCAGCAATAATCGATTCTCTAACTGAACGATAATAACATGAGCTGCGGTCGTATCTGTACAGTATCGGGAACCTCTTTTCAAGCTTCTAATCCTGGGAATCGCCTGGGAAAAAGGGAAATTGTTGCTCTCGTGTGGATCAGCGCCTATGAAGGTGCAGGTCCGACACAGCTTTATATGCGCTGCGTGCTGTGCTTTGTGGAGTAAGGGGACAAGGAAAACATGCATCACGCGCGATCCACGGTCAGCGAATGAGCTGACCACGAATATGATCGGCTGCTTAGAGTGTTGATGTTGCGTGCATGCTCATCCCAATGCCACATCACACAATTTTACAGAGATGAAAGGGCATCAGACATGGGTGTATGAAGATTGGAGAGCCAGGACAGCAGCATTCATCACATCATGAGTCAGTATATGTGCCAGCGAAATGACGTAACCTTTGCGCTTCGATGCAACATTACGCACCACTACCAGGCTGTGCCAAGGCTTTACCAGGCTGTGCCAAGGCTTTACCAGGCTGTGCCAAGGCTTTACCAGGCTGTGCCAAGGCTTTACCAGGCTGTGCCAAGGCTTTACCAGGCTGTGCCAAGGCTTTACCAGGCTGTGCCAAGGCTTTACCAGGCTGTGCCAAGGCTTTACCAGGCTGTGCCAAGGCTTTACCAGGCTGTGCCAAGGCTTTACCAGGCTGTGCCAAGGCTTTACCAGGCTGTGCCAAGGCTTTACCAGGCTGTGAAGGAGGCTGTGCCAAGGCTTTACCAGGCTGTGCCAAGGCTTTACCAGGCTGTGCCAAGGCTTTACCAGGCTGTGCCAAGGCTTTACCAGGCTGTGCCAAGGCTTTACCAGGCTGTGCCAAGGCTTTACCAGGCTGTGCCAAGGCTTTACCAGGCTGTGCCAAGGCTTTACCAGGCTGTGCCAAGGCTTTACCAGGCTGTGCCAAGGCTTTACCAGGCTGTGCCAAGGCTTTACCAGGCTGTGCCAAGGCTTTACCAGGCTGTGCCAAGGCTTTACCAGGCTGTGCCAAGGCTTTACCAGGCTGTGCCAAGGCTTTACCAGGCTGTGCCAAGGCTTTACCAGGCTGTGCCAAGGCTTTACCAGGCTGTGCCAAGGCTTTACCAGGCTGTGCCAAGGCTTTACCAGGCTGTGCCAAGGCTTTACCAGGCTGTGCCAAGGCTTTACCAGGCTGTGCCAAGGCTTTACCAGGCTGTGCCAAGGCTTTACCAGGCTGTGCCAAGGCTTTACCAGGCTGTGCCAAGGCTTTACCAGGCTGTGCCAAGGCTTTACCAGGCTGTGCCAAGGCTTTACCAGGCTGTGCCAAGGCTTTACCAGGCTGTGCCAAGGCTTTACCAGGCTGTGCCAAGGCTTTACCAGGCTGTGCCAAGGCTTTACCAGGCTGTGCCAAGGCTTTACCAGGCTGTGCCAAGGCTTTACCAGGCTGTGCCAAGGCTTTACCAGGCTGTGCCAAGGCTTTACCAGGCTGTGCCAAGGCTTTACCAGGCTGTGCCAAGGCTTTACCAGGCTGTGCCAAGGCTTTACCAGGCTGTGCCAAGGCTTTGATCTCTTAGATCTTTAGATTAAATTAGGGAAATGACAACTTAGCGTTCACAGAGTACCAAACCAAGGGGGTCCGGATCCTCTGACCTACCTTTGATCTTCAACTATGCTTTGTGTTCAGTGTTTTCGGTATGATGTGCGGGATACGTAAGACTGTCCACACTGTATGTGCGGGATACGTAAGACTGTCCACACTGTATGTGCGGGATACGTAAGACTGTCCACACTGTATGTGCGGGATACGTAAGACTGTCCACACTGTATGTGCGGGATGCGAAAGACTGTCCACACTGTATGTATGGGATACGTAAGACTGTCCACACGGTATGTGCGGGATACGTAAGACTGTCCACACTGTATGTGCGGGATACATAAGACTGTCCACACTGTATGTGCGGGATACGTAAGACTGTCCACACTGTATGTGCGGGATACGTAAGACTGTCCATACTGTATGTGCGGGATACGTAAGACTGTCCACACTGTATGTGCGGGATACGTAAGACTGTCCATACTGTATGTGCGGGATACGTAAGACTGTCCACACTGTATGTGCGGGATACGTAAGACTGTCCACACTGTATGTGCGGGATACGTAAGACTGTCCACACTGTATGTGCGGGATACGTAAGACTGTCCACACTGTATGTGCGGGATACGTAAGACTGTCCACACTGTATGTGCGGGATGCGAAAGACTGTCCACACTGTATGTATGGGATACGTAAGACTGTCCACACGGTATGTGCGGGATACGTAAGACTGTCCACACTGTATGTGCGGGATACATAAGACTGTCCACACTGTATGTGCGGGATGCGAAAGACTGTCCACACTGTATGTGCAGGATACGTAAGACTGTCCACACGGTTTGCACAGACGGCAGCACATGGTAGGATAAGAGGTCAGCAGGACATCGCCGGAAAAGAGTCCGCACCATGCTAGCTCGGCCTGTTCCGCACCATGCCAGCTCGGCCTGTTCCGCACCATGACGGATCGGTGTGTTCCGCACCATGCCGGCTCGTTCAGTCAGTCTGGGGCCTCAGGCAAACTGTGTTTACATCACAACGGCATTCCTGTACCATTCGGTTCATATTCGCCCAGGTTTCCCAGGTATCGCCCAGGTTTCGCGGAAACTGTTGCCAAACTTGGGTGCACAGTTTTCCAGCCTTAAGTTGTGCGGTGATAAATGTTCCTCTCCCGGTCCCAAAGCCAAGCTGCAAATGAGCTCGTGAGCAAAGCACTGTTCAGGCGTCCTTTCCACGGTCCTCCAGGGTCTAGGGTGTTTAAAGTGTCTTTTCCAGGGTCCTCCAGGGTACAGGGTATTTCAGGCGTCCTTTCCAGGGGACCCCAAGCGGTGCTTCAACCTGTCTAATGATAAAGTACGATCCACCGCACTGCGTGTTTACATGCGGTGCGCCTGTCTGAGCGGCATTCTCCTGGCAACAGGAGCGTGCGTTTCTGACAATAGGTGTGGGTAAAATGCATGAAGCAAACGGGAGCGTTGAAATCGATGAGGAAGCGCCCATCGGGCCCATACTAAAATTTAAATTATTTGGGCGACGAGGTAGCATGAGGGGAAGGGGGAGGGGGGGGAGGCAGCGAGACAGCAATTCCTCTCAGAAGTGCCACACCCTGCTTGTCCACAACATCCACACCACGGAGGTGACGTCACCTGCGATGATGTCGAAAACCGCCATGGCGTTCAGCCTCGGCGGAACGAGCCACATTGGACCAGGCTTTGATCTGTCTTTGATCCATCGACTGGGTCGCGCGTATTCAGATCGCTGACGTATTGCAAAGTTGTCGGTGGTTTCATGACGTCACTGGTGGCGCACTGTGACGTCGTTGCGGCAACGCTGATGACGTCACTGACGGTAAACTGCGAACGTCACTGCGTTGCCGTCACAATGCTGGACACCTTGCGGATATGTACCCTCGGTAATATCGGTGAAGATTATGATGTCAGTGACTCAGTAATATTAATGCTCAGTAGTGTCTGTGATGTCAGTGTCCAAGCGAGTCGGCGATATCACTGACGTCTTGGGTTTTAACGACATCGGTGACTTTCTTGAATCAGGGATAGTTGTGACATCAGTGCCATCAGAGTCGTCGGACGTCAGTGACATCAGTGAAGCCAGTGACATCAGCCCGACGATCCGATGCAGCTTCAGTGCCAGTGACTGCTTGGCGCACTGCGTGCGACAAATACACATCGGAAGCACACGAGTGACGTCAGTGGTGTCTGCCACACTCGAGTGACGTCAGTAGTGTCTGCCACACACGAGTGACGTCAGTGGTGTCTGCCACACACAAGTGACGTCAGCGGTGTCTGCCACACACGAGTGACGTCAGTGGCGTCTGCCACAGACGTGTGGTTGCCGGTGGGCACATTAGCTTCACCAAGTGCAGGCAGTCAGTGGCTTCTCTTTCACTCCATTGAAACAAAATAATTGTTTGGAGATTAATAATTGTTTAGTGGTGACAATTTTTTTCTCGATCTTGATCTCCATCTCGATCTTGAGTTGCACCTCCCCAGGAGAGAGTAGCAAAGCAAACCTTTTCCAGTCTTCCGGTAGTGATCCATAAATCGTCTCTTTATTAAACACCATGCGCTAATTACTTGCATCTCTGCCTTGCCCTTGTAATCCTTTATTTAAATGCAAGGACATTTTGCAATAAGTGCAGGCTGTTCCTGGTGGAAGCGTTCCAGAATATGAATCCTACAATACTGGCTAGTGTGGCGAAACGACGGCAAAACGTTTCTGGCCAAGGCCTCCTTTTGGAGAAACACTGCCATATTTTCTGAAGTTTAATCACTGAGGCTACTTAAAAGCAGTTTTAACCTTACACCGATGATTTATGTGTGTGTACGTCAATTATCGAGACCTGTTGTGTGACCTCGCACAGCCTTCCCTCGTCGAGCGGGCCGACAAATTCACTTCTGCCAAATTCACTTCTGTGGGGGGAGCGGGGTGCGGGGTACGCGGTGCGGGGTACGGGGTGCGGGGTGCGGTGTGACTTTAAATCCTCTCCCTCCTACGTTGTAAGCTAGGATAAAATGGAAACACCGTTAGAAAGCTCTGGTCATGGCGAGTCCGAAGCCTACCTTACATCTGCTTTTTTACCAATAATATAATCAGAGGCCATATCTGGTCAATATACGGACATCGACATAGGTATCCTCAGTGGTGGCAAGTTTCTAGGGTCCAGACGCGAGGTTCCCGGGCCCATTCGCCGTTTTTTTCTCGAAATCTCTTCTGAATTCGTTCGAGCCCGGGTCGCTTCCGGGAATCCCGGCGTGATATTTGGGAGCCTGGTTCGATATTTCGGGGCCCCGATCGATTTTTTCAGGCCCCGGACGCAATGTTTTTGACCCCGACGAGTTTTTTTTTTCACCGTCGGTGCAATTTTTTTTATCATGGCCCCAGTACGTTTTTTTTGTTCGTGGTACTACGCGATTTGTTGGGCCTCGAGAAAAAAATTGGGTTCCCAGCGCCATTTTTGGGAGGCTCCGACAGGATTTGTTGGGATCCGCTGGAAACTAGTTTTGGGCACGAGATCGATTCTTTTGGCCTCGTGCGATTTTTTTTCGGGCTCTGGCGCTTTTTTTTCCAGGCGGGGAGGGGGCGGGGCCTCTACGCGATTCTTTGCGTTCCCAACGGGAAGTTTTTTGGCTCCAACACAGGCTTTGGAGGCTCCGGCTCGATTTGTCAGGACATGAGTTTTTGGGAACTCAGGTCGCTTTTCTGGGTCCTGGCGTGATTTTTCCGAGCTTCGGCTATATTTTCCGGACTCCCGATGTGACGTTTTTGACCTGCGTGTTTTTGTAGTCACCGCATTTTTTTGGGGGGAGGGCAGGGATATTTTGGGTGCCCTACGCGATATTTTGTGGCCTTTGTCCAGATTTGTGTGGTCTCGGGTGTTGTATTTTTTCGGGGTCAGGTGCGATTTTTGGGTGTTCCGACGCGAACGTTGGTTCCCGGCCTGATTTTTCGAGGCTCGGTGCAATTTTTTTATCGAGCCTATGCGCGATTCTTTGTGCACCCACCTCTTCTGAGGGGAGGCAGAAATGTCCCGTTTACCTCCCCCCCCTCGGTACGCCACTTCATGCTCCAGTTGACGTATGTTATGTTCAGTTTAGCTCCAGTAGTCCTGTGGAACAGTTGATGTTCCAATTGATGTATCCTATGTTCAGTGGATCCCCAGTTGTCCTGTTGAACGGTTGATGCTTTCTACCACAGGTGTCCACACATGCAAGATTGCACTGATGGCTTATGCAAAATTTGCAACTTCTGAAAACAATGGAAGTCAGTCTCATGAGCAGTGTAGAATTTAAATTGTTCATTCAATTTTTAATTCAATGTCTACGTTTGCCACTATAACACCAACCACAACCCCCGTACTACCGAAGTGGACAAAGACACATCGTTTGACCTATCTTAATCTAAACGTTTCTTGGCTATAAAATCCACCTGTCACCATTGGACACAAACATTAGGCTATGTATGCTTATATTATCTTCCTCGTTGTTATTCTAGTTTAATTGGTTAACATTTAGCAAAATACATTAAACTAAAATATATTCATCCAATGAGCAAGGGGACTTATTCATCCATACCCTAATTCATTACCCTATAATATTTCGTATTTTCCCGAGCATAAAAAGCGTCGATTTACTCAATTATTGCTGATTGAAACTCGATTAGGAGACTTTAAATTATGCTTTCTTTGGTAATAGTGCTGCCAATATATGTGGACGGATCAGATTTACTGACAGTTGTAAGGAAGTGGAGAGGGGGGGGGGCGCTCTGTTCGTGCAAGGCGGCCTCCGAGCTCCAGAGCCCACAGGTTCCGCCGCCAGTGGTCACGGTGCTGACGGACGCTCACCATTGACAGCGTCAGTGAACGCCCCAGTGAATACGCCAGTGACAGCGCCGGTGACGCGCTGGTGGTCGCATCACGTGCAGTGACAATCACAAGGTGCATGGACGCCATTGTTGGTGGCCGGATGTTGGTGGTGCACGCCGCGCAACGGAAATGAGATTTGTCACGACACCACCTGACCAGAACTCTCCCGCACAGAGGTGCCCGGCGGCTGCATCACGTTTGTGGCACACACGAGTGTCAGTTGCGTGCTACGAACGAGGTCTGTCGGACCATCAGCGAACGAGGTCAAAGTGGCCATCTGCGGCTGTGCCAGTTACCCTCCCTCGTTATTGTCTGCAGTGCACGTCACTGTGCATGAATATTGCCATTGTGTGGTCGATTACTGGTGGTTTGATGTTGTTACCAGGCTTGTGGTTTTATGATGAAGTTGAGGGGAGGTAAATATTCTCGGTGGAAATTTTGAAGGAAATAGATAAATCTGCTGAAGAAAACAATATGTGTGCGTTTGATTTTTTACGTTGGATGGGCACTCGCAGGGGTGGAGTTTCCTATGCTTTTGGTGGGGACCTGGCCCACCACCACTTTTGGTGGGGACCTGGCCCACCATCACTTTTGGTGGGGACCTGGCCCACCACCACTTTTGGTGGGGACCTGGCCCACCATCACTTTTGGTGGGGACCTGGCCCACCACCACTTTTGGTGGGGACCTGGCCCACCACCACTTTTGGTGGGGACCTGGCCCACCATCACTTTTGGTGGGGACCTGGGCCCCACCACCACTTTTTGCTCTCTTAACATGGGACCCTGTAGGGTGGACCACGCCAAGCAATTTAGCAGCACTCATTGCCTCCGGGCACTGGACCCCACCAATAATTTCAAAGCTTATCCACCAATGGCCACTCGAGCTCCTTAAAAAGGGCTGTACGTTTATGGAAACTGTTGTTTTGGTGTTGGCTAGGGTTATTCAGAACGGATTGAAAAATATTCGGGCGAAAAATTGGAAGCTAACATTGGATGGTCACACGTCCACATACGTATAGCAAATTTAGCCGTGGTGAATGAAATGAATAATATGGTATGACAGTAGCATGAGGTATTTTTGGTTCGTCGGAAACTTCCCCATGGTGTTCTGAACCTCAATTATGATAGTGCTTTTTACCAAACCTCAGGTCATCAGATCGTTTGATATTGGTTACATTTCGGCTGTTTTCCAAATAGACAAACCAAGTCGGAACTCCAGACTAAGTTAGGCCAGCACAATAAGGCACAGTTTCAGTTGAATATTGGGATTCTACATACATAATGACAGCATGCATAAGGACAGCACGCATTATGACAGCAGAGAAACTGCGGTTCGCCGCTTGCCGCAACATAAATATATCTCATTCATGGGCATTGAAGGTAATATTTATTCACAACATACATAGCATATATGAAAATACAACAATACACAATATATATATATATATATATATATATATATATATATATATATATATATATATATATATATATATATATATATATATATATATATATATATATATACACATATATATATATATATATGCATTCATATATGCATTGGTTGTTGCGTATCACGGCAGCCTTACAGCTGATAAACTTTTGAGATGTTTTCGAGTTCCCTGACCAATCTCCTGTTTCTTTCAGTGTGCTGACTCAATATCGCTCCAAGGGTCATGATTATCAAAATTCTTAGATAAAAAAAGCGCATGATTATGTTTTTAAGATCGATGTTTTGTCATATTCATATGACTTCTTTCATTGCTAGCATATGTTGCGTAATAACTATCCATGAACGTTACGTTGTATATTATTTATTTAGCGATGGACATCGCTTGGATTAGCCATCCATTAAACTGTGCAGGTACATGTAAGTTAATATAGCACCATCTATTACGTTGCATACTTGCATACTCTTCGTGTACGAGTTTGGAAATTATTGGTGGGGCCAATTGTATGGAGGAAGTGAGTGCTGCCATTTTAGTTGGTGGGGCAATCTCATTTCGTTCCATGTTAAGAGAGTGGAAAGTTGGTTGGGATAAGACAAAAATGATGGGGCCCATCCCTCACCAAAAGTATCGTAACCCCCTCCTGTTCGCACGGTCCATTTCATTGCAGAGTTTGTTATCCCGATGCTGTTATTGAGCACCTCACGATGCATTCACGTTATTGACTAATCACGACAAGTTAGTGTTGTTTATCTGCGTCATTATCTGGCATTTTGAGACGCCTACCCGCTAAACAGCCAACGCCTGTCTCATCCAGCTGATGGACGTATTTCATGTGCGATTACGTCATGATGACGCTCATGATTCCGCCCAATGACGTGGTCCGAAACATCGAGCCGTCACGAGCGGTTCGTCTCGGGGCACCTCCGTTCAGAGTCGCCAGCCAGGAATGCAAGTAAAGCTGGGCACCGGCAAATAGAGATGGGCAGGAGACTCGTCCACTTCAGCACACAGTGGCGGGTCTAATGGGCGAGGAACTGGGGTCATGATCTCACAGTCAATGGTGGGCTCAGTCAAACTGCAGACAAATTATCATTTTGAAATTAATAAGAAAAAGACAGCTTCTTTTAGCTTGATATTGATAGCGGGAAGAGCTTAGACTAGACGTATGTGGTTTTGGCAGATAACACGAAATGGAAGTGGCATAGTGCCTCCAAGCCGTCAGTAACCCTGCAGAATCGAGTTTTAAAACGAAGAAATTTAGTCTGAATTATAGCTGGGGTGGCTTCATATACCAGGGTTATTTGCTAAGCCGAGCTTGTGTTGACCCCGGCCGACGAGTGAATTTCAGTTCAACGCCAGATTGTTGACCGGGAGTTTAGCGTGCAGCTCATGCACCGACACTGTCGCCACGGCCTTATCGGATCAGTTGCCTGCCAGCTGGTCCTTACACTGTCACCCCGACCTTATGGGGCCAGTTGGCAGCTGGTCCTTACACTGTCACCCCGACCTTATGGGGCCAGTTGGCAGCTGGTCCTTACAATGTCGCCCCGACCTTATGGGGCCAGTTGGCAGCTGGTCCTTACAATGTCGCCCCGACCTTATGGGGCCAGTTGGCAGCTGGTCCTTACACTGTCACCCCGACCTTATGGGGGCCAGTTGGCAGCTGGTCCTTACAATGTCGCCCCGGCCTTGTCTGGTCAGTTGCCAGCTGGATCTCCCAGCCCGGGGGGGGGGGGGGGGCTATGCGAGCGCGTGAAGTGACTCGAACCAAGTCTTGCCAGGACAGGGAAGACCGATGCAGGTCGGTGCTCTAACTAACTCACCTAACTGACCCAGGAGCCTCCCACAGGGGTTATTCTCCGGAGGGGTTCTCATTGTCTGTCGTATCCGACCCAGACGAGGCCTAGTTGTGTGCGACTGTTATCTCTTTTCGGACTGCAGCCTGACAGATCATTGGGAGTAAGGGTAAGTGAGTAAAAATAGCTATTTTCTATCGAGCTCATTTACAATGAACATTGCCAAACCAGTTCTGTTCTTAATCTACGTTTTTATCTCACTGAACCACTTTTCCATGTATATACGTATGCAATATATATATATATATATATATATATATATATATATATATATATATATATATATATATATATATATATATATATATGTGTGTACCAATATATACCAGTATATATGTGCAGAACATCAGCATGTTCATTGGTCCTGTGGTGTTCCCCAAAATTGCTTTAAAACAATTTTCAGCCACCCATCACCCTGTCCTTTCCGATCCCGGATCCGTGGTATGCATTGTGATCACGAACAGAGATCACGAGTCACGAACAGCTGAAAACGTCACGAAGAGTGACAGTGTCACGGACAGCTGCAAGCGTCACGAGCAGTGGTAGTGTCACGGACAGCTGAACATGTCACGAACAGTGGTAGTGTCACTAACAGCTGAAGACCTCAAAGCAAAACTCAGGTAAATCAATATGAAAAGTCAAGATTCCTCCGAACCAGTTTGGTCTCCCGCGCCCGGGCTCGGTCCCGCATTCCCTTGCCCATTCGCCGCCACCTAGCGAGCAGTCCCCCCACCCCCACCGCCGCAGCTATCCCGGAGGCGACAATCCTGGCGCGGTGCTATAACACCGCCGCACAGACAGCTTAATTAATGCATTAGTGTCGGCTGCTGGCAGCAGGCTGTTCGCGCCGCGGCGGGCTGTCATTGGCCAACGCAAATCAGCGTCAGCCGATGTTTATCCTCAGCTCTGTTCGGCACCGACTCCACGTCTGCACCCCGGCTCCGTGGCGTAGGCAGTGGCGGACTCAGGCCCCCCCCCCCGGCCATGGCGTAGGCAGTGGCGGACTCAGGGTAGGAGCCGCGCTGACTCCACGTCTCCACCCCGGCTCCGTGGCGTAGGCAGTGGCGGACTCAGGGTAGGAGCCGCGCCGACTCCACGTCTCCACCCCGACTCCACGGCGCAGACAGTGGCGGACTCAGGGTAGGAGCCGCGCCGACTCCCCACTCCACGTCTGCACCCCGGCTCCGTGGCGTAGGCAGTGGCGGACTAGGGTGGAGCCGCGCCACCCCCCCCCCCCTCCCCCCCCTCCGCGGCGCAGACAGTGGCGGACTCAGGGTAGGGGTGACGAGACGGAACTGTCCGGCTCTCGGATCGCTCAGAGGAGGCGGCCTGCTGATTTCTGGTGCATACGACAGATGCATGTAAACAGTCAAAAGTCTGTAAAGCTGCAATGGACAGAAGTCTGGAAAACTATTCGGGACATTTCAGAGATTACCAGCACTTCCAAAAGTCAGAAATAATTGGCTAAATTTTGGTGTTTGAAGATGGTGTTTGAACACCGCTTCACATACTTACTTCTCGAGCACAGAGCTCCGTGTTCAGAGCATTCGCAAAAGGAGGAGCGAGCCCCACTCAAGGGGTGCCCGAGAACGTGACGGGCCATCTGAGCTGATGACCCTTTTCCGACCAGGTCCTGTCTCCACCCCGTGTCGAGGGAGACGCCCGTGCGTCCGCCACCTGTTTTGACTACGGTCACCTCAAAACACGGTCTGCAGGTGCTAACAGCTGGCGTCTCACTGGCGGTCGAGCATGCCGCTGGTAAAGATGGCTGCCCCCTGTCAAAACAGACATGTAAGGCGCCATCAACTCTGGTTGAGGTCTGGCATGACTCAGCGAGACGCATGCGAGTGTCAGCTGAACGGAGGTCTTCACGGGCTCAAAGATCAAATGAACGGAGGTCCTGTCGAGCTCGGAGGTTGGATGTTCAGAGATATCTTGCCGGTTTCAGAGATCAGATGACTGTGACTTATTCAGAGACCGACGAAAGCCTAAAAACGAACGCTCTACAACCACGGGCGTCGTTTCGTGTACTTTTGGAGGACATGCGCCCCTTCAATTTTACGAACCCAATGTTGAATTAAAAATACAGAGCGCACCTTCACAGTACTTCAGAGCAATTATTGTCTTGGAATCTGACAAAACAAAACGAGAATGAAGAACGACGCATAATCACGACGCATAGCCATGACACATAGTCACGACGCGTGGTCACGACGCATAGTCACGATCACATAGTCACGACGCATAGTCACGATCACATAGTCACGACGCATGGAGTGAAGGAAGCAGAATTTTAGCCCTTCACATGCGATGTCGCAAATAAGTGCAAATTACAGTTGAAGTGAAATTCCTGGTAGTGAAACCAAAAGTTCAAGAAGTTAAGTCGGTTTTTATATTAAGCCACACATCTTGTTTGTTTGTTTATTGGGTGGTTCTCGACGCACTTTATGCACGATCACGGCTAATGGCGCCACACACACTGTTTCGCCGGTGGGCCGCGGGATTGGGAAATGTCCCGAGTGGTGCGAGTGCTGAACCCGGGATCTTTGGTACCCAGAGCTCAACACTTAACTTAACCACCCCACGCCCCTTGAGCCACACATCCGTGCGGAAAGTAATTAACACAATGTATCTCCCATGTATTCCGAGGTATCCCAATAATATATGCAATGTATGCATCCCAATAATAATGAGCAACCCCAATGTATAAGTAATGCGTATCCCAAGCCTGAGATAAGCAACTTCAGGGTCGGGGCCAGATACCCCGAAAAGCATGCACCATGCCTGTATTATGCTTTGCAGACATGGTGCAGAAGCAAAAACTGCATGCAGACAGACATGAAGCAGGAACTGTTTTGACATGCCGTGCTGCCCTCCCGCCAATAGCCGACAAACAGGTGCACTGTGGCTTGGGTGCCGTCCCAATGGATGCCCTGGATTTCGTCTGTACAGTAACGAATAATTTTCGAAGAAACCGCTGACAACTACCACCTCTCGACAACAACCACCTCTCGACAACTACCACCTCTCGACAACTACCACCTCTCGACAACTACCATATCTCGACAACTACCACCTCTCGACAACTGCCACCTCTCGACAGTTACCATATCTCGTCAACTACCCCCTCTCGACAACTACCACCTCTCGACAACTACCACCTCTCGACAACTACCACCTCTCGACAGTTACCATATATCGACAACTACCACCTCTCGACAACTACCACCTCTCGACAACTACCACCTCTCGACAACTACCACCTCTCGACAACTACCACCTCTCGACAACTACCACCTCTCGACAGTTACCATGTATTGACAACTACCACCTCTCGACAACTACCACCTCTCGACAACTACCACCTCTCGACAGCTACCACCTCTCGACAGCTACCATATCTCGACAACTACCACATCTCCCCGATGAGCTGAATCCCCAATTTCGCTGAAAGCGCGGCTTTGGATGTTTAACTATAATGGTGCTTGGTGAACCGAACTGTGCTTTGGTTTAGCATGACGAAATCTTCCCGTGAAATAATCTACCAGTCTACCAGTCTACCAATAATATACCAGTCTGCGTGCACCGGTCAATGGTATCTCACTGTTTTCGTAATTTTCGTCATGTAAATCAATCTCATCATGCTCGTTTTCCACCAACAACAAAACGTACATCATATCTTTCTCTCCTGGAAAGCTATTGCATCTCTGCAGCATAAATGTTCGCTACCTGTGCTGGACACACCATGATCCGTCAGGTAATGATAAGTCAACGCCTGGGTGCACACACATTTAATCATTAATGTTGCGTTTTCTGTGGTAAATACATGGACGCAGGGACGGTAAACGGCACACAGTATGTTGGCTTTATGGTGCTTTGTGGATCTAGCCAGTAATATCTCATGATTAGAACTAAACAAATCCACACCCAGCTGGCGACGCCTGATGATCAGCCGGCCATCACGGCACACGGAGGACACGTCACACGGAGCACACATCACACGGAGCACACATCACACGGAGCACACATCACACGGAGCACACATCACAAGGAGCACGCATCTCACGGAGCACACATCACACGGATCACACATCACACTGAGCGAGCACGGCACACGGAGCACACATCACACGGAGCCATCACGACACACGGAGCACACATCACACGGAGCACACATCACACTGAGCGATCACGGCACACGGAGCACACATCACACGGAGCGATCACGACACACGGAGCACACATCACACGGAGCACACATCACACGGAGCCATCACGACACACGGAGCACACATCACACGGAGCACACATCACACGGATCACACGGAACACACATCACACGGAGCACACATCACACGGAGCCATCACGCACGGACACACATCACGACACACGGGAGCACACATCACACGGAGCACACATCACACGGAGACACGACACACACACACATCACACGGAGACGTCACGCGGAGCACACATCACACGGAACCATCACGACACACGGAGCACACATCACACGGAGCCATCACGGCACACGGAGCACACATCACACGGAGCCATCACGACACACGGAGCACACATCACACGGAGCCATCACGACACACGGAACACATCACACGGAACGTCAACACACGGAGCACATCACAGGAGTACGACACAGAGACACATCACACGGAGACGTCACGACACACGGAGCACACATCACACGGAGCCATCACGGCACACGGAGCACACATCACACGGAGCCATCACACGGCACACATCACACGGAACGTCACGACACACGGAGCACACATCACACGGAGACGTCACGACACACGGAGCACACATCACACGGAGCCATCACGACACACGGAGCACACATCACACGGAGACGTCACGACACACGGAGCACACATCACACGGAGACGTCACGACACACGGAGCACACATCACACGGAGACGTCACGACACACGGAGCACACATCACACGGAGCCATCACGACACACGGAGCACACATCACACGGAGACGTCACGACACACGGAGCACACATCACACGGAGACGTCACGACACACGGAGCACACATCACACGGAGACGTCACGACACACGGAGCACACATCACACGGAGACGTCACGACACGGACACACATCACACCGAGACGTCACGACACACGGAGCACACATCACAGGAGCCATCACGAACAAAATCACACGGAGCACAATCACACGGAACTCACGACACACGGACACACATCACACGGAACGTCACACACGGAGCACACATCACACGGAGACGTCACGACACACGGAGCACACATCACACGGAGACGTCACGACACACGGAGCACACATCACACGGAGACGTCACGACACACGGAGCACACATCACACGGAGCACACATCACACGGATACTTCACGACACACGGAGCACACATCACACGGAGACGTCACGACACACGGAGCCATACAATACGACGGCCGTCTCCCGTCTCCTGATCCACGTAGCTCGTGGCTCCCTGTTCACTACGGCTATTAAGCAGGTTTTATGTTAGCGTCACCTTGTCATAGACAACACAGGTAAGCAGCACATGTCAATATCCACGAGAAGAAACATTGTTCCGGGTGGTGCACTTCACGGGTTAGCCAAGCTGCAAGAGTTAATATGTGTTTGTGCAGGTCATCAATGTGTATACACGCCCTACGCTTACACGGTTGGCCAGGTCGGGTGACAGCACCTGGACTTTGGAAAATTAGCCTGCAACTCTACTGGAAGGGGCCCTTGATACCCTTTCACCTGGATGTGGAACGAATCTGGAATGGAATATGAACTACGGTTAACAAATACTTTGGCGACCAAATACAGGATATGGGCACGGGTAACAAATAGAAGAGAAAGACGTTGATAGAAAATGCCTATCTCCGAACAATTGCGCACACGGAGACAACTTATCAAAACTTATCGTGAAGAACGCATGTTCGCTGCCATCATGTCAAGGTCAGGTCAGAGATGACAAGGTCATGATGTCCCGGCGCCAGAACTCGAGACAAAAATCCAACCCAGCTAAGATATTCTTCAGTTCAATGGTAACCTGGAAATGTACACGTTTCGTCTACTTGCCTTATTTTCCTTGAAGGCGTGAGTCGCCAAACACAGCCACATACCGTAATCTCACGAGAATGCCGGAAGCGATATCTCCGTTACTTCTGATTTTATCGAGCTGAAACTGGCACAGCTGGAATCGGAGCATTACATAACCCTTCATATCGGACATATTCATATCAAATTCTGGGATGTAGGGTATCAATTTGCGTTTTTACTGGTCGATCTGTCGTGGAACACCCCACCTCCCCGTCCAATGCCCCAGGAGAGGGGAATAGGTGCCCAGCCTCCCGAGGCATACTTCCTCTGAGATGCAGTCGAAACAATGTTTGCTTCTCTGAACAGGTAACTTCTATTGCCAGAGTAACTTCGTGACTTTGTGAACAGGCGACTTCTATGCGTGCCCCCGGTACAGCCGCGCTTTGGAGAACACCGGGCTGGCCATCCAGCCCCATTATTAAGCTCCCCTGCCTAAACATAGCCTCTGATCAACGCTGCTGAATACTAATTCTGGTGCTCCACCTCGTCTTCCGCATGGGTGAAGCCGATCAGGATAAACACGCGCTACTCAACACTCCAGTTGATAATTAACTATCTCCCGGATTTATCTTGACGGTATTTAGAGTGATTACGACGATTTGCACTCCGTTACCGGCCTGTACAACATAACCCAGTTACCTGCTGCCATTACTCTTCGTTTCCAAGGCTGCCGCCACGGGCGTCGGCAATAATTTAGTATGGGGCAGTGGCGGACGAGAGGGTTCCAGGTATATTTTTTCTTCAATAAACACCATTGGCATAATGCTAAATTTCAGGACGTTTGTGGAACGCGTTCCCCTGTTAGCCGCCCTGGCGACGCCCATGGATGTCCAGTGACAGATCCAGGGGAGCCATGTGCTCCATACCCCCTAGAAATGTGCGCTTCTTTGACTGGAAAAGGCTTCCCTTCAGGACGCTCTAGTACACACCACCCCTACGCCCTTCTCCGTTCAATGAGTCTTTTTAAGCTGACTGCTCCGCTCGGAGCAGAAGAGGTTCCCACTCCGGGGAAATGGTGACCCTCCAGAACAAGAGCCCCGATCAAATGTCCTGGATCGGCCCCTGCGACTGACACATTTCCGCGCACGTGTCTCAGACGGCGGTGACGTCACGTGACGGTGGCTAGTTATGTTACGTTACGTCGACACCGAGCCGTGCATAATTCGCACCGTCACGGTGGTGGGTTATGTTACGTTACGTCGACACCGAGCCGTGCATAACTCGCACCGTCACGGTGGTGGGTTATGTTACGTTACGTTGACACCGAGCCGTGCATAACTCGCACCGTCACGGTGGTGGGTTATGTTACGTTACGTCGACACCGATCCGTGCATAATTCGCACCGTCACGGTGGTGGGTTATGTTATGTTGCGCCGACACCGAGTTGTGCGTAATTCGCACCGTCACAGCGAATGGACGTGCTTGTTGGGCGACAGTTTAGGGGAAATTAATCATCCGCGTTGTGGCAGTAAACCCTGAAAAATTTGTGTGGCATTTAAAGGGAAAATATTCCGTAAGCAGTTGTGTAATTGTGTCTTATTTAAGAGGGTCATTGCACACACGTTGACTTAGCCTTCCCAACCTTGTTAAAATGTAATATAGTCGCCGAAATAGCTGCTTCCCCTGGCGATGATGAACATCCAGCTCATTTTGCGGCGTTAACCGCGGGCAGAGCAGACCCCAGTTAGCCCTCTTTCACTCCCGGGTGATGTTGAAGTGAAGAACCTGGCATCGGTTCGATATCGAATTGGCTTGAATTGGGTGAAAAACTTCACTTTTGGCTAGGTAACTCCCACACCCGTCCAACACAATCCGACCACAGTGAGAACTGTTAAGGTGAGAACTGCTCCAGTTGTGAAGGTGAGAAGGTGAGAACTGCTCCAATCCGACCACAGTGAGAACACAGTGAGTTTCGTGTTCTGCGATCGAACGTAATGCATTGCTGCTGCAGTGGCAGATTGGTGAAGATAGTGGTACGATGAACGCGGAAGTACAAATCTATGGAGTGGAAAATGATTACTTCAGATCGATTAATTATCGGTTGTTTGCAAAGGTACAGTACTTATTACAACATTAATACTTTAGATCATTGTATTATACCATGTATAATTTCAGTCATCGTTCCACCACTTCTGAGTATTGCATCACTTCCACCACTTCTGCGTATAACAATCCTGCGTATTGCATACGTGGTTGGTTCGCCAGCATCTAACTTAGTCATACGTCCGTCATACTATAGATGTTACGTCATACTCTAGATGTTACCACGTAGAGACCAAACGAAAACGAACACGTAGAGTGGTAAATAGCTCAACAGCACAACGAAACTTTCCAACGGGGGTAGGGACTAGATACAAATTGATGCAAGGCCCTCCAGGATAGGTATATTTTTGGCGAACATTCCTGCTGTTTTCTTGAGCATATCTGTATCTTGTCTCATAAGGTAGGAGCCATGCCCCACTTTGCTCATCGCTTAGATGCACATACCTGTGGTTCTCGTGTTGAACGGTCGCGTGCATAGATGAAGAGCAAAATTTGGTGTAGGAAGTTTACAAAGTGGATACCGTGTTTGTAGGAACAGGAGGTATATCTCCCTCCTTTTCTGCATAGGCGTATGAGGGGCCTAGAAATGTGTGTGTTGGGGAGATATACCTATAGGTGGAGAATCGGTTTTAGGCCAACTATTTCCAGTCGACGCTATGCGGTTAATGGCTAAGGTCTGAACAAGTGTGTTGGAGGGAGATCTGGCGCCTTGGCCCCTATTCCTATGCTCATGCTTTCCTGACACCATAGCACAGGGCGTGACCTTATATCACACTTCGGCGCACATAGACCCACCAACTTGTGTGCACCCGCGAAGTTCCATCTCAGATGTCACCCTCTGTATTGCTATTTTTTAAACTTGTAATACAGAGTCCACAGTGAGCACACTATTGACGGCCTAACCTACTCCTGAGCAGCAAAGTTTTTGCATCATTATGCAGATCAGGAAAAATTTCGGTATTTTACTTCGGTTTTGGACGAATATCTACGTGGATTCATCCAATCTCGCAAGAATGCTACATTTTCGTCAGAATATACCAAGGAGGAAAATCCAACCAGGAAATATATTACAGATGTGTGAGGGGATGTGCCATGAAGTATAACAGAAGCTGTCATATATGCATTGGCGATGTTTGAAAAATTACATCGCTGCTTCAACACCATGGGATGGATGTATTTGAGAACTTCCCAGCTTGCTCAGACGAACGCTCCTGATGAATTCAACCCCTGACGAATTCAACCCCTGACGAATTCAACCCCTGATGAATCCTGAAACCACCGGCTAGTCCGAGAAGATATCTCGATATCTTCCAAAATCACGAAATGAAGCCGATTTCCACGCCCACTCTATTCACTCGGTCCATTGGCGCCGCGCTGCATCAACATACCAGCCACCGATAACGACTCAACACCAGTCGCGACGCGCCCCTTCAAGCACTCCCCCCGGCCCGCGCGCTGGCTCCGCCCTTGCCTCCGTGGTGTTGACGCGCGGCTAAAACTGTTCCGTTTGTGTGTGTTTCGGCGCGCGCCGCTGCCGCCGCAGGCAGTGCGTTTATGACGCTACCGCTGCGCCGAGTTAGTCGGCGGCGCGCGCGGCGAACACGTGACTTTTGGCCGCTGGCTCCTCGGCCGGTGATCTCGAGTTGGTTGATTCCGTTCGACTAGTTTGATCTGCATTCGTGAGGCTAGTGCCGGTGAGAAAATAAGCACTACGAAGCGAGCGGATGATTTCGCCAGCTATTCCGGCGTGATCAGACTCGCCGAAACTTCGACAGACCGTAAACATAGGAAGGCGGCGGCCTGTCTCATCCAGTGAAACATTCGGCAAGCTTGTAAAGTGTTCGGCCGGCCAAGAACGCGTGGCTAACGCGCAGTCCACGTGTGAGGCGGGCCCACCGGCCCGGCGGCGAAGTGCTGGGCGACGCGCGCTCCGGTGACCGAGTTCGCGCCAGATTCCGTCACGCTGGCTGGCGGCGCGCGCCCTGTCCTCGGCTGGCGGGGCGTCACGGCCGATCGATTGTGTCGACTCACGTGCCGACTGATGGTGTGCCTTTGTGACTGACCTTTGTGACGTCGAAGTGAGCCAGTGGCGTGTCACGATGCCAGGGCCTGGGGGCTGGGTGTGAAGTTGGCGCCGGAGGACGGCCGGCCGGTGGTTCGACCCGGTGGGTCTTGTGTGACGCGTCCTGTCGTGTGGTACGGCCAGTGACGAAACAGCCACGCGGCCCGCGCAACGTCAACGATGCGCTAGCAACGCCCTTGATGCCACGCGACATACCGGGAGAGTGTGCCGAGTGTCGGAGTGGTCTGGTGAGAGTGGAACTCCTGCTGGAGCGGAGTGGGAGCCCAGCCGTGCCGCTCACCTGACACAAGATGCCCGTTTCAGAGTCCACTCTGATTTTGCCGCAGTTCACGGCCAAATCGTGCCAGTCAGGTGAGGTGGGGTGGTGTATGCTGTAGTTACTGCCGCACTATACGTACCAGTCAGGTGAGGTGGTGTGGTGTATGCTGTAGTTACTGCCGCACTATACGTACCAGTCAAGTGAGGTGGGGTGGTGTATGCTGTAGTTACTGCCACACTATGCGTGCCAGTCGCGTGAGGTGGGGTGGTGTATGCTGTAGTTATTGCCGCACTATACGTGCCAGTCGGGTTAGGAGAGGTGGTGTATGCTGTAGTTACCGTAGTTACTGCCGCACTATACGTACCAGTCAGGTGAGGTGGTGTGGTGTATGCTGTAGTTACTGCCACACTATGCGCAAATGGTGATGGCTTCATTGCAGGCCTGACGAGGTACCTGACAGTCCTGACTGTGCAGTCAGGTACCTGATATCCCTGACTGTGCAGTCAGGTACCTGACAGTCCTGACTGTTCAGTCAAGTACCTGACAGTCCTGACTGTGCAGTCAAGTACCCGACAGTCCTGACTGTACAGTCAAGTACTTAACATCCCTGACTGTTCAGTCAGGTACCTAACATCCCTGACTGTTCAGTCAGGTACCTGACAGTCACGACTGTACAGTCAAGTACCTGACAGTCACGACTGTACAGTCAGGTATCTGACAGTCACGACTGCACAGTCAGGTACCTGACATCCCTGACTGTACAGTCAGGTACCTGACAGTCACGACTGTTCAGTCAGGTACCTGACAGTCACGACTGTACAGTCAGGTACCTGACAGTCACGACTGCACAGTCAGGCACCTGACAGTCACGACTGTACAGTCAGGTACCTGACAGTCACGACTGTTCAGTCAGATACCTGAGAGTCACGACTGCACAATCGGGTACCTGACAGTCACGACTGCACAGTCAGGTACCTGACATCCCTGACTGTACAGGCAGGTACCTCACAGTCACGACTGTACAGTCAGGTACCTGACAGTCACGACTGTGCAGTCGGGTACCTGACAGTCACGACTGTACAGTCAGGTATCTGATATCCCTGACTGTACAGTCAGGTACCTGACATCCCTGACTGTACAGTCAGGTACCTGACTGTCACGACTGTTCAGGCAGATACCTGACAGTCACGACTGCACAGTCGGGTACCTGACAGTCACGACTGCACAGTCAGGTACCTGACATCCCTGGCTGTACAGTCAGGTACCTGACAGTCACGACTGTTCAGTCAGGTACCTGACAGTCACGACTGTACAGTCAGGTACCTGACAGTCACGACTGTTCAGTCAGATACCTGACAGTCGCGACTGCACAGTCAGGTACCTGACAGTCACGACTGTACAGTCAGGTACCTGACAGTCACGACTGCACATTCAGGTACCTGACAGTCACGACTGCACAGTCAGGTACCTGACAGTCACGACTGCACAATCAGGTACCTGACAGTCACAACTGTGCAGTCGGGTACCTGATAGTCCTGACTGCACAGTCAGGTACCCGAGAGTCACGACTGTACAGTCAGGTACTTGACAGTCACGACTGTGCAGTCAGGTACCTGACAGTCACGACTGTTCAGTCAGATACCTGAGATTCACGACTGCACAATCGGGTACCTGACAGTCACGACTGCACAGTCAGGTACCTGACATCCTTGACTGTACAGTCAGGTACCTGACAGTCACGACTGTACAGTCAGGTACCGGACAGTCACGACTGTACGGCCAGGTACCTGACAGTCACGACTGTTCAGTCAGGTACCTGACAGTCACGACTTCACAGTCAGGTACCTGACAGTCACGACTGTACAGTCAGGTACCTGACAGTCACGACTGCACAGTCAGGTACCTGACAGTCACGACTGCACAGTCAGGTACCTGACAGTCACGACTGCACAATCAGGTACCTGACAGTCACAACTGTGCAGTCGGGTACCTGATAGTCCTGACTGCACAGTCAGGTACCCGAGAGTCACGACTGTACAGTCAGGTACTTGACAGTCACGACTGTGCAGTCAGGTACCTGACAGTCACGACTGTTCAGTCAAGTACCTGACAGCCACGACTGTACAGTCAGGTACCTGACAGTCACGACTGTTCAGTCAGATACCTGAGAGTCACGACTGCACAATCGGGTACCTGACAGTCACGACTGCACAGTCAGGTACCTGACATCCCTGACTGTACAGGCAGGTACCTCACAGTCACGACTGTACAGTCAGGTACCTGACAGTCACGACTGTGCAGTCGGGTACCTGACAGTCACGACTGTACAGTCAGGTATCTGATATCCCTGACTGTACAGTCAGGTACCTGACATCCCTGACTGTACAGTCAGGTACCTGACTGTCACGACTGTTCAGGCAGATACCTGACAGTCACGACTGCACAGTCGGGTACCTGACAGTCACGACTGCACAGTCAGGTACCTGACATCCCTGGCTGTACAGTCAGGTACCTGACAGTCACGACTGTTCAGTCAGGTACCTGACAGTCACGACTGTACAGTCAGGTACCTGACAGTCACGACTGTTCAGTCAGATACCTGACAGTCGCGACTGCACAGTCGGGTACCTGACAGTCACGACTGCACAGTCAGGTACCTGACATCCTTGACTGTACAGTCAGGTACCTGACAGTCACGACTGTACAGTCAGGTACCGGACAGTCACGACTGTACGGCCAGGTACCTGACAGTCACGACTGTTCAGTCAGGTACCTGACAGTCACGACTTCACAGTCAGGTACCTGACAGTCACGACTGTACAGTCAGGTACCTGACAGTCACGACTGCACATTCAGGTACCTGACAGTCACGACTGCACAGTCAGGTACCTGACAGTCACGACTGCACAATCAGGTACCTGACAGTCACAACTGTGCAGTCGGGTACCTGATAGTCCTGACTGCACAGTCAGGTACCCGAGAGTCACGACTGTACAGTCAGGTACTTGACAGTCACGACTGTGCAGTCAGGTACCTGACAGTCACGACTGTTCAGTCAAGTACCTGACAGCCACGACTGTACAGTCAGGTACCTGACCGTCACGACTGTTCAGTCAGGTACCTGACAGTCATGACTGTACAGTCAGGTACCTTACATCCCTGACTATACAGTCAGGTACCTGACAGTCACGATTATGCAGTAAGGCATCTGCCATGTGACGCATTGCAGATAATCGAATACCCCGAAGAAGAACTCACCAGGTGTGGCAAACCGCGTCTGTTAGATGGCCAATGGTGAAATAGTGACAGCTGAACATCGTGGACGTAGGAGCCCCACAAATTTGTATTTTTAAGAGGGCGAAATCGATTTTCTAGGCCAACTCTTTCCAGCCAACGCCACATGACTAATGACTAAGATGAGATCAAATGTGGAGAAAATGTGTGTGTGTATGCTGGGGGAAGGGGGAAGGCATGTCTATCAAGCCATCGGATCCAGATATTATACTCTTGCCAAACACCAAAGTGGTCTCCATAATGTGCACATGGAACAGTTAGCAACAACCAGTGCTTTCCGCGATAACTAATTTTCGGACCTGCGATAACGATAAAACGATAAGAAAGGTTTGCGATAACGATAAACGATAAACGATAAAAAAAAATTTCACAAAATTAACAGCGATAGCGATAAAACGATAACGATAATTGTTTTTTTTTAACAGCGATAACGTCCAGAATATACGCGATTTTCAGTGGCACGGAGTCCGCCCCTGACCTATTTTCACGTCCAAAATCAAGGTCCAAAACAGAGTACAAATAGCATTAGTGTTTACAAGAAATGGACGCGTACAGATGCTGGTGTTGCATACCTGGCACCATGCAAACCCCAGCTGCCATGCAGCCCCGTCGCTGAGGGGCACTGATTCCGACTCACCAAGATGACCAAGCGCCGCAAAAGCGCAGTACACTCAGCGGCCGCTTGTACACTCAGCGCCGTGGACGCATTCAGTCCGCCGCTTTGTTGGATGATGGTTCGGTGCTTGAGACATCTGGCCCAGCTACAGACCAATTATAGGCTACTTTAACACATTGTCTTCAATAGGTACCTACTTATTATATATCCCAATATTCGCCAATGTCCAAGACAACGCTTAGCACAGTGGAAGTACATATATTCTGTCACTCCGTAAGTACCGACATACCGGCAGAAGTAATTATATTTTCGACGCAACCACTTTCGATAAACCCTCGTACGTCATGCGTAACGTCGTCTGTTTTGCGGCGCGAGGAATATGCTTTTGACAAACCCTCGTATGTCCATCGTCCCTACCAGTTCTTAAAGGTTTTATGTAAATAAGCCTCAATCAATAACTACAAAATCTTATTTCAAATTCTTTATACTGAGTAAACAATTTTATTTTCAAACGATAATGAAATAATAAAATTATCTCAATTATGATTAACTTTGAAGATAGGCTAATATTAACTTGAAGATATGCATAGTTGCCAGATATGCGGGAGTGTAGAACAATGCCAGTTCTTAAAGGTTTTTTGAAAATAAGCCTCAATCAATAACTACATGTTATTTCAAGTTCTTTACACTGAGTACAGAATGCTATTTTCAAATGATAATGAAATAATCCAATTATCTCAATGACGATTAACTTTGAAAATAGGCTTATTTTAACCTGAAGATTTGGATAGTTGCCAGATATGCGGGAGTGGACCCCCCTGTGACTGACCTCTGCCCGGCCCGCCGCGCAAATTTATACCACCCGTCGGCCGTCTGACAGATCTGTACACTTAGCAGATGGCAACAGGTTGCGCACACACACTGTCGCGCGGCATACACTGTCGATCGTCTTCCATTTTTCCATCATCCCGTTTTACATTTTATCGTTTATCGTTCATAATTTTTGGAACTTGCGATAAGTGGATGAGCGATAATTTTGAAAATTTAGCGATAAACGATAACGATAACCGATTTACTTAACAGCGATAATTATCGTTTATCGTTTATCGCTCATCCTATCGCATGCGGAAACCACTGGCAACAACGAACAGTGAGTAACATCTAACGGTTCTCTTGTTGGGAGGACAACGAGCAAAGCCCAATTCCTTGTCTCTTCAGACTACGAAATGCTTTGAAATGTTTTTCGGGGCATTTAAGTTCCATTTTGTTCCACTTGTACCGTTGTACCGTTACTGTGCTCCATTTTGCATCCGATGCAATTGAAACCACTTGCACTCTTTGCATTCGAAGCAATAATTATGTCCAGGAAGTTAAGTAAATTCAGCCGAGCATTGTATGGTACTTGTTGCAAATATATCCATTAGCAAATCACAACGTATGACCTTCCATCAATGTAGAAAAAGAATTGGTATTAAACGTCTCGATGTTCATGTTTCTTGCGGCTGCAGAGCTGCACAAATTAAAAAGAGAAAGAAATAAAAAAATAGCTTCGAATTAAACATAATTTATCATGGCTAAAATAATGCTGGCTAGAGCGTCAATGCTGGCTAGAGCAAACATGACCTCTACGTGAAAAGTACTCTGAATATTTCAGACTGAACTTTCTGACCAAAACCCACCATTGGGGTGAGTGAGAAAATATTGTGTATTCGTTGATTGAATTCCAAAAACGATTGTTCCATTTATGAACAAGGGTTGCATGATCAAACCAATTCAGACCGGCCGATGTCAGTGATGCCAGCTGACTGGAAGCCAGCTGACTGCAAGCCAGTTGACTGCAGCTAGCTCCGGTGGTGTGCGTCGGAGCAGAGTGCAGATATACCGATTCAGTGACGACGCCGGGAATTCCTCGGGAGGGGGGTTGATGGAGATGCCAATTCAGCACCAATTCATTGGCATCATCAGGGATCTGTTTGGCTGGAGGTGCGAATTCCAGGAAGTTTCAAATATTATTTGTCTGGAAGGATGAGGTGCTGGTTCATAGATGCCATCAGGGGATTTTGATGCACGGCTGAGCTGCTGATTCAGGGATACCATGAGGGATTTTAAGGGTAGCGAACGTGCTCATCCAGGGGTGTCACCAGGATATTGTGCTAGGGGGGGGGGGGCGATGGGTGGAAGTGGTGGATCCATGGAACTTGCCCATGATCCACAGACGTCTTGAAAGTTTTGTCTGAAGGATTAGGAGTAACCGACCTAGGGGACGTCACCGGGGATTTGTCTGGACTTAGTGGTGGCAGTGCCGTTTCATGGCACGGCCACCACTAAGGCAGTTTCCAATATTATGATGGAGCAAAGGATGAGATGCCGGTTCGCGAGCTTCACTACGGGCTGGTGGTTCCTATGCGCACAGCGTTCGACTAATGCGTGGTGTCAAATTAGACTCATTAGTTGAGAGGTAAAGCTCATTTGAGCATATGTATTATTAAAGCGGAACTACTAATCACGTGTGGTGTACCTTTTTACATTCCTGACACCACCCCTGAAGCCAATCTTTAGGTCTGTGTTTATTCAGTGACCTATAGGGTTCATTATTGGAAATTTACAAATATCTGTAAAATGTGATGCCCATCAGGCCAAGCTGCCAAGTCTATTTTTGTCTAGTTGAGGATAGTCTCACTCGGTCTAAGGAATAACTGGATAGTCTCAACGATAGTTGAGGATAGTCTTACCCGGTCTCAAAAGTATCTCTGAAATCACCATACGCAATTGACGTGTGGAGGTAACCTTTAATCTTTGCTACGCCCCTTCGGTAGCGATTGACGTGGAGGTAGCCGTGAAGCCTTGGCTCCTCCCCTTCGGTAGCGATTGGCGTGTGGAGGTAACCTTGAACCTTGGCTCCGCCCCTTCGGTAGCGATTGACGTGGAGGTAGCCGTGAAGCCTTGGCTCCTCCCCTTCGGTAGCGATTGGCGTGTGGAGGTAACCTTGAACCTTGGCTCCGCCCCTTCGGTAGCGATTGACGTGGAGGTAGCCGTGAAGCCTTGGCTCCTCCCCTTCGGTAGCGATTGGCTTGTGGAGATAACCTTGAACGTTGGCTCCGCCCCTTCGGTAGCGATTGATGTGTGGAGGTAACATTGAATCTTTGCTCCGCCCCTCCGGTATCATAATGAACGAAGCTACTTTGTTTTTCTTTCGGGATTCTGTCTGTTTCATAATTAGGTATCCTTTTGGTATTCTGTCTGTTTCCTAATGAGATATCCTTTTGGTATTATGTCCATTTCCTAATGCGATATCCTTTTGGTATTCATCTGTTTCCAAATAAGGTATCCTATTGATGTTCTGTCTGTATGGCAATGAGGTATCCTTTTGGTATTCTCTCTGTATGCTAATGAGGTATCCTTTTGCGTTTTCGGCGAGACATCAGTAGAGAGCGAGGTGAGAAAGCGAAAGAACGCATCGAGCCAATTCGCTTGCACAAAGAATAGGTTGAGATGCGATGCAGAGTAAGTTGGAAGCATGAACACACTTGGCCCATCTGGAGGCGGCCAGCGGTCAGCGCATTTAAAAGTAGGCTGTCCGCATCATAAGGCATCTAATTGCACATGCAAGTGATCAGCAGCGCAGAGACGAAGAAGAAGTTGGTTCACTGGTTGCGAGCGTGCGTGACTAGTGCGGCATGACGATGTGGGTGGATGGGGGGGGGTGAGGTCGGGATCGCATTTCATGCCACATGTTCATCCATGTGTAGGCGCCTGGGAAAGTTACACCTCTGAGTGTAATGGTGGTATAATGCCTGGGAAAGTTACACCTCTGAGTGTAATGGTGGTATAATGCCTGGGAAAGTTACACCTCTGAGTGTAATGGTGGTATAATGTGGTTAAAGGAAGCCGCCTTCATGCCTCGTAGCTGGCACCAAAACGCCGAATATTAGGACTTTCGATACATTGGATTTCTCAGAAAGTGTAAATATTGTCCAAGCATTAGCAACATCAACATCAAGTACACCAGACTCCTACATGTATCCGATGAATTTAAACGTAAGGACCCACGAAAGCTGCGCATGACCCCCTACCCCCCACCCCCCACCCACCCCCACCTGCCGCCGTCCTGCCGGTGCCAACGCATGCATTCTAATCTCGTTCGCACTCCGCAGGGAAATGGCAGCCGGGGTCGGAGACGCCGGCACTGCCACCTGGTGACCAAAATCTGAGCGATAGTTTGAAGTCGAAGGTGACGTCAGCAACCGCGACCTCCGCAGCGTCATCTGACCCCGTGTGGACACCGAAAGGTGAGGAAGGTCAAATGGCGCCGCCGAAAGAAAGTCATCCAAATGTTGAGCTGTAGCTTCGAGGAAAGTGTAGCCAGGTCATGTGGGGGTTTACTGGTGTGGAGACAGGGGCGGATCCAGGAATTGCGATCTGGGGGCGATCTGGGGTCTCGACAGGCGCCATTTCTCCGGAATAGAAACCTTCTCTACTCTAAGGGACGCCATCGACTGAAAAACTCGTTGAGCGGGGGAGGGGGTGCTTGACCGTCCTGTAGGGGCGCCACAAATACATCGGAGGGGGATGTGCCTCAAGTTCCCTTCCCCTTGTTGCTCTCAGGATCGAATAATAATATCCCACGGGATACTGTTCCCGCACTAGATAGAACTAGGAATTAGGCTGCAACGAGTATTTGGTGTGCACCGGACGGTAACAGAAACATGGCACGAAATATGGGCGTCTGACGTAGGACTTATTTGACCTGAAACACATCAGCTGTAATTGCGTATTGTTGTACCTCACGTTCGAAATTCGACAACTACCAGACACTTCTCCATTATGTGAATTGCGAGGAGAGGCACCTAGGTTTTCAGGCTAAGTCTAGGATACATGAAAGACACGTAGAGACGCATGAAAGGCACATAAAACAATGCGTATGGCGATAACCCAAGCAAGATGACATTTCATTATTTTGGAGCATACTATGAACGACAAATACCATTAATAGCATCATCTAAACGAAGAGGTTGTTTTTCTACTTTACTTCCCGATGAGGTAACTATTCTTCCTTTGATGTACGCTTTATTGGTGTATCTTGTCATCCTATCCTAATCATGGGCCGATCCAGGAATCGTGATGGGGGCGGGGCGCCTCCACTCATCTGGATAGGCGCCAGTGATTCAGATAATTTCGGGGGGGAGGTGGCACTCGAGTGTCGCGAGAGGTGTGTTCAGATGAGCATTTCAAAGGACGCTTCAGACGTTTGGGTTGTTCTTATCTTATGAAGTTCCGAGTTCGCAAGGGTCCACCCCTCATGTTGTGCCAATTCGGCTAAGGATGAAATGTGTGAAGTTCGGTCACGCTTGAAGAGCGTCTAACCATGCCGCATCGCACGGTTGAACTGAAGGTGTCAAATTGTGGATGCTAATGAATTTCCGACTTTTCCACCGCACTGAAAGCGCGCAGCTGCAGTTTACCTGCATGCATCACAGACTCTGCTGCCCTTCAGTTCACTGGCGCCACCTTCATCAATATCCATTACGAATTGATGGTGTTGGCCTTCGTCAAGTCCTTGCGCCGGGGAGGGGATGGCTTAGTGGTTAAGGTGTTGAGCTCTGGGTACCAAAGGTCCCGGGTTCAATACTCGCACTGCTCGGGGCTTTTCCCAATCCCGCGGCCCGCCGGCGAAACAGTGCGGGCGGCGCCATTAGCCGTGAATGTGCTAAAGTGCGTCGTGAATCACCCCATACAATAGAACAAGAAGAAAGTCTTGCGCCCGCGTTGGTGGCGCAATTTATTGGCAAGAATACCAACTTTCTACTAAAGCTCATGTCAACATCCAGTTTCAGTCAGCTCATGTCAACATCTACCTTCGCCACTGCTGCTTTTGCAGAAAGGGATGCTTGCATTCGCAGGCATGTTGAGAGTTGGAACCATTTGACAGTGATAAACATGTTTATTTACAATTGAAAGCGGGAAATAACAGCTGACCCTGGGTATGTTACAGAGGCCGGGCCCAAACAAACATAAAAGCATAGTCGATGGATTAGGAGCTGCCGCTGCGATGCAACGAAGTCACGACTGTCAGTCAGAAAAACATGGTGTGAACTTAAGTAGAACACATTCAATAATCAAATGCAGGTGCATGTAGATTAGTCTGACCACACGAGATGAACGTTGTGACGTTTATTTAACGTCAACCTCCACGCACACGTCCGTCGCCGGCGACGCCGCCTCTGAACCCACACGATGGGCTCGATTATGAAGTACAACTATTTCGTGCTGATCGTTCACGGGAACCATTTCGGAATTCGGCATTCGGAGATCGGAATTCGGCATATTTTCAGACGAACGGATTCCAGCTCCTGTGGTCTGCCTAAGATGTCAATCATTAATGAATCCAACTGACAAGAGAACGCGCAGTGATGCGCTTCCATTGACCAGTTCCCAGTTACAACAACAGTCCCGTCGGCTCGTCTCGGTACCACCGTTCCTCAGTGGTCCAATCGCAGGGGTGAACTGGATCGCCCCTCCACTCCCCAGACTGAAACTCGCCACCCTGTTGGACGGACTCCGCTGGAAGTGACCCTGATCAGGGGCGGCTACAGGGGTGGAGGAGGGCACTCGGCGCATGTGCCCATCCCCTTTGAAAAGGTCGCGCCGCCGCCCCTGACCGGGAAGGGCGCCTTTCCTGGAAGGAAAGCATCTCCCCTTCTCTTCGAATGCATCTCTTCGAATGCATCTCCCCATCCGACGGTTTTTTCAAGCTGAAGGCGTCCCTTTCAGAATAGAAAGCGCATCTCCAGGGACTTCGTGCCCCCTCAACAATTCCTGGATCTGCCATTGATTCTGGTTGCGTTCCTGCTCACGGAAAGCTGTGCCGATTCTATCGTTGCCGTACTCAAGGCAGATGACCGGTGGCTCTTTTGGCTTTATAGCATGCTATAGTTGGTGGCTGTTGTCGCCTTCCACGGGAACCGGACAGATGTACGTAAAGCAAATGTACGTATGACAAGTGTACGTTTGCGCAAATGTTCGGAAGAGCAAAATTACGTAGGCGCAAATGTACGTAGGCGCAAATGTACGTAAACACAAAAGTGCGTAAGCTCAAATGTACGTCAGCGCAAATGTGCGTAAGCGTAAATATACGTAGCCGCAAAAGTACGTAAGTGCAAATGTACGTATGCACAAAAGGATGTCTGCGCAAGTGTACGTATGCGCAGATGTACGTAAGCGCAAATGTACGTATGTGCAATTATATGTATGCGCACATGTACGTAAGGGCAAATGTACGTAAGCGTAAATGTACGTAAGTGCAAATATACGTAAGCGTAAATATACGTATGCGCAAAAGTACGTAAGTGCAAATGTACGTACGCACAAAAGTATGTCTGCGCAAATGTACGTATTCGCAGATGTATGTAAGAGCAAATGTACCTAAACGTAAAAGTATGTAAAAGCAAATGTACATAGTGTAAATGTACGTATGAGCCAATTTATGTATACGTACATTTATGCATACGTACTTTTGCGTTTACGTACATTTAGATGGGTGCATATGCCCTACGTACATTTGCGCTTGCGTACATTTGGTTACGTACCTTTATCATGCGCACATTTGCTTTTACGTACATCTGCCATAAGTACATTTGCGCTTGCGTACTTTTGCACTTACGCACATTTGCACTTACGTACATTTGCACCTACGTACATTTGCGCTTACGTACTTCTGCGCTTACGTATATTTTCAATAAGCGCATTTGCGCATCCGTACATTTGCGCTTACGTACATTTGCGCTTACATGCGTTTGCGCATACGTACATTTGTGCATACGTACTTTTGCGCTTATGTACACTTGCTTACGTATCTTTGCCATACATGAATTTACTCTTACGTACATCTGCCATACGTACGTTTGTCCTTACGTACCTTTGCCCTAGAATCCTCTCCACGTCTATATCCGATCGTCGAGGAAGCTTTCCCTCGGCGCCCTTGAAGCGAAAATTATGTACAATTTCGATATATACTTAATGAGCTTACTGTGTACTGTGCTCGGAGCCAGTCTGTCCTCGATGCCATTGGTTTGTACATTCTCTGCTGCCCTCACTGCGGTGAGGGCAGAGCCGGCCGCATGACCTCTGCCTCCTCCCCTGCCGGAGCCTGCACTGCGGTGTCATGGAAGCCTGCTCCTCACGATCTCTGCCTCCTCCCCTGCCGCTGATACATCAGAGTACTGGTGGTGACCTACATCCGTCACCTCGTACTACACCCACACCGGCTGTCACGGTAATGATCTCTGCCTCCTCCCCTGCCGCTGATACATCAGAGTACTGGTGGTGACCTACATCCGTCACCTCGTACTACACCCACACAGGCTGTCTCGGCAGTGACCTTGAGTGAGTATGTTTGTCTTAGCTCCGGAGTGTGTGTGTCCGCGATATACACAGCTGATTACACAGCTGATACTGCGGCCTGGCACATCGGGTCCGGAGACCGTTATCAGAGACTATCAGAAGCGCCGCTGGGGGAGCGGTGGCTTTGTTGGTGCGCCGACCGGACATCCGACTGCGGTGCGGTGAGGCGAGGGAGGTATATACCGACCATACATCTGACTGCGGTACGGTGAGGCGAGGGAGGGATATATCGACCATACACCTGACTGCGGTACGGTGAGGCGAGGGAGGTATATACCATACATCTGACTGCGGTGCGGTGAGGCGAGGGAGGGATGTGCCGACCATACATCTAACTGGGGTACGGTGAGGCGAGGGAGGTATATACCGACCATACATCTGACTGCGGTACGGTGAGGCGAGGGAGGTATATACCGACCATACATCTGACTGCGGTACGGTGAGGCGAGGGAGGTATATACCGACCATACATCTGACTGCGGTACGGTGAGGCGAGGGAGGTATATACCGACCATACATCTGACTGGGGTACGGTGAGGCGAGGGAGGGATGTGCCGACCATACATCTGACTGCGGTACGGTGAGGCGAGGGAGGTATATACCGACCATACATCTGACTGGGGTACGGTGAGGCGAGGGAGGTATATACCGACCATACATCTAACTGGGGTACGGTGAGGCGAGGGAGGTATATACCGACCATACATCTGACTGGGGTACGGTGAGGCGAGGGAGGTATATACCGACCATACATCTGACTGCGGTACGGTGAGGCGAGGGAGGGATATACCGACCATACACCTGACTGCGGTACGGTGAGGCGAGGGAGGTATATACCGACCATACATCTGACTGCGGTACGGTGAGGCGAGGGAGGGATATACCGACCATACACCTGACTGCGGTACGGTGAGGCGAGGGAGGTATATACCATACATCTGACTGCGGTACGGTGAGGCGAGGGAGGGACGTGCCGACCATACATCTGACTGCGGTACGGTGAGGCGAGGGAGGGATATACCGACCATACATCTGACTGCGGTACGGTGAGGCGAGGGAGGTATATACCATACATCTGACTGCGGTGCGGTGAGGCGAGGGAGGGACGTGCCGACCATACATCTGACTGCGGTACGGTGAGGCGAGGGAGGTATATACCGACCATACATCTGACTGCGGTACGGTGAGGCGAGGGAGGGGGAGGGGGGGAGCAAAATGTTGTGGTGGAAAGCTTCCAGCATGCATCATTACCACATACCTATGAAATAAAATGATGACGAGTTGCCACATTAACCAGGAGATTCGTCTCAGTTTTCTTCAGTTTGCTGTGTTGAAATAGCATGTAATTTGAAGCGCTTCCAAACCTCGCAATGCTAGGAATCGAGGCGACTCCCTCGGTTTTCACATGCAGGCGAAAAATAAATGGGGATATTTTGGTGAAGTTTAGCATTGCTGAGCTTACACTAATGTGAAAATTCCCAGAAAATTTCAGGTATGTGACATTTCAGGTCACTGAAAATGGAGATTGATGACATGATCCATGACCATGAACTATGCCTTGTTTCCAGATGTTGGTAGGCCATGCTCCCATTATATCAGGACACATTGTAGGTAGGAAAGCTTGCGAAAGTTTTCCTGAGGAACACAAATGAGACGCTGAATATTATCTGCGTAATATTGGATTTGGTTAAGCAAAAAAAAAGCACTTACCTGGTCTTGAACACACGACTTCGGTGTTGAAAACCGAACCACCTTGACTTGGGCGGCCACTGGGCGGCATCGAATTGCATGCATGTTGTTATAAATGTTGGGAAGTTTTGAACTCAGTCTTCAGCTCTTAAATATCCTTTCGCTATTTCAAAACTTCGAGCGTTTTCAAGTCATCTTTCGCTCATTCACATGTTACCGACATTACAACTTTTCAGCTGTAGTCGAGACCATTGCTCTTTAACCTGACACAGCAGGTCATCAATATGACTCAACATTGTCGATAGCGTCTCCTCGAACAGGAAGCTCAACGAGCGTGGCAATTCAATTTCAAGTTTTCCTCCAGGAGTGTTAGTTGTAAAGATCATGGAGATCATCTCCCCACGCCGCCGACACCTCTCCAGTCCCTTGTTTGTGGAGCTCTCCAGTCCCTCGTTTGTCCCTCCCGCACCGTCTGGGGCGCACGCGCCAATGCGCCGAGTCCTCCCCTGTTTTCGGGTCTGGGTCCGCCCCTGCGGCCCGGCGGTGCTGCCGAATCCTCCCCTGCTGGCAGGTCTGGGTCCGCCCCTGCGACCTGGCGGTGCCGCCGCGTCCTCCCCTGTTGGCGGGTCTGGGTTCGCCTCTGCGGCCAGACTGAACCGCCGAGTTCTCCCCTGTTGAGGGTCTGGGTCCGCCCCTGCGGCGCGGCGGTGCTGCCGAGTCCTCCCCTGCTGGCGGGTCTGGGTCCGCCCCTGCGGCCCGGCGGTGCCGTCGAGATGCACGAGCCAGTGCCGGGCAGGTGGCGCTGGGGTCATGTGTCGCTGCCGATCGCTGGAGGGCTCGGCCATGGTGCTCCTCACTGGTGAGTGTGACGTCAGCAGGGTGCCAGATGACGTCACTGCCGGGTGGTGAGACGTCGACTGTTGGGTGGTGAGACGGCGACTGCTGGGTGGTGAGACGGCGACTGTTGGGTGGTGAGACGTCGACTGTTGGGTGGTGAGACGTCGACTGTTGGGTGGTGAGACGGCGACTGTTGGGTGGTGAGACGTCGACTGTTGGGTGGTGAGACGCTGACTGTTGGGTGGTGAGACGTCGACTGTTGTGTGGTGAGACGCTGACTGTTGGGTAGACGTCGACTGCCGGGTGATGAGATGTCGACTGCTGGGTGGGGAGACTGGTGGGTGGGGAGACGTCGACTGCTGAGTGGTGAGACGTCAGCGAATAGTTCAGCCAGTCCACGTGTGTGCGACATGGTGGAGATATCGGTGAGGAATTCAGTGGCGAGACATTTTGTAGACATGATTGTGACATGGCTCAGGAGTTGATACACTGACAAGTGACTGCGATAATTGTACCATATGTGAGACGTGGTAGACTCGTGGTAAAACCGTGGACAGTTGAGTCACCAGACATCTGTGAGGTACCAGACATCTGTGAGGTATCACATCTGTGAGTCGCCAGACATCTGCGAGGTACTAGACATCTGTGAGTCACCAGACATCTGTGAGGTATCACATCTGTGAGTCGCCAGACATCTGCGAGGTACTAGACATCTGTGAGTCACCAGACAACTGTGAGGTGCCACACCCCGTGGTGAGGTGAGGTGAGGTGCCACACCCCGTCTCGGGGGGGGGGTGTCATTATATCCCCCTCTAATCTCCAAACTAAGCGTTGCACGAAAACGAAAGTAGTGTCATCGGAAGCTCGATGAATATGGCCCGAAACCACCCCAAAAATTGTCCACCTCAAGAAGTGATGTCACTAGGGGATGGGTGGAAGGGTCTATGGGATTACGACTGATGTCATGTTTTGGGCTCTGGGAGTTCATTTAGGGGAGATGTTAAAAACTAAAATTATTTGGAGTCAGAAAAGGAAGGCGAAATCGACTACGGCCCCAAAATGATTGCCCACCTCAAAATAATATTTTATTGGTTGTGAAATTGTCAAAATTTTGAGTTTTCAATTTTCTCGAATTTGTCTTTTTATAATAGGTGGATCGCGTCTGGAAACGTTGTTTGAAGTCAACTTTCCCTCATAAAAAGTTCTTACATTAGCCAGAATCTTCGGTTTCAGTCACAATGGGCAAACATGAACAAATATGGAATGAAAAACGAAAAAAGGAATTCTACTGGTGAGTTGTTGCATCCCTAAAGATAAACAAACGCTGAAAGGTTCATTGAAATATCTTTATCTGTTAAAGCCTGACGACTGGTTTAAAACGTTTTTGGAGGTGACCTCATTTAACCTTGAATCACTCGGTGACCGTAGACGACGTGACCTGAACATCTTCACACAACATGTCAAATTGACGTGGGAAGAGGTATGCCAATTTTCGGCGCGCACCGTTTCTTCACCATCCGCAGAAAACCGGAACACGGAGGAGGGCGAATAATAAGCCCCCGAGCGGGACGGGCTATTGGACGTCACGAGCGGTGACCACAACGGCAAATAACCTGAACATTCAGCGGCCGTCTTAACTTCAGCATCCAGATGGCGGCAGGTGGCCTGAGCGAATTCCATTGCAATTTACAGTTGGAGAAAACAGAATATGCGTGCGAATCAGCTTTGGTCATTTTGGTTTGTTTTTGGATCTTGCTATAAAGAAGCGAATGTAATGTCTTACATTTTATGCTTTTAAAATCCCTTTGGAAAGCCTATTATGCTGCATATACTTACCTCTGTTCCTGGTCAGTTTCGCTGACCAGTTACAGATTATGACGCTGGGTACACTTTCCTCGGTTCCTGGCCATTTCGCTGTCCATTTCCGGCTGACGGGGCCGCGGTAGCTCAGTCGGCGGGGAGTTGGACTCTTGGTCGTGAGGTCGTCGGTTCGAATCACGCAGCCGGCGGGATTACCGAGTCCACCCGCGGCCAACCGGCATCAGAGGTGGGCGGCGCTATATCACCCAGCAGTCGGGTGCGTCGTAAAAGAACCCAAGTACCGGACAATGATCCCGGGCACGTTCCTCGGTTCCTGGCCATTTTCGCTGACAATTTCCGGATGATGACGCCGGGTCGGTTCATCGCCGCTCCAAGTACTGTCGCCCGGACTATTGCCCCCCGCTGCCCCCCCGCTCCCAGTCTGTCGCTCGGACTATTGGACCCCGCTGCCCCCCGCTCCAAGTACTGTCGCTCGGACTATTGCCCCCCGCTGCCCCCCGCTCCAAGTACTGTCGCCCGGACTATTGGCCCCCGCTGCCCCCCGCTCCAAGTACTGTCGCCCGGACTATTGGCCCCCGCTGCCCCCCGCTCCCAGTACTTTCGCTCGGACTATTGCCCTCCGCTCCCAGTACTGTCGCCCGGACTATTGGCCCCCGCTGCCCCCCGTTCCCAGTACTGTCGCTCGGACTATTGGCCAGCGCAAGAGCTATTGGCCTGCGCGCCATTCTGATGGCAAGCGTTTCAGCTGAAGGCACGGTTGTGCACCACAGCACACGTGCACCACAGCACACGTGCACCACAGCACACGTGCACCACAGCACACGTGCATCACAGCACACGTGCGTCACAGCACACGTGCATCACAGCACACGTGCATCACAGCACACGTGCATCACAGCACACGTGCATCACAGCACACGTGTGTCACAGCACACGTGTGTCACAGCACACGTGCATCACAGCACACGTGCATCACAGCACACGTGTGTCACAGCACACGTGTGTCACAGCACACGTGTGTCACAGCACACGTGTGTCACAGCACACGTGTGTCACAGCACACGTGTGTCACAGCACACGTGTGTCACAGCACACGTGCATCACAGGCATCACAGCACACGTGTCACAGCACACGTGCATCACAGCACACGTGCATCACAGCACACGTGCGTCACAGCACACGTGCATCACAGCACACGTGCACCACAGCACACGTGCATCACAGCACACGTGCATCACAGCACACGTGCATCACAGCACACGTGTGTCACAGCACACGTGCATCACAGCACACGTGCGTCACAGCACACGTGCGTCACAGCACACGTGCGTCACAGCACACGTGCACCACAGCACACGTGTGTCACAGCACACGTGCATCACAGCACACGTGCGTCACAGCACACGTGCGTCACAGCACACGTGCACCACAGCACACGTGCATCACAGCACACGTGCATCACAGCACACGTGCGTCACAGCACACGTGCATCACAGCACACGTGCATCACAGCTCACGTGCGTCACAGCACACGTGCGTCACAGCACACGTGCGTCACAGCACACGTGCGTCACAGCACACGTGCACCACAGCACACGTGTGTCACAGCACACGTGCGTCACAGCACACGTGCGTCACAGCACACGTGTGTCACAGCACACGTGCGTCACAGCACACGTGCGTCACAGCACACGTGCACCACAGCACACGTGTGTCACAGCACACGTGCATCACAGCACACGTGCGTCACAGCACACGTGCGTCACAGCACACGTGCACCACGCATCGTCTTCAAGTGCCGTAGAAGCGCTTGCTGGCATTAGCTAAAGGTATGCCAATTTGATCAATGTCTTCCAAGCAGTCATCGAATATAGAATGAACTTTTGTATGTTTGGCTTAAAGCGAAAAAGTATTCCTCTGACCTTTGGGAAGACGTGTCTTTACCAATGTGGAGTACATACAGGTTCCTAAGAGGCCAGACAACTGTACGCGGCCAAATGTACAGATGGTGATGCCAGCGACACTCACTACTGCCACAACGGTTATAATCCTGATGTGAACGACCCTTGATGGAAGTGTTTTGCGGAGCATTTTTCTATTTTTGTTCTAGAAGTGATAGTTTACCCATCCGCCCGTTGAAGTACCATAGGTTTTGTGTGCTTTCATTGCAGGAATAATATACTAGTGATAAAGGAAGCTTAATATGTGATTTTATGTAGCCTGATTGGTGTATGCTGTTATTAGTTCATTGGATAACTGTTCTATATTATGCTACAATTTTGGTATTATAATTATGGTTTTAAGACAAAGTAGTCAACATATATGCACCTGCTGCTGTAGATAAGTTTATTGGCACCTTTGTTGCTCCAAGATATAGCTCAGGCATTACGGGAATAACATTAAATTGATGTCTTGCAAACTGTGTGTGTTTTTATTCTGAACAAATTTGAATGATAGCGCTTTCGCTCTGATCCATATACGGCTGCACCTATATATGACTGATGATCGGGGGGGGATGTTCTCTGATTCCTCAGACACAGCCCACTGTCCTCCACTACCCAACCAATACTAATCTGGGCCCTGATGTTCCCCTGATTTGACATGGCACCTTGTGGGGTCTCCCCTGTAAGCTGGAGCTGGAGCTGAAGCTGAAGCTGGAGACGTAACCGGAAGCCATGATGTCCTACTGATACCCGTCAAAGATATGCCCACAATACCCTACCGGAAGCCATGATGTCCTGGTGGTACCCGTCATCGGTCGTCAGACGTTACCGGAAGCCATATCCTGGTGAGACCTGTCAGAGGTCATCGGACGTAACAGAGGTCATCGGACGTAATCGAGTGCAGGCCGTGATGTGATGTGGTGTCGTGTCGCAGTGCCGCTTCCTGCAGCCTGCTGGTGTTGATGGCGGCGCCCTGCCGTCCCGGGAATCTGTGACACAAGGTGGTCGGTCTGGCAGTGTGCCAGACTGCTGTGTGTGGGTGTGAAGGTCGCTCGACGGTGACACCAGGTGTGACCTTTCCCACCGACGGGTCGTGACTGGGTGTCAACGGAATCCAGAACCGCCGTGCTGGTGTTGCGATGGCAGGTTATACACCGAGGAGAAGCAGGTCAATGGCAGGTCATACATGGCAGGTCAATAGCAACAACGACCCCTGCAGCACAGGTGATGCCGTTATAGGCATGGGGAAGTTGGCGGGGGGCGGGGGAGACCAGCGCCCACTTTTCAACGGCGCCTCCTCTGAATGGGGAGGCTTCAAAAAGGTCCTACAGGATGTGTGAGTGCACTTCTCCCCTTGAAATGTTCATCCGATGGCGCCCCTCTGCGCCCACCCAGGCGCAGTCGAGTGCATGCCCCAAAATGTTCTCAGTCATTTGCGTCCTCCAGGAAAATGACCACTTGAAAATCTTCCCCATCTTTTCCTATGGCCCCTGCGTTCTCGGTCATTGGTCACGTTGATGGTGGCTTGTCGGGTCAGACTTCGTATCGCTGACCAGGTACACTCTCTGTTCCAGCCGTGCAGAGTCCGCAGGGCCAACGGAAGACGTTCCGGCCCGTAAACTACGACTCGGACAGCCTGAAGCGCCGGCAGGCGCACACGGTACGATGTCAGAGACTGCACGTGCTTGGTGGGCTGTCTTCCTTGTTGGTGTGTTGGTGACTTCTCTGGTTTGATTGAAAGTGCTCTTGACAATGAAATGTCGGAAGGCAGTGGCCGACATACAGAAATGAAACCGGAGCTCAGATATATAATAAAAAGCATACACAGTTAAATATAAAACGTTAGCGACTCATATTGTGTGCGATGTTTGGATGCGATTGCGATGAGCAACATCACCATCACCATCACCATCACCATCACCATCACCATCACCATCACCATCACCATCACCATCACCATCACCATCACCATCACCATCACCATCACCATCACCATCACCATCACCATCACCATCACCATCATCATCATCATCATCATCATCACCATCACCATCATCATCATTTATATATATGTCGATCAGATAATTATTCCATAATTATCTGTGTCCAGCCCATACCATCCGCGTGATAGATCAGCCACAATGAGCGGCACAACATTGGAGTGTGCTGTAAAATGACCGTTGGGACAAGACACATCCCTGAACAACTTACAGAAGCAGCAGCCGGCACCGGCACCTCCAGCGTCGGAGAGTTTCGCCTGGTCATCCACCGGTGCGCCGGTGCTGACACCCAGCGGCGACCGCGCGAACTATCAGCCTGCCGGGGGCGGCGAGTTCATTTGTGTACCGTCCAGACCTCTGCCAAGGCCCCAGGTACAGTAGCCAGGTGCAGCCTGAGCAGACCAAGGTACTGATGTACACAGGTACAGTACACAGGTACAGTACACAGGTACAGTACACAGGTACAGTACACAGGTACAGTACACAGGTACAGTACACAGGTACAGTACACAGGTACAGTACACAGGTACAGTGCACAGGTACAGAGGTAGAGACAGTTACAGAGCAGACTCATGAACGCATGGTCACGAAACGCTTTGTTACGACAAGACAACACAAATAGGAAAGACACAATGCAGAAGGATATAATGGATGAACTATTTGAAAAATACAGTTACAACGTACAGTAAGACACACTCCACATACACGATAGATATATACACTCCAGACGAGGTATAATCCCAACACGACTTTATGTTAAGCAACCATATCAACCCATCCTGCTTCGCCCCACGCCTTATTATAGTTATCTTTATCTTTGCACTATTGTACCCGTATCCTTCATCACATAGTCTTCAAGTAGCTAGACCTTGCCTCAAGGGAAGATATCCCAAATACCAGGCGCAAGCTATTGCGATGGAAAAATCAATGCGCTAATTTCAGGCTTCGAAGTTCACAAAAATAGTTATCTGTCTGATAAGAGATAATGTCCCACCTGTCCCACCAACTGTTACCATCGTCAGGTCTGCTGGTGTTGGTTATAAAGAAATGCTCCGCAACATTGTGGAGATATACTGGAAGCCTACTGATCCCTGCGACGAGCTGAAACTAGTAATTTGCTACAACCCCACCACCGGCTCACTTATGGTGCAAAGCGCCCCACCATATGACAAATCATCGCTGAGGAAGTCCACGTGACAAATCATCGCTGAGGCAACCCACCACGTGACAAATCATCGCTGACGAATCCCACCGCGTGACAAATCATGGCCGATAAAATCAGTTGTGGTATGCCAATACCAATGCACAATTGGAGAATGTGCACTCCGTCCAGATAGCAACTACATTTAATTGACAACAACTTCGCTCAGCAGGCGTATCACCATAGACCTGCAGAGCGGTGGCCCACAGACACACACTGACCACAGCACGACACACGCCTCACGAGGAAACAGATGGTTCACAATACTACTATCAGCGCCAGATCACACGAGCCGAGACTTATTCACATACTGGAGGCCATATAAAGTCATAAAGTCATAAAGTGTTAAGGCTTAATAAGAGCCACAGGGGCCCATCTGGGTTAAGCCTATCTGGAAAAGGTACTAGAAATGTACATATTCTCACCCCAATCAATCCCTTACCTCAAGTTCCTAGGAAGCTATATATCGCAGCCTATCTAGCACCAATTCACTTGCTATTGCATAACACACTCCCATTGTGCTACCATAGACAATCTCACCAGTATCACATCCCGAAGGAAGGTGCTGAATCCACTGCTAGGTACACCCTACATAAAGTTATAAAGCGTTTAGACTTAATAAGAGACTGACTTCCTATTGCATAACACACTCAACAATTACAAACTCCTCCCCTCGTACCCATTGTGCTACCATAGACAATCTCATCAGTATCACATCCCAAAGGAAGGTGCTGAATCCACTGCTAGGTACACCCTATATAAAGTTATAAAGCGCTTAGACTTAATAAGAGTTAATAAGACTCACTTGCTATTACATAACACACTCAACAATTACAAACTCCTCCCATCATACCCATTGTGCTACCATAGACAATCTCATCAGTATCACATCCCGAAGGAAGGTGCTGAATCCACTGCTCGGTACACCCTATATAAAGTTATAAATCGTTTAGACTTAATAAGAGACCCAAGGGCCCATCCAGCCAAGTCTGTAAATGGAAGATAATATAAGCCTGGTAAAAAGACCCTCCCCAACCATCCCACATCCTGAAGAACCAGTCATCCAATATCCCACACACCTATCAATGCCTGGGGACGAGTGGTCTAGGGGTAAGATGCTCGTCTCACAATCGGTTCGAATCTTACCTGTCGCTACTCTTCGCCCGCGATCAATCGGCGTGAGAGATTGGCGACGCTACATGACTCAACGGTCGACGTGTCGTAAAACCAATAACCAACCAACCAACCTATCAATGCCTATCTACCCTAGCTTTCCAGCCCTATTCCCCTGATCTCTCTTAACACATGCCATTGAATATACTGTGCCATTATTGTGGGGCGATATACATACTGGACAGGGACCGGGCGGTGAACGACAGGCTGACGCACGAGCTACCCTGTCGCCGTATGACGGACCAGCCGGGGCCAAAGATGACTGTGATCCTGAAGCCAAAATATTGACTGCTTTGCCATGCTTTGCAAATAAAGACACGCACTGTGTTTATTTTTCTGCAGCGTGATGCAACCCAGATATGTTGAGCACGGTCTCTTCTTAGTTTGTTACGAAGTGTCTGCGTGTTTTGTGTTGGTCTGATGCAGTGTTTTGTGTTGGTCTGATGACGTGTTTTGTGTTGGTCTGATGACGTGTTTTGTGTTGGTCTGATGACGTGTTTGCGTTGGTCTGATGCAGTGTTTTGTGTTGGTTTGATGACGTGTTTTATGTTGGTCTGATGACGTGTTTTGTGTTGGTCTGATGCAGTGTTTTGTGTTGGTCTGATGACGTGTTTTGTGTTGGTCTGATGACGTGTTTTGTGTTGGTCTGATGACGTGTTTTGTGTTGGTCTGATGACGCGTTTTGTGTTGGTCTGATGCAATGTTTTGTGTTGGTCTGGTGACGTGTTTTTGTTGGTCTGATGACGTGTTTTGTGTTGGACTAATGTCATGCTTTGTGTTGGTCTGATGCAGTGTTTTGTGTTGGTCTGATGACGTGTTTTGTGTTGGTCTGGTGACGTGTTTTTGTTGGTCTGATGACGTGTTTTGTGTTGGACTAATGTCATGCTTTGTGTTGGTCTGATGCAGTGTTTTGTGTTGGTCTGATGACGTGTTTTGTGTTGGTCTGATGACGTGTTTTGTGTTGGTCTGATGACGTGTTTTGTGTTGGTCTGATGACGTGTTTTGTGTTGGTCTGATGACGTGTTTTGTGTTGGTCTGATGACGTGTTTTGTGTTGGTCTGATTACGTGTTTTGTGTGGGTCTGATGACGTGTTTTGTGTTGGTCTGATGACGTGTTTTGTGTTGGTCTGATGACGTGTTTTGTGTTGGTCTGATGCAGTGTTTTGTGTTGGTCTGATGACGGTTTTGTGTTGGTCTGATGACGTGTTTTGTGTTGGTCTGATGACGTGTTTTGTGTTGGTCTGATGACGTGTTTTGTGTTGGTCTGATTTTGTGATTGTCCGCCTAACGGTACTACGATTACATTTAGATATACGCGGCTTTGACTCTTGTACACTCACTATGACCGGTGTCACTTGAGCGTATTATCTGTCTGACTGAACGATCCACGCGTTGTCACACTGTCATTGGAAATGACGAAACGTTGGCGAGAAGACTACGCTCTGCTGAAGCCAGCAATCCTGAGTTTGTTTAGTGTTGGCATGCCTTTGAATATACACAGATGAAAACAAAGGCCAATAGAAGAATCCGAACCACATCTAAGAAACTAATCAATCACAAAGTCACGGTAGTATGTTACCAGTAATGCCTATCAATCAATAGTGCCCCCAAACCATGGTTGGATATCCCTAGTGGGTGGGATCTGGACCTCCCTGGTTTGTCACCCTACCGATGTTGATTTATATTTTTGCCCATTCAATCTGAAAATATATCCTGAAAATCAGAACTTGGACCCACTGGCTTCGTGAGAGATCTCAAGCCCTGTCCCAAACTACACAGATGTCATGTATTGTGTACAACAAATATGCATGTTTATACACGATGATATGCAAAAAGGCTCGATATGTTCGCCGTGCTGCATCTCCCCGAGCTGATTCTCTACTGACCAAGTTTGCATTGTAACTGGGGATGTGTGACGTTTCAGAATCCCACGGTGACTCTGCTCCAGCAAAACCGGGAAGGCCAGCTGCCTCGTGGCGCAAAATACCTTCCTCTCGACAATACCCCGCCCATCGCCGGCCCAAATGAGAAACGTAAGTTCCCCGTCTCGCCGCCAGGTGCTGACTGGGGCCTGTCGAGGTGGCGATTGACAGGAACACGTGTGCTCGTCGGAAGGAGGCGTGTTCTGTGCTCCGGCGATTTAGCTACAACAGTGTACATGATGTCGGATTAGAGAATGGTGTTGTTGGTCTCAACTTGACGTGCACCCTCACGGCATGAAGTAAGCTGCGCTGAGTCATCCTGAGTCACTCAGGTCGAGTAAATAGCCAGTGTCTGTTGCCAACGGCGCATCCTTTGTAGTGGGGGGGGGGAGGTCGTGCACCTGAGCTCTGTTACCATGCGAGATACGCGGGCAATTTATACATGCACTAACATGTCGAATTACAATGCAATTCGACATGTCGAACAACTGGCCACCCAGAACTGACACCAAGACGGGAGGGGGGGGGGGGGATCCTTGAGACTGCACTGACTCCGAGACGGGAAATCTTCGAGACTCCGCACTGACTCCAAGATCGGAAACCTTCGAGACTCCACTGATCCCGAGACGCGGAACCCCCTAGACTCCGCACTGACTCCAAGATCCTCGAGACTCCGCACTGACACTGGGACGGGACATCCTCGGCACTCATCGCTGACACTGAGACCGGAAATCCTCGGGACTCCGCACTGACACTGGGACGGGAAATTCTCGGCACTCATCGCTGACACTGAGACCGGAAATCCTCGGGACTCCGCACTGACACTGGGACGGGACATCCTCGGCACTCATCGCTGACACTGGGACGGGACATCCTCGGGACTCCGCACTGACACTGGGACGGGACATCCTCGGCACTCATCGCTGACACTGAGACCGGAAATCCTCGGGACTCCGCACTGACACTGGGACGGGACATCCTCGGGACTCCGCACTGACACTGGGACGGGACATCCTCGGCACTCATCGCTGACACTGAGACCGGAAGTCCTCGGGACTCCGCACTGACACTGGGACGGGAAATTCTCGGCACTCATCGCTGACACTGAGACCGGAAATCCTCGGGACTCCGCACTGACACTGGGACGGGACATCCTCGGCACTCATCGCTGACACTGGGACGGGAAATTCTCGCTCCGCACTGATTCTACACACTTCAGCCGCATTGCTCGCATCCCGACACTTCGGGTCAAGCGGTCAGGCTATGGGAACTACACACGTAAGCGGCTTGTTGTGGGGACGACACTTCGTACCAGGCGGTCATTTAATGCATTACATCTCTGAGTCTCCTGAGCATTAGTAGGCGGGTGGGAGCAGCTTTACCGGGCCTCATGTTAAATCGAGGGGATTTTGGGGCGGCATCATCCATTGGTGGACGCGACTCACCTCAGCGAAAAGGAACACTCCCGACACCTAAACTCAATCAAAGGAAAGTCCTCCTGACGTAGATTCACGTAAAGGAACACCCCCGACACCTCAGCTCAACTAAAGGAAAAGTATCCTGACATAGACTCACTTAAAGGAACACTCCTGACATATGAATCATAAAGTAGAGTAAAAACAGCATTTCTAGAAGACTAGTCCTGCTGCCATTACTGCCCTCTTTCGATCACTTCAAATGTCCCTTCCGCATGTAACGGCGGTATTTGGTATGCCGGGGAAATTGCGTCACCGTTTGACCACCGACTGGTGAACTAGAGAGTCGGGCGGTACGTCGCAGAGTTTCATGCCTCAAGGACATCTGGTGAACACTCTGGGAGCTGCTGCTGGCTCCAAGAAGAGCCGAATGTTCCGGTTCCGGCTCTTCTTTCAACCTCCAGCGTCTTCCAGGATTGTCACCAGATGTCCAGGATCGTCATCAGATGTCCAGGATTGTCACCATGTGTCCTTCAGGCACCGAGCTCTGTGGCATTCTGGCCAACATTCCCGTCCATCTACATGCACGGTGTACACTACTACTCAGCGGATTCTTCGATAGCTCAATTTAATGTCTGGCGATGCAATATCATGTAGACATTTTTTGGTGTCGCTCCACAAACTATTCGAGTCTTTCTGTAGCCTTCTATTGTCCCTGGTAGAACCAATTTTGGTGCTTTTTGCAACAATATGTATAACAAACAACAATATATAATCAACGGAAACAACCATCTTTGGCTGAATAGAAGTTGTAATGCTGCGGACAGGCAATACACAAAAACCGGGGTCTGTGTGTAAGCGCAAACATCGTCCACACACATATTCGCATAAAAGACGGTACTCTCGAACTCACATTTGCATCATATGTTCCTAGTGTGCCCAGCATCACTATATTACCTCACACAGTGTGCCCAGCATCACTGTATCACCTCACACAGTGTACTCAGCATCACTGTATCACCTCACACAGTGTGCTCAGCATCACCGTGTCACCTCACACAGTGTCAGCCCATCATCACTGTGTCACCTCACACAGTGTGCCCTGCATCATTGTATCACCTCACACAGTGTGCCCAGCATCACCGTTTCACCTCACACAGTGTGCCCAGCATCACTGTGTCACCTCACACAGTGTCAGCCCAGCATCACTGTGTCACCTCACACAGTGTGCCCAGCATCACTGTGTCACCTCACACAGTGTCAGCCCAGCATCACTGTGTCACCTCACACAGTGTGCCCAGCATCACTGTGTCACCTCACACAGTGTACTCAGCATCACTGTATCACCTCACACAGTGTGCTCAGCATCACCGTGTCACCTCACACAGTGTGCCCAGCATCACCGTGTCACCTCATACAGTGTGCCCAGCATCACCGTGTCACCTCACACAGTGTACTCAGCATCACTGTGTCACCTCACACAGTGTGCCCAGCATCACTGTATCACCTCACACAGTGTACTCAGCATCACTGTATCACCTCACACAGTGTGCTCAGCATCACCGTGTCACCTCACACAGTGTCAGCCCATCATCACTGTGTCACCTCACACAGTGTGCCCTGCATCACTGTATCACCTCACACAGTGTGCCCAGCATCACCGTTTCACCTCACACAGTGTGCCCAGCATCACTGTGTCACCTCACACAGTGTCAGCCCAGCATCACTGTGTCACCTCACACAGTGTGCCCAGCATCACTGTGTCACCTCACACAGTGTCAGCCCAGCATCACTGTGTCACCTCACACAGTGTGCCCAGCATCACTGTGTCACCTCACACAGTGTACTCAGCATCACTGTATCACCTCACACAGTGTGCTCAGCATCACCGTGTCACCTCACACAGTGTGCCCAGCATCACCGTGTCACCTCATACAGTGTGCCCAGCATCACCGTTTCACCTCACACAGTGTGCCCAGCATCACTGTACCACCTCACACAGTGTGCCCAGCATCACCGTGTCACCTCATACAGTGTGCCCAGCATCACCGTGTCACCTCACACACGTAGTCCTGAGCAGAGCATGCGTCACAGTCGCCACATGCCACCCGCTGGCGCAGTTCAGCACCAGAACTCGAGAGCTGCCAGAGGCGCCCGGCACGACGCGCCCTCCACACGGTCCGTGTTCAATTCAATTGCACTGACACTGGTGTTCACGCGAACGTTGAGCTACAGCTTTCCAGCAAACACTGAACACCGCGAGTGTTGACAGTACAAACAAGCATGCCAGCAATGCAAACAATACAGACTGAGTCACAGCGAGTGGTGATGGGCTCCGTTCGGCAGGCATCGGCTGTAACTGTAACTCGGCTGTGACTAATGGACGTTGATGGCACTAACGAAGGAAACGACCGGTTCGTTTGTGTAACTAGAGGTCGTTGGTCGGCGTTTTTTCGTCTCGATTACACAACGCCGTAAGTAGCTAACGCAGGAGTCTTACACCTTGCATGACTCGTGACGCTCAACAATGCAGTACATGGCTTTAGTCTGTTTGAAGGCACGCATGGCAATGTTCAGCGCAATGCACACGTGTCAGAGCAAAGGTCTGTCCCGGTTGTGCGGCAACATAAACCATATGGACCGTTTTCAGGCAAACTTCTGCCCAAGTTTGGTAAGATGGCACGATGGATGCGAGTGCGGGCATGTCGGCGTGATTTCCGCCGTTAACTGCTGACAAAACTGCTGATAAACACTTAGAATATGACTGATAACTAGTCATAGAGCTCTGAACTTTTGCGATGCTAGGCGTGGCCGACCCGTCTCACTTCTCTGAACTTTTGAATACATTTTTGGACGACTTTGTCTGTGGGGATCGGGTTGTTTTTTTTTCTCGTCTGGCCATTGATCTGCTGTGACGCCTCTTTCGCACCGTCAGCGCCAGCGGGATGTTTTGTCCAAGCATCGTGTATTTTGTCTGGTTATCATTTTATATTTCTTTCGCATGTATTTTTATCCTCGGCGTCTGGGCTCTGTATGGCCAGTGACGTCGATGCGCTCTAAAGCCCACACGACTAACATAACCACAGCGTTCTGTGTAATTCTGAATGTCTGTTATTCAAATACTACTGAAGGCTCTCTTCTCTTCGCTTCCATGTCTGACTATGTTAACCGCTCAGACCGCTGTGACGCCGTTCACATTTAACTGGGAGATGCGGGGCACCGTATACATGAATTGTATTTGCGCAGCAAAATAATCAGATGCCCGTCTTCGCAATGTGCTGTAAGATACCATGGTACGACAAATATTGTTTTCGAATGTCACTTTACGTACTTGGATATGCCATCGTAGAAGTAGTATTTCGGAAGCAGATGTACGAGGTACTTCGGAGACGTACCACAGGTGTAATTTTTAATAAACAGGTCCATCTATTCGGCTACTTGTACTGCTGTTTACATGGCACTGCCATGATCAGGATATGTGAGTCGTCTTGTTTGTGTATAATACATTAATGAAATGCTTGCACGAGAATAGGCACCTTCATAGCATACAACAGCTTTCGCTCGGTATAGAATACCGTGCAACTCCCAGTACCAGATATCTGATGAACCTACAAGCCGTCCGTTAACACCAGTGCTCGTTGTCCCGTGATGTTGCGCTGCGCTCCAGGTGTGGCGATACTCTGACCTGACCTGACCTGACCTGGGCTGGGGTCGACCCAGCGTGCCCAGCCGTGACCGACGGCCCAGGTATTGCAGTGTACACCACCAGGCGAGAGTACGAGACAGTGACGGATGGCCCGGGTTTTGCAGTGTACACCACCAGGCGAGAGTACGAGACGGTGACGACCTGGGTTTTGCAGTGTACACCATCAGACGGCAGTACGAGACGGTGACGACCTGGGTTTTGCAGTGTACACCATCAGACGGGAGTACGAGACGGTGACGACCTGGGTTTTGCAGTGTACACCATCAGACGGGAGTACGAGACGGTGACGGACGGCCTGGGTTTTGCAGTGTATACCATCAGGCGGGAGTACGAGACGGTGACGACCTGGGTTTTGCAGTGTACACCATCAGACGGGAGTACGAGACGGTGACGACCTGGGTTTTGCAGTGTACACCATCAGACGGGAGTACGAGACGGTGACGACCTGGGTTTTGCAGTGTACACCATCAGACGGGAGTACGAAACTGTGACGGACGGCCCGGGTTTTGCAGTGTACACCACCAGGCGAGAGTACGAGACGGTGACGACCTGGGTTTTGCAGTGTACACCATCAGACGGGAGTACGAGACGGTGACGACCTGGGTTTTGCAGTGTACACCATCAGACGGGAGTACGAGACTGTGACGGACGGCCTGGGTTTTGCAGTGTACACCATCAGACGGGAGTACGAGACTGTGACGGACGGCCCGGGTTTTGCAGTGTACACCATCAGACGGGAGTACGAGACGGTGACGGACGGTCAGACTCGCAAGTTCGCTCAGCTCGCCCATCGACCTGTCGAAGGTGTCGGACCCAAGACTCACCAGGGCATGCCGGTGGCCCTCAAGTCGGTGAGTGCGCTCATATTCGGTGACCTGGGTGTTCCGCAGAACACACCGGGCAGGCATCACACATTGGGGCTGGAGCAGTCCATGGCCTTTCTGGAGCAGTTCAGGGTGTAGGGTTCCTGCTGTGCTAGTTTTTCGTCCCCAGCTGAATGGCGTTGAAGCGTTGTTACGCTTGCATTGTTACGTTTACGTTGTTACGCTTACATTGTTACGTTTCGTCACCCATAGACCGCTGTCCCTAGTCGACTCCTGGCCACGCAATTGGTCCAACCCAGAACGGTAGCACCGGAAAATTACCACTACCGCGTCAACAACCAAAAAGTGAAACATTAAGCCACGCAAAATAATTCAACCTTGAGTGATTTCGCTGGTTTTATTGTTGAAGGTAATGACATTGATGATCTATAATAATTGTCACAAAAAGTTCATTTTAGGTGATTAAAATATAACAGCTTCATTATTTACATATAATTTACTTTAATTATATTACGCAATGATATACTTGTATTCAGGATATAATTGTATATGTAGACCGAATACAAGAAATGACGCCAGCTGTAAGTTCGGAACAAAATACGGATCAGCAGTGCCTGACGTTCAAAACTGCTGGACCAACTTCACCAAACCTACTCATGAGTCATGCACGCGCGAGACGTGGTTGGCCAGTCGGTGGGCCGTGTTTGACTCATTAATTACGAGACCAAGTTGTGAGCTATTGGGTGTGGCACGATGTCGCGAGCACGCCTCGATCAAATACGCAAATCAATTTTGCCGGTAAATGGCTGGTAGTTTTGAGCCGAGTGCGTGACTGCGGTGCTCCTCTGGCCGGGCACTTCCGGCAGCGTGGGAGTCTGCCCGAGCTCCCACGGCAGGGGCAGTCACGCTAAGGCGAACGCTAGCCCGATCCATTGAAACAGAAAGTTACCTATGACCGATTCTAACCTATAGGGAGGGATGGGATACAAACAATCGAGGCTGGCCGCCGGTACAACTCGGTTTCCCGACGGTGCCCGAGAGCACCGCTAGGCCGAGAGGGAGTGGGAGGGGAGCTGCGCCGGCTAATCCGACGAGAAACCGACTAATGGCGTCGGCCGGCTAATCCGGCTGACAACCGACTAGTGGCTGAGGGGGCGGAGCTTCCCGTAGATGTCCTGGAAAGGACACCTACGAGACAGCTGGAAAGGGCGGGTGGGGACTGGAACGGCGGACAGCTTCTATGGCTCAATCTCTGGTGGTTGAGTCCAGGTCTTTTTGAGCCTTCTCTTCCTCTCCTATCTCTCCGCGGCTGAACTGGGGCGCAGGCAGAGACGACGCTCGTTCCACGGCCAATGCTGCCCTGCCGTATTTCCAGCTGGTAGCCATGGCTGAAGGGTATTACTAGGATGCGAGCAAGGCAAGAAGACACGATGTTTTTTTGTGGTGTGTTCTAACCCTATTTCCGTACCCATACATGTAGCACAAGGACGCATTGTCGCACATGGAATGCGCCTTTGCAAATTCATGTGATTGACACAAATTTGCAAGAACACGTATTTTGCAAATGGATGTCGGCGAAATGTATGGAATCTGTTATTTTTCCGGTAGTGTGAAGCATTTTTGCTAGTGGTGTTGATATTTTTAACACCAGAGGCGCAATCAGGGCGGCGAAAGGAAGTGAGGATAATTATATGCATTCATGTTCAAAGCGCACTGTGAACACATTTCAGACAGATATATTTTGTTCACTCGGCCTCCTTTGAGATCCGGACAATGTCTGGCGGACTTCTCCGTGCGGACGACGGCATTCGGTTCGCCGACGCGTCAACTAGATCCCTAGTAAATAAAGTCCTCCAAAATATTGGTACAGGCGGATGCAGAGGGGACTAAAAGGGGAGAAACCGTGTATTTTTGGTTTTGTTGTATTACCACAATTTCTATGTATTTGCTCTAGCATTAATCGGTAGCCAATCCGTAGGAAGTTCATCCAATAACCTACACATTTAATTTAGAAATTCATAGGCGTTTATAGGGCTTCCGAAACGGGGTTAAATTTATGGAAATATAACTCATGTTATGTTATCATACACTGTGGCATTGGTCATACCACTTTGAGGTTTGAAAAATTATTGGCATGTATGTGAATCGTGAAAGATTGGAAGAGGCATGATAAAGGGAGTAACTGCCATATATGTGATTTGTGGGATGCTGTTCTTCTAAGCCACATCAGCATGGCCAGATACACAGCATTGTCAGGATGTGTTTACGGCGAATTCCTTTCTTAAAATATGCAATGTCATCGTAGGCGAACCCAGGTAGCCATTTAACGGTGAAATTGGTAACCTGATCAGCTCAGATGGAGATGTTTTATCAGCTCAGATGGAGGTGTTTTATCAGCTCAGATGGAGATGCTTTATAAGCTCAGATGGAGATGTTTTATCAGCTCAGATGGAGGTGTTTTATAAGCTCAGATGGAGATGTTTTATAAGCTCAGATGGAGATGTTTATCAGCTCAGATGGAGATATTTTATCAGCTCAGATGGAGGTATTTTATCAGCTCAGATGGAGGTGTTTTATAAGCTCAGATGGAGATGTTTATAAGCTCAGATGGAGATGTTTTATCAGCTCAGATGGAGATGTTTTATAAGCTCAGATGGAGATGTTTTATCAGCTCAGATGGAGATGTTTTATAAGCTCAGATGGAGATGTTTTATAAGCTCAGATGGAGATGTTTTATCAGCTCAGATGGAGATGTTTTATCAGCTCAGATGGAGATGTTTTATCAGCTCAGATGGAGATGTTTATCAGCTCAGATGGAGGTGTTTTATCATGACGGTGGTAGCGTGAGGCGTCTTTTCAGTCGCCTCATGGTTTTTCTACACCAGAGGCGTAATCGGGGTGGTTAGAATGGATAAGGGAGTGTATCTGCATGTTGCTAGCGTTCTGTGGGTATATTTCAGTCGAATATATATTTTGTGATGCCTGGCTACCCCATGAAAAGTCATACCTGGATCCACATATGTGCAAAATATCCAGCCGAACTTACGCTAAAAGAAATTTCCGTGCCCATTAAATATGCTTAGATTTGCGTTATTGTTCATCTGTGTGACAACCTAACAACAGGATCCGTACTGCCGCCCAGGAGCGCCCTAGAAATGCCCATAAAATGTACACACCAAGATAGTGATACGAAGATAGGCACTAGAACAGGCCCAGTTTTTTCCTTTCTTTGCAATGCCCTAAATCTGTCTCCCGGAACTGCCTATTTATCACTTGTGCATATGCAATGTTACTACAAATACATCATCTTGGAACTGCCTCTGTCACTTGTGCATATACAATGCGTCTTCTGCTGTACTTTGAATCGGAAATTGAAGTGCTGGCTATCGGATAGCTCACAATTTCCACTTTTGATCAAACTTGGTATTCGGTTGTTCACGTATGGTATTGCTACGTACGTTGTTAAAACAGTACCGTCATTACATGCCAGCTATAGTTTGAATATATCGTATTTATCACCTCGTGATTCCGTAACTTTAATAATTCAAGTTATAGTTAATTATCATATTTTACCACGTCTGTAGGTAAGAGCGGGACCAGGGCCTAAAACGTGGGACAAGGCGTCCAACAAGTTAACTATGGACCTCTACTTTCACAGAATAATGAATATAAAAGCTTAACCAATTGGTGAATGGTGGGCGACACCTCTCATCAGTCCAGTTCTGGTCGCCGTTCCTCGTCAGACACGAGTGTCGGTGTCGGTGAGGTTGCTCGTGTTTACGACACGCAACTGCTGTGAACCACGTACCGTCGCCAATCTGCCGCGCTGATTGGGTGCGGCAGAAGCGCAGCGACAGTAGGCTTCCTGCCCACAACCTTTCGGTTGGGAGACGGTCACCTCGCCCCTACACTACTCGTCTAGGGGCGAGTAGTCGAGGGGCTAAACCCTGCCAATATCTGGAATCGTAGTACTGATCTGAAGCCCACCGAGCCGACTAGTATCGGCGGCAGCGGCAGCGGCAGCGGCAGCGGCACGGACACACCGCCAGGCCGGGCCGGGTTGGGACGGAACTTTGGCGCAGAGCAGCAGAATTGGCGTCGTCACGCACACGCACCGCGACTAGTCACGCGACGAGTCACGCCACCGGTCCGGCGCAGATTGGTGCCGCGCGCGAGTGTGCCAATCTGCGAAACGAGACACACCACCGCCGGCGTCTGCTGCTGCGGCGCGACGTCATACTCGTCCACTATCAACTCTCGTCCACTCTCGTCCACTCGTGTCCACCCGCGTCCACCATCGTACAACCTCATCCACCTTTGTTCACCGATGTGTATGTTTTGTGTGTGTGTGTGTGTGCTGTTGTGCTCGTGCAATGTCCATCATGTGCACGTAGTGGTGCATGTCCCTCCCCTCTCCCGCTACAGGGACGCGATCACCATGTTAACTGGAGGGGGGAAAGGTCTCTCCAGTGACCTGAAGGGTTTGCATTTTCAGGGACAATATCAATGAAGCCACCAAAGTACTTCATGTTCACCAAATTTCTGAAGCACTTGTTCCGCCGGTAAAGCAAATTATTAAGCGGATCCCTGCGCCCTCCCCTAAGCACAGTGGCACTCGAAATTCACGGAGTACACTTAGCGTGTTATAAAAAGAACAATACTGAAAGTATGTATAGTTGTTCTTCGCCCTTCTCCCGGCTCCGAACTGCTTTTATACCATGACTACTCCAGGCCAGGGTTGGAGAAATAGCTGTTCTATTTTTCCCATCGGCAACATCATCCTCTTCGAAAATTACCTACCCTCTCTCTCTTCGCTGTAACGTCCAACGGTGCCATTCGATCAAGAAGTGATGCCAACTTGATAGATACGATATATCGTTTTGACAAAAGTGCCACACCCTCGTGTACATCACCTCGACTTTCACTCCAGTAATAAGATGTTGTTTGGCTCTGAATGAATATGAGCGGTACATTACCCTGACTTGAATTGGTTACTCTATTGGTTACTCTATTGGTTACTCTATTGGTTACTCCATTGGCTACTTGTTGCATTTGTTACTCCAGATGCAATTATTCCCAACCATTGCGAGAAAACAATATTATTATCGAATATACTTTCGGTTCTAACACACGTAATGTGACATTTACCTGTTTGATAATTATTAGGCCTGTGCTTATGTTTGATTTGGAATCCTTTGAACCTAAGGATGCACATGACCTACGAATCGTGTACACTCTTTTTCCCATTTGAATAAATGCATCATGCACAAAACATCCATCGATACAGGGAAGCACACATAACGCGTTGGAATGTCTTGTCGTCTGAAGACTTGTGTTGAATCCATGCGTTTTGCCCGAACATCGAACAAAAAAATACATGATAGTAAGAATACTTTTGGGAAGCAGTGACGCCGACTTTTTAACAGTAACCAACGCAATACAATGGGACCAGTGAGGATGGACAATTGTTCCTTTGTCGGGTACACATGACTACAACGCTTTGAAAGGCACAAGCAAAACTAATGGTGCCGTTTCGTCACTCGACCACGACCACGCACCAACACCAACAAAGCTCAGTCTCCTGCGCCCCCAACCACGCCAGTACTGCGCTCCCAACCACGCCAGTACTGCGCTCCCAACCACGCCAGTACTGCGCAACCACGCCGACCCCAACCACGCCAGTCTGCGCCAACCCGCCAGTCGCGCCCCAACCACGCCAGTACTGCGCTCCAACCACGCCAGATGCGCCCCAACCACGCCAGTACTGCGCCCAACCACGCCAGTACTGCGCTCCCAACCACGCCAGTACTGCGCTCCCAACCACGCCAGTACTGCGCTCCCAACCACGCCAGTACTGCGCCCCAACCACGCCAGTACTGCGCTCCCAACCACGCCAGTACTCCCCACCCCCAGTACTGCGCTCCCAACCACGCCAGTACTGCGCTCCCAACCACGCCAGTACTGCGCTCCCAACCACGCCAGTACTGCGCTCCCAACCACGCCAGTACTGCGCTCCCAACCACGCCAGTACTGCGCTCCCAACCACGGTCATACCCGCGCACATGTCGCCGTGCGCATGCGCAAGACCACGTCAAGACTATCTGGACGACACACGTACCACCAAGGCGATCAAACATACGCGATAAGGCGAGCAGTAGCTATACACCAAGGTATTGCTGTGAAAATCTGATAAATTGGACTAAAATATTTCCTCAAATTTCCTCGAAAATATATTCCCTGCGGCTGATGATGTGGATATATCTTTTAACTCCAAGGGATTTATGTACGTAAATAGTGAAGTATTATTTTGCCATGCACCATTTTTATTATTGTAGTTTCAAATAAAATGCTTTCCCAGCATGGTGTTGATATGGAATACGTTTATGAGACGTTGCGTCGTGGTGGTGCACGCCAAACATCACTGTTTTCCATGTTAAATCATTTCTCAGGTCTAACATATTTCGAAGAACGTTCCAGAGTGCATGTGTTTGCGGGTACTGCCAAAACAGATGTTTTATCGTTAAAGCCCAAATCTTATCTTATCCTCTCCCTATCCAAACCAATCAAATATAAATTTAACCCTAGCTTTGGCCATGCTTGTACCTGCCTTCTTACAATACCGGCTATTGCCGCTTTTCAGTGTGCCGAATAGGTATCGCTTATTCACTCGATTAGCATCAGTGCGGTCACTTAGCGTGCTGCACTTAGTGGGGAATCTCCGACTGGACCAGGGTCATTAACAGGACGTGCTGCACTTAGTGGGGAAACCTCCAACTGGACCAGGATTATTAACTGAGCCGGCATGCCGTAATCAAGTCGCGGATATTCTGTACAGGAATTCCGCGCTGCGTGCATTATTAAGCAGACTTCGCGAACTTGGCTTGATCAATGCCGATGCATTTTACACTGCCTCGGCGGCCCCGGATGACGTCATCGCTGAAACTCGGGCATGATGCCATTGGTGGAGAACTGCAGTTAATTTCAGGATTGCGTTTCCACTGATTGCAACAGGGCCGGACAACTTTCTGGGGTGCTTTCTATCAGGGTTCCATGTTAAGCTTTAGGGGTGCTCGGCAGATTTCAGGGTGTGCAGGCACTCCTAAAATAATACAATTCTTCACGCATCATATGTGGAGGCTTCTCACATTTTCTGGTGTTGCCATCACAATTATTTGTGTTGTCAATGCCAGTCTTGAGCCCATTCGTTCCAAGAAATGCGACAGATATAATGCTTAATTTTCCTGGCTCAACCTGGTGTTGTATTCGCAGCAGCAACCATACATCAGGTTCCGCCCGTGCCACTCGTATATGGTCTAGATGCCGTGAGAGGGAGCACGCCAGCCCCCGACCAACTTGGAATGCACCATGGGAGCTGCCCCTGGTGATGGTGCCTCTGTAGTGATGTGGGCATCAGTGATCCATGCTGGCTCTACAAGGGAGTCACGTGGACATGGCGCGAGGAAGCAAAACACAATTGCTACCCTATATTAAGGAAATGATGGAGTTATTTTTGGGCTCCAGGTGCAAGGGTTTTTGTCAACATCAAAAGCGTGCCTTGATGTCATTTGCTGTCGAAGATACGTGATGTCGAGTACCAGCATGGGTGTAACTTCATTTGTCAAGTTCCCAGAGGATCTGCAACTCCCAGGACCCCTCAAGTTCCAGTCATGCCCAATCTTCCAGGGGTCTTCCAACGTGCCTGCAAGTGCCAGCGAAGTAGAAGCGGCCCCATACAGCCAAAAGTGGCCACCAGCTTTATGCGGCTCGTCCAGTTTTCAGGGGCCTACTCCAGCTCCCATGGACCACTCCTGTGCCGAGCTGATCTCTAAATCTCGGGACTACCCCGTATATCAGGGCCCCTCAATGTCTCCAAATTTCCAGAGGCCCTCCATCCCCTAGGCCTGTCCGTCAGCTCTCTGGGAATCCTCAAAATCCCAGAAGTTTCTTAAGTTTTAAAATTCCCAGAGTTCTAACTCCCCGGGCCTCTGAACTTCATGCAACCTTCTCTTTTGAGATGACATCCAGCTCCTGCAGAGGTAATCGAGCCTCATGGGGCTTCTCCAGCATCAAATGGTCCTTACTGTGTCAAGAGCTACTCCAGTTTCAAAAGGTCTACCTCCCAGGAGGCCTCATGTTCCCAGCTGGGCGTAACGATATCCCGACTCCACTGAGGTGAAAGGAGACCGCATTCGGCTTGCGAAGTGCGCCGAAAATGTATGGTTTAGCATGGTGCAAGTACAGCAATGTGTTACTTGATCTGGTTTATTTTTTTTAACGAGACGACCCTCAGTAGTCCCTTCTCTTGGCTCAGCCTCTGTCTTTGGGTCTTGACTGAAGGGAATGGCATTAAAATGGCTCTGACCCACAAATCATTTTTGGAAAGCTTCACACATGCCAAAATTACTTCACAATGTGAGTGGGTCCATCCGAAGTTCACATATACTGTAGAGAAGTTCTTTCATGCCCCTGTGTTTATCAGCCATTTCGCGCATGTCTGGGGAAAACTTCTTTGGCACAGTGATAGAACTATGGACCTCAACGTTGGCGATATTAAAGACCCCGGTTATATGTTCAATGGCTCTATACCGCAATTTCAGAGCTCTGATCCAAACATCTTGACATGCACCACAAAATACAGCACTCATAATTGCGTCTTTAATTAGCAATTAAATGGCGATAATTATTCAGGTTTCAATAGGGCAGCGTGATAGTCAAATTAGTACAATAGTGCCTTTAAACGACCGACAGCTTCAACCGCTCTTGACAGACGACAATTCACGCGGCCATCCCACATATCAGCGCTCACGTCTTCACGCGACATCTCAGCCTCCCTTCTCCAGTCCCAAGTTCCGATATTCCAAGAGGCAGCAGTGACAACAGATACTTCAACTTACATACTGACCGGTCTTCATACGCTCTACAACTTTCATCTCAAAGGACTACATCTCAACAGTCACACAGCGACTCTCAATCAGAGTTCCACAAACGTACCTCTGACGACTGGCCTGACGGCCAGTCGCCTTCGCCGGAGGGCCAAGCCCTCAAACGCTCGCGTCGACAGCTCGGTGATAAGTCAGAGTGCCCTCTCGGCTCACCACGAACTCAACGTGACGGCCACCGCTCGTGACACATCATGGTCACGCGGTGCATTCCAGAGCAACAGCCCTGGAGGGGACGAGTGGTCTAGGGGTATGTAGTGAGCAGCCATGCTGGTATGGATGGCCGGTGGCGCCGGTGTCAAGTCGCATCCGGCGCAGTCAGCGGTTTTTGCAGCGCGGTCGGTTGTTGAGGGCGGCTGGGTCGGCAGCGCGCGCGACTCCGCTCAGTAGTGTCGGTCCGTCGACTGCGAATACACGTGCTTCCCCGTGCTCGGTACTTACTTTTGGATCGGCAACTACAAGCTATTCCGGCCATAAATTGCGGAGACTATGCCGGGGCACGGGGATGAAGAGGGAGAACCGCGGGAGGCGACGCCGGTCGCGAGTGAAGCAGTGAACGTCGCGGAGGCGTTGGGGACCCTGGGTGTGGCAGGCCCGCGTAATTTCGACACGCGCCACATACCCGAGTTCAGCGGGACGGTGAATGTGGCCGAGTGGTTTACGCGGGCAGAGAAACTGTGCCGACGACGCGGCGTCAACTTCGTGGACGTCATCCCGGAGCGGCTGACAGGGGCAGCTTTCGCCGTCTGGGAGCAGCTACCCGACAAGGCGCAGGACTCCATAGCGGCCGTCCGCGACGCGTTATACGACGCGTTCGCGTTAAACCGGCACGCCGCGTACGCCGCCTTCCAGAACCGTGAACGGGGGAACGTTACGGTGCAGTGGGTCGGTCACGGTCAAGGTGGAATACCAGGGCAGGCGAGTAATGCTCGCGGCGCTGGTTGTGCCAGACCGCCCGCTGGGTGTGGACGTGGTTCTGGGGATGTCGGGCATCACGGCCCTGGGTGGCATCAGCCTGCGGACCCCGACAGACGTGCGGGTCTGTGCGGCGGCAGTTGAGGTCGACCGTCGGGACTTGGCCGTGGATGCGGCGGACTTCACGGCGCGATTCGCCGCGCGGACGGGCGAATGGACCGTGGCATGGGTGTGGGCAGACGGGAATGGTCCCGAGAGCCTGCGGAACCGAGTCGCGGAGTATGCGGTACCGCCGGCGGCTCGGCCGGTGTACGACGCTGAATTGGAGCTGTGGATCCGGGAGGGATGGCTGCAGCGGTATGACGAGCAGGCGGATGGCCCGGCCCGTGGCCTGATCCCTCTGATGGCGGTCCGGCAGCCGAATAGGGACAGGGTGCGCCCTGTCTTGGACTACCGTGAGTTGAATGGCCACGTTACCACACACACCGCGAACGCGGACGTTTGTGCTGACCAGCTTCGCCGCTGGCGACGGCACGGCGCTCGCGTCGCGGTGGTGGACCTGCGGAAGGCGTACCTTCCGCTCCGGTTGGACCGGCGGCTGTGGCCGTATCAGACGGTGGAGGTGCGAGGCCAGAGGTATTGCCTGACTCGCATCGGCTTTGGGCTGAACGTCGCGCCGCTCGTGATGAAGGCCGTGGTGCGGGCCGTCCTGCTCCAGGATGCCAAGGTGAACCGGGGGGTGCTGCCCTATGTGGACGATCTGCTGGTAGACGAGGACATTGTCAGCGCAGACCACGTAGTGGAGCACTTCGCCCGGTACGGTCTGGTCTGTAAGCCGCCGGAGCGGGCGGCCGAGGGAGCGCGACTGCTCGGGCTACGGGTGCGCGCGGACGACGGAGAACTGTGCTGGCGCCGCGACAACCCGGTGGCCGCGCCCCGGAGGTGCTGACACGTCGAGCGTTGTTCGCGTGGTGCGGCCAGTTGGTGTCCCACCTGCCGGTGGTGGGGTGGCTGCGTCCGGCGGCCGCGTGGTTAAAGCGGCGCGTCAACGCCCTGACGGCAGGCTGGGACGACCCGACAATGGACGCCGGGCTGCGCGAGCAGGTCGACTGTGTCGCGGTGCGGGTAAGGGGGGCCGACCCGGCACGAGGCCCCTGGCAGCTGAAGGGGGACAAGTTGGTGGTGTGGACGGACGCCAGTTCCCTTGCTGCCGGGGTCGTCCTGGAGGATCCGGTCAGTGGCGCCGTGGAGGACGCGAGCTGGCTACGGCCGGAGTCGAAGGCGGCCATGCACATCAACATGGCCGAGCTGGACGCGGCGCTCAGCGGTGTCAACATGGCGGTTGCGTGGGGGGTTACCACCATCGACCTTCGCACCGACTCGGCCACGGTTCACAAGTGGATCGATGACGCCCTGAGCGGCCGCTCTCGCCTGCGGACTAAGGCGCACGGGGAGATGCTTATCCGCCGGAGGATCGACGTCATTCGACAGCTGGTGGAGGTGTTTCGCCTGAAGATGACGGTCGGCCTGGTAAAATCCGCGGACAACCTGGCGGACGCACTCACCCGTGTGCCAAAAGAGTGGCTTCGACTGCCGGACCCAGCGGCTGACGCGCCACCAGGCGCCGTCGCGGCGGCCATGGACCCGCGACCAGACGCCGACCCCGCCCGGATACGTGAGGTGCACGAGAACACCGGGCACCAGGGGGTCCGCCGGACGCTCTGGTATGTGCGTCGGAGCGAGGACGCGCGGGCCACCCGGTCAGCGGTGCGAGCGGTGATCCAGCAGTGCGATGTGTGCCAGTCCATCGACCCGGCACCTGCGCGCTGGCAGCGCGGGTCATTGAGCGTGCCGCTGACGTGGGAACGTCTAGCCATCGACGTTACCCACTACCGGGGCCGGTCGTACCTGACGGTGATCGACTGTGGGCCGTCCCGGTACGGGATGTGGCGGCTGCTGCGCCGTTCCGACGCAGCCGAGGTCACGGGCCAGCTGGAAACCATCTTCCTGGAACGGGGCGCGCCGGCTGAATTGCTGTTGGACAACGCGACAGAATTCCGGGGTCGTCGGATGGCTGCGTTCGCGGCGCGATGGGGCGTCCGGCTGCGCTTTCGGGCCGTGCACGAGGCAGGAGGTAACGGGATTGTCGAGCGCCATCATCGGACAATTAAGGTGATGGCGGCCCGCCAGGACTGCACCATCGGTGAAGCGGTACACCGTTACAATGCTACGCCTCGCGACGGTGTACGACCCTCCAGCGCTCCGACGGCGGGGCTCTTCAAGCGAGCTGGCCGGGACTTGCCGGTGGCCGCCGGTGAGCAGGGGCCCAGCCGGACGATGCCCGTGGCGAACGACGGCTCTGAGCGTGCGCGCGCGATGTTCCAGGTCGGTGACACCGTGTGGATACGACGACGAGGTCAGCCGACTCGGTGCACGGAGGTGTCGCGGCGAGGTGTGGTGACGCGGCTGCTCCCGACACCGCTGGTGGAGGTGGACGGTGCCCCGTGGCACGTGCGGTGTGTCCGGCGGCGATTCGGGAGTGAGGACGCCGGACCAGACGGGAGCGCGAGCGAGTCGGGGGACTTTGACCCACCGGAGGAAGTGATGGAGCAACCGCGTACGGTGTCGCCCAGTGCGGGTGGGGCGGTAGAACCGGAGGCGGAGCGTCCGCCACCGGCACCGCCGGATGCGTGGGCGACGGCAGAATTGAGTGCAGACCTCGCAGACGGCGCGGGCCGGGCGGAGGATTGTGAGGACGAAGCGTTTCATGACCACCCGAGCGCTGAATGTGTGGTCACGGAGGATGCACGGGATGGGCGAGCCGCGCCCCGGCGAAGTATGCGTGTGAGGCGGGCGCCAGTCGAATTGTATGGTTGCGGTGTACCAAGTGATTTGTGTATACCGGACGACGATGATGATTATTGATAATCAGGTGGAGGTGTAGTGAGCAGCCATGCTGGTATGGATGGCCGGTGGCGCCGGTGTCAAGTCGCATCCGGCGCAGTCAGCGGTTTTTGCAGCGCGGTCGGTTGTTGAGGGCGGCTGGGTCGGCAGCGCGCGCGACTCCGCTCAGTAGTGTCGATCCGTCGACTGCGAATACACGTGCTTCCCCGTGCTCGGTACTTACTTTTGGATCGGCAACTACAGGGTAAGATGCTCGTCTCACAATCGAAAGGTTGTGGGTTCGAGTTTCACCTGTCGCTACTCTTCGCCCGCGACCAATCGGCGTGAGAGATTGGCGACGCTACATGACTCAACGGTCGACGTGTCGTAAAACCAATAACCAACCAGCAACAGCCCTGGGCATCCGACAACTGACAACAATGGCTCGCACCCGACGAATTCTACTGCACCGGCGGGTCGCACCGTCCCTCAGACCTCAGAGATATTATCAGAGCTCTGGTTACAAACAGAGCTCGGCCGATCGTGGGAATCACTGCTGACCTCGCATGTTTTCGGCTGCACCGTACTGCAGCCTAGCGCCACAGCGCCGGGCCGCGTCACTTCCGACTGACGCGGCAGAGGCTTCACTATAGCCCGTTTCACGACCGCCAATAAGCACCGGGATGCAATGACGATGACTTCGTCTAGTATGAAGGGCATATCATTGAAATATATGTACTTTATCTGTAGATATGCAATATTCCAGAAGTTTTAACTATGAAGTAATAAATTAAATATTGAACTCAACCAACATAGTCAAATTGTGGCACTGTTTGAAAAAAGCGCTCAATTCACCGAAACAACTAGCCAATCTGGCCGCATTTGACACCACGGCCGGGAGGTATGAGTTGTCGGATAGAACATAAATTTGCCGTTGGATTATACCAGTAAATATAGAATATTGGGGAGGAAGTAGTAGTATGGATCCTGCGGATGAATATTTTTCCTTTTACGTTTTATTTTATGGCTGTGAAGTACCTGTATTATGAATAAATATTGAAATACATCATTTCCAGATGCTACGATTCCATTTTGCCGCTCCCGAAAATATTCATTTCTCTTCACTTTACAAGCGGGATGTTACAGTTGTAATAGCATCCTCTGTACCGCACCATACGAGGCTCCGTTTTTAAATGTCGCTGTACTCCTACCTGAATAACTCCTACTGGGGGTGGGGGGCAATTGATCCTTGTCCTTGAATATCATACTCGCAAGAAAGAACAAAGCATGAGTTGTTTACAGCACCAAAAAGACCGCAACACGTCCAAAATATGCGCATCTGAGACAAATTTGTTTGTTGGCTCTCCTGACATATTTCAGCCGTAAATGATGCAATCAGAGCACAAATGATGACGTCATTTTTTTAAACGTGGATTATGATTCGTCATGGCTATCATAAAGGGCCAATAACTTACCGCGGTTGAAGCTGGCTAGCAATATTGATCAGAGTGGTCGAGTGTTCGGAAAATTTGGCATTTGAAGACCGCTGAATTCGACAAGCAGCTGTTGTCATGGAGTTTACTTCCGAAGTCAGGCTCGCTTGGTCTGACTTCCAGATCTCCGACTAGACGACGTCCCAGGCGCGGATGTAGGTGTACATTTTCTGGGTTTGTGCATAAACAAGCTGTTACTAGTCGAACAACTTGTCGTATTAGGTAACTGAACCTACTCTGTTTGTTTATTGATATCATAAATTGGTCCAATCTACAGACTAAAAGCTTTCAGATCAACGTAACTATTATGCCCTGACCCCGCCATTGGGATGTCATGACGATTACTTCCCGCTAGTGCACGCGTGAAACCGCCGACTGTCTCCGTCTGATCTCGGAGCCAGCTCCAGTCGCTCGACTCTCAATGCTGCCCGCAGCACATCACAAGACAATGGATGTGATATCCAGTAACATGTCACCAGACTGCTGAGCCAGCTGCACATAGACAGCCGGCAGATCGGGGCGTTACAGCCTATCTGTCATCTGACATTCCACAAACACAGTAGCATTCATCCAGCAGTCAACCAATCATTCGTCATCCTTACACACATGCATAGACCATACGTACATCTGTCCTAACGTATCTAGCACCACAGACACATTCAACATTGGCCACGGAGTATGACATCTTTCATACCTGTCATCCCACACACACACGCACAGCACTTGAGACATACCTGACATATTGTTGCCACAGTGATAGGACCTGTCACGTCCAGTCATACTACTGTCATACCATTCGTGTACTTACACAAATGCCATCTCACTGTCATCTATACATCTATACACCATATCGTACTCAAAGAAGAGGGCATTAACCTTAATGCTAAGCGAAACGGTGACGAGTGTAAATGAAAGAAAATGATCAGAAGTAGCCAAATACTCATACTAACTGGACATATTTTGTACGTTGTGGTTTTTCAGTTAACATGAACACTTAGTTGCTTCTAATGATTTTCAAGTTAACAATTCTCAGTGCAACTTTTCGCAACATTAAAAACAGTGCAAATGAAAGGCCATGTATACCAATCGCTGCACCACTACCGTTTACAATAGATAAGGCCAGGTCCCCGTCTATGTTGTCAATCGTTGTGAACTTCGCAACTATGCTACCTTATTAGGTTCGGATTCAGGTGGCACTGGGGCCATGCACCCCCTCCGGGAATGTAACGCCCTCTGACCGGAAACGGCCCCCTCCGGGGAGCCTGGAGTGCCCCCTCCCCTCCTCCCCCGCCTTCTCAGCGGATTGTCTGCCAATGGTGTGCCCCTCTCGGAAGAATAGGCACCCTCTTGACAGGACAAGGCACTACTCCAGTTCGAGTGCACCGCTCCCCCTTAGCGAATCTGCAGCCGAAGGCGCTCCTCCAGGAACTTTTTTTAAGACACACCTGTGAGGAAATGGCGCCCCACCAGATAAGTGCCACTCCGCTATGGAAATTCTGGGATCTCCTCCTAACCCCTGTGGGTGTCGCACGAGGGGTAACGAGATAACTCCTGCCACCGGCTCCACCCCTAAAGAAAGTGTTTTTTTTTTTGGGGGGGGGGAGCAACCTGTTCGAATGAGGAATGGCTGAGGTTTTCAGCAACACATGTCGGCATCCTGTCTGTCAGGCCGCTCCTCTGCACCTACCTCAACTTCATATTTATGGCTGCTGGAGATGATCGCCATGAGCCATCAGTCATGCTGTGAAGCAAATCAAGTCATGGGCGCCACATGCTCGTCGTCACCTCTCTTACTTTGTTTTATTGCTCTTACTTTGTTTTATTGCTCTTACTTTGTTTTATTGCTCTTACTTTGTTTTATTGATGTTGTTGTGCGCTCTTTGTGTGTCTACGTGCATGCACCCGATGCTGATTCCATGTTGTGCTCGAACCTCAGCTGTAGCTATAAGTGTACGGATTGCACATATTCATATGCATTGCAAATAAGCACAAGCGCAACCGCTTACATCATGGCCGCCCATAACTTACGCATGACCTGACTATCATTTCACTCGCCCGTGGTGCCCACAGGCGGTCTGACCTAACTCGTGACCCGGCTGTCCTTTGACTTACTTGTAACCTGCGACTTGTGTGACCTGACCTGACTATTATCCCACCAGACTATGGCCCGTGATGCCCGCAGGGAATCTGACCTGTTCCCTGCGGCTGACCTCTGACCCGATTGTGTTCTGAGTGACCTATGACCTGTTGTGTCCGCAGGCTATCAAGGAGGAGCACCAGCCAGAGTGGTACCGGCTCATGTACGACAGTCTACACCGCACTAAGCCAGGTACGGACTCACCTAACATAGGCCAGATACGGACTCACCTGATATAAGCCAGGTGCTGGCTCACCTGACATAAGCCAGGTGCTGGCTCACCTGACATAAGCCAGGTACGGGCTCACCTGACATAAGCCAGGTACTGGCTCACCTGACATAAGCCAGATACGGACTCACCTGACATAAGCCAGATACTGGACTCACCTGACATAAGCCAGATACGGACTCAACTGACATAAGCCAGATACGGACTCACCTGACATAAGCCAGATACGGACTCACCTGACATAAGCCAGGTACGGGCTCACCTGACATAAGCCAGGTACGGACTCACCTGACATAAGCCAGGTACTGGCTCAACTGACATAAGCCAGGTACGGGTGCACCTGACATAGGCCAAGTACGGGCCCACCTGACATAGGCCAGGAACTGGCTCACCTGACATAAGCCAGATACGGACTCACCTGACATAAGCCAGGTACGGGCTCACCTGACATAAGCCAGGTACTGGCCCACCTGACATAAGCCAGATACGGGCTCACCTGACATAGGCCAGGTACGGGCCCACCTGACATAGGCCAGGTACGGGCTCACCTGACATAAGCCAGATACGGACTCACCTGACATAAGCCAGATACGGACTCACCTGACATAAGCCAGGTACGGGCCCACCTGACATTTGTAGCTGTACACGTTTGTTGAGCTCTGCCGTAACGGAAGGACCAGGTGAGTGTCGGCGAGTGAGTGAAAGCTTCTGGGTGAATGTGAGGAAGAGAAACGGCGGCCCCTAGCTCACCGGTGCCAACAAGATGTGAAAGTGCATTTAGAGAAGGTGTTGGGGTATAATACAGATGGGATTTTGTAGCAAAGGTGCAATATCATATAATTGCAGTTTGGATGCGGTAAGAAGTGCGACGTGAAGTGCTGAAAAATGAACGAAATTGATTATTGTATAAGATATTTAGAGAAGAAGGGGGATAAGCACCTGCCCTTACACCTATCGCGTAGTCTTCTCCAAACACCAACTTCTTACCTATATGGCCTGATGGTTACCACAGGTGACGGGTCGCCCGGTAGGAGAGTATTACCCACACGTGGCTGCTGCGTCTGTGTTGTCTCCTTGTGGTACACACGTGGCTACTGCGTCTGTGTTGTCTCCTTGTGGTACACACGTGGCTACTGCGTCTGTGTTGTCTCCTTGTGGTACACACGTGGCTGCTGCGTCTGTGTTGTCTTCTTGTGGTACACACGTGGCTGCTGCGTCTGTGTTGTCTCCTTGTGGTACACACGTACTGCGCTGTTCTGCCAGCGTCTGTGTTGTCTCCTTGTGGTACACACGTGGCTGCAGCGTCTGTGTTGTCTCCTTGTGGTATACACGTGGCTACTGCGTCTGTGTTGTCTCCTTGTGGTATACACGTGGCTACTGCGTCTGTGTTGTCTTCTTGTGGTATACACGTGGCTGCTGCGTCTGTGTTGTCTCCTTGTGGTAAACGTGGCTGCGCTCTGTGTTGTCTCCTTGTGGTATACACGTGGCTGCTGCGTCTGTGTTGTCTCCTTGTGGTACACACGTGGCTGCTGTGTCTGTGTTGTCTCCTTGTGGTACACACGTGCATGCACTTCAGAGCAAAACACAAATAAATTCCATCAAATATAGTTAACTGTATTGTAGGCAATCCTGGCCTGTCCAGCGTACCACACAATGGAGGCCGCAGCTTCTTACGCATTGTTCTCAGTGATTCGTGTTGAAAAAAACAGGCAGTTCGTGTACAGATGAACCCTGCTCACAAAATGTGAACTATTTGTACAACGGTGCAGTCGGGAAACATTAATTGTGAGAAACAATTCCGGTTGACATGGCACCCGTTATAAACGGACGCACAGATAACTCATTCTAGCCTTCTATGCTGCTTGTAAATCATTCAGAAAGTGGTCGCCTGATTCACCGTTGGCGCCATGGTATAAATTAAAGAATGCTGGATGTCGTGCTTTTGTGTACCCTGCTCTGCACTGATCACACGAAATACATTTGAGTATGCGCGCGCGGACCAGCCTCCGTCACTGCAGATACACAGATACACAGGCAGATACACAGGCAGATACACAGGCAGATACACAGGCAGATACACAGGCAGATACACAGATACACAGGCAGATACACAGGCAGATACACAGATACACAGGCAGATACACAGATACACAGGCAGATACACAGGCAGATATACAGGCAGATACACAGGCAGATACACAGATACACAGGCAGATACACAGATACACAGGCAGATACACAGATACACAGGCAGATACACAGATACACAGGCAGATACACAGATACACAGGCAGATACACAGGCAGATACACAGGCAGATACACAGGCAGATACACAGGCAGATGCACAGGCAGATACACAGGCAGATACACAGGCAGATACACAGGCAGATACACAGGCAGATACACAGGCAGATACACAGGCAGATACACAGGCAGATGCACAGGCAGATACACAGGCAGATACACAGGCAGATACACAGATACACAGGCAGATACACAGATACACAGGCAGATACACAGGCAGATACACAGGCAGATACACAGGCAGATACACAGGCAGATACACAGGCAGATACACAGATACACAGGCAGATACACAGATACACAGGCAGATACACAGGCAGATACACAGGCAGATACACAGGCAGATACACAGATACACAGGCAGATACACAGATACACAGGCAGATACACATATACACAGGCAGATACACAGATACACAGGCAGATACACAGGCAGATACACAGGCAGATACACAGGCAGATACACAGGCAGATACACAGGCAGATACACAGGCAGATGCACAGGCAGATACACAGGCAGATACACAGGCAGATACACAGATACACAGGCAGATACACAGATACACAGGCAGATACACAGGCAGATACACAGGCAGATACACAGGCAGATACACAGGCAGATGCACAGGCAGATACACAGGCAGATACACAGGCAGATACACAGGTAGATACACAGATACACAGGCAGATACACAGATACACAGGCAGATACACAGATACACAGGCAGATACACAGGCAGATACACAGGTAGATACATCGGCAGATACACAGGCAGATACACAGGCAGATACACAGGCAGATACACAGGCAGATACACAGGCAGATACACAGGCAGATGCACAGGCAGATACACAGGCAGATACACAGGCAGATACACAGGCAGATACACAGATACACAGGCAGATACACAGGCAGATACACAGATACACAGGCAGATACACAGGCAGATACACAGGCAGATACACAGGCAGACACACAGGCAGACACACAGGCAGATACACAGGCAAATACACAGGCATTGGGCACTCAGAAGCCAGCGTCACGATCAATGGCAGCTGACGCGTGTTGTGCGCACACTGTGGCTGACGCGTGTTGTGCGCACATTGTGGCTGACGCGTGTTATCCACACACTGTGGCTGACGCGTGTTGTGCGCACATTGTGGCTGACGCGTGTTATCCACACATTGTGGCTGACGCGTGTTATCCACATTGTGGCTGACGCGTGTTATCCACACACTGTGGCTGACGCGTGTTGTGCGCACATTGTGGCTGACGCGTGTTATCCACACATGGTGGCTGACGCGTGTTATCCACACATTGTGGCTGACGCGTGTTGTGCGCACATCGTGGCTGACGCGTGTTGTCCACACACTGTGGCTGACGCGTGTTGTGCGCACACTGTGGCTGACGCGTGTACACATTGTGGCTGACGCGTGTTGTGCGCACATTGCGGCCACACCGCTGCACACGTCCCTGTGTTACGTGTACAGCCTCCCACATGTGTTGTCCACACACTGTGGCCACACCGCTGCACACGTCCCTGTGTTACGTGTACAGCCTCCCACATGTGTTGTCCACACACTGTGGCCACACCGCTGCACACGTCCCTGCGTTACGTGTACAGCCTCCCACATGTGTTGTCCACACACTGTGGCCACACCGCTGCACACGTCCCTGTGTTACGTGTACAGCCTCCCACATGTGTTGTCCACACACTGTGGCCACACCGCTGCACACGTCCCTGTGTTACGTGTACAGCCTCCCACATGTGTTGTCCACACACTGTGGCCACACCGCTGCACACGTCCCTGTGTTACGTGTACAGCCTCCCACATGTGTTGTCCACACACTGTGGCCACACCGCTGCACACGTCCCTGTGTTACGTGTACAGCCTCCCACATGTGTTGTCCACACACTGTGGCCACACCGCTGCACACGTCCCTGTGTTACGTGTACAGCCTCCCACATGTGTTGTCCACACACTGTGGCCACACCGCTGCACACGTCCCTGTGTTACGTGTACAGCCTCCCACATGTGTTGTCCACACACTGTGGCCACACCGCTGCACACGTCCCTGTGTTACGTGTACAGCCTCCCACATGTGTTGTCCACACACTGTGGCCACACCGCTGCACACGTCCCTGTGTTACGTGTACAGCCTCCCACATGTGTTGTCCACACACTGTGGCCACACCGCTGCACACGTCCCTGTGTTACGTGTACAGCCTCCCACATGTGTTGTCCACACACTGTGGCCACACCGCTGCACACGTCCCTGTGTTACGTGTACAGCCTCCCACATGTGTTGTCCACACACTGTGGCCACACCGCTGCACACGTCCCTGTGTTACGTGTACAGCCTCCCACATGTGTTGTCCACACACTGTGGCCACACCGCTGCACACGTCCCTGTGTTACGTGTACAGCCTCCCACATGTGTTGTCCACACACTGTGGCCACACCGCTGCACACGTCCCTGTGTTACGTGTACAGCCTCCCACATGTGTTGTCCACACACTGTGGCCACACCGCTGCACACACCGCGACACGTCCCTGTGTTACGTGTACAGCCTCCCACATGTGTTGTCCACACACTGTGGCCACACCGCTGCACACGTCCCTGTGTTACGTGTACAGCCTCCCACATGTGTTGTCCACACACTGTGAGCCACATGTGTTGTCCACACACTCGCTGCACACGTCCCTGTGTTACGTGTACAGCCTCCCACATGTGTTGTCCACACACTGTGGCCACACCGCTGCACACGTCCCTGTGTTACGTGTACAGCCTCCCACATGTGTTGTCCACACACTGTGGCCACACCGCTGCACACGTCCCTGTGTTACGTGTACAGCCTCCCACATGTGTTGTCCACACACTGTGGCCACACCGCTGCACACGTCCCTGTGTTACGTGTACAGCCTCCCACATGTGTTGTCCACACACTGTGGCCACACCGCTGCACACGTCCCTGTGTTACGTGTACAGCCTCCCACATGTGTTGTCCACACACTGTGGCCACTGTGTACAGCCTCCCACATGTGTTGTCCACACACTGGCCACACCCTGCACACGTCCCTGTGTTACGTGTACAGCCTCCCACATGTGTTGTCCACACACTGTGGCCACACCGCTGCACACGTCCCTGTGTTACGTGTACAGCCTCCCACATGTGTTGTCCACACACTGTGGCCACACCGCTGCACACGTCCCTGCGTTACGTGTACAGCCTCCCACATGTGTTGTCCACACACTGTGGCCACACCGCTGCACACGTCCCTGTGTTACGTGTACAGCCTCCCACATGTGTTGTCCACACACTGTGGCCACACCGCTGCACACGTCCCTGTGTTACGTGTACAGCCTCCCACATTTTTTTTCTTTTTTTTTCTTCACTGCTGCACACGTCTGCGTTACGTGTACAGCCTCCCACATGTGTTGTCCACACACTGTGGCAAGTACACCGCTGCACACGTCCCTGTGTTACGTGTACAGCCTCCCACATGTGTTGTCCACACACTGTGGCCACACCGCTGCACACGTCCCTGTGTTACGTGTACAGCCTCCCACATGTGTTGTCCACACACTGTGGCCACACCGCTGCACACGTCCCTGTGTTACGTGTACAGCCTCCCACATGTGTTGTCCACACACTGTGGCCACACCGCTGCACACGTCCCTGTGTTACGTGTACAGCCTCCCACATGTGTTGTCCACACACTGTGGCCCTGCACACGTCCCTGTGTTACGTGTACAGCCTCCCACATGTGTTGTCCACACACTGTGGCCACACCGCTGCACACGTCCCTGCGTTACGTGTACAGCCTCCCACATGTGTTGTCCACACACTGGCCACAGCCCTGCACACGTCCCTGCGTTACGTGTACAGCCTCCCACATGTGTTGTCCACACACTGTGGCCACACCGCTGCACACGTCCCTGTGTTACGTGTACAGCCTCCCACATGTGTTGTCCACACACTGTGGCCACACCGCTGCACACGTCCCTGTGTTACGTGTACAGCCTCCCACATGTGTTGTCCACACACTGTGGCCACACCGCTGCACACGTCCCTGTGTTACGTGTACAGCCTCCCACATGTGTTGTCCACACACTGTGGCCACACCGCTGCACACGTCCCTGTGTTACGTGTACAGCCTCCCACATGTGTTGTCCACACACTGTGGCCACACCGCTGCACACGTCCCCGTGTTACGTGTACAGCCTCCCACATGTGTTGTCCACACACTGTGGCCACACCGCTGCACACGTCCCTGTGTTACGTGTACAGCCTCCCACATGTGTTGTCCACACACTGTGGCCACACCGCTGCACACGTCCCTGTGTTACGTGTACAGCCTCCCACATGTGTTGTCCACACACTGTGGCCACACCGCTGCACACGTCCCTGTGTTACGTGTACAGCCTCCCACATGTGTATGTCCACACACTGTGGCCACACCGCTGCACACGTCCCTGTGTTACGTGTACAGCCTCCCACATGTGTTGTCCACACACTGTGGCCACACCGCTGCACACGTCCCTGTGTTACGTGTACAGCCTCCCACATGTGTTGTCCACACACTGTGGCCACACCGCTGCACACGTCCCTGTGTTACGTGTACAGCCTCCCACATGTGTTGTCCACACACTGTACCGTGCACACGTCCCTGTGTTACGTGTACAGCCTCCCACATGTGTTGTCCACACACTGTGGCCACACCGCTGCACACGTCCCTGCGTTACGTGTACAGCCTCCCACATGTGTTGTCCACACACTGTGTGTTGTACACATGTGGCCACACCGCTGCACACGTCCCCTGTGTTACGTGTACAGCCTCCCACATGTGTTGTCCACACACTGTGGCCACACCGCTGCACACGTCCCTGTGTTACGTGTACAGCCTCCCACATGTGTTGTCCACACACTGTGGCCACACCGCTGCACACGTCCCTGCGTTACGTGTACAGCCTCCCACATGTGTTGTCCACACACTGTGGCCACACCGCTGCACACGTCCCTGTGTTACGTGTACAGCCTCCCACATGTGTTGTCCACACACTGTGGCCACACCGCTGCACACGTCCCTGCGTTACGTGTACAGCCTCCCACATGTGTTGTCCACACACTGTGGCCACACCGCTGCACACGTCCCCGTGTACGTGTACAGCCTCCCACATGTGTTGTCCACACACTGTGGCCACACCGCTGCACACGTCCCTGTGTTACGTGTACAGCCTCCCACATGTGTTGTCCACACACTGTGGCCACACCGCTGCACACGTCCCTGTGTTACGTGTACAGCCTCCCCACATGTGTTGTCCACACACTGTGGCCACACCGCTGCACACGTCCCTGTGTTACGTGTACAGCCTCCCACATGTGTTGTCCACACACTGTGGCCACACCGCTGCACACGTCCCTGTGTTACGTGTACAGCCTCCCACATGTGTTGTCCACACACTGTGGCCACACCGCTGCACACGTCCCTGTGTTACGTGTACAGCCTCCCACATGTGTTGTCCACACACTGTGGCCACACCGCTGCACACGTCCCTGCGTTACGTGCCTCCCCACATGTGTTGTCCACACACTGTGGCCACACCGCTGCACACGTCCCGCGTTACGTGTACAGCCTCCCACATGTGTTGTCCACACACTGTGGCCACACCGCTGCACACGTCCCTGTGTTACGTGTACAGCCTCCCACATGTGTTGTCCACACACTGTGGCCACACCGCTGCACACGTCCCTGTGTTACGTGTACAGCCTCCCACATGTGTTGTCCACACACTGTGGCCACACCGCTGCACACGTCCCTGTGTTACGTGTACAGCCTCCCACATGTGTTGTCCACACACTGTGGCCACACCGCTGCACACGTCCCTGTGTTACGTGTACAGCCTCCCACATGTGTTGTCCACACACTGTGGCCACACCGCTGCACACGTCCCTGTGTTACGTGTACAGCCTCCCACATGTGTTGTCCACACACTGTGGCCACACCGCTGCACACGTCCCTGTGTTACGTGTACAGCCTCCCACATGTGTTGTCCACACACTGTGGCCACACCGCTGCACACGTCCCTGTGTTACGTGTACAGCCTCCCACATGTGTTGTCCACACACTGTGGCCACACCGCTGCACACGTCCCTGTGTTACGTGTACAGCCTCCCACATGTGTTGTCCACACACTGTGGCCACACCGCAATGCACACGTCCCATGTGTTACACAGACACGTGTACAGCCTCCCACATGTGTTGTCCACACACTGTGGCCACACCGCTGCACACGTCCCTGTGTTACGTGTACAGCCTCCCACATGTGTTGTCCACACACTGTGGCCACACCGCTGCACACGTCCCTGTGTTACGTGTACAGCCTCCCCACATGTGTTGTCCACACACTGTGGCCACACCGCTGCACACGTCCCTGTGTTACGTGTACAGCCTCCCACATGTGTTGTCCACACACTGTGGCCACACCGCTGCACACGTCCCTGTGTTACGTGTACAGCCTCCCACATGTGTTGTCCACACACTGTGGCCACACCGCTGCACACGTCCCTGTGTACGTGTACAGCCTCCCACATGTGTTGTCCACACACTGTGGCCACACCGCTGCACACGTCCCTGTGTTACGTGTACAGCCTCCCACATGTGTTGTCCACACACTGTGGCCACACCGCTGCACACGTCCCTGTGTTACGTGTACAGCCTCCCACATGTGTTGTCCACACACTGTGGCCACACCGCTGCACACGTCCCTGTGTTACGTGTACAGCCTCCCACATGTGTTGTCCACACACTGTGGCCACACCGCTGCACACGTCCCTGTGTTACGTGTACAGCCTCCCACATGTGTTGTCCACACACTGTGGCCACACCGCTGCACACGTCCCTGTGTTACGTGTACAGCCTCCCACATGTGTTGTCCACACACTGTGGCCACACCGCTGCACACGTCCCTGTGTTACGTGTACAGCCTCCCACATGTGTTGTCCACACACTTGTGCCACACGCTGCACACGTCCCTGTGTTACGTGTACAGCCTCCCACATGTGTTGTCCACACACTGTGGCCACACCGCTGCACACGTCCCTGTGTTACGTGTACAGCCTCCCACATGTGTTGTCCACACACTGTGGCCACACCGCTGCACACGTCCCTGTGTTACGTGTACAGCCTCCCACATGTGTTGTCCACACACTGTGGCCACACCGCTGCACACGTCCCTGTGTTACGTGTACAGCCTCCCACATGTGTTGTCCACACACTGTGGCCACACCGCTGCACACGTCCCTGTGTTACGTGTACAGCCTCCCACATGTGTTGTCCACACACTGTGGCCACACCGCTGCACACGTCCCTGTGTTACGTGTACAGCCTCCCACATGTGTTGTCCACACACTGTGGCCACACCGCTGCACACGTCCCTGTGTTACGTGTACAGCCTCCCACATGTGTTGTCCACACACTGTGGCCACACCGCTGCACACGTCCCTGCGTTACGTGTACAGCCTCCCACATGTGTTGTCCACACACTGTGGCCACACCGCTGCACACGTCCCCGCGTTACGTGTACAGCCTCCCACATGTTTTGTCCACACACTGTGGCCACACCGCTGCACACGTCCCTGTGTTACGTGTACAGCCTCCCACATGTGTTGTCCACACACTGTGGCCACACCGCTGCACACGTCCCTGTGTTACGTGTACAGCCTCCCACATGTGTTGTCCACACACTGTGGCCACACCGCTGCACACGTCCCTGTGTTACGTGTACAGCCTCCCACATGTGTTGTCCACAATGTGACAGCCTGCACACGTCCTGTGTTACGTGTACAGCCTCCCACATGTGTTACATGTACAGCCTCCCACATGTGTTACGTGTACAGCCTCCCACATGTGTTACGTGTACAGCCTCCCACATGTGTTACGTGTACAGCCTCCCACATGTGTTGTACATGTACAGCCTCCCACATGTGTTACGTGTACAGCCTCCCACATGTGTTACATGTACAGCCTCCCACATGTGTTACGTGTACAGCCTCCCACATGTGTTACGTGTACAGCCTCCCACATGTGTTACGTGTACAGCCTCCCACATGTGTTACGTGTACAGCCTCCCACATGTGTTACGTGTACAGCCTCCCACATGTGTTACGTGTACAGCCTCCCACATGTGTTACGTGTACAGCCTCCCACATGTGTTACGTGTACAGCCTCCCACATGTGTTACGTGTACAGCCTCCCACATGTGTTACGTGTAACCCCAATGTGTTACGTGTACAGCCTCCCACATGTGTTGTCCACACACTGTGGCCACACCGCTGCACACGTCCCTGTGTTACGTGTACAGCCTCCCACATGTGTTACGTGTACAGCCTCCCACATGTGTTACGTGTACAGCCTCCCACATGTGTTACGTGTACAGCCTCCCTGTTACGTGTACAGCCTCCCACATGTGTTGTACAGCCTCCCACATGTGTTACGTGTACAGCCTCCCACATGTGTTGTCCACACACTGTGGCCACACCGCTGCACACGTCCCTGTGTTACGTGTACAGCCTCCCACATGTGTTACGTGTACAGCCTCCCACATGTGTTACGTGTACAGCCTCCCACATGTGTTACGTGTACAGCCTCCCACATGTGTTACGTGTACAGCCTCCCACATGTGTTACGTGTACAGCCTCCCACATGTGATCCCTGCAATCACCGTTGACGTGACGAGGTCGTTCAGTCGTGCCAATGCAGTGCGGTGCACGAGAGTGTACAGTGTACCGAGCGCAGTCAGCCGCCGCTTGACGCCGTCAGCCTCCCAACAACATCCAGCTGAATAGTCCCTGGCTGCCAAGTCACTCCGACCTCCGTCAACGTGTCTGCGCGCGTTAGTCGTGCCATACTAAACGTAGTGGCATGCTAGAGTCAGTGCCATGATAGTCAGTGCCATGATAGAGTCGTCCAATAGGTGCCATGATAAAGTCAGTGCCATATAGAGTCAGTCCATGATAGTCAGTGACATGATAGAGTCAGTGCCATGATAGAGTCAGTGTCATGATAGAGTCAGTGCCATGATATAGTTAGTGCCATGATAGAGTCAGTGCCATGATAGAGTCAGTGTCATGATAGAGTCAGTGCCATGATAGAGTCAGTGCCATGATAGAGTCAGTGCCATGATAGAGTCAGTGCCATGATAGTCAGTGCCATGATAGAGTCAGTGCCATGATAGTCAGTGCCATGATAGAGTCAGTGCCATGATAGAGTCAGTGCCATGATAGAGTCGGTGCCATGATATAGTTAGTGCCATGATAGAGTCAGTGCCATGATAGAGTCAGTGCCATACTCGACGTTAGTGCCATGCTAGACGTTAGTGCCATGATAAACGTTAGCGCCTGCTAGACAGTCACTTTCGCCGGCGGATATGATAAACAAAATGGCACATCAAAGCTAGACCAACCACCGGCAATCAAGTCATTAAATAACAATCCGGACGGCCGTTAGCTATTCCAAGATCGGTGGTGGCGCCTGCAAGCATAGGAACACCAGCTGGAGATGCTGACTCACGCCTCCATCAGTTAGGGCTATTGCCAACTCGCTGAGGCTGAACAAACCCCACACCTTCAACGTGCTGCCCGGGCCATTATTAACATGGTCGAGGAAAGGTATTTACTCAGAATTATGAATATCCGACATCAATAATATGAATTGAAACTGAATGATACCCTGAACCAGTTCAGTTTGCTTCCGTATTAATTAATGCCACGTATCTCAATGCATTGACCGTTTTCACCGGGAAATATGTCATGTGGCACCGTTATCACCACCACCGTTAACATTACCATTGCACTACTGGAGCGTCAGTGCGGTTCCAGCCTCCCCCGTGCCACCTCCCCACACACTGACGTGCCTGGGTACGCCTCTGAGCTGTCGTGATGCGCTGCGCCTGTCCGACACACGCGCGTTACGATTGAAAAAATCACCGTCACAAAACGACCGGCATTCCATTGTTCGGCCATGTCCTCAATAGGGGGCGGTGTTGGCGTGGCTCAAGGTCGGTGGCGCCCCCCCCCCCCCCTCCCCCGCGGCACAGAGCACGTGACAGAGCCGGCGACGGTCGGACGTTAAGTGGCTCACCAGAGTGGGACAATGCGATGGGCGCGTGCTGAGCAGCCGCTCAACTCTGTCCGCCTCAGAGGGTCGATGTTTTGATAGTGTGACTCTCAGTGTGGGCGGACTTGGTCCTCCCAGAGGTCGACTGTCTGTTCGTGGGACTCGCGATGTGAATGTCGGCCAGCGGCTCTGATTACAGGACGGGTGGTCTGATCACGTGGTGATCCGGTTGGTGGTGGTGTTGTGGTTGTGTTGTGGTTGTGTTGTGGTTGTGTTGTGGTTGTGTTGATGGTTGTGTTGATGGTTGTATTGTGGTGATGGTTATGTTGTGGTTGTGGTGATGGTTGTGTTGTGGTTGTGGTGATGTTGTGTTGTGATGAAGGTTGTGTTGTGGTTGTGGTGATGGTTGTGTTGTGGTTGTGTTGTGGTTGTGGTGATGGTTGTGTTGTGGGTGTGGTGATGGTTGTGTTGTGGTTGTGGTGATGTGTTGTGATGAAGGTTGTGTTGTGGTTGTGGTGATGGTTGTGTTGTGGTTGTGTTGTGGTTGTGTTGTGGTTGTGGTGATGGTTGTGTTGTGGTTGTGGTGATGGTTGTGTTGTGATTGTGGTGATGTTGTGTTGTGATGAAGGTTGTGTTGTGGTTGTGTTGTGGTTGTGTGGTGATGGTTGTGTTAATGGTTGTATTTGGGTGTGATCGGTGTACGTGCATGGTGTAATGGTGTTTGGTGTGATGGTGTACGTGATCCGGTGTAACAGAGTGGTGTTTCGGGGTGTGATCGTTGTGGTGATGTTGTGATCGGTGTGATGATGGTTGTGTTGTGGTTGTGGTGTATGGTTGTGTTGTGGTTGTGTTGTGGTGTTTCGGGGTGTGACGGTGACTGGTTCAGTGTTAAAGTGGTTGTGTGGTGATGCTGCTGCCCGCTGGCTGCCGCGGTTCAGCGGCTTGGTTTCTGGATGTGATCGGTGTACGTGGCACACACGGTGTACACAGAGTGGTGTTTCGGGGTGTGATCGGTGTACGTGGCACACACGGTGTACACAGAGCGGTGTTTCGGGGTGTGATCGGTGTACGTGGCACACACGGTGTACACAGAGTGGTGTTTCGGGGTGTGATCGGTGTACGTGGCACACACGGTGTACACAGAGCGGTGTTTCGGGGTGTGATCGGTGTACACAGAGTGTTTCGATTACACGGTGTTGTTTGATTACACGGTGTTGTTTCGATTACACGGTGTTGTTTGATTACTCGCTTTTCCCGGATTGCATTGCTTCGTTCTGGTCACAGAGTGGTGTTGCGATTACGCGAGCCGCGCTCTTACCATGGGCTACGCTCTTATCATGGGCTACGCTCTTACCATGGGCTTAACTCTTAACATGGGCTTCGCTCCTCCACGGCAGCGTGCTGTTTTGACCGGATCATATCAGAACAGATCGAGGATCTGATCAACTGAGGGATCAATACCTCTGCCACCACCATAGTCAACTGAGGGATTAATGCCTGCCACCACCATAGTCAACTGGTGGATCAATACCTCTGCCACCACCATAGTCAACTGGGGGATCAATACCTGCCACCACCATAGTAAACTGAGGGATCAATGCCTCTGCCACCACCATAGTCAACTGAGGGATCAATACCTCTGCCACCATCATAGTCAACTAAGGGATTAATGCCTGCCAACACCATAGTCAACTGGGAAATCAATACCTCTGCCACCACCATAGTGAACGGCCCAGCCTCATTAGACTGCTCACTCCCACCCAACACCATGGCCTTTCGCTTTCTGAGAAGAAACTCTTTGATCTTCAGTAGCATTTCCACATTGCTTTCTTCTGACAGTTATATAGCATTATTATAGTTTCGACCGAGTCTCAAACGGCATTGTAGCACTTGGCCTATAAAATGGGATTGGATGGGGGTGATGGCTATGTTCTTACCCCCGCTGATGTGTCTCCCACCCCACCTGCTGGGTCCGCCTCAGGCTCATGTGTCCCCCACCCCACCTGCTGGGTCCGCCTCAGGTTGATATGTCCCCACCCCACCTGCTGGGTCCGCCTCAGGCTCATGTGTCCCCCACCTCACCTGCCGGGTCCGCCTCAGGTTGATATGTCCCCACCCCCTGCTGGGTCCCTTGCTGGGTCCCCACCCCACCTGCCGCCTCAGGTCCTCAGGTGATATGTCCCCACCCACCCCCACCTGCTGGGTCCGCCTCAGGCTCATGTGTCCCCCCCCCACCTTCCCCCCCCAGCCCCCGTGTCTCCCACCCCACCTGCCGGGTCCACCTCAGGTTGATATCATGATACACTTCTTCAAATGTTAATGATGCAAATCTTCTACTTAGCATTACCACCTGGATGCATGCAACCACGCAACAATTTTGCTGTTGCATGTCTGTAGGGTCTGTAGACAACAACCGCCAATCTCCAACAATATCGTCCAACGGTAAACGCCAACACCATTATCATTGTCTGATCATCGAGAAGCAATTGTTCTCCATTCAGCCTGTGCGAATTGTTCGACACATCCTCCTGCCATGTGACGGAGTTAAATGTTGCCATGGAGATTTATTTGGTGCTTGTTGATCAACAAGGCGATGCGAACAGGAACCACTGTGACCAACGAATGCCGTTTACGTTTCAGATAGTGTTCGAGTTCTGTACAAACGGAAAGGTAATTTGTGTCGCGCGCTTAACACTGAATGTTGCACTCTCGCTTCTCAAATCGCTTGCCCGTGTGATTCACCAGCCTTCACTTGGCGTTCGGTGTTGTGTTCTGATGAGCCACGCTGTTCTGTTCTGCTTTTTTCTGTTCTGTTCTGTTCTGTTCTGTTCTGGATCGAATACGTAACGAATGTCGTTCGTCGTCCTTCTCTAAATAATCTCGCTGCATTTATGTCTTGCTTTCTTCGTGCCTCCTACGTCTGGTACTTGTATTCGGTCCGCTTTTTTCGTCTGCTAAACCACACTCATAGCGTGTCATTTGTCGCTACTCTTCGCCCGCGACCAATCGGCGTGAGAGATTGGCGACGCTACACGACTCAACGGTCGACGTGTCGTAAGACCAATAACCACAGCCACTATTCACGATTAACGTCGGCACATATGAGCAGCACACATTAACGTCAGCACATATGAGCAGCACACATTAACGTCAGCACATACAGAGTGACGTGCATTGCACGTGCACAGTCAGTTCCGGGAGGAGGGAGCGGATATGTAAAGAGCCACCCAGTTGGCCACGAGGGTCGGAGGCGGGCAGCTTCCGTCAGCGGAAACGAGCGGAAGCGGTGGTGAACAGGGGCGGGAAGGGCTCCGCTGTCGTACAATTGGACCAATAGCTACTACACCGAGCACAGTAGGCGGGGAGAAGGACGTGTGAGTGGAGTATACCCCCGTGCGGTTGTGGAGCGGGGGGGGGGTTGCCTCGCGCAACACCCTGTCGTATACAAGTTCCCATAGTTTCAGAATAGATGCACCGACTTTACATTTTCGATCGAGATAGTCATGAGAGTCATACGACCGGTTGCGATTCTCGATCCGCCCCCCCCCCCCCATCCTACTCCCACACACTAGGTGCGGCTTCCACTCATCTGGTTTGAAACCCTGAAATAATTTTACCGCAATTATCCTTCGAAAGAGGAAAAGCTGGTGCACTTTGCTATTTTGTAAAATAAGTTTTGCGCCTTATCCGGCCGAAAGTAAAAAAGAGCTCCTAAACATGCAACCAGCAAATCAGTGCTTGTCGCAGTCCTAGTGCCTACCGATGATCATAATATCGGATCGGCGCTGTCGTCCCTTTAACTCCCCAATGCACTCTGAGTGTTTGTTGAGTGGCCCGGCGGTGCGGGCCGCCCGATCCAGAGGAGTGACCAGGGCTGGATTTGTCCTTTGCAACCCTGGACGTGGAGAGGAAAATTGTTGGGTCATCAAATATGGAGGGGATATTTCTTCAAACATGTGAAATCTCAGCGCGAAATTTCCAGTGAATCGTGAACACGTCGTCACAGAGCAGTTCACTGCCAAACAGCACCATTCAACCTCCAAAGGAGGAAACCGAGAGGTTAATTTTCCCGAGAGGATAATGTTCTGGATAACAAAAGTCCATGAACAACCTATTTGTCCAGCCCTGGTCGTGACCCCCCTACCGCTGCCCCTGGACCTGCCGCTCACCACGGCTGGCTGTCGCTCCGGGCGTCAACACGGACGCCCGAGGGCATTCACCGGGCCAGCCGTCAGCTGGCTGTGGGTGCAGATGTTGCGCCGATGTTGCGCCGCGCCGCGCCTGCCGTGTGGATTGTTTACGCGTTGTGTCGGCTGCTTTGATTGGTCACCTGTCTGGCGTGTTGCGCACCACGGCAGCTATGATTGTGAGTGGAGCAGCGAGGTCAGGCACATACCATCCCCAGCTCGGACCATGCTGACTTGTGATAGCAATGGTGAGCGGGAACAAGGCGCACGCACCCAGAGGGGCTTTTCAATTCAGAGGGGCACTTTTTCTACTCTGAGGGGCACATTCAGCGGAAAACACATTTGAACGGGCAGAAGAGATCCCTGGGAGGGGGGACGCCACATCTCCATGGAGAAGGGGGAACATACCCCGATTTCCCCTGGACCCGCCGGTGGAGGGTAACCGTTGTTTGGTGGCCCTTTGGTGTGTGTGGCATGGGCGGATTGGGTCCATCCGGGCATTCAGGTATAGGGCAAAGGTGGGGACCACCAAAGCCACTGTAGCTGCTAATTCGTGAGATCTGAGACAGGAGCTGATCCGAGTGATGAAAAAGCTCGTAAAACGAGAGTTTTCTCACAATTTTACGGTGTGGTAGATTGTCAGAGGAAAAAGAAAATGATTATCATTCAACTATTCGGAAATAAAGATTCACTGTTGTCGAAGTTTCCCTATGTTTCTAGACACATTCAGCGGGGCAGAATTGGGCGCCAACTATTTTTATAGATACATTCATAAGAGCACAATTGGGCGCCAACAACTACAGCGGCGCCACAACTCTGCGCCACAACTCGCGCCACAACTCGCGCCACAACTCGCGCCACAACTCGCGCCACAACTCGCGCCACAACTCGCGCCACAACTCGGCGCCACAACTCGGCGCCACAACTCGGCGCCACAACTCGGCGCCACAACTCGCGCCAGGCCTGCTGACGAGAGACTGGGCGGCCCGATCTGCTTGCTATGTGGTCGGCGTCCAAAACATTAGTTTTCCAACAGTTGGTGACTTAACATTGATATCCTTACATGCAACGAAGCTTCTGTTCAATATGCTCAGCGGTACAATCGGCGGTACGTTCAACAATGCAATCAGCGGTACAATCAGCGTTACAATCAACGGTACACCAGAGGTACAATCAGTACAACGAGCAAAGTCCGTGTCACTCAGCAGTCGGTGACACCGCCCATGTGGTGTTCGTGGTTGCTGGCAACGACAAAATTCCATAAGCTTAAAAGTGAGAAAAATAGAAGTCGGGAAAAATAGAAGTCTAGACGAGAAGAAGTCCTGATTATTGTACCACAAATTTGAAACATTTGGACGGAACATGTTTTTTACCCGCTGCCATGTGCTGGCTCCGCGAAAAAAAGCATGAAGATTTTCGCCCCATGTTCACCGGAAGGACTTTCGAGCTGTTTAATCATCTGAATCAGCTGACGAGGTAGTCTGCTTTCTGGAGGGCGCAATGGCATTCATTTTGATAGTTTACACATTTATAAATGTGACCATCCCACCTAATAAGCTCTATAGCCTTGGGTTCCATGCTCAGTACGACGGTATTACATGTGATGTAACAAGGGCGGCAACTGTTATTTGGTGCGAGACATAGGCGTCGGGCGTGAGGGAGCGGGTGCACCCGCCACATCCCACACTTCTCGCAATCCTAACCATTAGCAATGTCGGAAATAATGGTACTGGCCCCGGAGCAATCGCGAATGCGGTTAAATAAAAGGTGTTCACATGAAGAACTAATGTGAAACAAAAGTGAGGGCGAAGGCATTCAAGCCGCGTGTCACTGTGGGGGGGGGACTTTTTCCCTTGGTCTGAAGGCCAAGACATTTAATCCGCCAGTCATTGGGGCACGTAGATTTCCCCCTTGTTTTTAAAGCCTAGACATTTAACCCGCGTGTCACTGGGGCACGGAGGAGACTTTCGCCCTTGGTTTACCTCGAATACCGCCGACGACGAGGTCAAACGTTGGATATCTTTAAGTGAGCAAATTAGGCAAGTTCGTGAATAAAATTAGGACTTCTCGTTATCTTATGTTAATTTATTGTCTTAAACCCCCACACATTTTCAGGTATTCACATTTCGATACTAACATGAATTAGTTAATGGGGCGTCAAAATTAAGCATTCACACAACTGAGGGCACATTTGGATTTGGCTATCATGTCTCGAGGTGTGCCACGTGCATCTGACCCGCTCATGACCTGATCGCTATGACCCACTCCTGACCTGATCACTCTGACCCGCTCCGGTCATGTTAGGTCGACTTTGCGCTTGCTTTGTATGCGTGGTTTTCTAGTGCTCCCGAAGTGTTCAAGTGCACTTACGACGACAAAAATCTCATTCATCAGCCGTGCGACTATCGGTAATCCAGAACGTTACCAAGCGTCACCCCTGGGGTCATTGAGTTACCATGGTTGTTTGGGTTTGTTAAAATGCGGAACACTCGTTTTCACTTTCATAGACAACAATAGACGCGGAATTCGGATTCAGCACTAAATTACCGTGGAGTGCTCCTTGATCATTACACTGGGATAAGAAACAAACCAAATGCGTCATAATATAGCCTTGCACATGTATTGGATGAGTGGCATGTGTTGGATGAAGGTTTCAGCTGCTTTTGGCAATGTGTATGACAGTATAATATCGATTTTCTTATCAACCACGTGGTTTGATAAATATGCACCGCGTACAGCAGGTATATGCAAATCTGCAGTGACCTCACATGATCTCTTTTGTACTTGATCGGATTCGATGCATGCATACGCTAAATGCAAGACAGTTGGTGCCCATTTTATGTGACTATTCGCTCATATGAACCTTTCAGAACGAATTAAACGTGGTCGATGACCCCGAGGTTGACGAGATTCAAGTTTCCCCGTGGAATGTTGTCGGGTAATCCATCGCACGTGGCTTCATTTCGATCTGTCTGTTCGACCCGGAGTTGCAGGGAAGGTTAATCCCCCCGCCCCACTGGCTGTCGTACGTGAAAATACGCTCAGTATTTACGACAGCTCAGTGGCTGTCGTATGTGACAATACGCCCAGTGGCCGTTGTATGGGAGAATACGCCCAATGGCCGTCGTATGGGACAATACGCCCAGTGGGCGCCGTATGGGAAAATATACCCAGTGGCTGCCGCACTAATCGGGCCACAATAGCTAATAACCACGCGAATGTGCTGCACGGGGAGTATTATTATCACATTGGCGTAGCTACAATGCGCTACATGGGGAATATAATTTTCATATTAGTGTCACTACAATGAGCTACGTGGGGAATATTATTTTACATTGGCGTAGCTACAATGCGCTACATGGGGAATATAATTTTCATATTGGTCTCACTACAATGAGCTACATGGGGAATATTATTATCACGTTGGTGTAGCTACAATGAGCTACGTGGGGAATATTATTATCATATTGTAACTGCAATGCCCTGCATGGGGAATATTCAATGCGCAAAAGCTAGGCTTATTCCGCGAACCGTTTCAAACATCATGCGACGGCGACACTGTTTTGTGCCTGTCTTCCAGTGTTTTGGCCATACTGAAGGGGATGGGTTACTGGGTGTATTACTCGATGTGGGGGATGTGTTACTATCACACTGAAAGGAATTAATTTCGAGATCTCCGTTTGGTCTGCGGATGCATTTGAACATGCATTCATTGATGTGAACGTTGCACGCTGGGGAGGATAAACAAGCCCAGTTGGGGGGGGGAGGGAATAACGCTCGGAGAGGGAATATAAAACTGAAAAGAGACTATAATAATAAGATAAATAGAACGGATAAAAATAGAACATAGAAAATAGTATAGAAAATTGAATTTCCGAGAACCTCTCGGGTATTGATACATCGCGCCTGCGGTCGTTGACTTCAACATTTCCAAATATGGACCTAGATTTTGAGGAAACTACCGTCCCTGCGATGTTTAAAACAGGAGGTGGCGGGCCGGAGGCAAATGCGTCTATATCCACACCTAGGTGCGCCGATGGCCGCGTCCCCGCGCCTGTTCCTAGGTGCGCCGATGGCCGCGTCCCCCCGCCTGTTCCTAGGTGCGCCGATGGCCGCGTGCCCCCGCCTGTTCCTAGGTGCGCCGATGGCCGCGTGCCCCGCGCCTGTTCCTAGGTGCGCCGATGGCCGCGTGCCCCCGCCTGTTCCTAGGTGCGCCGATGGCCGCGTCCCCCGCCTGTTCCTAGGTGCGCCGATGGCCGCGTGCCCCGTGCCTGTTCCTAGGTGGTCGATGGCCGCGTCCCCCGCCTGTTCCTAGGTGCGCCGATGGCCGCGTGCCCCGTGCCTGTTCCTAGGTGCGCCGATGGCCGCGTGCCCCGTGCCTGTTCCTAGGTGCGTCGATGGCCGCGTGCCCCCGCCTGTTCCTAGGTGCGCCGATGGCCGCGTGCCCCGTGCCTGTTCCTAGGTGCGTCGATGGCCCGTGCCCCGCCTGTTCCTAGGTGCGCCGATGGCCGCGTCCCCCCGCCTGTTCCTAGGTGCGCCGATGGCCGCGTCCCCGCGCCTGTTCCTAGGTGCGCCGATGGCCGCGTGCCCCGCCTGTTCCTAGGTGCGCCGATGGCCGCGTGCCCCGGCCTGTTCCTAGGTGCGCCGATGGCCGCGTACCCCGCGCCTGCTCCATTCAGCTCCCCCGTGGCTGAATGCATCGCCACAGTCGTATCAAGCGCAAATGCCAGTTCCACTCACGATCAGCGGCACAATGGGCGGTCGGTCGTACAACCGCCGATCACCGCCCACGGCCACTTCCTCACACGCCTCTCCGCACGGACGGCGGCCTTCCGTTCGGTGTAGCAGCCCTCTAACGCACCTGCCAGCTGGCACAGCCTCCGCCCTCACACAGCCTCGGTGGGGAGGTGATGGGTGCCGACACCACGCAGCCCCAATGGGGAGTCTGTGGGCGACAGACCCCACGCAGCCCCGATGGGGAGATGATGGGCGACAGACACCACGCAGCCTCGATCGGGAGGTGATGGGCGACAGACACCACGCAGCCCCGATGGGGAGGTGATGGGTGACAGACCCCACGCAGCCCCGATGGGGAGGTGGTGGGTGGCGACACGACGCAGCCCCAATGGGGAGTCTTTGGGCGACAGACCCCACGCAGCCCCGATGGGGAGGTGATGGGCGACAGACACCACGCAGCCCCGATGGGGAGGTGATGGGTGACAGACCCCACGCAGCCCCGATGGGGAGGTGATGGGTGACAGACACCACGCAGCCTCGATGGGGAGGTGGTGGGTGGCCGACACCACGCAGCCCCGATGGGGAGGTGGTGGGTGGCCGACACCACGCAGCCCCGATGGGGAGGTGGTGGGTGGCCGACCCCACGCAGCCCCGATGGGGAGGTGATGGGTGACAGACCCCACGCAGCCCCGGTGGGGAGGTGATGGGTGCCGACACCACGCAGCCCCGATGGGGAGGTGATGGGTGACAGACCCCACGCAGCCCCGATGGGGAGGTGATGAGTGACAGACCCCACGCATCCCCGATGGGGAGGTGATGGGTGACAGACCCCACGCAGCCCCGATGGGGAGGTGATGGGTGACAGACCCCACGCAGCCCCGGTGGGGAGGTGATGGGTGGCCGACACCACGCAGCCCCAATGGGGAGTCTGTGGGCGACAGACCCCACGCAGCCCCGGTGGGGAGGTGATGGGTGGCCGACACCACGCAGCCCCGGTGGGGAGGTGATGGGTGCCGACACCACGCAGCCCCGGTGGGGAGGTGATGGGTGGCCGACACCACGCAGCCCCGGTGGGGAGGTGATGGGTGGCCGACACCACGCAGCCCCGGTGGGGAGGTGATGGGTGCCGACACCACGCAGCCCCAATGGGGAGTCTGTGGGCGACAGACCCCACGCAGCCCCGATGGGGAGGTGATGGGTGACAGACCCCACGCAGCCCCGATGGGGAGGTGATGGGTGACAGACCCCACGCAGCCCCGATGGGGAGGTGATGGGTGGCTCCACGCAGTCCCGATGGGGAGGTGATGGGCGGCGCCACTCACCAGGCCGCCTGCCGCCGGCGGGGTCGGCAGGCCAGTCGGTGTTGTGGTGGCGTGGCCGCCGGGTGTGTGGTGGAGCTGCCGCGCAGCACCGCTCCAGGTCAGTCCCCGCCGGAAGTACAGCCAGCTGACCGCCGAGTGGGGCGGGCGGGCGTCCGGCCACTGCTGCCGTGTGTGGGGTGATGTGGTGTGGTGTGGTGTTATGTGGGGTGGGCGGGCGTCCGGCCGCTGCTGCCGTGTGTGGGGTGATGTGGTGTGGTGTGGTGTTATGTGGGGCGGGCGGGCGTCCGGCCACTGCTGCCGTGTGTGGGGTGATGTGGTGTGGTGTGGTGTTATGTGGGGCGGGCGGGCGTCCGGCCACTGCTGCCGTGTGTGGGGTGATGTGGTGTGGTGTGGTGTTATGTGGGGCGGGCGGGCGTCCGGCCACTGCTGCCGTGTGTGGGGTGATATGGTGTGGTGTGGTGTTATGTGGGGTGGGCGGGCGTCCGGCCACTGCTGCCGTGTGTGGGGTGATATGGTGTGGTGTGGTGTTATGTGGGGCGGGCGGGCGTCCGGCCACTGCTGCCGTGTGTGGGGTGATGTGGTGTGGTGTGGTGTTATGTGGGGCGGGCGGGCGTCCGGCCGCTGCTGCCGTGTGGGGGTGATATGGTGTGGTGTGGTGTTATGTGGGGTGGGCGGGCGTCCGGCCACTGCTGCCGTGTGTGGGGTGATGTGGTGTGGTGTGGTGTTATGTGGGGCGGCCGGGCGTCCGGCCGCTGCTGCCGTGTGTGGGGTGATGTGGTGTGGTGTGGTGTTATGTGGGGCGGGCGGGCGTCCGGCCACTGCTGCCGTGTGTGGGGTGATGTGGTGTGGTGTGGTGTTATGTGGGGCGGGCGGGCGTCCGGCCACTGCTGCCGTGTGTGGGGTGATGTGGTGTGGTGTGGTGTTATGTGGGGTGGGCGGGCGTCCGGCCACTGCTGCCGTGTGGGGTGATGTGGTGTGGTGTGGTGTTATGTGGGGCGGCCGGGCGTCCGGCCGCTGCTGCCGTGTGTGGGGTGATATGGTGTGGTGTGGTGTTATGTGGGGTGGGCGGGCGTCCGGCCACTGCTGCCGTGTGTGGGGTGATATGGTGTGGTGTGGTGTTATGTGGGGTGGGCGGGCGTCCGGCCGCTGCTGCCGTGTGTGGGGTGATATGGTGTGGTGTGGTGTTATGTGGGGTGGGCGGGCGTCCGGCCGCTGCTGCCGTGTGTGGGGTGATATGGTGTGGTGTGGTGTTATGTGGGGCGGCCGGGCGTCCGGCCACTGCTGCCGTGTGTGGGGTGATATGGTGTGGTGTGGTGTTATGTGGGGCGGCCGGGCGTCCGGCCACTGCTGCCGTGTGTAGGGTGTTGGTGTTGTGTTGTGGTGTGGTGTTATGGTGGCGAGTGGGGCGGGCGGGCGTCCGGCCACTGCTGCCGTGTGTGTTGTGTTGTGTTGTGTTGTGTTGTGTTGTGTCGTGTTGTGTTGTGTTGTGGTGTGGTGTTATGGTGCCCAGTGGGGCGGGAGGGCGGGCGGGCGCCCGGCCCCCGCCGCCGCCGCCGCCGTGTGTAGGGACTGGGTGGTGTGGTGTGGTGTGGTGAGGCGAAGTTTGGTGGGTAGCCGGGGGCCGGACAGTAGAGTGTAACACGGACTGGATCTACGGACGGACATCTCTTTGATGTGGATAACTGGGCGGATTGGATAGCACTTGGTGAAGATAAACGGATACGGATTGGATAAATGACTCATAAAAACTCTTGTCGTTGAAACGACAATTGAACATATTTAATCATATATTTCCTTCTGCTTTCGAACCAAAACTTTATATAGCACAACTTCAGGATCAGTCGTTACTGAGTTTTGTTTACTTATCTGAAAAAAATATGTTATGTCACAAGTAGCATCTTCATTGTCATACTCAGTCTTGCAGGCACCCTTAGACCTTAGGTAATGCGAAACACATTCAGAAGTAGCTTAAACCGGATGTATTCCATTGATCTGTCAATTTGCGGTCATCATTAAAGTTGTATGCAACCTAGATAACTGCAATGACACTGATATAAGTGAGCTTGCGGATATACCATATATAATCACATTCGGCAACCCATCTATCTCACATGTAGCCTGATTCTTACTCAGGTTGGTAGATACCTGCATACCTATCATGTCTATACGGCGCACCCTAGTTCCACCCCACATGCAGTGGGCCAAATACAACTGATGGCTCACGATCCGATGGCAGAATACAGTAAGCAGCACACAGTATGCATTACGATTGTTGTTGAAGAAAACAATACTTCTGCCTTCCCTGGCCATTTAACATGAACTCATAAAGTGCTACAGCGGGCATCCAGACAAAACTTCCTGTTTGTAGGTAGGCAATGTCACCGAAACTGGCTCATGTGGTGTTGTTTAATACAACGAAGAATGGCTCTTAGATGCTCCTGGGTTTTAGACATTGCGTGTAAAGAAAGCATACGACCTTCAATATACCAGGAGGTGCTGAGTTGACATTAAAAGTAACGTTAAGGATTATACTTTATTACTCAACGTTTCGGCCAGGGGCCATCGTCAGGAGTGATATAAAAATGTCAAGTTTTAACAATTGAAAAAAAGCACGCCAGCAAAAAGCGTGCAAAAGACACGTGGAATGCGGGAAAGCCTCCTCAGTGGTGCAGACACTTAAAGAAACTCCAAACCAGAAACAAACTATGCCAAGATAGAATCCTCTGAGGAAGCCCGAGCCGATGGTCCATATACATATCGATACATACACTCACGCACATATATAGACATAGATCCAATATAACGCGTCATACATAAAATATAATTTGTGTTTATGTAATTTAAGTGATATACCAAGACGTCGTTTGTGTGTTTAGTTGCGGCCGTAGTTTACGTATGTGTAGAGATTCGAGGACCTTTAGATCAGCGTTGTCCCTGGCTGTTGCTAGAATTTCTACTTTGAAGTTTGTGTTAGTGTCGCTGTGTTCCATGTTATAATGTTTGTCGATCATGTGTTCGCCTAAAGGTGTGTATGCTCTCCGAAGTCTGGCATCTCCCAAGTGCTCATTGTACCTATCCCTGATACTACGTTTGGTTTCACCGACATAAAATATTCCAAGACAGCGGTTGCACGTTATTTTATAAACTACGTTTTTTCGCGTGCATCTACCTTTGAGCCCGTTGATACAGGTGTGGCACGTTCTTCTACCAGCAGGGCATGGCGGCATTTCTAGGGCTGAGCGGACCAGGTAAGATTTCAGCGTAGGTCCGCTAGTCCAGGCTACCCTAACATGGTTTAGATGAGACGAACGGATGGCTGCGTTTACCTGTCGACATAGTTGGTCATCGACAAATGGAAGTCTCATGTAAACATAGTTGGGATTACTACCCGCTCGATGCCGACGTTGCCCACTTATCCTACTCCTGTTGTGAGGGTGAACAGCACGAGCGGCGGAGTGTACCCGATGTGCTGGGTATCCGTTTTCCAGGAAAAGAGTTGTCATCTTCGCAAGGCTCCGCTCGCATGAAATAGTATCGGAGGAGACTCGTGCTGCTCTCCTCATTTGGGATGTTAAAACGGCCTTTTTAGTGGCCATCGGGTGGGCCGAATCATAGTGCAAGATGATGGGGGCTGCCATAGGTTTAAAGTACAGTTCGGTGGTGTAGCTCCCATCAGCCTGAACTACAAACAACGTATCAAGGAAAGGAATCGAACTGCTATGACCAGTGTGTTCTAAGGTGAACTTGATGCTGGAGTGTTGTTGGTTAATTTCTGCAAAGAAGTCGAGCAGAGAGGCCAAGCCATGTGTCCAAACACCAAAAATATCGTCTATATACCTCATGTAGAGAGCTGGTTTCAAATCATATCAAGCTAAGAAGATCGACTCAAGGCGGTGCATAAAAGCAATCGCTAAAGGAGGTGCACATCGGTTACCCATAGCCACTCCTTTTGTTTGCTTGTACATGGAGTTACCGAAACGTATGAGGTTATTGCTGAAAATATGTGTTAGTAATTTCACACAGTCCTGTACCCCAATCCCGAAAAGACAAATGTCATCCAGATTGTCCTCGATTAGACGAATCACAGCATCTATTCCCTCCTTTATCGGAATGCTGCCATATAAATTCTTCACGTCCATGGTGAAAACAATACTGCCTTCCGGAAGTTTGGTAGGAAACGTTTCTTTCACCCTCTGTAGGTACGACTCCGTGTTTGTCAGATGGGCGGGAACCAACGCTAGTATCTGGACCAGAATCTTGCTCAAGAACCAAGATAACTTGTCTAGGGGGTCACCACTCGCCGACACTATAGGGCGCAGTGGAACCTCTAGTTTGTGGTTTTTGGGGAGCCCGTATAATTCCGCTGTGCGGCTGGAATGAGGAAGGAGAGATAACACTGTATCTTTATGTAACTTCCCTGATAAAGTTTCCTTGATAATAGTACATGTTTCGATTTCGAGACGTTTGGTAGGGTTTGGTTGGGAAGAAATGCTCTGATACCCGTCCGTTATTTTCCTGGCCTTTTCAATGTAATCCGTTTTGTTTAGCACGACGAATCCTTTGCATTTATCTGACGGCTTTACTATTACATTATCGTTGTCCCGCCCATCTGACAAACACGGAGTCGTACCTACAGAGGGTGAAAGAAACGTTTCCTACCAAACTTCCGGAAGGCAGTATTGTTTTCACCATGGACGTGAAGAATTTATATGGCAGCATTCCGATAAAGGAGGGAATAGATGCTGTGATTCGTCTAATCGAGGACAATCTGGATGACATTTGTCTTTTCGGGATTGGGGTACAGGACTGTGTGAAATTACTAACACATATTTTCAGCAATAACCTCATACGTTTCGGTAACTCCATGTACAAGCAAACAAAAGGAGTGGCTATGGGTAACCGATGTGCACCTCCTTTAGCGATTGCTTTTATGCACCGCCTTGAGTCGATCTTCTTAGCTTCATATGATTTGAAACCAGCTCTCTGCATGAGGTATATAGACGATATTTTTGGTGTTTGGACACATGGCTTGGCCTCTCTGCTCGACTTCTTTGCAGAAATTAACCAACAACACTCCAGCATCAAGTTCACCTTAGAACACACTGGTCATAGCAGTTCGATTCCTTTCCTTGATACGTTGTTTGTAGTTCAGGCTGATGGGAGCTACACCACCGAACTGTACTTTAAACCTATGGCAGCCCCCATCATCTTGCACTATGATTCGGCCCACCCGATGGCCACTAAAAAGGCCGTTTTAACATCCCAAATGAGGAGAGCAGCACGAGTCTCCTCCGATACTATTTCATGCGAGCGGAGCCTTGCGAAGATGACAACTCTTTTCCTGGAAAACGGATACCCAGCACATCGGGTACACTCCGCCGCTCGTGCTGTTCACCCTCACAACAGGAGTAGGATAAGTGGGCAACGTCGGCATCGAGCGGGTAGTAATCCCAACTATGTTTACATGAGACTTCCATTTGTCGATGACCAACTATGTCGACAGGTAAACGCAGCCATCCGTTCGTCTCATCTAAACCATGTTAGGGTAGCCTGGACTAGCGGACCTACGCTGAAATCTTACCTGGTCCGCTCAGCCCTAGAAATGCCGCCATGCCCTGCTGGTAGAAGAACGTGCCACACCTGTATCAACGGGCGCAAAGGTAGATGCACGCGAAAAAACGTAGTTTATAAAATAACGTGCAACCGCTGTCTTGGAATATTTTATGTCGGTGAAACCAAACGTAGTATCAGGGATAGGTACAATGAGCACTTGGGAGATGCCAGACTTCGGAGAGCATACACACCTTTAGGCGAACACATGATCGACAAACATTATAACATGGAACACAGCGACACTAACAAAAACTTCAAAGTAGAAATTCTAGCAACAGCCAGGGACAACGCTGATCTAAAGGTCCTCGAATCTCTACACATACGTAATCTACGGCCGCAACTAAACACACAAACGACGTCTTGGTATATCACTTAAATTACATAAACACAAATTATATTTTATGTATTACGCGTTATATTGGATCTATGTCTATATATGTGCGTGAGTGTATGTATCGATATGTATATGGACCATCGGCTCGGGCTTCCTCAGAGGATTCTATCTTGGCATAGTTTGTTTCTGGTTTGGAGTTTCTTTAAGTGTCTGCACCACTGAGGAGGCTTTCCCGCATTCCACGTGTCTTTTGCACGCTTTTTTGCTGGCGTGCTTTTTTTTCAATTGTTAAAACTTGACATTTTTATATCACTCCTGACGATGGCCCCTGGCCGAAACGTTGAGTAATAAAGTATAATCCTTAACGTTACTTTTAATGTCAACTCAGCACCTCCTGGTATATTGAAGGTCGTATGCTTTCTTTACACGCAATGTCATGTGGTGTTGTTGTAAACTGATCGTGATGTGAAGTGTCTCTCGTCATCATGGATTCTAAAGAGATTCTGATATATTCTGGATTCTGATATATTTGTACACAGGTTGTCCACGCTCGCGCAAGTCAACTTAATCTGCTTCCATTTAAATATATTGCTGCGATATATGCACGTGGTTAAAGGTTCACAATGCGCATGTGAGGTACCCCAGACATCCGCAAATTACTTCAAAGCTGAATTGCTGACGTTTTCATCATTATGGCAGCAATTGTGGTGGATTTTATTGGTGCATTCGACGACTCATCCCAGCAAACGGCCTACCGCTGGCCCCTCGCGGGCAGGTGACGACCTACCGCTGGCCCCTCGCGGGCAGGTGACGACCTACCGCTGACCCCTCGCGGGCAGGGACCTACAGCTGGCCCCTCGCGGGCAGGTGACGGCCTACCGCTGGCCCCTCGTGGGCAGGTGACGGCCTACCGCTGGCCCCTCGTGGGCAGGTGACGGCCTACCGCTGGCCCCTCGCGGGCAGGTGACGGCCTACCGCTGGCCCCTCGTGGGCAGGTGACGGCCTACCGCTGGCCCCTCGTGGGCAGGTGACGGCCTACCGCTGGCCCCTCGTGGGCAGGTGACGGCCTACCGCTGGCCCCTCGTGGGCAGGTGACGGCCTACCGCTGGCCCCTCGCGGGCAGGTGACGACCTACCGCTGGCCCCTCGCGGGCAGGTGACGACCTACCGCTGGCCCCTCGTGGGCAGGTGACGGCCTACCGCTGGCCCCTCGTGGGCAGGTGACGGCCTACCGCTGGCCCCTCGTGGACAGGTGACGGCCTACCGCTGGCCCCTCGTGGGCAGGTGACGACCTACCGCTGGCCCCTCGTGGGCAGGTGACGACCTACCGCTGGCCCCTCGCGACAGGGACCTACAGCTGGCCCCTCGCGGGCAGGTGACGGCCTACCGCTGGCCCCTCGTGGGCAGGTGACGGCCTACCGCTGGCCCCTCGTGGACAGGTGACGGCCTACCGCTGGCCCCTCGTGGGCAGGTGACGACCTACCGCTGGCCCCTCGTGGGCAGGTGACGACCTACCGCTGGCCCCTCGCGACAGGGACCTACAGCTGGCCCCTCGCGGGCAGGTGACGACCTACCGCTGGCCCCTCGTGGACAGGTGACGGCCTACCGCTGACCCCTCGCGGGCAGGTAGTGACCATGTGCGGGCAGCGCAGGCAGGGACTGCCCACAAGAAACCCCCAATGGGCCGATGTGGCCTTCAGTGATGGCCCGGTGTGGGCCTTCAGCGATGGCCCGGTGTGGGCCTTCAGCGATGGCCCGGTGTGGGCTTTCATAAACAGGACCATGTACCGCACGCCAGCGTAGCACCCCCCATGTACCTCGACTCGTCCAACGATAGTCAAGTTCGTAGTTTGCTCACATAAAATTGTCTTGCTGATGTATGTTGTGAAAGTGATTGCCCCTGATATCATGCGCATGTATGATATGATATGTCCCGAAGATCCAAATGCTGAGTAACTACCAAAGCAAGTTGACTGTTGGTACCTACTCGTGACCCGTCAGCGGGGAGTCACAACATACATAGTACCCACGAGTGTCACGGGGAGTCACAACAAACATAGTACCCACGAGTGTCACGGGGAGTCACAACATACATAGTACCCACGAGTGTCACGGGGAGTCACAACATACATAGTACCCACGAGTGTCACGGGGAGTCACAACAAACATAGTACCCACGAGTGTCACGGGGAGTCACAACATACATAGTACCCACGAGTGTCACGGGGAGTCATAACATACATAGTACCCACGAGTGTCACGGGGATCACAACATACATAGTACCCACGAGTGTCACGGGGAGTCATAACATACATAGTACCCACGAGTGTCACGGGGATCACAACATACATAGTACCCACGAGTGTCACGGGGAGTCACAACATACATAGTACCCACGAGTGTCACGGAGAGTCATAACATACATAGTACCCACGAGTGTCACGGGGAGTCATAACATACATAGTACCCACGAGTGTCACGGGGAGTCACAACATACATAGTACCCATGAGTGTCACGGGGAGTCACAACATACATAGTACCCACGAGTGTCACGGGGATCACAACATACATAGTACCCACGAGTGTCACGGGGAGTCATAACATACATAGTACCCACGAGTGTCACGGGGAGTCATAACATACATAGTACCCACGAGTGTCACGGGGAGTCATAACATACATAGTACCCACGAGTGTCAGAGTATAACAACATAGTACCCGGAGGGTCACAACATACATAGTACCCACGAGTGTCACGGGGAGTCACAACATACATAGTACCCACGAGTGTCACGGGGGAGTCATAACATACATAGTACCCACGAGTGTCACGGGGAGTCACAACATACATAGTACCCACGAGTGTCACGGGGATCACAACATACATAGTACCCACGAGTGTCACGGGGAGTCACAACATACATAGTACCCACGAGGTGTCACAATAGTACCCACGAGTGTCACGGGGAGTCAAAATAAAAACATAGTACCCACGAGTGTCACGGGGAGTCATAACATACATAGTACCCACGAGTGTCACGGGGAGTCACAACATACATAGTACCCACGAGTGTCACGGGGAGTCACAACATACATAGTACCCACGAGTGTCACGGGGAGTCACAACATACATAGTACCCACGAGTGTCACGGGGATCACAACATACATAGTACCCACGAGTGTCACGGGGAGTCACAACATACATAGTACCCACGAGTGTCACGGGGAGTCACAACATACATAGTACCCACGAGTGTCACGGGGAGTCACAACATACATAGTACCCACGAGTGTCACGGGGAGTCACAACATACATAGTACCCACGAGTGTCACGGGGAGTCACAACATACATAGTACCCACGAGTGTCACGGGGAGTCATAACATACATAGTACCCACGAGTGTCACGGGGAGTCACAACATACATAGTACCCACGAGTGTCACGGGGAGTCACAACATACATAGTACCCACGAGTGTCACGGGGAGTCACAACATACATAGTACCCACGAGTGTCACGGGGAGTCACAACATACATAGTACCCACGAGTGTCACGGGGAGTCACAACATACATAGTACCCATGAGTGTCACGGAGAGTCACAACAAACATAGTACCCACGAGTGTCACGGGGAGTCATAACATACATAGTACCCACGAGTGTCACGGGGAGTCATAACATACATAGTACCCACGAGTGTCACGGGGAGTCATAACATACATAGTACCCACGAGTGTCACGGGGAGTCACAACATACATAGTACCCACGAGTGTCACGGGGAGTCACAAAATACATAGTACCCACGAGTGTCACGGGGAGTCATAACATACATAGTACCCACGAGTGTCACGGGGAGTCATAACATACATAGTACCCACGAGTGTCACGGGGAGTCACAAAATACATAGTACCCACGAGTGTCACGGGGAGTCATAACATACATAGTACCCACGAGTGTCACGGGGAGTCATAACATACATAGTACCCACGAGTGTCACGGGGAGTCACAACATACATAGTACCCACGAGTGTCACGGGGAGTCATAACATACATAGTACCCACGAGTGTCACGGGGAGTCATAACATACATAGTACCCACGAGTGTCACGGGGAGTCATAACATACATAGTACCCACGAGTGTCACGGGGAGTCATAACATACATAGTACCCACGAGTGTCACGGGGATCACAACATACATAGTACCCACGAGTGTCACGGGGAGTCACAACATACATAGTACCCACGAGTGTCACGGGGAGTCACAACATACATAGTACCCACGAGTGTCACGGGGAGTCATAACATACATAGTACCCACGAGTGTCACGGGGAGTCACAACATACATAGTACCCACGAGTGTCACGGGGAGTCATAACATACATAGTACCCACGAGTGTCACGGAGAGTCATAACATACATAGTACCCACGAGTGTCACGGGGAGTCACAAAATACATAGTACCCACGAGTGTCACGGGGAGTCACAACATACATAGTACCCACGAGTGTCACGGGGAGTCACAACATACATAGTACCCATGAGTGTCACGGAGAGTCACAACAAACATAGTACCCACGAGTGTCACGGGGAGTCATAACATACATAGTACCCACGAGTGTCACGGGGAGTCATAACATACATAGTACCCACGAGTGTCACGGGGAGTCATAACATACATAGTACCCACGAGTGTCACGGGGAGTCACAACATACATAGTACCCACGAGTGTCACGGGGAGTCACAAAATACATAGTACCCACGAGTGTCACGGGGAGTCATAACATACATAGTACCCACGAGTGTCACGGGGAGTCATAACATACATAGTACCCACGAGTGTCACGGGGAGTCACAAAATACATAGTACCCACGAGTGTCACGGGGAGTCATAACATACATAGTACCCACGAGTGTCACGGGGAGTCACAACATACATAGTACCCACGAGTGTCACGGGGAGTCACAACATACATAGTACCCACGAGTGTCACGGGGAGTCACAACATACATAGTACCCACGAGTGTCACGGGGAGTCATAACATACATAGTACCCACGAGTGTCACGGGGGAGTCATAACATACATAGTACCCACGAGTGTCACGGGGAGTCATAACATACATAGTACCCACGAGTGTCACGGGGAGTCATAACATACATAGTACCCACGAGTGTCACGGGGATCACAACATACATAGTACCCACGAGTGTCACGGGGAGTCACAACATACATAGTACCCACGAGTGTCACGGGGAGTCACAACATACATAGTACCCACGAGTGTCACGGGGAGTCATAACATACATAGTACCCACGAGTGTCACGGGGAGTCACAACATACATAGTACCCACGAGTGTCACGGGGAGTCATAACATACATAGTACCCACGAGTGTCACGGAGAGTCATAACATACATAGTACCCACGAGTGTCACGGGGAGTCACAAAATACATAGTACCCACGAGTGTCACGGGGAGTCACAACATACATAGTACCCACGAGTGTCACGGGGATCACAACATACATAGTACCCACGAGTGTCACGGGGATCACAACATACATAGTACCCACGAGTGTCACGGGGAGTCACAACATACATAGTACCCACGAGTGTCACGGGGAGTCATAACATACATAGTACCCACGAGTGTCACGGAGAGTCATAACATACATAGTACCCACGAGTGTCACGGGGAGTCACAAAATACATAGTACCCACGAGTGTCACGGGGAGTCATAACATACATAGTACCCACGAGTGTCACGGGGAGTCACAAAATACATAGTACCCACGAGTGTCGCGGGGAGTCATAACATACATAGTACCCACGAGTGTCACGGGGATCACAACATACATAGTACCCACGAGTGTCACGGGGAGTCACAACATACATAGTACCCACGAGTGTCACGGGGATCACAACATACATAGTACCCACGAGTGTCACGGGGAGTCACAACATACATAGTACCCACGAGTGTCACGGGGAGTCACAACATACATGGTACCCACGAGTGTCACGGGGAGTCACAACATACATAGTACCCACGAGTGTCACGGGGAGTCACAACATACATAGTACCCACGAGTGTCACGGGGAGTCACAACATACATAGTACCCACGAGTGTCACGGGGAGTCACAACATACATAGTACCCACGAGTGTCACGGGGAGTCATAACATACATAGTACCCACGAGTGTCACGGAGAGTCATAACATACATAGTACCCACGAGTGTCACGGGGAGTCACAAAATACATAGTACCCACGAGTGTCACGGGGAGTCACAACATACATAGTACCCACGAGTGTCACGGGGATCACAACATACATAGTACCCACGAGTGTCACGGGGATCACAACATACATAGTACCCACGAGTGTCACGGGGAGTCATAACATACATAGTACCCACGAGTGTCACGGGGAGTCACAAAATACATAGTACCCACGAGTGTCGCGGGGAGTCATAACATACATAGTACCCACGAGTGTCACGGGGATCACAACATACATAGTACCCACGAGTGTCACGGGGAGTCACAACATACATAGTACCCACGAGTGTCACGGGGATCACAACATACATAGTACCCACGAGTGTCACGGGGAGTCACAACATACATAGTACCCACGAGTGTCACGGGGAGTCACAACATACATGGTACCCACGAGTGTCACGGGGAGTCACAACATACATAGTACCCACGAGTGTCACGGGGAGTCACAACATACATAGTACCCACGAGTGTCACGGGGAGTCACAACATACATAGTACCCACGAGTGTCACGGGGAGTCACAACATACATAGTACCCACGAGTGTCACGGGGAGTCATAACATACATAGTACCCACGAGTGTCACGGGGATCACAACATACATAGTACCCACGAGTGTCACGGGGATCACAACATACATAGTACCCACGAGTGTCACGGGGAGTCATAACATACATAGTACCCACGAGTGTCACGGGGAGTCACAAAATACATAGTACCCACGAGTGTCGCGGGGAGTCATAACATACATAGTACCCACGAGTGTCACGGGGATCACAACATACATAGTACCCACGAGTGTCACGGGGAGTCACAACATACATAGTACCCACGAGTGTCACGGGGATCACAACATACATAGTACCCACGAGTGTCACGGGGAGTCACAACATACATAGTACCCACGAGTGTCACGGGGAGTCACAACATACATGGTACCCACGAGTGTCACGGGGAGTCACAACATACATAGTACCCACGAGTGTCACGGGGAGTCACAACATACATGGTACCCACGAGTGTCACGACGGATGCCTTCACGAATTCCATGTCATGATGGTGGGCCTCTTAGAGAGTGCCACTTGTCCCCTTCTAAAACGTCCTCCCACTGTGTATTTTAGCCAAGGAAAAACTTCATGCCGCTGTGACATCGCGCTACAAAGCTCATTTGAACGGGGGTCGGGTCCTTCGCGTGGAATGGAGGGAGTGGTCTCAACTGACCAACATACGACTGGAGCCGCCATGCCATCAATAGCAGTTTAATGCTTTGCGTTTTGTGGGTGCGTAGTTGCGGAACCAATGTGGGCTGCTCACAGTGAAGCATAAGTACAGTCGGCTCCATGTGCTCACAGTGAAGCAGCGTACAGTCGGCTCCATGTGCTCACAGTGAAGTAGCGTACAGTCGGCTCCATGTGCTCACAGTGAAGCAGCGTACAGTCGGCTCCATGTGCTCACAGTGAAGCAGCGTACAGTCGGCTCCATGTGCTCACAATGAAGCAGCGTACAGTCGGCTCCACGTGCTCACAGTGAAGCAGAGTACAGTCGGCTCCATGTGTTCGGTTAACTATCTCAGGGCCGTTTGCTAAGGCTCCAATGGCAGCTATTCAGAGAATCACTGTGGAGAGGCAGTGTTTGGGGTGGGGTGTGTGTATATGTGCATGTGAATACAATTTGGAGCGGATAGAGGAGAGTGGGCCATGCCATGCTGACTTTCGCGATCATTAGCTGTTAGCCCATTGCCGCTGCATGGAAGGACTCGACTTCAGTTGACTTACCGCGCTGCACCTGCTCTCATTGGATGGGTTGCCGCTATATGACATATGCAGTCGATGCGCCCGTACACTACAATTTGTATGGGTTGCTCATCTCGCAGATGAGCCCTCCAGCAAGAGCTGTTCTATTAGCTGGAGAGGGATTACGCCCCTACTCGCCCGAGAGGGATTACGCCTCTAATAGCTGGGGAGAGATTATGCCCCTACTTGCTCGGGAGGGATTATGCCCTATTCGCTTGAGTGTGCCCTCTCCCGTTGCCGACGACTTATCCCACCCGTTTAAGAGGCGTCATGGCCTTTTTGTGAGAGAAAGGTTATTTGGCAATTTGTTGCAGAATATTTTTTCCCGCGGACTTGAGATGGGTCGTGTCCTTATTCGTTTGACAGGGGTTCCACTACATGAAGAATGTCTGTTTCCCCGTATCCTAGAGAGAGAGAGAGAGAGAGAGAGGTATGCTCCTAGCATGAGGACCACCACTGATCTTAGATCAGGGGAGGTCGGGGTGACAAGTGGTTTTAGGTCGGTTCTTTACATGCGACGGCACAGGCGTAATTGGCGATCAGAAATGGACCTGGCATTTCTGGCAGCTCTGGTAGCGCGTGTCCGTCCCCCGTGGTGGCGCCGCTCCCCGTGTCCGTCCCCCGCGGTGGCGCCGCTCCCCGTGTCCGTCCCCCGCGGTGGCGCCGCTCCCCGTGTCCGTCCGCCGCGGTGGCGCCGCTCCCCGTGTCCGTCCCCCGCGGTGGCGCCGCTCCCCGTGTCCGTCCCCCGCGGTGGCGCCGCTCCCCGTGTCCGTCCCCCGCGGTGGCGCCGCTCCCCGTGTCCGTCCCCCGCGGTGGCGCCGCTCCACCGTGTCCGTCCCCCGCGGTGGTGCCGCTCCCCGTGTCCGTCCCCCGCGGTGGCGCCGCTCCCCGTGTCCGTCCCCCGCGGTGGCGCCGCTCCCCGTGTCCGTTGTGGTTATTAGTTTTCGACACGTCGACCGTTGAGTCGTCCCCCGCGGTCGCCAATCTCTCCGCCGATTGGTCGTCCCCGAAGAGTAGCGACAGGTGAGACTCGAACCCACAACCTTTCGATTGTAACGAGCATCTTACCCCTAGACCACTCGTCCCCTCCCCGTGTCCGTCCCCTGCGGTGGCGCCGCTCCCCGTGTCCGTCCCCCGCGGCGGCGCCGCTCCCCGTGTCCGTCCCCCGCGGTGGCGCCGCTCCCCGTGTCCCCGTCCCCCCCGCGGTGGCGCCGCTCCCCCGTGTCCCCACCAAGATGAGGGGGTTCGGCTCCTACTTGTTGGGATTGGTGCTGCGATGAGCCCGTGTCGGCTGGTCACGTGACCGGACACGCGGCGAGGTGACGTTTCCTGTGGACATCGACTGGACGTAGTCGCACCGGGAGCAGCGGGGCCATAGCGGGAGTAGGACGGCAGGGAGCAGCGGGAGCAGCGGGGCCATAGCGGGAGCAGGACGGCAGGGAGCAGCGGGAGCAGCGGGGCATTGTGACACGCCATTGCCGAGACAGTGTGACGTCATTGTCTAGACTGTGTGACGTCGTTGTCTGGACAGTGTAACAGTGTAGCTGACCTTTCTGCTGGCTTATGCCTGTTCTGAAGTTATGCTCAGACTCCGTGATAATCTGACTTCGTCAATAAGTCGGTCGTTGTTTCTGATAGCATGTCATAGCTCACAGATATGAACGTACTCGCAGAGGTAGGGCCATACCTTGGAAATATTTTATCTATGGAGTGAGCGTGTTCTCATCTCATCGTGAGCTCCGTCACTTCCAGAACTCTTATACTCATGCAAGTTGTCCGCGTTCTTGAATGAAAGTTCAGCATAATTGTTCATTTGACATATCGCCAAACGCTCGTCGGAGTTCCGGAGGTGTGTGTCTGCAGAGAGATTGTTTCGGAAACGCGTGGATTCGGACCCGGGACTCGGGCATTGCTCTTGCCCGAGGGCGAGCCGGCCCATTTTCCCACCAGTCCAAGAGTACACAATATATTGACCTTGACGCGACTTCAGCACGGACCCTACGTAGCTGGAGCATTTTTCGATTTAACTGTGCGATTTTCGTCAAATTGTCTGCATCATACCCTGGAAATGGTGCACGTTAGTCACACTACAGACTACGCGCCAAGTGTGCACACTGACGTCACAATCCACTGGGTTGTAGCGGAGCTGGTTGGTCGGGACGCCCTTGTTCAGCTAGAAGTGATGCAACTTAGCCAAGGTGTGATCCATAACCAGACGACGGAAAACTCGAGGCTTCCGTGATCGTATGTGCAAAATGGCTGCATTCTTTTGGCAGCACTCGTGTGGTCATAAAAACGCTACAGTCTTGCTTATCACTTACTATTTGCATTGCCAGCTGGTGAGAGTCGACCTCAGCGTACGGCTGTTTTGCCAGTATGGTATTCCATGACCTTTGGTCTACAGCACCTTCACGTGGTGTTTCCTTCTTGACTGGTGCCGGCTCCGGGCTGGAGCACCTTCACGTGGTGTTTCCTTCTTGACTGTGCGCTCGGTGCTGGCGTTCCCCTTGGCTGGTGCTGGTGCTGGTGTTGGGTTGGGGCTCCTTCACGCGGTGTTTCGTCCTTGGCTGGTGCTGGTGCTGGTGCTGGTGCTGGTGTTGGTGTTGGTGCTGGTGCTGGTGCTGGTGCCGGCTCCGGGCTGGAGCTCCTTCGCTGTTGATCGACTGGGCATTGGGGCTCGAGAACTCACCGCCTCCAAGCGACTGCACAGCCCCTCCATTATTTGGTCATAGGTTGGGTATAGGTTAGGTCGTAGGTCATCATCCTAGGCCACCATTGGAGACAGTGGAGGTTCTTTGCCACCCGACGTTCACCTCACCGGCTAAAACGGCCAATGTTTGCGTGAATTCGTTGCTTAATGGGCGGTTCATTCCAAACAAACACAAAAGTTCGCGGCATTGCCCGTTGCTTGCAATGTACAAAGCAAGCAAAGCGTGCATTGCTGTTGCAGTGCACAAGCACACTGCACAGACGTCGTGGTGCAGAATGCCAGTTTCGACTTACTGCTCGTCGTTGTGGTGGACGATTGACATGAATACCGTCTAATCTTCGCGGTGTACAATGCGAGTGGGCGGTGTGTGAGACGGTGACCTGCCCCAGGTCGCTACGACCACCCGAGCGGTGTACAATGCGAGTGGGCGGTGTCTGAGGCCATGACCTGCCCCAGGTCGCTACAACTACCCGAGCGGCGGCTACGCCAGCGAGCCAGAGGCCGGCTACGAGTCGGATAGCGGACGGAAGGCCGCCTTCACCAACCCGGACCAACCCGATAACGAGTAAGTGGCTTGCCCCCTTGTCTTTCATTGGACGTGCCTTCCCTACCTTCGCGAACCTCTGGAGCGTTGCCTTGGGGAACTGATATAAGTTTGTTAGTATTGATTTGTTCGTGAACTTGCGCTGAGACTTTTCCCGAATAAGTCTCATGGGGTTCCCTAATGACCGGATTGATGACATTCCAATATATGTGTAAAATTATCGTAAGACGTACGTTATTTCTGTTGTGTATGCAGACTGTTTCATGACCAGGATAGGTTCATTCCCAATAGTCAAATTAAACTAAACAAGGTCAAGCACCCTTCATGGCTGGCCACGGAAGTAAAACATTTACTGGAGTCAAAGAAGCAGGCACTAAACTAAAAGATTCTAACTCTGAGGCAAATCTAGAAGCATATAGAATAGCTAGAAATAAGGGTAGGTGTGTTAGAGCATCTAAAGAACTGGCCGAAATCAAATGAGTTCGAGTATGTTCAGCAGGCAATGCTATCTTCGGCAATGCTAAATGGTTCTTTAGCTTCTACAAATTTAAGTATAAAAGTGTAGTGTAGGGCCACTGGAGGTAGATGGTGAAATAGTGGTTAATTGTGATATAGTGTGATATATGTTGTGATATATGTTCCTCGACAAGCAATTATCATCAATCTTTACTAAAGAAAACTCAGGTACATTGGAAACCACTGAAGGTTATACTATGTCAGGTGCTAGGTCGGAAGATCTCATAATAACTGCAGAATATGTACAAAACGATTTCAGAAGATGCAACCTAGTAAAGCTGCTGGACCCGATGATACATATGCCAGGATCTTAGTAGTGTGCTCAAGTTTTAGCGGTTCCCCTAGGTGTCATTTTCAGGCGGTCTATGGAGTATTATGAAGTATCTCAAGGTTGGGGAAATACAAATGTAGTACCAATTTTCAAAAAGGGATGTATGAAGTGTTTAGGAAACTACAGGCCAGTCAGTTTGACCTCAATAGTTTGCAAGGTACTAGAAAAAACTGGTCAAAGAGAATGTTCAGAATCATCTAGATAGTCACAACCTTTTAAGGGATATGGATTTCGATCCGAGAGATCTTCTTTAACTAACCTACTGGAGTTCATGGAGTACGTAACTAGAGAAGTAGACAATCAAAGCAGGATAGACGTTATGTATTTAGACTTGAGCAAAATTTTGCTTTATGATGTTCCACACAGGCGTCTAATTCATCAACTAGAGCAGCATGGGATTAGTGGAAAAGTTATAGGTAAAAAAATGGCAGGTCTACTTCTCTTTATCATCTTTGTGAATAACATTAAGGAGGGCTGATGAATAATGTCCAGATTTGCTGATGACATCTGGTAGTAGTTGCGAACAGTAGTGATCAATCTAGTGATATTGAACTAGATTTGGAGGACCTAAAAAGCGGGCTGATCAATGACAGATGTCTTTCAAGTATGATACGTGTATGGTTATGCATCTGGAGTCTGGGGGTGAGACATTTGGATATACCATGGGCGATATGGAACTGGATGCTATTGAAGGGGAGGAGATTTAGATGTGTTAGCTTAAGATTACCTTAACACATAAAAACAATACACCTCAGCTAGGAACAGTGCAATCAGAATGTTGAGAATCATTGATAGGAGTGTGAAGTATAAGAGCAAGGAAGTCATGAAAAACTGTACTAAACCTGTGTGCGACGCCAACTTTTTGCCAGGGCTTGGTAGTCTCTGTTCCGCCACTGCACGTGCACATGGTAAACAACTGCTGCCAGGGCTTGGTAGTCTGTTCCACCACTGGACGTGCACATGGTAATTAATTTTCTGTCATTGTCATTGGTTGGTTGGTTATTGGTTTTACGACACGTCGACCGTTGAGTCATGTAGCGTCGCCAATCTCTCACGCCGATTGGTCGCGGGCGAAGAGTAGCGACAGGTGAGACTCGAACCCACAACCTTTCGATTGTGAGACGAGCATCTTACCCCTAGACCACTCGTCTCCTCATTGTCATTGAACAGCATGATTTGCAAGCATGCATTTGGCTGAATATTGTGTTCTGGGCTGCGTCAGTGTTCCAGTGACATGGCACTCTAAGATGTGGTTATGTGCGTCCTTGGCCGAGGTTATGTCTCCCTGTATTTACGCGCGAACCCCGCACTCCTGGGACACCAACAGTGGGGTCAGGAGGGCAGCTGCTAGCTATCGCCTCAGGCGTCATGACGTCACACGGGTGTCGCAGGCGTTCACTGGCCGACCAATCAGAGACGACCCTCTGAACTGCTGCTGGAGCGGTGAGCAGCCTTCAGTGGTAACTTCAGGCTAAAAGTTTCATATTAACCACGAAACAAACAGAAAGTGCGGACATTAAATGTCAGGATGCGGTTATTGCGAAGCAAGGCCTTGTGTAAGGAGTGGCTTTCTAAGGAGCTTAAGGACCTCGGGGCGGATTGCAGAATGATTGTTTTTCTGCTTCGGCTGGTTTTCCTGCTGTGAGCTGGATTTGGACCGCTTTGACACAAAGCTGATCCAGACCGTGTTACAGTCAGCACCGCTGTATCGACAGGGTTCGCCGCTGGGACCGCTGTCAGCGCAGACGGCACTTTCAGAGCCTCGGCCGACAAAAAAAAACAGCTCGTCAGTTCACGTTTGGATGCAAGGTGCTTTTTAGATGTGAAATTGAATGGAACGTGGTATTATATTTGGCAGTCCGTGTTCAGAAAGTAACGCATGGCGGCATTGCCAAATATGAACATTTGCGTGCACAGCATGTGCGTATGCAGGCATTTGTGATACAAACTTCGGCAGTTTTTAATACAATTTCGACTTCATCAAATATTGAACGTTTCCATTTGGCGGCACAGATCAGAGCGGTGACGCCATCGTCTCCTGTTCGGTGACCGGACGTTTGGGGTGCCACTGTCGGGCTGACGACATCCTTTTTTTTTTTTTTTTTTTCCCTTTTTTTTCGGCCGGGGGTTTTTCGCCTGGGGGTAAAACTATGTTGGCACCTGGTACACTCGGTATCGGTAGGATGTTCGGGGGTACTCTTAACTATGGCTGGCCCCTAGAAACGTAGGCTGTGCTGCTCCACACAAATAATTACTGGTAGACTGCGCCGCTTCACAGTTATGCGTTGCGTGACAGTCCGCAAGTTTCACCACCGGTCAGCCGTAGGTATTCGCTTGTGCGGTCGTCGGGTGGTCATTTGCCCTGCAGCCATGCAGTGAGAAACACTACGCTGTTCCCGCCTTGCATTCCTCAGTCGGCCAAACAACATTGGCAGTTCAGCGATCGGTCCACCACTCGACCTCTGTAGACAAGCAGAGTTTGATCGCTGTGGATTTCGGACTTCGGCAACACAGAATGAGCTGGAAGTGTTGGAAGGAGCTCGGTTGGAAAGGATGTAGCGAAAGGAGAGGGGAATTTTATGATGTCAACGGAGGATTCTCCTACCCTACAATAATAACATAATTTCTAACTTTTACACTTTTTAGAACTTTAGTTCGAATTCTTGCTGGGGTGGCTTTATAAACCAGGATCCAATTGCTAAACAGACCTTGCTTGAGCCCTAGCCGCATCACCCGATCCATTGATTGCAGTTCTACAGTAGATATTTGGCAAAATGCTTCACGTGCCGCTAATACATTCACACGGCCACCCCGGAAGCTCGCTTTTCCACATTATCGTGCCAGTTGCCAATTGACCCTCCTAGCCAGTGGCTAAAATCAAGCGCGTGAAGCGGCTCGAACCCAGCCTTTCAAGGACAGGAGAGACCAGCGCAGGCCAGTGCCCAAGCCAACTGAGCTACCGGGGCGGCGGATCCCAAGGCGGCACTTGCTTGCTTAATTCAGATTCATTGATGAATCGATTAACTACTTGCTTACATTACATCTGTTTCATTGATATTCACGCGTTGTTGAGCATGCGGCATATGTTGTATGATATGAATTATTTATTGTATATATTGTACGCTATATTTCAAGCGACATATTCAGATTATCTATGCGCAAATAAAATATTTCTTCAAACGGATACCATCTAATTAGTTTACCATAATACATTTTTAGTTTATATTGCTTCAGCACGAAATGTAACCGGGTCGCCCGTTCTTCTTATTTATCCAATAAGATAAATTATTTCTCTCCGTTCTTATATATTCTTATAATTATATGTCTCCGTTCTTCTTATTCTTATTTATTTATAGGTCAGGATTCACACAACAAGCTCTGCTTAGCAATTGGATCCTGGTCCATAAAGCCACCCCAGCAAGAGTTCGAGAAGAGTGCCAGAAATATTGCTTCATAAAAAGTAAAATCTTTGTATGGTAAAATAGTTGGATGGTGTCTGAGTGAAGAAATACATTATCCCCACGGAATTCTGAATATGTCGCTTGCAGTACAGTGCACAACATATGCAATAAATAATATGATATCATGCAACACATTCCTTGCGCTCTAAAACATGTGATTCTCAATGAAGTAGATGCAATTTAATCAAGTAACTAATTGACTTGTCAATGAATCTGAATTAAGCAAGCAAGTGCCTCCCTGTGACTTGCCGCCTCGGTAGCTTAGTTGGCTAGAGCGCTGTCGTGCACCCGTCTCCGCTGTCCTGGCAATGCTGGGTTCGAGTCGCTTCGCGTGCTCTCTTTTAGTCCCCGGCTGGGAGGGTCAGTTGGCAATTGGCACGATGAGGTCGAGAGCGAGCTGCCGGGGTCGCCGTGTCGGTGTATTGACGGCACGTGAAGCGCTTTGCCAAATTTAGACTGTAAAACTGTAAGTCATGGAATCATGGCCAGGGTTCACGAAACCAGCTCTTCTTAGCAATTGGATCCTGGTTCATAACGCCACCCCAGCAAGAGTTCGAACTACATTTCTAAAACGTATAAATGTTGGACATTCTATTATTATTTTGGGGCCAGAGAATACTTCATTGACATCATAAACCTCCCATCTCCTTTCGCTACATCTTTGCAACTGAGCTTTTTCCAACCTTTCCTGCTCATTCTGTGTTGCTGGAGTAAAAAAATCCGCAGCTATCAATTGTTGCTTATCGACAGAAGTCCAGTAACCTGCTCGTTTAACTGCCAATGTTGTTTCGCCGACAGAGGAATGCAAGGCGGCAACAGGGAAGACCCGTGTTTACCACTGCATGGCTGCAGGGCAAATGGTCGCGTGACGACCACAAACGCGAATTCCTATGGCTCGGACGCTGGCCGGTGGCGAAGCTGGCAGACTGTCACGCAACGCATAACTGTGAAACGGCGCAGCCTACCAGTAATTTTTGGTGTGCAGCGTCACAGCCTACGTTCCTAGTGAGCCACCCATGCTTAGGGTAGGGTGGAACATCTCAACGAGACCGAGTGTACATACCTAGCCATGCGCTTGGTAAAGACACACGGATCTCGTTAACGATAGGATAGGACCTCGTTAACGATGGGTTGTTTCTGGCTCAAGTCTTCCATTTCATCTCCCGAGAAGTGGGGGAGGGAATAGCCTCCGACTGCCGGGTTCCTACAACTATCTGCGTGGGGAACATATTTGTAAAACTGCTGCTATTCTAGTGATTGATAAACATGGTTCGCAATTTTCTCTCATCACTGGAGCCGTGTGGAGTGATGTCGCCACGTGAGCAACGTGGAAGACCCATACGGGGCAGGATATCTGGCGACACTGGGCAGCCACTCTATCCAGCCTATTCAGATGTTTCGAAGATCTCCACCTTGTCAATACCTTGCTCAACGAAGGTATTCAAGCAGCAACTTACTGATGTTGACTGCATGGATGACAATAAGGGGTGGAGATGGAACCTGCGCTGTCTGTATTGGTGTAGTGCTGTAGTGTTTGTTCAATAGAGAACTAGTGTCGCTTTGCGTATTTTTGGGGAAGGAGGGAGTTTCGTGCCCCCAACTGGTAAATGTCCCCCCTCCCCATACGTTGAGCCTGAAACGTCGATAGCTCGTTCTCGTTGAACATGTTCTTCAGGTGGCGCAAATATTATCCTCCGATATCATAATTTGAACTCAGTTTTTTCTCCAGAGCTTGATATGCGCTCCCTCCTCCCAATCGATTTAATAGTACGGTGTCGCTGCAACAGAGCCGTGTGTGGTGAAGTTGGAACCTCGCAGCGACTTGGACCGAGCCCCGGCCCACCACCGCACCATGTTCCCCTACGTCACGTGACCTCTGCTGAGAACCGGCACCAGCGGCCGCCGGCTCCTCAGCGGAAGTGGCCGCATTTATTATTGAGCGCCGGTGGTCGCCACGGGTCGATCACTTGCTCTGGAGGTGGGCAGCTGCCTGCCGTGTAGTGGCGGCACGGGTCACTGACCCCTCCTGCTGGGGCGGCTCATTGGGGATTGGGGTCCGGGTCGGCAGCCACGGGTGTGGACTGTCCGGTGCGGGTCACTGACCCCTCCTGCTGGGGCGGCTCATTGGGGTCAAGGTCGGCAGCCACGGGTGTGGACTGTCCAGCTCGGGTCACTGACCCCTGCTGCTGGGGCGGCTGGTTGTGGTCAAGGTCGTGGACCAGGCCGTCGAGGCCAGCTGATGAGCTTGTCAAGAGCTGCATAGGCTGTGGTGAATGGCTTCAGAACAGGAGTTTCTTTTTTAAGCTCGGTTGATAAATCTGCACAGGAACTGAAAAGCGAGAGCCAAATAGAGAGTTCGGAATATTAGTGTTCATTTTTAGATTCACATCGATATATTTGGAACCACATTGCCTCTTTGGCGGAGACAGGAAAATGCATACATGTCTGGTCTGGTCTAGTCCTCCGCCAACGCGAGACCCTCCGACGCTGCACACCAATACAGTCCATTCGCTCGTAACAAGCTGCAGGGTGTGGCCGATGTGGTCGGCGCCCATTCAATTCCACCTCACAAAACCCGCCTCGAAACTGCCACTCCGCCCCGACAGCCTTTGGGTTCTCCGCGCCAGCATGTCATTGGGCGGGACTCCGCCCAGAGCTGGTATCCGCTACGACAGAGCGGGCTTCAGTCGCTACGCTCGTGTCTGGTGGCCGGCTGAGAAGGTCACCTGGCGACTGACCCGGTCAGGTCGGGAACGTGTCTGGCGACTGACCCGGTAAGGTGGGGGACGTGGCTGGCGACTGACCCGGTAAGGTGGGGGACGTGGCTGGCGACTGACCCGGTAAGGTGGGGGACGTGGCTGGCGACTGACCCGGTAAGGTGGGGGACGTGGCTGGCGACTGACCCGGTCAGGTGGGGGACGTGTCTGGCGACTGACCTGGTAAGGTGTGGGACGTGCCTGCCCAAAAAATCGAAAATGTTATATTATAGCGCCGGCCCCTAAATAAACACACTTAGGCCCCCCAAAAAACATACCGGAGACCTCCAAGGCGTGCTGGAACCCTCAAAACACACCGTGGCCGCAAACTTGGCATGAGGACCTCAAAAGCAGCCTGTGGTCCGCAAAAAGCGACATGATCCAAAATGGCACCGGGGCGGTAAATAAACACATCGTTGCTTTCGACAACGCGTCTGTCCCTCAAAAACACCGTGAGTCCACAACAATAAATGAATAAAGATTCAAGAAAAACTCGGGTGTAAAAAACACACTTCTGGACTAAATAATTGCACTGGGGCACTAACACATATCAATAGACGAAAGCAGCGCAACGGGTCCCAAAAGGAACACCGAACAAGCGCGCGTCTCTGTTCGGTAGCCAATATGGGAGGATAATTGAACAAAACGATGAGGTGCATCAAACTCCAAAGACATCTGGATTCGTTTTCCACCAGAAACTGTGGGGAGAAGAGCAATAACCTCAAATGTATATTCATAGGAATTTCAGACCGTTATATGACAGCTATTATCGAAACGTAAGGGGCCCAGCAAAAACCGAAGAACCGAGAGAAACGTACGAAGTGTGGCGAATGCGACGAATGCGCAAGGTAGATATACACGCAAGGTAGATATACACGTGACAAGGTAGATATACACGTGCACGAACGTTGACGTGTGACGACCGGGCGGTATTGACTAAATTGTGTGAATTTGTAAATTTGAACACTTAATTGATTTAGCAGGTGAAATTATTTCCGTGCGGGCTGACATGTTAAGAGATACCAGGAAAAAAACCTTTGGACAGTGGGGAGGGGGTTGAAGTTCAGGGACATGGAAACGACGGTGGTAGATTGCACCCACTCCACAGGAAAAGTATGTTATCAAAACTTCTTTTTGTTTAAATGATCCCCTTTAAAAAACGAAATCCGGTGGCTTAAAATAGGGGTAGATTGTGCATTCCCAAATTCGTTTGCCCCTCTGTGACCCAATTCCTAGGTACACCAATAGGGGTAGGCTTGGGTCGGCGCCGAAAGTGATATGTGCGCCGAAAGTGAACCCCGAAATCGATAGAGTAGATCTTCCATTATGTATAAATCCTCGGAACAGGAAGGAATAATTGCCTATGATTGTATATAATTACAAGTGTCCATTTATGAGAGAGTGCCTGTTCCTACCGTTCGTTATCCGTTTATCCGTTCCCACCGCTAGTACTTGGTTACCCTGTTGCGATGCGTCTAGTGCAGAGAAGCCGGGCGGAAGCCAAGTAAGAAGAATGGTTCCAACACCGTCTACATCATAGCACATTTCTTCAGAGATATAAGCTTACTGGATATAGTACACGCATCGCTCTGTCACTTTTCGTGCACTTTTCAATTCTTAGACAAGGTAGCTTTATTCCCGATACTAAGTATACAGCCTACGCCTGCAATGCAGTTAGCGTCTGGTAGTATCTTTAGTATCAAATTAAATAACTAAGTCATAGCTGTACGAGTTCGAACTTGCCAGCCGCCGTCCCGCCACATCGCAGTAGCTGGTACGGCGCACTGAGCTGCTGAGCCAGTCTTGTGCCGATGGCCGGGCGACTGCCCCTTGTGACTTCCGCGGGGTGTGGCCGGCTATATGGTACGGCCGCCGGGTGTGGCCGGTTATATGGTACGGCCGCCGGGTGTGGCCGGTTATATGGTACGGCCGCGGGTGTGGTCGGTTATATGGCACGGCCGCCGGGTGTGGCCGGCTATATGGTACGGCCTCCGGGTGTGGTCGGTTATATGGTACGGCCGTCGGGTGTGGCCGGTTATATGGCACGGCCGCCGGGTGTGGCCGGTTATGTGGTACGGCCGCCGGGTGTGGCCGGTTATATGGTACGGCCGTCGGGTGTGGCCGGTTATATGGCACGGCCGTCGGGTGTGGCCGGTTATATGGTACGGCCGCCGGTCAGCGATGTGTGGAGTTCCCAGGCGCTCAGAAGTCAATGACGAGTTGTCGACGAGGGTGCACACTCACGCTGCTCTGTACATAGTCACTGAATTTACGTGGCCGGCCGGGGAAACGCCCGGCTTCCCCCCCCCCTTCCATTCGAAAGTCCAGTTTATAGAGGCCAGTTAGCCGTAATTCTTTCGAACCAAGTATCCGCGACCCGGGCGAGGTTTCCCGAGGTTTTCCGAGGTTTCCCGAGACTATCACTCCAGCCATAAGAAGCTCTGGGGCTCCCATCTGGAGCACGACTTCACTACGCTACGTCACCGAACAAAAACGATGGGGCACGCCAAACCATGCGATGGTGTATTTGGGCAGGTGATCCGCGAGATGCAGACAGTTGGAGAGGATATCTGCGTCCCGGGGCGATCGGAGTTTTGCGTGGTCAGTTTGGTCCATGCAGTTTCGGTATGCGCAATGATGCACTTCCGACTTATTCTCGATATTCCCTGGGAATGCCGCCCCGGTAGCGCAGTTGGTTAGAGCGCTGGCCTGCTCTGGTCTCCCCTGTCCTGGCGACACAGGGTTCCAGTCGCTTCGCGCGCTCGCATTTAGCCCCCGGCTGGGAGGGTCAGTTGGCAGCTGGCCCAATAAGGTCGGGGACGAGCTACCGGGATGGCCGTGTCGGTGCATTGACGGCACGTTATACTATCGGTCAAAATTCCGCCGTTGAACTGGAATTCATGGATCGGGTGGTGGGGCCAGGCTTCATGCAACAAGCTCTGCTTAGCGATAGTACCCTGGTTCATAAAGCCACCCCAGCAAGAACTCGGATTAAATTTTTTTTTTTAATAACACGGTTATTTCCTTGTTGATTTTGAAGAACAGTTTATGTTGTTTGTCATATAATTATTAGCCTTGGGTGAAATGATTATTTTCAACATGCCTTGCCCATCACCCTCGAAGATGGCCTGCTGAGCCGGCTGCCGAAGCACTTGGCACAGCCAAAGGACACGCATTGTGAAATGTGATCCGCTTGTCAATGATTATTCCTATATATTTTTTAACGATTTTCGACTCAGACTAGGGATTGCGACTTCACCACTAGGGATGTGGGCCCGCTTCTCCATCCAGCTTTAAACGAATTATCCAAAGCCCCACGGAGAAGCGGCTTAAAAGATGATGCTGCCTATGGCAACACCCTTGTTCACGCGGCAGCGTCCGTGGCTTGAGCGTTTTGTTTGCAGTCTACACTTCTTGTTTGCAGTCTGCGGGTGTCTCGTTTGCCGTGTGTGCTCTCCTGTTTGCAGTCTGCGGGTGTCTCGTTTGCCGTGTGTGCTCTGTTTGCAGTCAGCGGGTGTCTTGTTTGCAGTGTGTGCTCTGTTTGCAGTCTATGGGTGTCTCGTTTGCAGTGTGTGTTCTGTTTGCAGTCTATGGGTGTTTCGTTTGCAGTGTGTGTTCTGTTTGCAGTCTGCGGGTGTCTTCGACGCTGCGAAGACCACTGTACAGAAACCAGCCAGGCAGAATCGAGGACTACCTGCCGGGCAGGTCCTCGCTGGCTGACAAGGAGGCGAAGGAGGTAAGTTATGAGGACTAACGAGGAACGTTCCCGAGTCCTCACCCAACAGTTAGGGTGCGGAAGAGGTACACTCTGATGACTATTGACGACTGTCGACTCTGTCGATACTAGCGATGCTGGCTTTATGGAGTGGCTGTGCCGAGTGTGAACACGGTCCCGTGCTAAACAGCTTTGACTCCATCATGCCTGGCAGTTCAAGTTCAACGTGGGAATGTAAAACCGAAAGCTGGACGTGCCGCCAATGCACCGACACGGCCGCCGCTGTGCCGCATTCCGGGCCTCATCGGGCCAGTTGTCAACTGGCCCTCCTAGCCTAGCCTAGTCAACTTGCAAAACTCCATATTTTGTAGATCCGTCCTTGCACAGAAATACTCTTTGCTCTATCTGTGCTGAAGTTGTCCAGCTCATATGCTGGTAATGTCAGCACTTGCCATCACTGGAAAATATATGGGACGTCCAACTCCAAAAAGACGTTACGGCTTTGTCAACGGGTCCGGCTGTGCCGACTGCTCAGGGCAGGCCAATTACCTTGGCCTGCCCTGGTATATACTCAACGAATATATACGATGGCGACGAATGGCGAATACTCAACGTGGAGCCGTTCTCGGGCAGGGCGTTCAGTCACACTCCCTCTTTGCACTCTTTGTGCCCGAATGGAGAACCGACAACTCTGTGTATAATTGTGTACCACCCGCATGTGCACCTGCACCATGGGTTTAATGCAGGCGGTATTACACTGCTGGTAAATTTTCACCTCGAAAATGACTCGTCGATTTTTTAAACCCAGGTGCACCAAAAGTGCATCACAAGATGCTGCACATGCTGAGTCTGCCGAACATGAACACGGGGTCGGTCAGTACGCTGGTGTGCACATGGAATTATTATTCATATTGTACTCATATTCATTCAAATGGACAATGCACACCATGCCTCACGTTAAGTTACCAAGTCCCAGGAGCTAGAAACACGCTTCTCTGCGCATAACTTCGCTACTGATCATTATTTTTGAGCGCGCGGAATATATGCAGTGGAAAATTGTCCTCTGAAGGCGTGCCAGGCTTCATGCGTGCCAGGATTTAATTAATATATATATATATATATATATATATATATATATATATATATATATATATATATATATATATATATATATATATATATATATATATATATACAATTCAAATAAATATAAAGTTAGGTGACTGAGATGTAGCCTAAAACGTCTGGAATGCACGTGAATGGCCATTCCAGGCCATTCCAGGCCATCCCAGTGGGAGTGGGATGGCCATTCCAGGCCATCCCACGCCCAGCCAGGCCATCTCCGGTCACCCCAAGTCATCTCAGGCCATCTTGAGGCTAAAATACGGACTATTACGGAGTGGAAATAGCTCAACAAGGCTATCTCGCACCCCGTGTTTATTGCTGTTGTGATGGTGGTTCTGAATTTCAGTTTGAATGTTTTTTTTATTTAAATTAATACTGAAAGTTATCGAAACTTCATTGACACATGGTTTTGCTTTGGTGGCGCGAATGACCATTCCTTGAGTGCCATCTGCTTAGAAAATCGTCACCACTTACAGTTCATCACATATGTCTGGCTATACGGCCTTGACGGGATCAGTGACATTGACCTTAGAAAGTGTCGCGTTTGGCAGGATAATTCGTTAGCTTGCACATCATCAATATGAGAAACTCGCATTTGTTTCACGACCAAATTCCGAAAACTACGGCGGAAACTTACTGCACCCCGACATTGACCTGATTCATCTGACTTGAGAGGTCAACCAGAAAAAAGCAGATGACATTTTCAAGTAACTGTAAAAGCTCAAGAACGTGGTTACACAGTGCCGTTATCGCATCTCTCAATATTGCTTCAAACAAAAGTTAACGGGGATTATGAAATTGATCTCCTGCGCAGTGCGAGGAGTAGACAATTATCCCGTACTGTGAGGGGTAGGGTGGGGGATAGGGTGACGGGTAGGGTGAGGGGTAAGGCAGGGGGTAAGTGTAGGGTAAGGAGTAAATGAGTGGTAGGGTGAGGTATAGGGTGATGGGGAGAGTGAGGGATGAAGTGAGGGGTAAGAGTAGGGTAAGGAGTAGGTAAGGGGTAGGGTTAAGGATGAAGTGAGGGATAAGGGTAGGGTAAGGAGTATGTGAGGGATAGGGTGACGGGGAGGGTGAGGGGTAAGGCAGGGGGTAAGGGTAGGGTAAGGAGTAGGTGAGGGATAGGTGAGGTGCAGGATGAAGGGTAGGGTGAGGGGTAAGGTCAGGAGTAAGGTAGTGGGTAAGGCGAGTGATAGTCAGTGGTAAGGTAGGGGTAGGTGAGGTGTAGGGTGAAGGACAGGTGGGGGGAAAGATGAGGGTAGGGTGAAGGGTAAGGTGAGGTATAGGATAAGTGGTAAGGTAGGGGGTACGGTGAAGAGTAAGGTGAGGGGTAAGATGAGGTGTAGGGTGAGGGGTAAGGTGAGGGGTAGGGGTAGGATGAGGGGTAAATTGAGGTGTAGAGTAAGTGGTGGGGTGAGGGGTATAGTATGGGGTAACGTGATGGGTAAGATGAGATATAACAGGGGTAAGGTAGGGGGTAAATGTGAAGGCCGGGGTGAGGGGTATGATGGGGGTAAGGTGGTTACCCGGCACGTCGTAGCACCGTCAAGCTGGAACCAGGTACAATGTCGTATGGTTCAGCTCGCCGTGGCCGCCTTTTTTTAAGCCTTTTTTAACTACCAGAAAAAGTCAACTTGAGTGGACCGGCGCGACAAGCTTAGCGCCTTACACAGGCCTATGGCTCTCCAACAACGTGCTGGTCATTACGAATTAAGCTCAGATGTGAGTTCATTCTACAATAGTTGTATGTGTTAGACTACGATGTTCTTGTCTGTTTACTTTTGGTCTTAAACTATGCAATATTTGGTCGTGCCTTTAACTAGTGGATGCCTGTCCGGTGAGGCCGACCATCGGTACAGTGTGTGTGACGGGGAATGTGGGAATGTGCTCGTGTGGTGTTATGCTGTCAGTTACGTTATGATGATATACGATGGGATGAACTTGTGCTAGTGGTTGTAGCACAGTTAGTATTGCACTATTGAGCATACACTCTGCAGGGGGCGAATATTCTAGGGGTAAGGTGCCTGCCCGTCCCTTAGCCGAAATGTTGTAGACTCGAGTCCCATCTGTCCCACATATCCCACCTGTCTCACCTGTTCCACCTACCCCACATATCCCACCTGTCCCACATATCCCACATATCCCACCTGTCTCACCTGTTCCACCTACCCCACATATCCCACCTGTCCCACATATCCCACATATCCCACCTGTCTCACCTGTTCCACCTACCCCACATATCCCACCTGTCCCACATATCCCACATATCCCACCTGTCTCACCTGTTCCACCTACCCCACATATCCCACCTGTCCCACATATCCCACATATCCCACCTGTCTCACCTGTTCCACCTACCCCACATATCCCACCTGTCCCACATATCCCACATATCCCACCTGTCTCACCTGTTCCACCTACCCCACATATCCCACCTGTCCCACATATCCCACATATCCCACCTGTCTCACCTGTTCCACCTACCCCACATATCCCACCTACCCCACATATCCCACCTGTCCCACATATCCCACCTGTCCCACATATCCCACATATCCCACCTGTCTCACCTGTTCCACCTACCCCACATATCCCACCTGTCCCACATATCCCACCTGTCTTACCTGTTCCACCTACCCCACATATCCCACCTGTCTCACCTGTTCCACCTACCCCACATATCCCACCTGTCCCACATATCCCACCTGTCTTACCTGTTCCACCTACCCCACATATCCCACCTGTCCCACATATCCCACCTGTCACACCTGTTCCACCTACCCCACATATCCCACCTGTCCCACATATCCCACCTGTCTTACCTGTTCCACCTGGCCCACATATCCCACCTGTCCCACATATCCCACCTGTCCCACATATCCCACATATCACACCTGTTCCACCTGTTCCACCTTCCCCACATATCCCACCTTTCCCACCTGCCCCACCTATTACACATGTCTCACCTGTCCCACCTGTCCCGCCTGTCTCACCTGGCCCACACGTCCCATCTGTCCCGCCTGTTCCACCTGTCTCACATATCCCACATGTCCCACCTGTCCCACATGTCGCTATTCCTCGCACGCCATAAACCGATGTGAGGGATTGGCAACGCTATGTCACTCGCACCGGAGTCCGCCCAGCCCTCTTTTTCGACGACACCTCATGAACGAGCGGAGAAATAATTACATGTTGCGACTTAAAAATTGATCAATGCGTCTTATGCAAAAACGATTTTTGAGTCCGTTGCTAAATATAGGAACTGTAGTGTGCAAAGTCGACCGACCTATTGTACTGCAGCCATGTTATACCGTCCGAATTGTGTGCTTCAAGCACACAATTCGGACCGTGCTTTCTTCAGTTGTTTCCGAGATTTTAGGGGGACGGCGGCGAATCCCCCCTGCGGGCCTCGTCACGTGAGGCCCTCCGGCGTGCACGGTATGGCCTAAAAGAGCCGACGCGTCGTGAAGCCAGTAATCATGACCACTAGCATACAAAATGCCGTATCGCACACTGCCTGAATTTACCTCAATGTCTGAATTATAAGTCATTGTATTGAACTGCGAAATATTTAAAGGCTATTTTTAAAGGTACTAAGAAACAATCAAATGCATTTCAAAATCTAAAGACATGCGACTTACCAGGCTTCGGTTTTTATCCGCCGAACAATTATCCTACCTGTATTATATTATGCTGTGTAATATGCTGTTCTATATTATAATGTCTGATATATTATGTTATAATCTCTGATATTATGTTATATGATATTTGTAATGTTATAATATTACATGAATGTATTATATAATATCCTATATGATATAATATATGTTATTCTATAGTAGTACACACTACACTTATCTATAGTATTGCACACCAATTATTATATAATAGCCAATATTGCGTTGTTTCTAAGTGAGGTAGTTTGTTCAAGAAATTGAAACTTCCGTCCGAGGCGAATTGTGTTGAAGACCATCAATGCTGCGACTCTTGAGTGTGTTTTGGTTGGTCAGGTATTAGGTATTCGTGGTGCGTGGACACCGGCTGGATCATGTTGTGTACCCGTACCAAGTGTACCTAAACCATGCATTTATTGTACACCCGTACCAAGTGTACCTAAACCATGCATTTATTGTACACCGCCAAGACTAAACCATGCATTTATTAGCTAGCCAGACATTCTCAACTATGCAGGTGTATGTATTATTTCAAACCGTAGTTGGAGATTAGATTAGCGCAACACTACATGTAGGTGTTTTTACAGGGTTAACAAAATGGTGAAAAACTAGTTGTTGCCACAGGTTAAAATAATGGTTTTTCGTTAGGTGTGAAATGTTGAAACGAACACAGTAGGATATCGAAATTTGCCCTGGAATAAGTGTCATTTTAAATGCTTTTGATCTTTTTCAGATTCAAATTTGAACCGATGGTGTAGGTACTTATTACTGTGCCTTTATCATTTGTTTTGATATTCATAATTTAAGAAGAGCTAAATTCGGGATAGGGAGAATAATTACTATCCTATAAACTGGTATTGCATGCCATATCACATTACAGGTAATCCCTTTACCCGAAATTGCATCGCGAAATGTTCGTGTATCGCCATTCCTTATCGAGAGCATACACATGCTACTTATAAACGAGATGCTGTTAGAAGAAAGGAGACACGAAGACTTCATAAGCATGCATCAAGGAGCAGGATGTCGATACTTCTTGGAGAAGGATGTCGATTGAGTGTTCAGAAAGTGGTATATTCCACCCTATTTCACGAATAATTTATCACTGTGTTGCCATGCCAGTGACATGTGTGTCACTTTATGAAATTGGTTGAATTGGAAAGGGGGTGCAAATAAATTACCTTGTTGATGACCGAAGCTGCCCGAAAGCTATTTGCGTCCAGTGTACGCCCACAGGCCCAATGGCTCAGCTTCAGCCTGATTTGGGGCGATAATCGATGACCGAGGGGACCAGATGAATATGGGAGGGGAAGGGGAGGGGGTGGCATTGACGCTCATTAGCATGCAGAAAGTGACACCCCTGGCCAGTAGTATTAACCGGTAAAACAACTTACTGCCCAAATCTATTAATCCCACAACAGACCACAATGGGCGATGGATCTCTAGCATCCGGGCAACCTCCGGATCCAGAATCACAAATACATCATGGTCTTGCACAAGGTTGATGTGTCTTGACGGCAAATGTTTTTGCCAGGTTCGTGGTGTTCGCCAGCTCATCTGAGCATCTTGCCAACTCTGATTATAGAGCCACGAGGCAACGATTATAGAGCCACGAGGCAACGATTATAGAGCCACGAGGCAACGAGTGGGATGCCGGTATCAGCGGCGGGACCATTTTTATCGGCAATCATCCTCAGTTCACGACCCATTGCATACTAATTAGAGCTCTACCGAGCAGCGAAAGATGCAGGGTGCATTCAATGTGAGCAATTACATTCCTTGTGATGAAGATTATGTGCAAGATGTTCTTAGACATATGGAAAATGTTCTACTGTCTTATTTCTTTCTCTTTATGTTTCTCTTCCTCTGTCCATCTCTATCTCTCACTTTTTGTTTACTGAGTTTCTTTCTCTCTTCTCTCTCTCTCCGCTTTCCTCTCCTCTCCTTTCTTCTCTCTTCTCTCCTCTCTTCTCCTCTCCGGAGAGAGATGAGGGAGAGAAAGAGAGAGAGAGATATATATATATATATATATATATATATATATATGCATATATATATATATATATATATATATATATATATATATATATATAGAGAGAGAGAGAGAGAGAGAGAGAGAGAGAGAGAGAGATTGGCATAGGCAGACGCAGAGACGGAAGGGGAGAGGGAAACGGAGAGGGAGAAGGGAGAGAGTTGTTGGTCGTGAAATGCACGTAGCAGAGAAGTACTCGGTCAATCCATCTAGCCATCAAGTATTCAATTTGCAATGCATTACCGGGCAAAAAAGTCGGCGATCTGTTTATGGCGCCGCCGCCCGTCGGGTGACTGGCAGATGACCCGGTTCGCTGTCCGCCATTGTTGCGGCCTTTTGTGGCAGGTTTATGGTGGAAATGGCCGGCAGTGTAGGTCGCCGCTCCACCGGTGATTGAGTATCGGCGCCATTGTCCGCGCCGGGTGTTCTGTGTATCGCGCTCCCGGTATACAGTACGGCGAGCCGACATTTTTTGTTCGTGTTTACTGGTGCAATCATGCTCCGTGAGCTTCACATTGGATTTCAATGGCTATCCGCTGTGAGTCGAGTGCGGTTCAGAATTGCGTCTTTCCCGGTGCGTCCTTCCTTTTGGTCCTACTGCCTGAAATACCGAGTCTACTTGGAAGTGCAGGAGTTGCGGATAAATCTGGGAGAACGGAAGTAAAAAAAAGAAAATCGCGAAGACAAAGCGAAGAAAAAAAAAACACTTCTCCCGACATTTGACAATTGGGAATATGAAGAGGCTGCTGCCGAGCGTTAGTCAGCATTCACATCAGAGTAGCGTCTTCACAGGTCGCAATTCACGCGTAGAAGTTTTCCAAGGCGATCATTGCAATCCGGGAATTGAGGTGTTCTTTACTGAGTGGCCAGAGCTTCACAGTGCTAGTTTACTGAGTGGCCAGAGCTTCACAGTGCTAGTTTACTGAGTGGCCAGAGCTTCACAGTGCTAGTTTACTGAGTGGCCAGAGCTTCACAGTGCTAGTTTACTGAGTGGCCAGAGCTTCACAGTGCTAGTTTACTGAGTGGCCGGAGCTCCACAGTGCTAGTTTACTGAGTGGCCAGAGCTTCACAGTGCTAGTTTACTGAGTGGCCAGAGCTTCACAGTGCTAGTTTACTGAGTGGCCGGAGCTTCACAGTGCTAGTTTACTGAGTGGCCAGAGCTTCACAGTGTTAGTTTACTGAGTGGCCAGAGCTTCACAGTGCTAGTTTACTGAGTGGCCAGAGCTTCACAGTGCTAGTTTACTGAGTGGCCGGAGCTTCACAGTGCTAGTTTACTGAGTGGCCAGAGCTTCACAGTGCTAGTTTACTGAGTGGCCAAAGCTTCACAGTGCTAGTTTACTGAGTGGCCAGAGCTTCACAGTGCTAGTTTACTGAGTGGCCAGAGCTTCACAGTGCTAGTTTACTGAGTGGCCAGAGCTTCACAGTGCTAGTTTACTGAGTGGCCAGAGCTTCACAGAGCTAGTTTTTAACAAAGTCCAATAACGAGTCAAAAGTGGACGTGCGAAAACAGTTGTGAAGTGGTAGGTCCTAGCATGCACAGACGGCGGGACATATGGAGACCGAGACACAGACACAGACGCAGGCAACCGGACATACGGAGACCGAGACACAGACACAGACAGCCCGGCACATGGAGACCGAGACACAGACACAGACAGCCGGACATATGGAGGCCGAGACACAGACACAGACTGCCGGACATCTGGAGACCGAGACACAGACACAGATTTCCGGACATCTGGAGACCGAGACACAGACACAGACGGCCGGACATATGAATGCCAGACACAGACGACCGGACATATGAATGCCAGACACAGACAGCCGGACATATGGAGACCGAGACGGAGACACATACATGCTGAATTGCAGTGAGTTTGCTTACACCCATCCATGCCTTGTTTCGACGCCTATCCTACACGCAAGTATGATAGTGATAGTGATTGTGCGTGGCCATAGTGAATAATGCGGGCTAGTTTTGGGAAGGCTGTACAGCGTACCGAGTGTACGCATTGTGCAGGTGACTGGAAGAGCTCCGTACCGAGTGTACGCATTGTGCAGGCGACTGGAAGAGCTCTGCATCTTGGCCGTCACCGAATACAGCCAGCGGCCTGACAATGCCGCAGCGGGCCGGCGACACTGGCAGCCCAGGAGCGAGCACAACAAGTGTGTTCAGCGGCCTGACAATGCCGCAGCGGGCCAGCGACACTGGCAGACCAGGAGCGAGCACAACAAGTGTGTTCAGCGGCCTGACAATGCCGCAGCGGGCCAGCGACACTGGCAGACCAGGAGCGAGCACAACAAGTGTGTTCAGCGGCCTGACAATGCCGCAGCGGGCCAGCGACACTGGCAGACCAGGAGCGAGCACAACAAGTGTGTTCAGCGGCCTGACAATGCCGGAGCAGACTGGCGAAACTGGCAGACCAGGAGCGAGCACAACAAGTGTGTTCAGCGGCCTGACAATGCCGCAGCGGGCCAGCGACACTAACCGCGACACAACAGTGTTCAGCGGCCTGACAATGCCGAGCAGACTGGCGACACTGGCAGACCAGGAGCGAGCACAATGTGTGTTCAGTGTCCTGACAATGCTGGAGCGGGCCGCCGACACTGGCAGTTCAGGAGCGAGCACAATGTGTGTTCAGCGGCCTGACAATGCCGGAGCGGGCCGCCGACACTGGCAGTCCAGGAGCGAGCACAATGTGTGTTCAGCGGCCTGACAATGCCGGAGCGGGCCAGCGACACTGGCAGACCAGGAGCGAGCACAACAAGTGTGTTCAGCGGCCCGAGTCCAGGCTGAACGCGCTGCCTATTCAGATGTCAACCTGCGGCCACCACAATGCCGCGTTATACCCGCGTCATCACCACGTTATTGCTCAGCACGCACGGAATCACGAAAAATATGCTTCCTCGTTCACAAAATGTGTGCGTGTTTGTTCGCAATCAAGTGCTGCCTCGATCGCAAACATGGCCGTGCAATCTGTGCAGACCTGGTGCTGCGGCCACGGTCACTGCGCAGGTCGTCCGTAGTGCTGCGTCGCAACAAGGTCATTCTGCCGGTGGTCCGTGGTGCTGCGACACAACAAGGTCATTCTGCAGGTGATCCGTGGTGCTGCGTCACAACAAGGTCATTCTGCAGGTCGTCTGTGGTGCTGCGTCACAACAAGGTCATTCTGCAGGTCGTCTGTGGTGCTGCGTCACAACAAGGTCATTCTGCAGGTGGTCCGTGGTGCTGCGTCACAACAAGGTCATTCTGCAGGTTGTTCGTGGTGCTTCGTCTATAAGCGTGCTGACTTAAATTGCACTCCGTTCCATTTTTGTTGCGTAAAACCGGAAAAATGTCAATGTTTGTGTATACGGTGGAGGAAGAGCATTATTTCCATACATTTTCTTTAAACCATGTTAAAGAAAGCAATTTGTTTCTTATGCGTGGCACGGGCCAATATAAACTACATCCCATGATGATCTGACACGGCGTTCCTTTCGGGTCGCGAAGTTTTAGTGATGCCAATTGTATTGCCCCGCGACCCAACATAGATCCTAGATTTGTACTTCCGGAACCGAGAACGTCATCATGCAGCAGCCTATTTCAATGTGTGTCACGGATTGTGGCATTTGCACCGGCTTCACATGGATCAAAATCCAGACCGATGACTCGGCTTGGTGGTTGCATGGTGTCGGTTAGTGGGATGCCGACCTTTACAGCTGACACCAATTGTCTCAGCTGCTGGTAGGGATCGAAACGCTGACGACAAGCGAGGCCCCGGAGAGAAGATGCTGCAGCCTTATTGCGAAAGACACCTCGGTCCGATTTCTTGTTACTCTCGTTAGTTTAAGATGCGTAAGCGATACGATGTTGAAAACAGGAATCGGAAAGCTGCAGCTTGCTTGCATTCCAGCAACCTAGTTGCTTTTTTAAACACATCCCATACACATTCGTATCGTGATTTCGCGCCGGTGCTGCTCGCCTTGTCACATGCTATGACTTGATCTGTTCAGAAGCACATACCAGGGTACCTTGGACGCACATCTGGCGCTAGCTTCTTCCCTCCAGGGACGCGGGGCTGTTCCTTAGCGGCCCACTCCGCATATAATAGATGAGCTGCCCTGTTACTGGGCAGTCCATCTATTATATTCATCAGTGTCCCCAGTAGGACGAGGATTGTTATGTTGTGAGGTATTTGTTGATATCGTTCTGTAAAGTAATGAGGTCACTTGACTTAGCATATAGCTGCTCTTCGTACAGTTCATCTGTCGACTGATAATGGGAGGGAGGAGAAAGCCACATCGATTCGTTCCTTCGTAGCGTGGTCGTTCAACGTGTTCGTGGTATGACTATTCACGTGGTGTTTTCTTTTCAGTTTGTGGACGAAAGCGCTCGAGGCCTGGGGGCTTGGTATGACCGTGTATCGTATGTGGTTCTGAATGTTGGTGAATGTTTACTGCCATTGTACTGCCGACCGTTGGTCAGAGTGGCCGTCTGTGAATGTTGGTGAATGTTTACTGCCATTGTACTGCCGACCGTTGGTCAGAGTGGCCGTCTGTGAATGTTGGTGAATGTTTACTGCCATTGTACTGCCGACCGTTGGTCAGAGTGGCCGTCTGTGAATGTTGGTGAATGTTTACTGCCATTGTACTGCCGACCGTTGGTCAGAGTGGCCGTCTGTGAATGTTGGTGAATATTTACTGCCATTGCACTGCCGACCGTTGGTCAGAGTGGCCGTCTGTGAATGTTGGTGAATGTTTACTGCCATTGTATTTGTGACCGTTTGTTAAAGCGTTCGTCTCGTGCCTGGCGCGTGTGTATCATTTGGTTGGATCGTCGTCTCTCTTGTTGATACGCTTTGACGACTGTGGTCCTGTCCTCGTATGATTGTTGGGGTGCTGTTTGGTGCTTGGTGGTGCTGTTTTTCGGAATTGTACTATGCTTAAACAGGATATACAGTGCTTTATACCTGTTAATGTTTTGAGTATATTATATCCATGGAATAGGTCTGATATATAGTCGGCTAAACGGGAGGGGGGGGGTCGCCCGAGGTACAGTGCCGCCCTCGCCCCTTAAATTAGAAAATCTCACCTTATCCTTATGCCGTTCACTGGGAAGAATAGACCCAACAGCCCCCGCTGTCCAGCCTCCCCTAGTAGAGGGGGGAGGGATGGAACCGCTGAGGTTTTTCGTGGATGGCTTCCGAACTGCTCAAAGGAACCAAGTTAGATTTTGAGTACCCCTAGGGCGTGTTTTTCGGAGCTCTTCGTGAACATGTTGTGTTAGGTCATGTCAGGTTACGGAGCTGTGTCGTCATAAAGGGGAACACCGACCATTTTGGAACGAAATCGCGGATTATCGGATCTTCACATGGCATTGCGATCTGAAGCGAAATACGGTGTGCGATGTAGGCGAATTTAGGCTAAATAGACGACTGGATTGATATTCGAGCATTGTCTCTATACTATTCGAGGGAGATTCAAGGTCATTGATCCAAGTTGACCTTGTATGGCATATCTAGGGTTATTTAGTCCTGAGTCCGATTGTGCCGTACATGTTCACCTTGGGTGGGTGGAAGCAGTGGTTTTAACCAACATTCTAGCGAGTTTTCGTATGCGGAGTCGACCCTTGGCCTAACCTGAGCCGTGACCGATGCTTTAAATGGAGCTTGAGGTACATCGTTTATCCACAAAGCACCGACGAATACCCTGATAGCTAACAGTGTACATGTGATGCTGCTCAGGACACGTTTGCGAGCAACTTGTGAAAAGTCTCGATTTTTGCGGCAATTTAACCTTTGATCTGATCTGACCTGACCTGACCTGGCCTGGCCTGGAGGTTCACCTATCACCCCACACGTCCGTCCGTTTCGTCGCTCAAGCACCTTTCGTTTTGAAACGTCAGGGGGACGCACCAACAGCCACACCCCCTTCCCCCCCCATTGACGAGAAGGTGGTAAAATACCGCACATGGGCTTTGTCGAGGTTCGGATGTCCCGCCGCCTATGGCCTGACAACAGGATCGACACCCTGGACGCCTGCAAAATCAACCCACGTGCCAGCACTCGAATTTCAAGTCGGCGTGGATGCATTTATCACTGCCACTACCTCGCGCTTTCCCTGAATACTCGGTCACAAATCAACCTCAAATCCTTCCGACCGAGACCTCCCGCAGCGCCCCTGGCGGTGATTGACTGAACTATCCGCCGCCTGTGCGCCTCTCGTGCCAGCATGGGCTGGACCTGAGAACGTGGCTCACTTCCGGTAATGGTGGCGACCATTATGGGTCTGCCGGTGGTTTATGGTGGTGAGATCCCCTGGCGGAGACCCGCGAGGCGATTGATTGATGAGTCTGCTGGGTCGAGAGATGCAGACGTGTCGTAAATGGAGGCTCCGTGCGGTGTGGTAAGGCGCACCGAATGTGATGCATGCTCCAGCTGCGGCCAGGAGAAGCAGACCACCAGGGTATAACGGCTGGTGACAGACCACCAGGACACAACGGCTGGTGACAGACCACCAGGGTATAACGGCTGGTGACAGACCACCGGGACACAACGGCTGGTGACAGACCAACAGGGTATAACGGCTGGTGACAGACCACCGGGACACAACGGTAGTGATGCCCGGTGGTAGTGGTGCCCGTGACGACCCCACGTTATCGGGATGGGAGAGCGACAACGTTTCCGGTCAATTTGTTCGTGCAAGGCCGTAGGAGCACATGACATTTCCGAAATACTTTCCTCTTAGAATGCGACACTTTAGCTGCACACAACATTCGTGTGAAAGTTCCCCCTGGTTTTTGTGAGCGACAAATACCAGCATTTGTTGACCTGCTGACCATATCTGTTGACCTGCCAACCACATCTGTTGACCTGTGGACCACATCTGTTGACCTGCCAACCACATATGTTGACCTGCCAACCACATCTGTTTGGAGGGTCGATGGAGTGGGTCGAAACCCGCAGGCAGCTGAAGATGCACAGTTTGCTTCAGAATTCGGATGGAAATGTCCGATAACACATTTTTAGCCCAGAGCTGCATTTCGAATGCTTTGGGACTCGGAAGTAAATTAAGCAACTTCTCTTAACTAAGCGTGTCTAATCTTGGAGGAAATCAGAAATATTTAGTTCAACTTTGGACTTTGAGAGGAGGGGACGGGACAGTGGAGCAGGGGAAGTGCCCGTGGTCGGGCTGGCATGCGTGGAGTGCATCAGGCACTAGTCTAGCATGTCAACTGCTGAGGTTGCGGCTCCCGCAGTCACGGTACCTTGGCCATGCACGAGCCTCAACATTACTGCAGACACTGGAGTCGGCTGGGCCGAATGAGCGGCGGGTCAAATGGCCGCCGCATGAGCCAATGAACATTGGCCACGGCCGTCCACCAGCCACTTCTGAGACGGGTGGGTCCCTGGCGTGCGTAGTGTACCGTGCGTTGTGTACCGCGCGTAGTGTACCGCGCGTAGTGTACCGTGCGTGGTGTACCGCGCGTAGTGTACCGTGTGTAGTGCACCGTGCGTAGTGTACCATGCGCTGATGAATGCTGCCAGAACACTGGCGGGATGTCGCCGCCGCCGCCGCTCGCCGTAAAGACCACACTCGTACCGGCCGTGGACGTATCCAGGGCTACAGGGCACCGCGCTGTACTGCCATGGTGGGTCTCGTGGTGGCTGGCCGGTCAGTCGGCCGGCAAACGCCCGCGGCCCACGCGGGGAGGGATGCGGCCCACGTGGAGAGAGATACAGCCCACGTGGAGACGGGTACAACCCACGTGGAGAGGGGTACAGCCCACGCGGGGACGGGTACAACCCACGTGGAGAGGGGTACAGCCCACGTGGGGAGGGGTACAGCCCACGTGGAGAGGGGTACAGCCCACGCGGGGAGAGATACGGCCAACGCAGGGGTACGGCTCACGCGTGGAGGGGTGGGTACAGCCCACGCCAGGAGTCATACGGCCCACGTGGGGAGGGGTACAGCCCACGTGGGGAGGGGTACAGCCCACGCGGGAGGGGTACAGCCCACGTGGGGAGGGGCACAGCCCACGCGGGAGGGGTACAGCCCACGTCAGGAGTCGTACAGCCCACGTGGGGAGGGGTACAGCCCACGCGGGAGGGGTACAGCCCACGCCAGGAGTCGTACAGCCCACGCCAGAAGTCGTACAGCCCACGTGGGGAGGGGTATAGCCCAAGCGGGAGGGGTACAGCCCACGCCAGGAGTCGTACAGCCCACGTGGGGAGGGGCACAGCCCACGCGGGAGGGGTACAGCCCACGCCAGGAGTCGTACGGCCCACGTGGGGAGGTCGCTGTCTGCCTCATCTTGGATGGTGATGTTTTCTGAAATGCATTTGGTTGTCGCGTGCATTGTGATGTTCGGTTCTGAGGTATGAACGGGCGGGGCGAGTGTAGCTTGCTGTGCATAGTTTTCGTTATTAATGTGTCAGTCATTGGAGCAGTGTAGGCTTTTTCTGGAAATTTAGTTTTTTTTTTTCTTCTTTCTTTGGCAATTCGCAGCCTCCTATCGCCCCCCCCCCACACACACACAAAAATACGTGGGAAATCTGCCCATTCATGCTGTATTGTATCCAAGTTGATGTTTGTGCACAACTCTTCGTCTTGCTTTGTATCAAATTTTGTCTTGATCTGTGACATGATCAAGGCACCACCCTATTTCCTTTTTTACTGCTACCGTTTTTTAAACGAAAATGTAGTTTAATAATCAATCATAATACTGCCAAAAGCGGACTGAATCATGCCCGATTCGGTACCAAGCCAACCAGAATCGCTACCTCATTTAGTACCCAGTAACAAAAGAAATACAACAACAACTGGCTAATTTGGTGGGGCGGGCGGAGCACGCGGCTTCCGACAGGTGTGACGCTCTTTGATAACGATTGCTTGTGTGTGTGTGTGTGTGCTCAGGTGAAGGAGGCCCAGGATATCGAGTTCACTTCTTAACACATGAGGCTGTCCCGTTCCTGGTAGCCTTCGCTGCGTTGCACGATAAAATACCTGTTCATTGGGTGGGAAGGCCGGAAGAATGGGATCAAGCTTTCCGATGGTACTGAAGTGGCCAACTGCAGCTACGCCAGCCGTGTGCACTAAGGTGTACCATTTTTGGGACTTTTTCGAGTTAGGCAACACCAATCAAGGACATGATGCCTTTGCATGAGAACATTCAAAATCCAAAGTTTTAGATTTTTATATTAATATTTGGTCGATTGCACCAAGGTTTTGTTTTAACATATTTGGGCGCATTTAAAACATAGGTTTTGCACTATTAGAGGTCGTGCGCTCTCGGAGTCTGGATTTCGGTCACATTAACACATTATAATCCTCCAGAAGCGGTGTCTTCTGAGTTTAAGTGGGGGTGGGAGCGTCGGCCACCGGTTAGGGGGTGGGGGGTTAACATATTTGACAGCCATTAAAACATATGTTTTGCGCCTTAACGCGTTCAAATATCCAAATATGCGCGCATATTCCTTTTATTCCTGCTTGTTACTTAAAAGGGCGGCGTAACCAATCAACACATACCAGCGACGAGACTGCGGTGACAAAATTGAATGCAGATATCATGAGTAAGCGTGTAGGTTTTCAAATTTCAAAGAGAAAATGGAGGTGTGTATACCGATTCTTTGTATTCTATCACCATACAACATATCTTAACTTCGATACTGTGCATTGACAATATTCTTTGGTCCTTTGACACATCATAAACGAGAAGCACATATTGCGCGTCTTGGCAAGAACTTGCACACCACAACTTCTTTTTTTTTTTTTTTTTTTTTTTTCTTCTTTTTTTTTTTTTTTTTTCTTTTTTTTTTTTTTTTTTTTTTTTTTTTTTTTTTTTGTTTTTTTCTCCCCTCCCCCTGGTTTTTTTATTATTGAAGTTTTTTTTAACCCTTTCTGCTTTTTTTAGTTTGTGGGGGGGGGGGGGGGGGGGGGGGGGGGGGGCGGGTGTTGGTGTCGAGGGGGGGGGGGGGGAAAAAAAACCAAAAACAGTGCCCAACCAAAGAGGATTTTTTTTTTTTTTTATATGGCGTCCATTGAGAACCGGGAATGTGGCCTTCCAGTCTTGATCTTCGTTCTACCCAGGCTGTGCAGCACTCTCGCCATCTCCTCCCTGATGTTATCGTCCAGGCCAGTGTCCGTCAGAGCTAAGGTGATCAGCTGCGGGGTTAGGTACCAGAGATGGCGAAAGATGGACTTGAGAACCTTGTCAGACAGGTGTGGGTTGACGCTCCGGTACTCCAGCATGTTGCACATGAAGTCGAGGTCATGTCTGGCGGCAGAGCTGGCCAACGGAGTGGTGAACCATAACTTGGCGTAGAACAGCAGCACGAACTCCGTGATGAGGTTAGTATTGGCCTGCTCTTCATCTGTCATGATGAAGACCTGGCTGAGCAGTTTCAGTTTAAGGAAATACAAGCACTTACTCATCCATCTGGCATGGTGGTCCGGGCCGGGAAGTTTGAACGTGAAATTATCCACCTCACCTCCCAGGCTGATGATAACAAGCTCAAGGAACTCCCGGTAATCGTCCCTGGGGAAGGTCTTCTTTGCCAGTTCTGCCTTGGCCCATGCCAGCACCTCATCTGCCGCCTTTTGCATCGTTGGTGACGCAGCTGTGAAATCTGTCAGCGCCAGATCACTGTAGTTTATTTCAACTGCCTCCACTGGTCCCTTAGCCGACGGAACAGAGCGATCCCTGGCTCCTTAGTGTCCCCCATAACATGCTTAACTGCTGCTCTGATGTGCAGTTCTGCTACATGCCTGCGCCAGGCCAGCCACAGGACTGGAAAGTCCACCCAGGCCTCTAGGTACCTGCAGGCACCCGAATGTTCCCCACTGTTCGATGCAGTGGTGTCGAATACCATGCCTATAACCTGATCTTTCACGCCCCACTTCACCAGATGCGCCTTGACGGCCTCATACTCGTCCACACCTTTGCCAGAGGTTGTCGTAGGGATGCCCAATAACTTCCTGGTCTTTTCTGCATCTACACCAGACAGGTAAACGCAGACTCTCTTTGACGCAATGCGACCTCGCAAGGCAAGCGTCTTTCCGTCCCAATGCACGACCACCTTGTCTGGACACTGAAAAGTGTCCATGATTTCTTTCGCCTTCTGCTCCCTGTTCTTTTTTCCCAACCTCCAGCACGTTGTTTTGCTTGTGTTGGTATCACTTATATCAATACCGAGAGCATTCACAACTGAAGCTGCCACCACAGTGCGGTCTCTGATGGAGATGTTGCGAGCGTCGCAGGTAAGAGAGATCTTTTGCATGATATCAATCTTTTTCGGGGGTTCTTCTCCAGCAAAACCTTCTTCATATTCGCTCTCATCAAACTGCTCGTTCTCATGCTCATGTTGATCATTTATCTCAGTCTTCTTTTCGTGTCACCAGTTTTGACTCTTCGCTGATTTCCTTCTCGGCTTGGACTTATTTCCTCTTCTCCACGATCAAAAGTCGCCCGTCGCGTTTCTGTTGTCTTTCGTCAAAGGACCCCAGATATCCCGGCTGTTCTCTCTTCATCTGGTTTCTGAGGTACTCCGCCTCCTCCATCCAGTCAATCAAACCCGAGCTCTTGATGATTGTCTCTGCGTCCCTCTTTCTGATGTCAAAAGGCATATACAGATCTAGATTAAGCTTCTCTCACATCGCAAGGAAGGCGGGCTTCAAAACCCTGCCAGGCCTTCTGCTCTCAAGTTCTAAGGTTCTCCACTGGTTGTAGATGGCCACAATTTTCCCACACACATGATAATCGCTCTTGACGATTTTCAGTTTCTCATCCATTGCATCTTCTTTCTCCTTCCCGTACACCTTCCCCATGATGAATCTCGGTCCAAGTTGGTGCATCCAGACGTCTTTAACCTCATCTATTATCAGCTTACCAGCCTCAGAGAAGGTGTGGCTCTCCAGAATGTGTAGAATCCTGCCAAGTACTGCTCCAGACTTGGGTATTTTAGAATAGCCCAGAGAGGAGGGCGCCCTTCCCAGGATGTAATAAGAAGGCCTGCTGGAAGTAGCTCCATGGACGTCTTGGCGTGGAACAGTTGCGGCTTCGCGAAACTTTTGACATCTGACTCTTGGAGTACAGGAGGATGTGATTGCATCAGATGCGCGGCGCTTGGCAGCCACCGGAGAGGTTACATCCTCCTTCAGAATCTCCACTTCGCTTCTACCTCTGCCCTGAGCCTCCCCCTCTTTTTCCTCGTGCCTTCACCTTCTGCAGATTCCATGGCAAAGTACAGCGTTAGACTGAACGGGCGTCTGGCCAAAGATCTCGTCGGGCCCAAACCCCAGATATAGCCCAATACCTACGAGCGCACGTGAAATTTTGTTCAATAATCACGTGCATTGTTTGCCTGGATACCTCTGCAGTTGGAAAAATTATTCAAGTTGCCCCAGATAAGTTCTTCAAACAGAATATTAATGTTACACCGTTTTGTCTATCGCTGCTTGAAGAGAATATGTAAAAGAAGGCTGAGGTTGCTGAGATTGGGGGGCGAAGGAGTATCAACCCCCCACCCCCACCCCCTAACCGGTGTCCGACGCTCCCACCCCCACTTAAACTAAGAAGACACCGCTTCTGAAGGATTATAATGTGTCAATGTGACCGAAATCCAGACTCCGAGAGCGCACGACCCCTAATGGTGCAAAACCTATGTGTTAATGGATGCCAAATATGTTAACCCACCCCCAACCCCCCTAATCGGTGTCCGACGCTCCCACCCCCACTTAAACTAAGAAGACACCGCTTCTGGAGGATTATAATGTGTTAATGTGACCGAAATCCAGACTCCGAGAGCGCACGACCCCTAATGGTGCAAAACCTATGTTTTAATGGATGCCAAATATGTTAATCCGCCCCCAACCCCCCTAACCGGTGTCCGACGCTCCCACCCCCACTTAAACTCAGAAGACACCGCTTCTGGAGGATTATAATGTGTTAATGTGACCGAAATCCAGACTCCGAGAGCGCACGACCTCTAATGGTGCAAAACCTATGTTTTAATGGCTGCCAAATATGTTAACCCCACCCCCTAACCGGTGTCCGACGCTCCCACCCCCATTTAAACTCAGAAGACACCACTTCTGGAGGATTATAATGTGTTAATGTGACCGAAATCCAAACTCCGAGAGCGCACGACCTCTAATAGTCCAAACCTTATGTTTTAAATGCGGCCAAATATGTTAAAACAAAACCTTGGTGCAATCGACCAAATAATAATATAAAAATCTAAAACTTTGGATTTTGAATGTTCTCATGCAAAGGCATCATGCCCTTGATTGGTGTTGCCTAACTCGAAAAAGTCCCAAAAATGTACACCTTAGTGTGCACTCGAACAAAGGGACGCGGGGGTGCTGAGTCAGTGAGGCGGGAAGTTTCTCGGAATGGCGATGGAGATGCAAATTACGGACCAATTCGTTGGCATCGTCGGGGATGTTTCTGGACAGTCCGATGGAGGTGACAACTCAGGGCCGTCTCCAGCAGTTTGTCGACAGTCTGATGGAGGTGACAACTCAGGGCCGTCTCCAGCAGTTTGTCGACAGTCTGATGGAGGTGACAACTCAGGGCCGTCTCCAGCAGTTTGTCGACAGTCTGATGGAGGTGACAATTCAGGGCCGTCTCCAGCAGTTTGTCGACAGTCTGATGGAGGTGACAACTCAGGGCCGTCTCCAGCAGTTTGTCGACAGTCTGATGGAGGTGACAATTCAGGGCCGTCTCCAGCAGTTTGTCGACAGTCTGATGGAGGTGACAATTCAGGGCCGTCTCCAGCAGTTTGTCGACAGTCTGATGGAGGTGACAATTCAGGGCCGTCTCCAGCAGTTTGTCGACAGTCTGATGGAGGTGACAATTCAGGGCCGTCTCCAGCAGTTTGTCGACAGTCTGATGGAGGTGACAATTCAGGGCCGTCTCCAGCAGTTTGTCGACAGTCTGATGGAGGTGACAACTCAGGGCCGTCTCCAGCAGTTTGTCGACAGTCTGATGGAGGTGACAACTCAGGGCCGTCTCCAGCAGTTTGTCGACAGTCAGATGAGGTGACAACTCAGGGCCGTCTCCAGCAGTTTGTCGACAGTCTGATGGAGGTGACAACTCAGGGCCGTCTCCAGCAGTTTGTCGACAGTCTGATGGAGGTGACAACTCAGGCCGTCTCCAGCAGTTTGTCGACAGTCTGATGGAGGTGACAACTCAGGGCCGTCTCCAGCAGTTTGTCGACAGTCTGATGGAGGTGACAACTCAGGGCCGTCTCCAGCAGTTTGTCGACAGTCTGATGGAGGTGACAATTCAGGGCCGTCTCCAGCAGTTTGTCGACAGTCTGATGGAGGTGACAACTCAGGGCCGTCTCCAGCAGTTTGTCGACAGTCTGATGGAGGTGACAACTCAGGGCCGTCTCCAGCAGTTTGTCGACAGTCTGATGGAGGTGACAACTCAGGGCCGTCTCCAGCAGTTTGTCGACAGTCTGATGGAGGTGACAACTCAGGGCCGTCTCCAGCAGTTTGTCGACAGTCTGATGGAGGTGACAACTCAGGGCCGTCTCCAGTAGTTTCTGTCTGGAAGAATGGGATGCCGATTCATAGGTGGCATCAGGAAGTTTGATGGATGGTGAAGGTGCTGACACAGGGCTGTCACCACGAACATTTGCTAATGTAGAAGACTAGGGGCGGAGGTATTTGATCCAGGGAAACTCCCGATGATCCGGGGGCATTTTGAAGTGTTTGGTTGACTGATAGGAGGGACTGACTGAGGGTGGCACCGGACATTTGTCTGGAGGTAGCGGTGGCACCAGTAATTTGTCTGGAGGTGGTGGTGGCACCGGCAATTTGTCTGGAGGTAGTGGTGGGGTCGGTAATTTGTCTGGAGGTGGTGGTGGCACCGATAATTTGTCTGAAGGTAGCGGTGGCACCAGTAATTTGTCTGGAGGTAGTGTTTGTTGGCGCCGGTAATTTTTCTGGAGGTAGTGGTGGCGCCGGTAATTTGTCTGGAGGTAGCGGTGTCACCGCCGATTCAGGGTCGATTCCAACATTTTGTGGCATAAAGAATGAGATGTCGGTTCACTGGCTTCGCCAGGGGTGCTCTAGAGGAAGTGGTGGAAGGTCTTCCACACTTTATATTAATGTGATATGCCAAATTGGTTAGTCTGCATAATATAGCTCACTGGAAATAAATGAACCCATTAATTCAGAGGGAAACGGAATTGGACGCTGTATATTATTCACGCAGAACTACACATGCTATGTTGTTTACATAATTTATATCGCGCCACCCCTGGCTTCTTGGTTGGTTATTGGTTTTTTACGACACGTCGACCGTTGAGTCATATAGCGTCGCCAATCTCTCACGCCGATTGGTCGCGGGCGAAGAGTAGCGACAGGTGAGACTCGAACCCACAACCTTTCGATTGTGAGACGAGCATCTTACCCCTAGACCACTCGTCCCCACCCCTGGCTTCTTACCAACTCTTTCTTTAACATATATTTTCCTATAATCTGTGTTTTACCACCTCGCTTCCGTCCGGTCCTTAGCCTCCGTTCCGTTCCGTCCTCCGTTCCGTTCCGTCTCCGTCTTTAGTCTCCGTTCCTTCTCGTTTCTTACCTCTGTATGTTATTATTCTTCACGTCCATGCTCCTTAGCATCTCGCCAACCCTTACTTTCCCATTGATTTACCCCTTATCTGTGTCTCGGTTCTCACCTCTCACCTCCGTCTCTTCTCGTATCCCGCCTGTGTGGTCGGTTGTCACCTCTCACCTCTGTCCGTGCTCACCTCCGTGACTGTTTGCCACCATCCCTGCCTCCTGCCCCTCCCCACCGGACGCCGGCGGACCTTGGTCCGCTGGCTAGACCAGTCACACCGTGTTCGCATGCGGCCGAAGCTGCACGCGAGCGTGTTTTCTCGGCCGCCCATTGGTCGGATGTCGTGCTGTCAGCCGCAGCCGCAGCCGCCTTCTGGCAGCCAGTGGTGAATGCCCGCCACCACGGCTGTATTTATGTTTGACAGCATTTGGTACGAAGGGGGAATTTTTGGAGCAATTTTGTGGAGAATAATTAGCAGCATTTGTTTCCTGATTTCAGAAACGCTTTTTGTGACTACCATCTGGTCTGTGCCATTTTTGTCAGAGGGAATTAAGTTTAAAAGGTAAATTAAAATGTATACCTTAAATATTTCACCAAGAAAATGAGAAGAAGGCTTCCTGGGAGGATGATATTTTGTATGACAAATATCCAGGACAAAGCCGTTTATCCAGCCCAACGGGAGTCGAACTGGCCGCCACAGCGAGCACATGTTCGCCGTGTTTGTGTGGTGTCGGTGAGGCCCGTTACTGCGTGTTTGTGTGGTGTCGGTGAGGCCCGTCACTGTGTGTTTGTGTGGTGTCGGTGAGGCCCGTCACTGTGTGGTTGTGTGGTGTCGGTGAGGCCCGTCACTGTGTGTGTGGGTTCGTGTGTTTTGTGTGGTGTCGGGGGCCCGTCACTGTTGTTTGTGTGGTGTCGGTGAGGCCCGTCACTGTGTGTTTGTGTGGTGTCGGTGAGGCCCGTCACTGTGTGTTTGTGTGGTGTCGGTGAGGCCCGTCACTGTGTGTTTGTGTGGTGTCGGTGAGGCCCGTCACTGTGTGTTTGTGTGGTGTCGGTGAGGCCCGTCACTGTGTGTGTGTGGTGTCGGTGAGGCCCGTCACTGTGTGTTTGTGTGGTGTCGGTGAGGCCCGTCACTGTGTGTTTGTGTGGTGTCGGTGAGGCCCGTCACTGTGTGTTTGTGTGGTGTCGGTGAGGCCCGTCACTGTGTGTTTGTGTGGTGTCGGTGAGGCCCGTCACTGTGTGTTTGTGTGGTGTCGGTGAGGCCCGTCACTGTGTGTTTGTGTGGTGTCGGTGAGGCCCGTCACTGTGTGTTTGTGTGGTGTCGGTGAGGCCCGTCACTGTGTGTTTGTGTGGGTGTCGGTGAGGCCCGTCACTGTGTGTTTGTGTGGTGTCGGTGAGGCCCGTCACTGTGTGTTTGTGTGGTGTCGGTGAGGCCCGTCACTGTGTGTTTGTGTGGTGTCGGTGAGGCCCGTCACTGTGTGTTTGTGTGGTGTCGGTGAGGCCCGTCACTGTGTGTTTGTGTGGTGTCGGTGAGGCCCGTCACTGTGTTTTGTGGGTGTCGGTGAGGCCCGTCACTGTGTGTTTGTGTGGTGTCGGTGAGGCCCGTCACTGTGTGTTTGTGTGGTGTCGGTGAGGCCCGTCACTGTGTGTTTGTGTGGTGTCGGTGAGGCCCGTCACTGTGTGTTTGTGTGGTGTCGGTGAGGCCCGTCACTGTGTGTTTGTGTGGTGTCGGTGAGGCCCGTCACTGTGTGTTTGTGTGGTGTCGGTGAGGCCCGTCACTGTGTGTTTGTGTGGTGTCGGTGAGGCCCGTCACTGTGTGTTTGTGTGGTGTCGGTGGGGCCCGCACGTGTTTTGTGGGGGTGAGGCCCGTACTGTTGTGTTGGCGAGGCCCGTCACTGTGTGTTTGTGTGGTGTCGGTGAGGCCCGTCACTGTGTGTTTGTGTGGTGTCGGTGGGGCCCGTCACTGTGTGTTTGTGTGGTGTCGGTGAGGCCCGTCACTGTGTGTTTGTGCGGTGTCGGTGAGGCCCGTCACTGTGTGTTTGTGTGGTGTCGGTGAGGCCCGTCACTGTGTGTTTGTGTGGTGTCGGTGAGGCCCGTCACTGTGTGTTTGTGTGGTGTCGGTGGGGCCCGTCACTGTGTGTTTGTGTGGTGTCGGTGAGGCCCGTCACTGTGTGTTTGTGTGGTGTCGGTGAGGCCCGTCACTGTGTGTTTGTGCGGTGTCGGTGAGGCCCGTCACTGTGTGTTTGTGTGGTGTCGGTGAGGCCCGTCACTGTGTGTTTGTGTGGTGTCGGTGAGGCCCGTCACTGCGTGTTTGTGTGGTGTCGGTGAGGCCCGTCACTGTGTGTTTGTGCGGTGTCGGTGAGGCCCGTCACTGTGTGTTTGTGTGGTGTCGGTGAGGCCCGTCACTGTGTGTTTGTGTGGTGTCGGTGAGGCCCGTCACTGTGTTTGTGTGGTGTCAGTGAGGCCCGTCACTGCGTGTTTGTGTGGTGTCTGTGGGGCCCGTCACTGTGTGTTTGTGCGGTGTCGGTGAGGCCCGTCACTGCGTGTTTGGGCTATAATTAATCGCCTCCCATTCTGCGATGACGTGCGTATTCTTCTCAGCCGCTTATTTGCTTTCACTCTCCACGCAGTCGTTTGCAAAATATTACTGCGCGGCTGGTAAAGTGATGGGCGTGCCCCTGCCGGTGGGCAAGATAAATACCGCGGCGCGAATTAACAACACTATGAATAAGTGATGATTCTTGATTGTTTCTCTGTTTCGATAGTTGTTTCGCTGTTCCGATAGTTGTTTCGTCGTGAATGCGAAGGTGCTTATCGCTGACGTCCCAGGCGCTTTGAATTGCCACGCAAAGTGTGTGGTGATTTATGTGCTGTAGTTGATTGTCTACCGTAACTTTTCCAGCACGCCACCGGTAACAATATTGCCATGGCCAAAGTTGGACTTGTTTAATTGTATGGATCATAGGTCACGTGAGCTATTTTTAAATAGTCTCATCCATGCTCAAGAGACCAGGAGCCGCTCTCTAGCCGAGCGACATAAGGTGTCATATATGGTACACAGCTTTTTGGTGTTTTGGTACTTTGTCATATATCATACAGTTCGGTGTTAACTTATACGTTGGCACCAAACAAATTGAATGGAAACAATACAAAACAAAAGTAAGCGTAGTGGAAAAAGCGACATGAAAGCGTTAGTTGCTTCTAATATCACTTAACGGCTGAAAGTATTCGCTTCACCATCCCAAAGCCAAACGGCCATCATCAGGCGTGGTAAAGTGCAACGTTTGCGCCATCACGACACGCAGTGATGTGAAGCGTTCACGCCATCACCACACGCAGTGATGTGAAGCGTTCACGCAGGACACGACACATAACTCGACCATCTACGTGCAGATCATGTAATGTTGCCTCCTGCATGTCTATCTGACCGAGTGCGGCCGGTGCGGCCGGTCTGCGGCATGGTGATGTCTGCGGCATGGTGATGTCTGCGGCATGGTGATGTCTCCGGCATGGTGATGTCCACGGCATGGTGATGTCTGCGGCATGGTGATGTCTGCGGCATGGTGATGTCCGCGGCATGGTACGGTCATACGGTGCCCATAACACGACTTCTGCGGGGGTTCGGGTGCGGCTGGCCAACATCAGACACAGTTGCAGCACATTTGACACTTGTACCGGCGTATCAGCACAGCAGCTCCGTGCAGGTATCGGGTGTAAGGCTACACAGCAGCTCCGTACAGGTATCGGGTGTAAGGTTACACAGCAGCTCCGTACAGGTATCGGGTGTAAGGTTACACAGCTGCTCCGTGCAGGTATCGGGTGTAAGGTTACACAGCTGCTCCGTGCAGGTATCGGGTGTAAGGCTATACAGCAGCTCCGTACAGGTATCGGGTGTAAGGCTACACAGCAGCTCTGTACAGGTATCGGGTGTAAGGTTACACAGCTGCTCCGTGCAGGTATCGGGTGTAAGGTTACACAGCTGCTCCGTGCAGGTATCGGGTGTAAGGCTATACAGCAGCTCCGTGCAGGTATCGGGTGTAAGGCTACACAGCAGCTCCGTGCAGGTATCGGGTGTAAGGTTACATAGCAGTGCACTATGTTTGTGTGGTGCAGTGTACATATAGCACAGTGTTGTGTTATTGCAAGTGACATCGTTGGGCGACACGACATCTTGGAATGGCCAGACGTTGATAAAATGTGCTAAGAGTACACCCTTGCATAGCTGGAGTTTTTCTTCAGTGTAAATATAGGCATGTTAATCTAGTTGTATGCTTAACGTTACAAGGTTCTTCCACCATCCCCACACCTCTAAGTGCTCTCTTCTACCCCTTGAAATATCGAAATACCCACGTTGAGTAGCCTATTTTTACAGTTCAGTCCAGGTCAACCAGGTTGCTACTTCCCCGAGCAAGGCGAAACTCGGGCAGATAGGTTTCCTGAGCAATATTTCATTACCCAGAATATATTATCAGGGAGGGGATGCAATGAATTATCTTCCTTACTTCCTTCCTGAATTATGAATTAATGATGACTTATGGATAATAAATTATCTTCCTTACCTTAGTATCATTAAAAGGGAGGGGATGTAGTGAAATCATTCCTAGATGCGCCTAGTAAATGTGACTCATCTGGGCATGTGGCTGTTGCCGAAGTTACGGACATCCCTCCCCTCCACTCCCCTCACCAAGTGGGGACGGGTGGAGTGCGTGCACGCGCATCACGTAGCGGGACATGCGGCACTGACAACGTAACAAGGCCGCACAATTTCCTCTGCCACGGCGGTAGCTGGGGCGGCGCGCCATTCCCGCTGTTTACCGCGCCAATCAGGCGCCGGCGGTCGCTCGCGCGCCGCTCCGGTTGGCGCCAATTCGCACCTGATGCGGCGCCAAACGGCTCGGCCAACAACCGGCCGCGCTGATCATGGTGTTTGGCAGCGGCGCTGACTCGACCGCAGTGGCTGATGACCGTGATCCGCCTGCCGCGTGGTCCATGGTCCGCCGACCGCAGGGGTCAGCGGCAAACGACGCGGCGGCCGCGCCGCCACCGCCGCATCTCGTGCGCGCGCCGCACCCATCGGCGGCAAAGTGGCGCGTGATTGCGGCGCGTGTGGCGCGGGCGGGGCGCCGCGGGGGGGGAAGGGGGGGGGGGGGGGGGCCACCCCCTCTGTGGCGGCGGGGGGGGGGGGGGCGTGGTGCTGCTGTGATAGCTGTCTCTGGGATCATAGGCGGGACAGGTGTGCGCATGCCACACGGCGGAGGGTACGTGGTCTGCTGTGGTGCTGTCGTGCTGGGTCATAGTGGCGACCTCGGCTGTGTCGACTGCCGAGGCGGGGGCGTGGTGCTGCTGTGATAGCTGTCGTGCTGGGATCATAGGCGGGACAGGTGTGTGACGGCCTACCCCACACGGGGGGGGGGGGGGGGGGGGGGGGGGGGGGGTTTTGGTGTTATGGTGGTTTTGTTGGGGGGACAGGCGGACGGCCTCCACACCCATCCCACACGGCGGAGGTGGTGGGGACGCCCACAGCTAGGCTGGTATGGGTGACAGACGGTACCCCTCGGTACAGATAACGGCACGAAAGGTGGCAGAAAATGGCCATCATTTGACGTCGCGACGTGAAATGAAAAAAGCACAAGTACTACGCGAAACTTAAAAGTGAAGAGGCAGTTTTTTAAAATCGGTATCGACTTACAGTGCAGTTCAGGGAAGCGCTTTAAGTTCACCAAGTCGATACGAGTTCTAGCAAGTTCTCGAGGAAAATACCGAAGTTCCTCTTTGTCAGACAGAACTTGCTCTTTACAAGTGCACTACTTTCCTCGTAGTGTACCGTTTCGCGAAATTGCCAGGCAAATATTGTCTAATATCTCCTCAATAAATGACGATCTTCTTTAAGCTATTTCCAGAATTTAACAGCACATTTGTTGGCATGCGATTAATTCTTTTAGAGTAACTAACTTTGCCGGTTTTTTTTCTTGCTGAAATACGCTTACTTTTCTGTAATGACTCAATGCTGCTAATGTATGCACCTTGGAGTGTTTGCGCGCGCACTTGGCGCATTCGTGACATCCGAGCCATTCTATAAGCGTTCTGGAAGAAGCAAGGCGAAACTAAATGCATTTTGAAAGGTGTGGAAATGTGATGTGATGTTTTCGAGTGCACGGGCTGAGATCTTGACTCGTCTTGTCTGTGTCTCTGCACGAAAGACTGCACGAAAGGTTATGCACGAGCTATCATGAAGCAAATTGTTTAGTCGCAGAGCTTCCAGAATGAACGATGTGCTGAAATTTGAATCCGCTAACTCGTCAAACAGGTGTACAACCGAAAGGATTGCATGTTCATAGTTTCGGAAATGTTTAGCCGATAACCCCCGTTAAACTTCTGCGGGATCTGCACCGCAATCACGCAAGTTTGTATCACATCACGCAAAGGAGCAAACATAAGGGTCCCATACACTTATAGGTAATTTAGGACAGGAAATGGATAGGACGGGTGTGGTATTTGTTACCGCTGGTGTGTGACATGTTACCGCTGGTGTGGGACTTGTTACCGCTGTTGTGTCTTGTTACCGCTGGTGTGGAACCTATTACCGCTAGTGTGGGACCTACTACCGCTAGTGTGGGACATGTTACCGCTGTTGTGTGTCTTGTTACCGCTGGTGTGGGACATGTTACCGCTGGTGTGGGACTTGTTACCGCTGGTATGTGACATGTTACCGCTGGTATGGGACTTGTTACCGCTGGTGTGGGACATGTTACCGCTGTTGTGTGTCTTGTTACCGCTGGTGTGGGACATGTTACCGCTGGTGTGGGACTTGTTACCGCTGGTATGGGACATGTTACCGCTTGTATGGGACATGTTTCCGCTGGTATGGGACATGGTACCGCTGGTGTGGGACATGTTACCGCTGTTGTGGGACATGTTACCGCTGGTGTGGGACATGTTACCGCTGGTGTGGGACATGTTACCGCTAGTGTGGGACCTACTACCGCTAGTGTGGGACTTGTTACCGCTGGTGTGGGACATGTTACCGCTGGTGTGGGACCTACTACCGCTAGTGTGGGACTTGTTACTGCTAGTGTGGGACATATTACCGCTGGTGTGGGACTTGTTGCCGCTAGTGTGGGACTTGTTACCGCTAGTGTGGGACATGTTACTGCTGGTGTGGGACATGTTGCCGCTGGTGTGGGACATGTTACCGCTGGTGTGGGACATGTTACCGCTGGTGTGGGACATGTTACCGCTGGTGTGGGACATGTTACCGCTGGTGTGGGACCGCTGGTGTGGGTCCTCGATTCTGTGTGAGTTGTTGCCTCTGGTGTGTGAGTTGTTGCCTCTGGTGTGTGAGTTGTTTCCTCTGGTGTGTGAGTTGTTTCCTCTGGTGTGTGAGTTGTTTCCTCTGGTGTGTCAGTTGTTGCCTCTGGTGTGTGAGTTGTTGCCTCTGGTGTGTGAGTTGTTGCCTCTGGTGTGTGAGTTGTTGCCTCTGGTGTGTGAGTTGTTGCCTCTGGTGTGTGAGTTGTTGCCTCTGGTGTGTGAGTTGTTGCCTCTGGTGTGTGAGTTGTTGCCTCTGGTGTGTGAGTTGTTGCCTCTGGTGTGTGAGTTGTTTCCTCTGGTGTGTGAGTTGTTGCCTCTGGTGTGTGAGTTGTTGCCTCTGGTGTGTGAGTTGTTTCCTCTGGTGTGTGAGTTGTTGCCTCTGGTGTGTGTGTTGTTGCCTTTGGTGTGTGAGTTGTTGTATCTGGTGTGTGAGTTGTTGCCTCTGGTGTGTGAGTTGTTTCCTCTGGTGTGTGAGTTGTTGCCTCTGGTGTGTGAGTTGTTTCCTCTGGTGTGTGAGTTGTTGCCTCTGGTGTGGGAGTTGTTGCCTCTGGTGTGTGAGTTGTTGCCTCTGGTGTGTGAGTTGTTGCCTCTGGTGTGTGAGTTGTTTCCTCTGGTGTGTGAGTTGTTTCCTCTGGTGTGTGAGTTGTTTCCTCTGGTGTGTGAATTGTTTCCTCTGGTGTGTGAGTTGTTTCCTCTGGTGTGTGAGTTGTTGCCTCTGGTGTGTGAGTTGTTTCCTCTGGTGTGTGAGTTGTTGCCTCTGGTGTGGGAGTTGTTGCCTCTGGTGTGTGAGTTGTTGCCTCTGGTGTGTGAGTTGTTGCCTCTGGTGTGTGAGTTGTTTCCTCTGGTGTGTGACTTGTTGCCTCTGGTGTGTGAGTTGTTGCCGTCTGATGCGCTGTTCCGACGGCGTGTCTGGGTAGGGAAGACACAGTAGTGGTGTGTAGTCGCCGTCGCTGTCGCCGGGTTTAGACGCTATGTATGTGGTAATGTCGTCATCACGTGATGTGATAGCTATACGTGCCAGCACTGCGCTGATATAAAATGAAGTTTTCCTAAGACTGGAGCTGCCTTATTTGATCTTTTACTGGGGCCTTATGGCTGTTTAATATAACGAAGAATGGCTCTTAGATGCTCCTGGGTTTTAGACATTGGGTATAAATAAAATATATATACGACCTGCAATATACCAGGAGGTGCTGAGTTTACATCAAAAGTAACGATAAGGGTTGTACTTTATTGCTCAACGAAGGCCAAAAGTAACGTTGAGCAATAAAGTACAACCCTTATCGTTACTTTTGATGTCAACTCAGCACCTCCTGGTATATTGAAGGTCGTATATATATTTGATTTATACACAATGCCTTATGGCTGGTTACTTCACGACTGGCACTACATAGAACAGGGCTGTGCTGATAGTTGAAGGCCATTCTCAAATCGCCGTCTTGGCAATACCACTATTGCAAAAGCATGGCCGATTGCCGATTTTGTCCATCATACCTTGTGTCTGAGAAGTGTGCAGAAACACGTGAGATGTACAGCACGTGACGCTTTGCATCTCAGCATTTCTTCTACAGCCACCAAATAAGTGCAGACCCGAATGGGTGCCTTCGACGGAAAATGTCGGTGGGTATGGGGGAGAGTGCACTTCACCTTCCCTATGGAACGCCTTTTTCACCTGGAGGGGCGCCCCATCTCCATCGGGAGCGACTTTTGGGGTGCTACATAAGAGGGGGGGGGCGGTCATCCCTTCGTTCCACCCCCTGGGATCCGTCCCTGACATGTACATGGAGCCGTACTGTACACGGAGGGGTTCCGTCCAGCCAGCCGTCAGCTCGTCACCAATGCACGCGCCTCCACTGGCCGTGCAGTCGCCCACGTGCGAGGTGTTGGCACCAACCGGTGGTGAAAGTGGGCCTCTGGGCCATTGCCACCACCACACTGACCGCTGACCTGACGGTCAGTTCACGGTGCCCACCACACTGGCCGCTGACCTGACGGTCAGTTCACGGTATCCACCACACTGGCGGCTGACCTGACGGTCAGTTCACGGTGCCCACCACACTGGCCGCTGACATGACGGCCAGTTCACGGTACCCACCACATAGACGATCCATCATCCTCCATTCATCATCCCCCACCATTCATCATCGATGCCGATCTGGTGCTTGTTCGCCTGATTTCCACTTGGTGCGGATATCCCGGATAATGGATTTGTCGTTGTCGTTCCCTGTAATGTGTAATGTGTGCGTGACCGTGTATCGCCGTTGGTCGCGCTGGAGGGAGAGCAGATGGCAGTGGGAGGATGTATTGGTGGCGACGGACGCTGCTCATATCCCTCTGTGTAACATCATGCGCTGAACTGAACAGACAAACGTGCGGGCAGGCGGTAGAGCCGTATTTCCCGGTCTCATCGCCCGAACCGGTGTTTGCTGATGTCAGAATAGTATACTAATTTCATGTTCGCCTGGATAATTTCACCCACGGCTGGCGAAGTCGACGTCGCCGTGCCTGCTGGACTTGTGTGGCACGTGGGTTGAGGAAGCCAGCGATGCTTATTTTATTTACCGTCAGCGTCTCAAGAAATACTGAAAACTAACCACGCAGATGCGAGACTAAATAGTCTAAACTTTGTTCACGTCTGCACTTGCAAATGGTGCGCGTTGTCCAGGATGTGTCAGCTGACAGCCGGTCCGGTAACGTCGCGCGCATTGTCCAGGATGTGTCAGCTGACAGCCGGTCCGGTAACGTCGCGCGCATTGTCCAGGATGTGTCAGCTGACAGCCGGTCCGGTAACGTCGCGCGCATTGTCCAGGATGTGTCAGCTGACAGCCGGTCCGGTAACGTCGCGCGCATTGTCCAGGATGTTTCAGCTGACAGCCCGTCCGGTAACGTCGCGCGCACTGTCCAGGATGTGTCAGCTGACAGCCGGTCCGGTAACGTCGCGCGCATTGTCCAGGATGTGTCAGCTGACAGCCGGTCCGGTAACGTCGCGCGCATTGTCCAGGATGTGTCAGCTGACAGCCGGTCCGGTAACGTCGCGCGCATTGTCCAGGATGTGTCAGCTGACAGCCGGTCCGGTAACGTCGCGCGCATTGTCCAGGATGTGTCAGCTGACAGCCGGTCCGGTAACGTCGCGCGCATTGTCCAGGATGTGTCAGCTGACAGCCGGTCCGGTAACGTCGCGCGCATTGTCCAGGATGTGTCAGCTGACAGCCGGTCCGGTAACGTCGCGCGCATTGTCCAGGATGTGTCAACTGACACCCGGTCCGGTAACGTCGCGCGCATTGTCCAGGATGTGTCAGCTGACAGCCGGTCCGGTAACGTCGCGCGCATTGTCCAGGATGTGTCAGCTGACAGCCGGTCCGGTAACGTCGCGCGCATTGTCCAGGATGTGTCAGCTGACAGCCGGTCCGGTAACGTCGCGCGCATTGTCCAGGATGTGTCAGCTGACAGCCGGTCCGGTAACGTCGCGCGCATTGTCCAGGATGTGTCAGCTGACACCCGGTCCGGTAACGTCGCGCGCGCGGGAACAGGCCGACCGTGTCGGAACTCGGGTGTGACGTCACACGGTGGGCGAAGTATTTGTCGCTGGATTGCAATTAAATGCCTTGGTTGTGGATCAATCCAAGGCGCAGCAAACTTCGCTTATCCTGTTCTGTAATCGAGCAAAGCCACCCAGGCTAGCATTCCTGTGAAAATGAAAATTACAACTTGGCTTTATGTGACTTGTGAGACTCTTTAAATGGAGTTTCAGCATCCTTTCATTATCCATTCATAATTATGGCCGGGAACAAACACTAGTGACACAAGTTCTGTAATGGCAAGCTCTGTCCGTCTGTTCTGTCGTGATATATCTTGCAGTTATTAGCTATCTTCCGGCGAGTACTTGTGTGTTCCACCAAAGGTATGGTGGGAACGTGTTCTATTCGCTTTTTGTTGCCAAAGGACAACCTTTCGATGATGATGATTGCACGGAAGAACACGGCACGTGATTTAGTTCCTCCCTGCAATATTTCCAGTTGTGTGAGCTGATTGTGATATGCATACTATTTTGTGAGCAATGACTAACGTTCGGGTAGAGTTTGAGATACTTAGCGAACTTATAGGCACACCGAGACACTGCGGTGAGGTAGAGTTTGTGATACTTAGCGCGCTTACAGGTGCACCGAGACATTGCGCTCACGGTTGTATACAAAATTAAGGACAAGTCGAATTATGTGGTCACTTGGTTACAAGAGTCACTTTGTTTCTATTGTATATTCACACGCATTTCCTCAGAACTGTTTATCTAGCTGTTTGTTTTACCTCATGTGTTGCCTTCCCGATCATTTTTCATGTGGAGACGTACCATAGTTGTCTTACTGTCCAAGCGTTGCAGTGCTGTTGCTATGATACCCAGCTCTTTCTCGATCGTCGGCACCAACGACCCAGGCACACTTAGCTCTGGTGGGAAAGGTCCGAAGTTCGAGACCCGCCGTCTGAGACTGTTTTAAATTCCATCACGAAAAGCCTGGATGCTCATTCGTTCTGCATCCATGCACCACAAATGACCTTTGGGTGGCTTAGCCGCTAGTATGCCGTTGCGTGTTATTGTACGTGATGCCAGTTGCTTCTGACAGTGTCAATCGGCAACTGTATTGGACATGGCACTGCGGATAAGTATGTGTGATCTGTCAGAACTCTGACGGTTCCACTCGGCAACTGTATTGGACATGGCACTGCCGATAGGTGGAGCGTCTCGGTGAAGTTTGTATGTTGTATGTTGTGTGTTGATGTGTGTTGTATGTTGTATGTTGTGTGTTGATGGACATGTGTGATCTGTCAGAACTCTGACGGTTCCACTCGGCAACTGTATTGGACATGGCACTGCCGATAGGTGGAGCGTCTCGGTGAAGTTTGTATGTTGTATGTTGTGTGTTGATGTGTGTTGTATGTTGTATGTTGTGTGTTGATGGACATGTGTGATCTGTCAGAACTCTGACGGTTCCACTCGGCAACTGTATTGGACATGGCACTGCCGATAGGTGGAGCGTCTCGGTGAAGTTTGTATGTTGTATGTTGTGTGTTGATGTGTGTTGTATGTTGTATGTTGTGTGTTGATGGACATGTGTGATCTGTCAGAACTCTGACGGTTCCACTCGGCAACTGTATTGGACATGGCACTGCCGATAGGTGGAGCGTCTCGGTGAAGTTTGTATGTTGTATGTTGTGTGTTGATGTGTGTTGTATGTTGTATGTTGTGTGTTGATGGACATGTGTGATCTGTCAGAACTCTGACGGTTCCACTCGGCAACTGTATTGGACATGGCACTGCCGATAGGTGGAGCGTCTCGGTGAAGTTTGTATGTTGTGTGTTGTGTGTTGATGTGTGTTGTATGTTGTATGTTGTGTGTTGATGGACATGTGTGATCTGTCAGAACTCTGACGGTTCCACTCGGCAACTGTATTGGACATGGCACTGCCGATAGGTGGAGCGTCTCGGTGAAGTTTGTATGTTGTGTGTTGTACTGTTGTTGTATTCATGGAACACTGAGGTAAAGCATGGTACGTCGATGCTCAATCGAATATCCTCGACATGTTTGTTTGAAGGTGATGCCAGATACTGCAGAATTGTGTGGCAGCTGCTGAACGGTGTGATATCGATCTGGTAAATTAATGTCACTTAATTAAAATGATGAACAGAATAAATAAACAACGACGAAGAAGCGAGCTACACATGGACTTATTGTGGTCTTTTGTCGGCAGAGGGCAGCACGTGCAGTGTCATCGTCTCATCCGAGATCCTTCACCAAAGCGTGAGTACTGCCGCCCGAGGTCCTTCACCAAAGCGTGAGTACTGCCATCCGAGATCCTTCACCAAAGCGTAAGTACTGCCGGCCGAAATCCTTCACCAAAGCGAGAGTACTGCCACTGCAGGTGCTTCACCGGAGCCTGAGTTGTGTCGGATTATTGTCGAAGTGCTATCTGGCAGTGACAAGTGATGGCTTTACAGCGGAAAATAGATTGTCGCCAAACCACAGCAAAACACGATTAACAAAGGCTTGCATATTAACTGCATGTAAATTACAAATTGCTCGTTTTCGTCGCTTCTATTGTATTAGTCTTTCATAACATTTTCACAATAGCCTTGCCGGCAGAAAAAAATATACCCAAGGTCAGATTGGCATATTTACAGCCCGATATCAGCACATCGGTGAAGTGTAATACCTTTTTTTAGTTATCTCCTTATCTTTATCAATAGCAGCACAATATCTTTTCGCCAAGCTAGTAAGGCTGCTTGGCTGCATAACGCTGCGATACGGTCACGGTACAATCACTGTAAAGTCCCGGTACAGTCCTAGCGCAGTTACGGTATGGTCACGTTACGATCACAGTCGCAAGTGTGGTCACGTTTATGGAAGGTGAAGCTTGTTGAGGTCACAGAACAGTCACGGTATGGGTATGGTACAATCACGGAACAGTCACGGTATAGGTACGGTACAATCACGGAACAGTCACGGTACGGTACGGTACAATCACGGAACAGTCACGATACGGGTACGGTACAATCACGGAACAGTCACGGTATAGGTACGTTATAATCACGGAACAGTCACGGTAAGGTACGGTACGGGAACGGTACAATCACGGAACAGTCACGGTATAGGCACGGTACAATCACGGAACAGTCACGGTACGGGTACGGTACAATCACGGAACAGTCACGGTATATGTACGGAACAGTCACGGTATAGGTACGGTGCAATCACGGAACAGTCACGGTACGGGTACGGTACAATCACGGAACAGTCACGGTATAGGTACGTTATAATCACGGAACAGTCACGGTACGGTACGGTACGGGAACGGTACAATCACGGAACAGTCACGGTATAGGCACGGTACAATCACGGAACAGTCACGGTACGGGTACGGTACAATCACGGAACAGTCACGGTATGGGTACGGTACAATCACGGAACAGTCACGGTACGGGTACGGTACAATCACGGAACAGTCACGGTACGGGTACGGTACAATCACGGAACAGTCACGGTATAGGTACGGTACAACCACGGAGCAGTCACGGTATGGTACGGTACAATCACGGAACAGTCACGGTACGGGTACGGTACAATCACGGAACAGTCACGGTACGGTACAATCACGGAACAGTCACGGTACGGGTACGGTACAATCACGGAACAGTCACGGTATAGGTACGGTACAATCACGGAACAGTCACGGTACTGGTACGGTACAATCACGGAACAGTCACGGTACGGGTACGGTACAATCACGGAACAGTCACGGTATAGGTACGGTACAATCACGGAACAGTCACGGTATGGTACGGTACAATCACGGAACAGTCACGGTACGGGAACGGTACAATTACGGAACAGTCACGGTATATGTGCGGTACAATCACGGATCAGTCACGGTACGGGTACGGTACAATCACGGAACAGTCACGGTACGGGTACGGTACAATCACGGAACAGTCACGGTATATGTACGGTACAATCACGGAACAGTCACGGTATGGTACGGTACAATCACGGAACCGTCACGGTACGGGTACGGTACAATCACGGAACAGTCACGGTACGGTACGGTACAATCACGGAACAGTCACGGTACGGGTACGGAACGGGAACGGTACAATTACGGAACAGTCACGGTATAGGTGCGGTACAATCACGGAACAGTCACGGTATAGGTACGGTACAATCACGGAACAGTCGCGGTACGGTGCGGTACAATCACGGAACAGTCACGATACGGGTACGGTACAATCACGGAACATTCACGGTATAGGTACGGTGTAATCACGGAACAGTCACGGTACGGGTACGGTACAATCACGGAACAGTCACGGTATATGTACGGTACAATCACGGTATAGGTACGGTACAATCACGGAACAGTCACGGTATAGGTACGGTACAATCACGGAACAGTCACGGTACGGGTACGGTACAATCACGGAACAGTCACGGTATATGTACGGTATAATCACGGAACAGTCACGGTACGGTACGGGAACGGTACAATCACGGAACAGTCACGGTATATGCACGGTACAATCACGGAACAGTCACGGTACGGGTACGGTACAATCACGGAACAGTCACGGTACGGGTACGGTACAATCACGGAACAGTCACGGTACGGGTACGGTACAATCACGGAACAGTCACGGTATATGTACGGTACAGTCACGGAACAGTCACGGTACGGGTACGGTACAATCACGGAACAGTCACGGTACGGGTACGGTACAATCACGGAACATTCACGGTATAGGTACGGTACAATCACGGAACAGTCACGGTATGGTACGGTACAATCACGGAACAGTCACGGTACGGGTACGGTACAATCACGGAACAGTCACGGTACGGGTACGGTACAATCACGGAACAGTCACGGTACGGTACGGTACAATCACGGAACAGTCACGATACGGGTACGGTACAATCACGGAACATTCCCGGTATAGGTACGGTACAATCACGGAACAGTCACGGTACGGGTACGGTACAATCACGGAACAGTCAAGGTATATGTACGGTACAATCACGGAACAGTCACGGTATAGGTACGGTGCAATCACGGAACAGTCACGGTACGGGTACGGTACAATCACGGAACAGTCACGGTATAGGTACGGTATAATCACGGAACAGTCACGGTACGGTACGGTACGGTAACGGTACAATCACGGAACAGTCACGGTATAGGCACGGTACAATCACGGAACAGTCACGGTACGGGTACGGTACAATCACGGAACAGTCACGGTACGGGTACGGTACAATCACGGAACAGTCACGGTACGGGTACGGTACAATCACGGAACATTCACGGTACGGGTACGGTACAATCACGGAACAGTCACGGTATAGGTACGGTACAATCACGGAGCAGTCACGGTATGGTACGGTACAATCACGGAACAGTCACGGTACGGGTACGGTACAATCACGGAACAGTCACGGTACGGTACAATCACGGAACAGTCACGGTACGGGTACGGTACAATCACGGAACAGTCACGGTATAGGTACGGTACAATCACGGAACAGTCACGGTACTGGTACGGTACAATCACGGAACAGTCACGGTACGGGTACGGTACAATCACGGAACAGTCACGGTATAGGTACGGTACAATCACGGAACAGTCACGGTATGGTACGGTACAATCACGGAACAGTCACGGTACGGGAACGGTACAATTACGGAACAGTCACAGTATATGTGCGGTACAATCACGGATCAGTCACGGTACGGGTACGGTACAATCACGGAACAGTCACGGTACGGGTACGGTACAATCACGGAACAGTCACGGTATATGTACGGTACAATCACGGAACAGTCACGGTATGGTACGGTACAATCACGGAACCGTCACGGTACGGGTACGGTACAATCACGGAACAGTCACGGTACGGTACGGTACAATCACGGAACAGTCACGATACGGGTACGGTACAATCACGGAACATTCACGGTATAGGTACGGTGCAATCACGGAACAGTCACGGTACGGGTACGGTACAATCACGGAACAGTCACGGTACGGGTACGGTACAATCACGGAACAGTCACGGTACGGTACGGTACAATCACGGAACAGTCACGGTACGGGTACGGTACAATCACGGAACAGTCACGGTATAGGTGCGGTACAATCACGGAACAGTCACGGTATGGTACGGTACAATCACGGAACAGTCACGGTACGGGTACGGTACGGGAACGGTACAATTACGGAACAGTCACGGTATATGTGCGGTACAATCACGGATCAGTCACGGTACGGGTACGGTACAATCACGGAACAGTCACGGTACGGGTACGGTACAATCACGGAACAGTCACGGTATATGTACGGTACAATCACGGAACAGTCACGGTATGGTACGGTACAATCACGGAACAGTCACGGTACGGGTACGGTACAATCACGGAACAGTCACGGTACGGTACGGTACAATCACGGAACAGTCACGGTACGGGTACGGTACGGGAACGGTACAATTACGGAACAGTCACGGTATAGGTGCGGTACAATCACGGAACAGTCACGGTATAGGTGCGGTACAATCACGGATCAGTCACGGTACGGGTACGGTACAATCACGGAACAGTCACGGTACGGGCACGGTACAATCACGGAACAGTCACGGTATGGGTACGGTACATTCACAGTACAGCCACAGTTGCGGGTGTGGTCACGGTATAGGTGCGGTACATTCACAGTGCGGCCACAGTTGCGGGTATGGTCACGTTTATGGAAGATTCGGCTTGTGAAGGCCACGGGTTCTGAAGATCACGGGTTCTGGCTGTGTACAATGTGGGGTCGAATAAGGCAGCGACAGTGCCTGTTCCCGTCGCTCATCCGAAATAATGTCAAATAGGACACTGCGGGTTTAAATGATAATGGATTTGCCTTGCGGAGGGAACACATGAATATGTTGAATAAGTTGGATAAATTTGATAAGTAAGTCACTAACTACGAGTCCCGTGCGTCTTGCTTGATGCCTTTGATAGCTGCGGCTTCTGACACAGATCGCAGTTCTTTCATGACTTGGTAAGTTTTTTTTCAAGTGTAACGTTACATTGGTGCTTTTTCATAATAATTTCTGATTTTAATGTATGCATATTTGCATTATGTTTCATATTAGGTAAGTGTGTATCTTAGAAGAACTCATTGAAGGCAGGTTCGATGCACAATGCGCTATAACGTTCTCCGCTTTCGCTATCATTTGTCAACATCATCCAAACTCATTTGAAAATCCATGTTCCAACTAGCATGGGATGCTCTGAGGTTTGAGGAAAGCTTGGAAGACCTTGGATCAGGTCTACCGGAGCTCGCCCACGGGAACGGGCGGATGAGCTTGGATAAGCTTGGATGAAATTAGATAAGCGACGGGAACATACCCGTGCTGGTTACATATTTATTCAACCCTGGGCTGGGGGACGAGTAGTCTAGGGGTAAGTTGCTCGTCTCACAATCGAAAGATTGTGGGTTCGAGTCTCACCTGTCGCTACTCTTCGCCCGCGGCCAATCGGCGTGAGAGATTGGCGACGCTACATGACTCAACGGTCGATGTGTCGTAAAATCAATAACCAATCAACCCTGGGCTGCTGAGAACTTTGCCTTTTTCTCCTCATTTCGAATATCAAGCTGAAGTTGCTGAAGTCCAAAGCGTGCTCGCGCATAGGAAAAGTTGCCTGGATAAACCATGCTATACGTGCGAAATACTTAAAATCATGCTATACGCGTGGAATAGTTGAAACCAAGTTATACGTACGGAATATTGAAAACCGTGCTATACGTGCGGAATAGTTCAAACCATGTTATACGTGCGGGATAATTCAAGCCATACTATACGTGCGGAATATTTCAAACCATGCTATAAGTACGGCATAGTTCAAACCATGATATACGTGCGGAATATTTCAAACCATGCTCTACTTCCGGAATTATTCAAGGCAGCGCACTTGCCACGGAATCGGCATGTTCTTGGCATTTTGTTCCACTTCCAACCTAAGCAGAATGCTGCAGGACTGTTGGCGGTGAACAGCAGCCGGGCTGGAGGCGCAAGGTGGTTTTCCTTTCCTGGTTGAAGATTCAGTCATCCTGCGACCTCGCGTTTGTAGTGAGACTAGCCAGAGGCTCTTGTTCTGTCCCATCATTAGTGTCCCTACTCATTAGTATCCGTACTAGCCAGAGGGTCATTAGTATCATTAGTATCCCTACTAGCCAGAGGGTCATTAGTATCATTAGTATCCCTACTAGCCAGAGGCTCTTGTTCTGTCCCATCATTAGTGTCCCTACTCATCGTCTTCCATGTCGAACTCTGTGCACTTCAGTACTGTTCAAGGACGGACGAGAGATTGCGAAGTTCGTAGAGGAATTTTTTCTTCAGGTGGTTGATTTTCATGCAACGCTCCAAGGCAATGCGAAGCAGGTGACCACCCGCTAAGCAGGTGACCAGACATACCATTTCCACTTGATTGATACCTCGATTTTAGAATGACGGTATGATTGCAATACATGCTCCTGGAGCCACTGTTTCCGACACAGAGGCATTTTCGGTCCATTATAGTGTTCCGAATTATCTCTATGGTATTCAGCGGTGTCACTTTGCATACTTTGCGTATGGAACCACTGCCTCAAATCATTGATTTGCCCTTCCCCCCCCCCGCAACCAGGCTGAAGCTGAACCATTGTACCTTTGGTCGTACACTAAATACAAATTGTTTTCGGGTCAGCTCTGTTCATCAAAAGATAATTTGCCCCCCGCAACCAACTTTATAAAGTGACACCCATGATGGGACTGAAATGTTTGCTTCTCCCAAACAACTTGTTCTTGCCTTCTGGATGCACCCTCCCCCACCCGCGCTCCATTTCCCATACGATGTGAGTAGTTCCATCTAAAGGAAATTTCTCGACATCCATCATTATATTGTCGCCACCGTGTGTTGACCCGACACTCGGCGCCGAAAAAAAGTTCAGACCGTGATCGAGATGGCGCCGGGGCTGACGATACGTCGGGGCTGATGATACGTCGAAGCTGATGATACGTCGGGGCTGACGATACGTCGAAGCTGATGATACGTCGGGGCTGACGATACGTCTGGGCTGACGATACGTCGGGGCTGATGATACGTCGTGGCTGATGATACGTCGGGGCTGACGATACGTCGGGGCTGACGATACGTCGGGGCTGACGATACGTCTGGGCTGACGATACGTCGGGGCTGACGATACGTCGGGGCTGACGATACGTCGGGGCTGACGAGACGTCGGGGCTTCCAGCGACCGTCGGAGCCTCCACTTCTCGACCGGTTACGTGACCATATTTAGTGCCGGTCGATACTGATGGCGCATTGACCGACTGCCAACTGGAAATACGCTCTTCCGGGCGGCTATAAGGAACATGGACACAATTACATTATGGACTATGGACATAATGACGTTATGACAGTGGTTATACCATTATGAACAGTGGTCATAGTGACACCATGGACAGTGAACATAATGGAATAATAGCAGTGGACATAATGATGTAATGAATAATGGACATTATGACAATCAACAGTGGACATAATGAACAAGAGTGCACTTTGAGCGCGTGTACATCACGTATTGTCTGTTCATTGTACGCATTCGTTGGTTGTTCGTCCATTCTCATTCGCTCTATCTCCAACAAATCTCACCTGGTTTGTTAATTATGACAAATAAAACATACGGGTGGCTCCCACTCACTTGACTAAATGCTAGACCCCATCCTGTCACCCCCTCCCCCTCCCAGTAATTGGCTAAGCTATCGTGGCACATCTCTATGGTCCTGTAGACATGTAGTTCCAGGGGGCTTTTACGGCCTGGAAAAGACATCCAAAGAAAATACTCTTTGTCTCATCCGACAGCGGGCTGCCATGGATCAGCACTGATAGCGAAGACGTACTGCCGGGACATTCACGAGACTCAAGTACCGGTTTAGATTACAGTCACTGAACAGATGCTCAGTCTGGTCGACTAGTGGGCTCATATTTAGCGCTGCTCGGCGCGAGATATTACACCATAAAACCACCGTGAAGACACATTCACAAGGTTATTGCTTTAATGCAGGCTGAAGCTCGATTAATCACTGACTTACTGACTTAATGATGATTGACTGACTGACTAACTGACTGATGACTGTAGAGGTGACTGACTGACTCACCGGACGTGTAGAGGTGCTCCCGACAGTGTCACATCTAGTCCTGCTCACGTGACCGGACTTGTAGAGGTGCTCCCGACAGTGTCACATCTAGTCCTGCTCACCTGACCGGACGTGTAGAGGTGCTCCGGACAGTGTCACATCTAGTCCTGCTCTCCTGACCGGACGTGTAGAGGTGCTCCGGACAGTGTCACATCTAGTCCTGCTCACCTGACCGGACGTGTAGAGGTGCTCCCGACAGTGTCACATCTAGTCCTGCTCACCTGACCGGACGTGTAGAGGTGCTCCGGACAGTGTCACATCTAGTCCTGCTCACGTGACCGGACTTGTAGAGGTGCTCCCGACAGTGTCACATCTAGTCCTGCTCACCTGACCGGACGTGTAGAGGTGCTCCCGACAGTGTCACATCTAGTCCTGCTCACCTGACCGGACGTGTAGAGGTGCTCCGGACAGTGTCACATCTAGTCCTGCTCTCCTGACCGGACGTGTAGAGGTGCTCCGGACAGTGTCACATCTAGTCCTGCTCACCTGACCGGACGTGTAGAGGTGCTCCCGACAGTGTCACATCTAGTCCTGCTCTCCTGACCGGACGTGTAGAGGTGACTGACCGACTCACCGGACGTGTAGAGGTGCTCCCGACAGTGCCACATCTAGTCCTGCTCTCCTGACCGGACGTGTAGAGGTGACTGACCGACTCACCGGACGTGTAGAGGTGCTCCCGACAGTGTCACATCTAGGCCTGCTCACCTGACTGGACTTGTGACCGGCTCCGCTTATTGGCTGTCCGGCCCCAGTGTCGGCTCCGCTTATTGACTGTCCGGACCCAGTGTCGGCTCCGCTCATTGGCTGTTCAGACCCAGTGTCAGCTCCGCTCATTGACTGTCCGGATCCAGTGTCGGCTCTTGGGCAGGGGCGACGCGGGATATGCAAAATTGGTAAACAAGAATAGAATTGGTTGTTCCGCTTGAATAGCATATAGCCTCCAATACGTTTTGCTCCTAATTAAATGGGTTTGTGTATTGGGGGCAAGCTAGATTATGTGGATTATCCTGTTTCGCACCTCGCATTAATCTAAAGTGGTGTGCGAAAGGACCTCACCACTCCCTCTAGCAACCCCTGGTGAAGCCCGTGAACCGACATCTCATCCTACGTGCCACAAAATCTTGAGAACGGCCCTGAATCGGCATTTCCTCCACTACCTCGAGACAAATTACCGGTGACGCCCTCTAAGTCGGTCCCTCCTATCCAAATAAAACCCTGGACATGCCCCTAGATCATCGGAAGTTTTCCTGGATCCACCACTTCCACCACTCCACCCTACTGTAGCACCATTTCCCGGCGACACCTCTGAATCAGCACCTTCACCACCCATAGCAGCTCCCTGATCCCATGAATCAGCACCTTCACCACCCATAGCAGCTCCCTGATCCCATGAATCGGCACCTGCACCACCCATAGCAACTCCCTGTTAACGCCTCTGAATCAGCACTTCATCCTCCCAGACAAGGTACTGGAGACGGCCCTGAATAGGCATCCCCAACAGACTGTCAGTTCAGAGCACTGACGATGCCCAGGAGATGGTCCTTGATTGGCATCTCCATCACCCCCCCCCGAGAAGTTTCCGGCGGCGTCGCCCTTTGCTCCGGTGCACACGGCTGGCGCTGGTGGCAGTCAGCTGGCTACATTGCTGACGTCGGGAGGTTTGATGCCGTCCCTCCGGCTTCTCTACTCTTCGAACGAATATTTTCTCGAGGAACGCAGCGGAGCTATTAGTAACCTGTTAGTCTGACTTTTTTAGAAGGAAGATTTCACGACAAATCCACCGCTGAAAGGACAATTTGACACACTAATATTTTATATGCGAACGAAGATGAGTTATATAATTGTCTTGGGCTCCGAATACAGCTATAAACGTTTGAGCTCCATCAAAGCAACGGCTTAGGAGTTAGCTGAAGCAGTTTTGAGAGGTCACCCTGTAAGGGTGTCTTTAACTGCGCATATCTCCGGTACAAAACTGTGTGACGACAGCAATCCGTGCAATTTTGAGCTCAGAAATGTCACAGAAATATATTGCTTTCATTGTATTTTCCATTTCATTTGCTTTTGGCCAATTGACCTCGGGATCTGAGACCAATTGAACTGCCATGACCCGTAGTACATTGAAAGTTGTACAGATTACCGCACGGAAATGAAGCTCCATCAATTATCTACTGAAATACCAACACAATCGTTCTGGTCAAGAGTGTTTTTAACTCTGGTCGATTCAGCTGTTCTTTGTAGTATGGCCGACATCTATGGAGTTCTCGCATCTATTCGGGGTCAGAGAGTCACAGTTTGGTCAAATAGATACACAGTTTGTGTCCACATCAAAGATAGTGTGACACAGATCAGCCATTACGCTAATGAAGATCATAATAAGCGATTGCTCTTATTTCTCCTAGGAAATATAGGTCGTGTGGGAAGTACCGAACTGTCCCAGTACAGGCACTTCTCACCAACTAGATCATCGCCGTGATCTCAGGTCATAGCATGCTGACTGAACACTGAACATGTTGGCTCCACTCGGCTATTCGAGAAATTAGGCGAAGCGATGCAGCATTCTCCTTGCCCTCAAAATGTATTTATAATCAGAAAAACAACTTTTTTGTGTTGTATTTTACCAGATAAATCATGGCTCGTCATTTCTGTGTGGTTATATATGTAACGTTCAATCTGTTAGAGGTCACTACAGGTCACATGACCTACTACGATGCCGTTTTGAAAGAATCACTGCAAAAATATAAATACATAATGCCAAGAGCGTTTCGAACATTTGCTTTATATTTTTGTTTAAATGTTGGATTCATGTAGCTGCTATGTTCGGTCACAAAGTTATGAGCAATCAAAAGCAGCCCTGCAAGGTGACCTCTCAAACATTCCCGACACTATAACATAGACACCGTTGCTTGGATTGCACTCAAAGTTTCACAGCTGGAATTGGAGCCCAGAATCTCCGTATGAGGTTATTTTCGTCAAAATATAAGAGATGAAGGTGCCAGACACAGGGTTGGATGTATGCTTTGGAATCCTGGATTTGGAGAGGAAAAGTTGTGGTTATTCCAGGTCGGAGAGTGGGTCACGAACCCCATTCCCATCGCTCAATGGATTTTACAGCAAAAGGCGCCCCTCTTAGAGGAAAAGGTACCCATGCAGTATGCTATAGTGCACACAACCCCCCACTCAAAGAGTTTTCAGCCGTGGGCTGAAAATCCCGGAGACTTTGTGCCCGTCGTAACACTGTGGATGGTCTGTTGGTCGTCAGTGTACTGGACGGCTACAGCTCGGACTCCAACCTGGTGTTCCACCGGCGCGAGCAGCCCACCATCGGTGTGGAGGAGCAGCGCTGCCTCTACAGCCAGATCCAGCGCGGCGGAGAAGTGCCCGTCGGCGGCCTGCGCAAACCGGCACCGCAGAAACCGGCAGGTACGTCCCGTCCACTCCACCGTCCGGTGGGCGTGTCTCGCCCTGTGGTCCCGCCCACTCCACCGTCCGGTGGGCGTGTCTCGCCCTGTGGTCCCGCCCACTCTACCGTCCGGTGGGTGTGTCTCCCCCTGTGTCCCGCCCACTCCACCGTCCGGTGGGCGTGTCTCACCCTGTGGTCCCGCCCACTCCACCGTCCGGTGGGTGTGTCTCACCCTGTGGTCCCGCCCACTCCACCGTCCGGTGGGTGTGTCTCACCCTGTGTCCCGCCCACTCCATCGTCCGGTGGGCGTGTCTCACCTCCCCCCCCCTGTGTCCCCCACTCCACCGTCCGGTGGGCGTGTCTCACCCTGTGTCCCGCCCACTCCACCGTCCGGTGGGCGTGTCTCACCCTGTGTCCCGTCCACTCCACCGTCCGGTGGGTGTGTCTCACCCTGTGTCCCGCCCACTCCACCGTCCGGTGGGCGTGTCTCACCCTGTGTCCCGTCTACTCCACCGTCCGGTGGGTGTGTCTCACCCTGTGGTCCCGCCCACTCTACCGTCCGATGGGTGTGTCTCACCCTGTGTCCCGTCCACTCTACCGTCCGGTGGGTGTGTCTCACCCTGTGTCCCGTCCACTCCACCGTCCGGTGGGTGTGTCTCACCCTGTGTCCCGCCCACTCCACCGTCCGGTGGGCGTGTCTCGCCCTGTGTGTCCCATGGGCGCTAAATGACATCGTAGTCGGCGCGCCCAAATAACCAACCAACCCTGTGGTCCCGCCCACTTCACCGTCCGGTCGGTTAGATAAGTCTGTCGTGATGCCATCTAACTATGTCTGCCTCGAAGCTGTCGGTTCGGTTTGCCAGTCTGCGTGCGACGGTAGAGATGTCGGCTTGCCAGGACCATTTTGCATGAGACAGTGAAATGTCGGTTTGCCATTATGTGTGAGACAGTGGAGATGTCGGTTTGCCGGACCATTCTGGGCCATTCTGGACCATTCTGGACCATTCTGGACCATTCTGCGTGAGACAGTGGAGACGCTGCCTGGCCTACACTACGTCGAGAAGAGAGTTCGAGCTTTAACACATCAATGTAGAAAGCTTGTTGTTCGTTTTTTCGAGTCTTAGTTATGACTATTCGAGCCGCATTGCAGCATATCAGCACAGGAGCATATTCACATACTTTGTAGCAACACATACTTTGTAGCAACAGATACAGGAGCAACACATACTTTGTGTTGCTGGTCAACAGCAGGACGTGAGCCAAGGACAAGGGTGCGCCGAACTGCAAGAACGAGATCATATTCACCTAGTTAATATTATTTTACTATAGAACGAACAGTCATTCATAGGCTCATTTCCCTCTTAATATCCAGTGCATTTTATCACACAGGGAGTGATTTGAAAATGCCTGCCTCTGGTATCACGTAGGGACCGAAATTTTCGCTGTACCGAAAGACTGCCGTAGATATAAATTAAACTGCACATTTTTTGGACCATGCCGAGGTTTGTCACTGTTGCAACTTCCTTGTTGTTCCGTCCAGCAGCAGCTAAGCCCAGCAATAGGCGCTGCCGCCGCGTGAGGTAATTAGTGACGGCGTTTGGTGGCGTGAGGTAATTAGTGACGACGTTTGGTGGCGTGAGGTAATTAGTGACGGCGTTTGGTGGCGTGAGGTAATTAGTGACGGCGTTTGGTGGCGTGAGGTAATTAGTGACGGCGTGTGGTGTGTGATGGGATGCTAAGTGGCTGTAATGTTGGGGGAGTCGCGTGTGGTGTGTCGACGATATGCTACAAACATGGACAGCATGTCATCAACCTCGATATGACATGTCATAAATGTCTGGCATGTCACACACATCGATAGTGTGTCATAAGCATTGACATGTGACAAAGCTTGATGACACAAAAACGTCGACGGACTGCCAAGAAATGTTATGTCATAGACCATGTTGTCACATGCCATGTCGACGGACTGCCAAGAAATGCTATGTCATAGACCATGTTGTCACATGCCATGTCGACGGACTGCCAAGAAATGCTATGTCATAGACCATGTTGTCACATGCCATGTCAACGGCACGCCAAGAGCGTCGATGATGTGCCATCAATTCAGGTGAGATATCAAAATATGGACAATGTGTGACACACCTACACCGCTGCCACGCGTCGACGGCACCTTGGCACTGACCTGCCGCGGCACCAACACGTGGCTCGTGTACATTTGTGAATATCTGCACGTGGTGGCGGGATGGCACTCCTACACGTGGGATCTCGATCCGTGTTGTATTCGATAATAGACCAGTTGTTCCGAATGTTCCTAATTCGCTGTTCCATCCATTTTTGTGTCACTGCTGCCCTCATTATGAGTTATATTAGTAATATCGTTATGTGTGATGCTTCTGTCTCTAAGTTCACCTTAGCGATAATCAACTATGGTTGTAGCGTTCTTCAAGAGCTCAAAGCATATGTACCCACATTGATACTCTTGTTAGTTTTACGTCTTTTTACGTTGTTTGGATGTGCAGCTATTAATCTGATTGAGAACTGGTCTACTTTGGTGTTTTCATTGCAAGGTGTGCTTCTGGTAAGTTCAGAAACACTGGGCCCTTGACAATACTTGGAAAGGTAAACAAAAAAAGTTGTTGGGGAACTGTCGGTTACGTGTGGTGCTAGTATCAAAACGCCACTGCTCCCTGCCACCATTGTTTGTCTGTTGAAAAGTATTGTATCAGGTGAAGTTGCAGTCTGATGGCTGAGGCCGTGCAGATACGTCGACCGGGACAGGGGATAGGCGCGGGACAAGGCATAGGCGCGGGGCAGGGGATAGGCGCGGGGCAGGGGATAGGCGCGGGGACGAGGGATAGGCGTGGGAGACAATGTATAGGCGCGGGGACGATGGATAGGCGCGGGAGACAATGTATAGGCGCGGGGACAAGGTATATGCGCGGGGACAATGGAGACAATGTATAGGCGCGGGGCAAGGGATAGGCGCGGGGACAAGGCATAGGCGCGGGGACGAGGGATAGGCGCGGGGACGAGGGATAGGCGTGGGAGACAATGTATAGGCGCGGGGACGATGGATAGGCGCGGGAGACAATGTATAGGCGCGGGGACAAGGTATATGCGCGGGGACAATGGAGACAATGTATAGGCTCGGGGACAAGGGATAGGCGCGGGGACGAGGGATAGGCGTGGGAGACAATGTATAGGCGCGGGGACGATGGATAGGCGCGGGAGACAATGTATAGGCGCGAGGACAAGGTATATGCGCGGGGACAATGGAGACAATGTATAGGCTCGGGGACAAGGGATAGGCGCGGGGACAAGGCATAGGCGCGGGGCAAGGGATAGGCGCGGGGCAAGGGATAGGCGCGGGGACGAGGGATAGGCGCGGGAGACAATGTATAGGCGCGGGGACGATGGATAGGCGCGGGGACAATGTATAGGCGCGGGGACAAGGTATATGCGCGGGGACAATGGAGACAATGTATAGGCGCGGGGCAAGGGATAGGCGCGGGGACAAGGGATAGGCGCGGGGACGAGGGATAGGCGCGGGGACGAGGGATAGGCGTGGGAGACAATGTATAGGCGCGGGGACGATGGATAGGCGCGGGAGACAATGTATAGGCGCGGGGACAAGGTATATGCGCAGGGACAATGGAGACAATGTATAGGCTCGGGGACAAGGGATAGGCGCGGGGACGAGGGATAGGCGCGGGGACGAGGGATAGGCGCGGGGGACAAGGGATAGGCGCGGGGACAAGGTATATGCGCGGGGACAATGGATAGGCGCGAAGGGATAGGTGCGGAGGACAAGGTATAGGCGCGGGGACGATGGAGACAATGTATAGGCTCGGGGACAAGGGATAGGCGCGGGGACGAGGGATAGGTGCGGGGACAAGGGATAGGCGCGGGGACGAGGGATAGGTGCGGAGGACAAGGGATAGGCGCGGGGACAAGGGATAGGCGCGGGGACGAGGGATAGGCGCGGGGACGAGGGATAGGCGCGATCCGCCACCAACTTCGAAGCTGGGGCCACGCCGCCTATCAATGTGAGCCGACGTTCCCGTATGCTATGCGCTGTATCTCGGGTATGCCGTGCACTACATCCCGGTTATGGTATCCCGGGTATGCTTTGCACTGTATCCCGGGTATGCTATACACTGTATCCCGGGTATGGTATGCATTGTATCCCGGGTATGGTATACACTATCCCGGGTATGGTATGCACTGTATCCCGGGTATGCTATACACTGTATCCCGGGTATGGTATGCATTGTATCTCGGGTATGGTATACCCTGTATCCCGGGTATGGTATGCACTGTATCTCGGGTATGCTATGCACTGTATCCTGGATATTGTGTTGGTATCTTATTCAGGCTAGGCATGGTGCGATTGCGTCAGAGTAGTAAACACAAATGAACGAAGCAAAATATAAGTTAAATGCGAGCGCGGCCTCGGTAATAGCGAGTAATATTTCCGCCTCGCCCTCACAAACTGGAACCGTTTTTCATACAAGTTGATGTGTTCGCGTTGCCTTCGCACTGTCTTCTGCCGCCTGGCTCTCCCATCTCGGAGATTGTTTCCAACGCCGTTCCACCAGTTACATGGAGAACAGTTGGTAAACGTTTGTGGTGAACAAACCAAGCCGGCCAACGTCCCGGAAAGTTAGGCGGGAGCGTCTTGTGTACGGCGGTACAGTCTACCAGACAATGGTGATAGGTGAATAGACAATATAGGTGATACGACAGCCGGACATAGGTGATGTTTGTCCAGGCTCAGTAGACCCTGAGAAACCGGTGTGTGTAATAGACATGGGAAAAGGCAGATTCGGGAAGATCGTTGGGGGTGGGTCATGCCGCCTCTACGTCATCAAGTTGACGCAATTTGAAGCAGAACCGTGTTTTCGCGAAATGAAATGAAATGAAGCTTCAGACATATTATATGTGAAGTAAACGAAGGCTTAAAACAGGCGTGCCGAACGGCCTCTCGTATAACGGAGGGGAAGGGGGAAGATTCCGTCCCCCCCCCGATCTGCGTAACTACTGACGCTAAAAACTCAAGATTTGCAGTGGAGATTAAAGCTGCAGTGCAATGCGCGGTGTGAATTTGATGATTCCATGTTTTCAATACTTTCAGGGTAAAATGAGGTCAAATTGGTAAGATTGGGATGGTAGGATTGGGATGATTTCGTGGTTGATAGCTTCCGTAGGTGACATTTATCAGCAAGAACTAGAATTTGGAAATTGCTTTCCGAATGTTGAACTGTGTATTTAAGACGTGAACTTTGATACCACAGCGAAAATGAATGTTTTACTGGTTCTAATATCCATTGCTAATATAATGTTATTAATATATTGCATATATTATAACACGATATGGAATCATTTGGCAACGATATTTTCCAAACAACCTTGGTGGCTACGCGTAATACCATTGGACCACGAGAATGGCCAGCTGCACATTGACCAGCACAGTAGAATATGCTGTACAGAAATACACGCTCAGTGGCATCAGGGACGAAAACTCAAAGTTGGTAGGTAAATATTTTATATTGATCGAACATTGCTACCCGCCAAGGACACCCAAATGAGTTGTTCTGGTTTATGAGGGCATTACAAGTGGGCGCCAGTGACAGCTGAGGCATGGGACGCTGGCTCCCGCACCACGTCGGCACACTGTGGAGGGGGGGGGCAGCGTGCAGGGCTGTCTGGCGGCGCCCGGGCCTGGCCGCCGGGGCTGGGGCGCCTCGCTGTGAGAGACTGCATCGGCGACGCCGTGATGTCACGGGGTCACGGGGTCACGGGACTGGTGTTCAGGCGGGGCTGGCGGCACATGGCCAGGAAAGCGATGAGGCGTGTCAAAGCAGCAGCGACATGATGCGCGGCTGTGACGGGCCACCCGCGGCGCCAGACCCCGACAGAGGCCGTGACGGTCTGGCCGGTCCACCCGCGGCACCAGACCCCGACCGAGGTCATGGTGTCGACGGCGGCTGTGACGGTCTGGCCGGTCCACCCGCGGCTGTGACGGTCCACCCGCGGCTGTGACGGTCTGGCCGGTCCACCCGCGGCACCAGACCCCGACAGAGGCCGTGACGGTCTGGCCGGTCCACCCGCCGCACCAGACCCCGACCGAGGTCATGGTGTCGACGGCGGCTGTGACGGTCTGGCCGGTCCACCCGCGGCTGTGACGGTCCACCCGCGGCTGTGACGGTCTGGCCGGTCCACCCGCGGCGCCAGACCCCGACAGAGGCCGTGGTGTCGACGGCGGCTGTGACGGTCCACCCGCGGCACCAGACCCCGACCGAGGTCATGGTGTCGACGGCGGCTGTGACGGTCTGGCCGGTCCACCCGCGGCACCAGACCCCGACAGAGGTCATGGTGCGCGGCTGTGACGGTCTGGCCGGTCCACCCGCGGCACCAGACCCCGACCGAGGTCATGGTGTCGACGGCGGCTGTGACGGTCTGGCCGGTCCACCCGCGGCACCAGACCCCGACCTAGGTCATGGTGTCGACGGCGGCTGTGACGGTCTGGCCGGGCCACCCGCGGCGCCAGACCCCGACCGAGGTCATGGTGTCGACGGCGGCTGTGACGGTCTGGCCGGTCCACCCGCGGCACCAGACCCCGACCGAGGCCGTGGTGTCGATGGCGGCTGTGACGGTCTGGCCGGTCCACCCGCGGCACCAGACCCCGACAGAGGCCGTGGTGTCGACGGCGGCTGTGACGGTCTGGCCGGGCCACCCGCGGCGCCAGACCCCGACAGAGGCCGTGGTGTCGACGGCGGCTGTGACGGTCTGGCCGGTCCACCCGCGGCACCAGACCCCGACCGAGGCCGTGGTGTCGATGGCGGCTGTGACGGTCTGGCCGATCCACCCGCGGCACCAGACCCCGACCGAGGCCGTGGTGTCGACGGCGGCTGTGACGGTCTGGCCGGGCCACCCGCGGCGCCAGACCCCGACCGAGGCCGTGGTGTAGACGGCGGCTGTGACGGTCTGGCCGGTCCACCCGCGGCACCAGACCCCGACCTAGGTCATGGTGTCGATGGTGGCTGTGACGGTCTGGCCGGTCCACCCGCGGCGCCAGACCCCGACCGAGGTCATGGTGTCGACGGCGGCTGTGACGGTCTGGCCGGTCCACCCGCGGCACCAGACCCCGACCTAGGTCATGGTGTCGACGGCGGCTGTGACGGTCTGGCCGGTCCACCCGCGGCTGTGACGGTCCACCCGCGGCACCAGACCCCGACCGAGGTCATGGTGTCGACGGCGGCTGTGACGGTCTGGCCGGTCCACCCGCGGCACCAGACCCCGACCGAGGCCGTGGTGTCGATGGCGGCTGTGACGGTCTGGCCGGTCCACCCGCGGCACCAGACCCTGGCAGAGACCGTGGTGTCGATGGCGGCTGTGACGGTCTGGCCGGTCCACCCGCGGCACCAGACCCCGACCGAGGCCGTGGTGTCGACGGCGGCTGTGACGGTCTGGCCGGGCCACCCGCGGCGCCAGACCCCGACCGAGGTCATGGTGTCGACGGCGGCTGTGACGGTCTGGCCGGTCCACCCGCGGCACCAGACCCCGACCTAGGTCATGGTGTCGATGGTGGCTGTGACGGTCTGGCCGGTCCACCCGCGGCGATAGGCTGTGGTCGCAGTGCCACGAGTAGGCCGGGCCGCAGTACCCGGTTGTGTGCCAGAGACCACGCGCTGGGCTCGGGGATGCTGCTGGGGTACCTCGTCAGGGGCGTGCTGCGCCTTCGCCAGCAGACTGTCGGCGGTCATGTGGATGGGAGACAGGGCGGGGGGGAGCGAGGCCCCGGCGCCGGCGCCGCCATGTGGGCCGTCGTGTGGGCATGGCGTCATGCAGCGGCCGTCCAGGGGAGTCCCAGCACTTCTTCCGACTCGGGAGCTCGGGGTGGCGGACGGTCTTGGTTAGACGGGTCGACGCGCCGAGGCCGCGGCTGGTGCATGTGTACAAACAGTCTGCAGTACATGTGCAGGTTGCATGCATGCAATTGCATGCATACATTGCAGGGCACGGGTGGAGGCCTGTAGCCCCCCCCCTACGCCGCGCCACTCAGCACGTCCGTCCGTGGTGGAGTTACAGGCAGCGTCCTCTTCACACGGCTCATAGCGTCGCTCCGCTCAGCAGTGCAGCACCGCTCCCCCCCCCCCCCCCCGCCGCCTCTGTGGCGAGTGGCTCTCGCGGCACGACCGTTCTGCGCCGCCTCCGTTCGCATCTTTAACCTGATTTACTCGTTTCTGGTAATTCGCAAGTAAAACCTATTCACGATCATTACGCTGCGCGGGTGACCTAACGATGTCGTAAACAGCCACCGCCCGACTGCGGGGCACTGAGCGGCCACGCCACGGCACCGACCAAACCTCTGTGGCGGCCGGCCGGCGCACAGTCCGGCAAACTGCGATATGGCCTGAATGAATTGTTGACTGACATACTGTTGGCCGGAGCGTAACCCAAATTTGCATACCAATAGAGTGGCCAATTTGGCATATTTTGACGCCATAAAAAGCTGTATGGCCTATGTAGTCGATGCGCCCCTAAACTACAATAACTACGACGCCATAAAAAGCTTCAGGTTACGTCAGGTTATAGAGTTATGAAGTGATATCGAAACGTTTGCACGGCAGTTTGTGTGCTGTAAATACTTTTCCGTGTTGCCGTCCGCCATATTGGAGTCAGTTTGGGTTCAAAATTGGCCGTGATAGTCTGATCCGGCTACCAGGAACCAGTATGTCATCAGGGCACGGTACAAGGTCATCTCAGGTCACTCGGGGATCATTTGACCTCACGTGACCGGATGTTGTTAGCGTCGATTTACAGGCTTATGATGCCTTGTAATCAGCATTTGGCGTATGAAAAGACGCTAAAACAACGCGATTTACATCCGATAAGGGAGACGCGCGGCCACGCTACTGCTAGCGCTTCGTTTGCACCTAGCGGTGGAAATTCGAACTGTAAGCATGCCATTGGGTCGCATGGCGGCCGCTGCCGCTAGAGGCTAAATCTTGAAGATAATTGTCAAAAACAAAGAAAGTATGCTATCTCGAGATTTTTGACCAACTGTGCTGGATACATTCATAATTTCTGTATCAGCTGATACCACTTAAATTCCAGTATAACGGCCATTAGTGTTCGTCAATTTCGTTCTAAAGTTGACATGTTCCCATATTTCCGTATGGCTTTAGCATGGGGAATGCCAGAAGCATGATGTGGTCGCATGTGAAATTGAATATGTTGATCAAAGTATGGTACTAACTAAAAATGCCCCTTGGAACTTCCCCAGAATCTATCACTCGTTTCAATGAGGGTATTCCTGGTCAACTGACAGCCGCTATACATCGTCAAAGTTGATTAAAGATGAAATAGCATCGCAACGACGTCTTTAAGTGAGGACAGTGTCAATTTATTGCAGATAATAAAGACGCTGGCGTACAATAAAAACGATTTTAACAACACTGGTGTTTAAAGAACTCCTTACATTAACGTGGCACGATGATCTTGGGTAGCGTGTGATTAAGCGATCGATGAACGGCGACACTTTACATAATTATTTATATTATTTCGTATGGAACAAGCCTTGTCTTAAATGCATTACTTGCCAAGCAGCATCATATAGATAATGCTAAAATCCCCACATGTGAAGGCAGATGTTTGTCTCCGCCTTTCCCGCGAAGTGTGAGTACAGCCAGCCTATTTTGAGTCGGCTCAAGTGGTATACAAATTAGCGCCAATTAAAATAATACTCATCATAGTTGGATACGGTAGGACCTGAACATGACATTATAACAATATCCTACACAGAGAGCGTGAATTGGCAATTCACGCTCCCATAACGTTTTCTAACTTGAACTGGTGTGATATTTGAGTGACTTTGGCCCATGTGTGACATGTTGCCGCTCAACGAACGCGAGAAAATCGAAACGAATCGCTTCAAGCTGGTTGGAAAGCTATCCGACCAAAATTGTGGCTTTTAGAACCATCCAAGGCAAGCGATGCTAACCGGCCTGATCTGGCCACTTTTGACCTCCCCTCTTTGATGTCACAGGTCACCAAATCATGATCAACCGGTCTTTTTTGGATGTCACGTGCGACAGGTGATGGGGAGAAAGGTGACGGGAGGAAGAAAATGCCGCCGATTTAGATGTTATTACTGTCACCAATGCAGTGTCGCGCATTCGGTGTGGCTCTGAAGTACCTGTGGACTATAAAACGTCGCGGAATTGTAGGATGGCTGGCGGCACGGGATGCCATGGGACCCATATAAAAGAGTCTTATTTACCTCATCACCCACCACCAAAGCCTGTCCCAGCCGGTCTGAAGACCCACCACCAAAGCCTGTCCCAGACGGTCGTTTCGCCGGAGCTGGGCATCACAACCGATGATTTGGCCGAGTTCAGTGCTGATCCCGGCTGTCAGCAGAACGTGAAGAGTCGACAGTGTGCTGCTGCTGCTGCTGCTGCTGAGTTCGCCGCCATCAAGTGCGGCTGCTTCTCGTCGTCGTTGTCTTTGGTCTGGCCGGTCAGTGGTCTCCCGCGGCTGTAATCTCCGCCCCCAAGTGGTGCGCATACGCCGGCGACGGCGGCCTCACGGAAACCTGCGCCCGATCGACGCCCGCGGCGGTTCTGAGTTTCCGCGCGGCGTCTGGTGACAGGTGGCTGTGGGCGGCGGCTCTGAGTTATCGCGTGACGTCTGGTGACATACGGCTGTGGGCGGCGGCTCTGAGTTACCGCGTGACGTCTGGTGACAGACGGCTGTGGGCGGCGGCTCTGAGTTATCGCGTGACGTCTGGTGACAGACGGCTGTGGGCGGCGGCTCTGAGTTACCGCGTGACGTCTGGTGACAGGTGGCTGTGGGCGGCGGCTCTGAGTTACCGCGTGACGTCTGGTGACAGACGGCTGTGGGCGGCGGCTCTGAGTTACCGCGTGACGTCTGGTGACAGATGGCTGTGGGCGGCGGCTCTGAGTTACCGCGCGGCGTCTGGTACAGGTGGCTGGGGCCGGCTCTGAGTTACCGCGTGACGTCTGGTGACAACGGCTGTCTAGATTCCCCGAGATGCGACGGGCCCTCCAAAGCGTACCCAGTCTCGTAAAAAGCGGCAGGGCCTTAAAACATGCGTTGCATAAACACGCCGGGAGATCTAAGAAAACTTTAAACACAACGGAAGCCTGCAAAGCACACCAGGGCCATGAGACCGCATGGGGACTAAAAAACCGGCTTGGTCCCTAAAAGCGACAGGGTCCTTAAAACTGAGCAAAAAGACCGGGCACTAAATAACACATCGTGGTCTTCGAAAATGCGCTGGTACCTCACAAATACCGTCGATGCACAAAAACAACAACAAAACTCCTTTAAAAAAAAGAGTCGCCGTCTCGAAAATGTGCCGGGCACCTCAACAAAAATTGTCTGGAGCCCTAAAATGCATCCGTAGACGAAGGAAAACGCGACGGGTCCAAAAACGCGACGGGTCCAAAATAATAACGCCGACGCAGGGCCTCTGTTCGGTAGCGAATCTGGGAGCGCATTTAACCAAAAAGATGCGGTGCATCAAAGCACAGCGGGTATCCGGATTTCTTAACCACCAGAAAATGTAAGAAGAGAATTAATCATCGAATTAAATTCATCGAATTTTCCTAGCGAATTCCCCATACGAAGGATTCCACACGTCAAATATTGCACAAGACTATCATGTGACAGCAACTAGCAAAACGTAGGAGGTCCAGCAAAAGCCGGAGAATCACACGAAGTGTGGCGAATGTGCCGAATGCGCAAGACGGGTGTACACGTGCAAGAAAGTTGGCGTTTTGGCGCCCGGGCGTTATTAACTGGGATGCCTGAAGTTTGTCAATTTTACATTTTTTATTGATACACACAGGTGTAAATTCAGCAGTGTGAGGTCAATTATCAAGGGATACTAAAATAAAAACCTTCGAACAGGATGAGGATGTTAAGGTTGAAATCCGGTGATTCAGAAACGACGGTGGTAGACTGGGTCCCCTTCACAGGACAATTAAGTCGGTCACTAATTCATGTTTTAAAAATATAATGGGCCACTTTGAGAAATAGTGCTCGAAATCCAGGGACTTTTAATGGGGTAGGTGGACCCCCTTCAAATCCGCTTGCCCCCCCCCTCCCCTAGCGTCAATCGTAGGTATGCCACTACCTCTAGCAGCCCATCGTCTATCACGGCACATACCAGGGCCTCCTCTAACAGGTTAACTGTTGGAGGACGTGCCCCCCCCCCCCTGTCATGACCGTGCTCCGTCAGTCTTTCCCGTACATTTCCCCATAGCTTCAGCATTACCCAGGAATCGGAGTCCGGTTGGTTGGGATGATGGTTCCGCATCCATCAATGATTCCGCAACCATCAATGGTCACGACCCCAGTTGAAATTCCTCAGTGGAGGCCGTGGCGCATGCTCGGCCTGTTCTAACGTCACGGCATTATCTCAGTTGTACTTCGTGTATTGTATAGTACTTGTAGTGATCTTTGTAGTTTATCGGTACTTCTACAGGAAGGACAGGTATCAATGCGCCTGCAGTAACTTTGGCTTGCTGTTAACCTGCACATTTTGATATCCATGCTGATATCAATGCCGCCCATGCAATAGTCTGAGACAGCGGTGTTGATGGCGTGTGACATGTCATCAACAGAGCCGACAATGACCAATGATCACTCAGGCCAGGTCTGAGACAGCGGTGTTGATGGCGTGTGACATGTCATCAACAGAGCCGACAATGACCAATGATCACTCAGGCCAGGCACACGGCAAATGGCCCACGTTTGTTGTCGTTTGAGAAGGCTGTTTCGGAGGCACCAGGGCCAGTTCAGCAACACAGTCGGCCAGTGGCCGTTACAGCGCATATTTTGACATCTTTTCTGGGGGCGAATCCCCATATCATCCGCCCCAGTGATCCGCTAATGCCTTCATTTATAGGGGCAAATTCGCCCGTTCCGACCAAATTCTTAACTTACTTGCAGATTTTGTCGCCGTCGTTCCCTAGTGATCAGTTCCTAGGATATGTCCTGGTGGCAGATGTCACCGTATGGCCAGAGGTGTCTGGTGGCAGATGTCACCGTATGGCCAGAGGTGTCTGGTGGCAGATGTCACCGTATGGCCAGAGGTGTCCTGGGGCAGATGTCACCGTATGGCCAGAGGTGTCCTGGGGCAGATGTCACCGTATGGCCAGAGGTGTCTGGTGGCAGATGTCACCATATGGCCAGAGGTGTCCTGGGGGCAGATATCACCGTATGGCCAGAGGTGTCTGGTGGCAGATGTCACCATATGGCCAGAGGTGTCTAGTGGCAGATGTCACCGTATGGCCAGAGGTGTCTGGTGGCAGATGTCACCGTATGGCCAGAGGTGTCTGGTGGCAGATGTCACCATATGACCAGAGGTGTCCTGGGGCAGATGTCACCATATGGCCAGAGGTGTCTGGTGGCAGATGTCACCATATGGCCAGAGGTGTCTGGTGGCAGATGCCACCGTATGGCCAGAGGTGTCTAGTGGCAGATGTCACCGTATGGCCAGAGGTGTCTGGTGGCAGATGTCACCATATGGCCAGATGTGTCTAGTGGCAGATGTCACCATATGGCCAGAGGTGTCCTGGGGCAGATGTCACCATATGGCCAGAGGTGTCTGGTGGCAGATGTCACCGTATTGCCAGAGGTGTCCTGGGGGCAGATATCACCATATGGCCAGAGGTGTCCTGGGGCAGATGTCACCATATGGCCAGATGTGTCTAGTGGCAGATGTCACCGTATGGCCAGAGGTGTCTGGTGGCAGATGTCACCGTATGGCCAGAGGTGTCTGGTGGCAGATGTCACCATATGGCCAGAGGTGTCCTGGGGCAGATGTCACCATATGGCCAGAGGTGTCTGGTGGCAGATGTCACCGTATTGCCAGAGGTGTCCTGGGGGCAGATGTCACCGTATGGCCAGAGGTGTCTGGTGGCAGATGTCACCATATGGCCTGAGGTGTCCTGGGGCAGATGTCACCATATGGCCAGAGGTGTCTGGTGGCAGATGTCACCATATTGCCAGAGGTGTCTGGTGGCAGATGTCACCGTATGGCCAGAGGTGTCTAGGTGCAGAAGCACAAGTGTCGCGCTCTCGTGCTGGATTGTATCGATACCCTCAGGCCGCTGCATGGGACGAAACGGCTCCAAGTCGTTCTGCCCGTGGCTTTTATGCAATTCCTACGCATTGGCGTGGCAGCGTCGGGGAGCGCGCAGATGTCGAGCTGGCCGACACTGTGATGCACTGGACCGTTAGTCATACAGCCGCCGCGCGGGAGGAAACTGCTTCAGAATGATCCTTCCTCACAGCTGGACCGTGAAGTAGTTCCAACATGCCCCTAAGCCTGCAATCTGCAGACGGATCTGCAATGCATCCGTGCAACAACAGACCTCTGGCCGGTGCCCTGCAACCAAATTGGTCCGGCCAGCACGGTCCGGCCAGCACGGTCCGGCCAGCACGGTCCGGCCAGCACGGTCTGACCAGCACGGTCTGACCAGTACGGTCCGACCAGCACGGTCTGACCAGTACGGTCCGACCAGCACGGTCTGACCAGCACGGTCTGACCAGCACGGTCTGACCAGCACGGTCCGGCCAGCACGGTCCGGCCAGCACGGTCTGACCAGCACGGTCTGACCAGCACGGTCTGACCAGCACGGTCCGGCCAGCACGGTCTGACCAGCACGGTCCGACCAGCACGGTCTGACCAGCACGGTCTGACCAGCACGGTCTGACCAGCACGGTCCGGCCAGCACGGTCTGACCAGCACGGTCTGACCAGCACGGTCCGGCCAGCACGGTCTGACCAGCACGGTCTGACCAGCACGGTCTGACCAGCACGGTCCGACCAGCACGGTCTGACCAGCACGGTCTGACCAGCACGGTCTGACCAGCACGGTCCGGCCAGCACGGTCTGACCAGTACGGTCCGACCAGCACGGTCTGACCAGCACGGTCCGACCAGCACGGTCTGACCAGCAGGTTAACCTCGGGATGACGTCTGCGGCGCGGTCCGACCAGCACGGTCTGACCAGCAGGTTAACCTCGGGATGACGTCTGCGGCGCGGTCCGACCAGCACGGCCTGACCAGCAGGTTAACCTCGGGATGACGTCTGCGGCACGCTGCATTGTTCCCGCGGTGGATGTCCAACGGGATGGCCGCCGGCCGCACCGGCCGTCGGGGCGGCTAATTCTGTCGACGTTTGGGTTGAATAACCGCCGCCGCTGACTGCGCCGTTGCCGTGTGGCGCGTGCCAAGTTTGCGCCGGGCTCTCCCGCTCGGGGAGCTGTCTCGGCCGCCGCGACGGTCCGGAAGACAGTGGTCGGCAGGGAGGGTGACGAGGTGTGTGAGGCGGGTGCCGATTGGTGGTTTCGGAATGACATCGCGTATGGTGAGTCCGATCATCGATCAGCTGGTGCGAAGCCTGATCAGTTGAGATTGTTTTCGATTTGTTGCGTTCGGTGGATAAGGTCACGAGGAGTTACCGCCTAACGCCGCGTTTCGACGCGAAAACTCCATAGTCCATAGTCCATATGTTTGCAGGGATGTCTTCAAGTAGGTGCTTAGGGATGCAAACCATTTGCGAAGGAAAATAAATATGCGATACAAGTAGGAAATTTAACGTAGTTTCATGCTGTTTAATAACTATTTCATATAAATATCTTCGTTTACAACACAGCCGAATAAAGTGTGGCTTGAATTTAGTCGTGATGATGCATAACTTGCGCATCAAATGAAAATGCTGAAATTTCTGATAAATGGATTACTGGTGTACCACGTGACAGCATACAATATAATGATTTGAAATGCAGTAATACAATAAATCCAACAACCTTGCTCAAATGCTCATTTCACTTGCTTTGGTTTTGTATCTGGTGCGCAGGATTTCATCAGCCGCCATTACATTCAAAGCCGCTCTCAACAATTTTGTTGGTACAAGTATTTTTTTTTAAATCTGGCGTATAGCTATGACATATTGCGCAATGCATTGCGAGAATGCATAATGTCCGAGAACATTATGCGTCCATGTTTCAGGACATTAACACTGGCGATGACACGTATTGTTCGCTACACCTGGTTATTATTTTCCCGCATGATCATAGGACAATTGTGCAGACAGCTTTCTAATGAACGTCAGAGGAATCGGGCTGGATCCTGTCCTTGGACATCGACAGAGAATACATCAATTTTATAATCAGTTACCATAGTTCCGTTATTCATACAACTGCCCATAATCCATATTGGCCACTATACGTAGAGGGCATGTATCGTGAAATAAATAAATAAATAAATATAAATATCTTTCATACCGAAATATGTTTCTGAAAGCGGCGCTTCATACATTGCGTTCTATGGAGGTCTCGCGTGGACGTGCGGCGTGGGGCCGCAAGTTCTCGTTATTCTGCCTTGCGTATAGAAACTGTGGTCGGTCAGCCAGCCAAGCCTGCAGTCGAGGCAGTTGGTCAGGTGGCGAGTGGCCCATATTGAGAGGCGCTTCAGCTGCATTGGTGGTGATTCGGTGATAGTTGGTGGTGTTTTGATGGTACTTTGGTGATGCTAAGGTGTCAGACGACTGCATGCCCGGGTACGTACCTAGTGACTGTTGGTAGACGAGACGTTGCTTGACTCGTGCCAGTCTGATGATACGTACCTGGCAAGGACATTTATTTCTGAAGATTATTGTGGGGGGGGGGGGCACAATGCATGAAGACAATTTTCGAGTGCAAATGGATTAGGTGGTCATACACCATGGGGTCCCATGCTAAACGTTAACATTATTGTGATGGGAGGGCAAAGTCAACATCGACGGACACTCAGCCCGTCAAAGGTAACAAAACAACACCTAGTTATCTGGCGATTGTTGATAGACGAGGTGGGACTTGACGCGTGCCATTCTAACATTTCGAGCCTAGTGATTGTTGGTAGACGACGTGTGACTTGACGCCTGCCAGTCGGAGGCCGGAGGTTGCTTGGGAATATGCCAACTGAAAACTAAGCCTGTTGAATTATTTATGTGCTTACTGATACCAGGGGCGGATCCAGGAGTTTTAAAGTGGACGCACTTGTCTGAAGAGGCGCCTCCGGCTGAAGATTCGTTGAGCGGGTGGGAGTTGCACTCGAGCATAGTGAAGAGGCGCCTTTGCCTCCCAGGGTGGCGCCTTTTCCTCTGAGAAGAGCGCCTTGACCTTTCTGGAGGAGTGCCTGGAGGGAATCGACCCTCCCCAGATGGATGCCTTTTCTCGGTCAGAGGCGCCGTCTCTCCATAATGGTGGCGCACTCCCCAGCCCCCTCCCTTGCTGTATCCCCAGCCCCCTGCCGGACACTGGTCCTGTGAATGGGTTGCCAAGTGACCGTTAATTACATTTGGTATGCACCCTTCACCCTTCACCCTTCACCCTTCACCCTTCACCCTTCACCCTTCACCCTTCACCCGCCTACTTAGCGCCGGTTGATGCGCTCTTCTGATTTGCACCTGTGACACACGTTGCGTTCAGAAGTTGCAGCGGGCTTTCGCCATGCGTCATGATGTAGTCATTGTATTCAGTGTTCTTTGGCAAGATGTCCAGCATACCCCCGTCCCCAATTCCAGGAGGCTCTCCATAATATTTAGGGTTTGTCTGTCTTAATTTCGCCTCCTATTTCATGGGATGTTTTCATGGGGAATTTGATTGCATTGGCGCTGGCATTTCAGTTCGCTATGTTTACACTATGAACAGCGCTCGTCATCGGTAGGAAGATAGCTTAAAAGTAAAGGTTAAGCATTCGTCATTTCATCCGAGCAGATGAACATCATTGAGATGAGAAGCTGACGTGAGCCGCTCATGATCAGTGCCATTTTGAGGTTCAATCGTGCGCGGCACATATGGGAATCGACTTAATGCGGTTTACACACACGAACCAAGTAGTTCTACCGACGACTACTCTGGAGCAAAACTGTTGTGGTTACACGAACGGGTGGTCGTGTAATCACGGGTTCAACAACTAGTCTCACATCTGCGTTAACTTCGAGGTGATTTCGCAAAAAGTATGGACATGGACATCTGTGTGCATCTATTCTGTTTCTGAGGGACATGGGTACTTTTAAAAACATAATTGCATCACATGAATACTTATATGAGACACCAAGTTTTCAGCTATGGATGATTGAGAATCGCCGATATCATATTATAATTATATCGGTATTATATTCACAGACATTTAAAACGCATTAGGGACCGCGGTAACTCCGTTGGTAGGGTGCTGGACTCCCTACCAACTCAGCAACTGGACTGATCACATGATTGTGTGTTCGAATCCCGCAACTGTCGGGATTACCGAGTCCACCCACAACCAGTCGGTGTGAGGGGTTGGCGACGCTATGTGACCTGGCAATTGAATGCGTCGTAAGGGAACCCGGGGTTCTTGTTCTTAAAATGCATTGGCATTCGAGAAGTGAAGTGCGTATCAACTCTCAAGGGCACAATTATATTAGAAACATCACCGAGTAATACTAGAAACATCACCGAGTAATATTGGAAACATCACCGAGTAATATTAGAAACATCACCGAGTAATAGTTTGCGTCAGCTGTCGTACAATATGCAGCAACCATACCATATCCAACTGAGTACAGTTTAGATACGGAGCGATAGGAAATACGAAACCAATTTGGCGGTTTAATTCATTAATTTATGACAATGGGGTTTACTGGGCGCTGTATGACCAACGCAGTCAATGCGCCCCTAAGCCCAAATAACCAACCAACAATGGGGTTTACCTTAATGTGAGTATATGTGTTGACACCATTTTAATTTTTGTGGGTTTATAATGTCGGCTGTTTCAACGTAGCTCGTCATTGAGCCATTTTGACTGAAGACGTTGAACTAGTGGACTGGCGTGTAACAGCATCCGTGCAGATCCGGCTGATCCGGCTGATCCGGCTGATCCGGCTGATCCGGCTGATCCGGCTGTTGCAGTGCTGTCACTGAGCCCCTCCTCCCCCTGCACTGCATCGTTATTCCACTGCCTGATCCGGCTGTTGCAGCAGCGTCACTGAGCCCCTCCTCCCCCTGCACTGCATCGTTATTCCACTGCCTGATCCGGCTGTTGCAGTACCGTCACTGAGCCCCTCCTCCCCCTGCACTGCATCGTTATTCCACTGCCTGATCCGGCTGTTGCAGCAGCGTCACTGAGCCCCTCCTCCCCCTGCACTGCATCGTTATTCCACTGCCTGCTCGTGCACTGGCTCTGCATGTTCTGACACGTCGCCACAACCACTGTGACGTCACCACCGCTAGCACGAGGTACGTATGTCCGCTCAGCTACTTTTTTTCCGCAAGTCGCGAATGCCTGCATCAGCTGCCAGCGGAGCCTCACTGCGCATGCGTCACAATTAGCCAAACCGGCGGCGGGGAGGGGGCTGGTGCCTGACCTACCTCACGTCCCCTCTCCACATCTCTGTCGCTTCGTGTGGCTCGCGCTAGTCGGCGGATGGCGTTGTCGGTACTTCGGATATGGTGATGCTGGTGGTGGTTTGCTTAGAGACGGTCTGTCTACAGTCTGATCAGCTGAGGACTGATCTGGTCTGATCCTTTGAAGCGGAGGACCACCTTTGGTCTGTTTCGTCTGCACCTTGCAGTCCTCGCTGTCAACATGTTCCGGCGCGGCACAATCGGCCTCCGCTGCCACTTCGCACACTCAAGCACTCTTCACGCTTTTCACTGCGGTATATGGAAGGGGAGAGGTGGTGGTGGTGGCACAAAACGCTTGCCCGACACGTGCACAAGCCATTATCTGGCGGCAAGAGAACGAGTCGAGATGTTGGACATAGTGACGCAGCACAAGCGGACGCATACTTCGGTGCTGGAGCACAGCCAGCTTTGGAGCATGGCTTGCCACGGGCGCGGCTTCGCAGCTCGATGTGAAGTGGGCGCAGCTTCGGAGCTCGATGTGATGTGGGCGTGACTTCTGAGCGCACCTGGTGACGGTCGACTGAAGACGGGAGTTGCGTGACGGTTGGACCTGGCTCCGCTCCGGTTTGACTCCCCACTCCCGACTCGACACTTAGCGACTCGTCTTGACTCCCGGTGACTTTCGTCTTGGCTGTGCCGTGACTCGTCGGGCCGGGCGCGAGAGGCGTGAGGGTTAGGCGCACCGGCGACCATGTTCAGCTTTTTGTCGCGGCGGCCCCACTGATTTGTCGCCGCCGCCGCCGCCGAACCTAGGCGAACCTAGGCGAACCTAGGCGGCAGTCAGATCCGTGCGGCTGCCTGAGTTATCACGGTTCGGCATTTTGCCTGCCGCCTGCTAGTTGTGAAGTCGCCTGGCAAGTGGCGACCTACTGCAGGGGTGGCGCCACACGAGGACACCCGAGAGATGACGACACGTGCTCCTCGCTCTATTGCAGGTTCCGTAGGCGCAATATGGCCGTGTACCGCGAGAACCCTATCTACTGCGACATAGACGAGCCGACCTCCCACCACGCCGCCGCTCCGCTGTACGCTCTGCCTCGCAGGCACGCCCCTCACCCGCTCTACAGCACACCTCGCCGCGCCCGGACACGACCCGAGGTCATCTACCCGGCGCTGTCCTCCATCCACCGCTGCTCGTCCGGCCCGGAGGAGGGTCACGCATCGCCGACAGGACGCCGAAGAGTGCGCTACACGCGCACCAAGGTCACAATGTCGCTGAAGCGGCGGCAGGAGGGAGACCGGCCGCCGCCGCCCAAGCGCCTGCAGTCGCGCTGGAACCCGACGCTGGTAAAGTGGACGCAGACGGTGCGGTACGGGTCGCAGGACGGCCGCTCTCTGTCGCCGGCCGACCGCCGAGGGAGCCGAGACGGCAGGAGCCGTGACGACACACGATATGGAGGTAACAGTGGAGGTGTTCGTGGCGATGTAGGCCGTGGAGAGAGCAGTGGACGCCACGAAAGCCGCGAAGGAGGTGGTGAACGCAGCCGCACGTCGAGTCGTGAAGGGAGGTGGAGCGCCACTGCCGAGGACGACGTCGACCACCGGCCGCGGCGCTCCTCGAGTCTCCGAGCCGCCACCAGCCCGGAACACTCCGCCCGCAGTCTTCCCAGCCACCGCTTCGTGCGCGGCCTGACGACACGTCGCAGCGCCAGCTTCGGCGGCGGTCGCGAGCTCGGCTACCAGGAGCAGGTGCAGGCGCTGCGACAGCGTCTGCTGACCAGGCTGGCGGCCGCCGAGCTCCCGCCGGCGGCGCGCCGCGCCTCCGACGTCCTCCTGAACGCCAGGCGCGCCGTCACGGAGAACGTCTTCACCGTGCAGGACCGCGCCGATGTCGTCCACGACGTCAGCGCCGACGCGGAGGGCGAGTGGACGTGCATCTATGACGCGCGCGACGGCGCCGTGCAGATCGAGGAGATCATCGACGACAGAAATGAAAGCACCACGACCGCAGCTGGCACTAACAAAGACAACGACAGCTACAACGGCGGCAGGCCGGAGATTTGCCCTCCGGAGCAGCCGTCCACCGGTCCTGGTCCGCGACCCACCTGTGACGCCGCCGTCGCCGACGAGAACGGAAACGTGACCGTATCGGAGATGGTAGAGGCGTACGAGGCAGAGGAGGACCGGCGTATCGCGACCGCCGAGGAGGAGACTCCGCCGTCGGATCCGCACGAGGACGAGACACTTGCGGACGGCGACGCGCGGACGCATCAGTCGCAGGTGGCGCTGTCATCGTCGGTGACTACTTCCGCAGCGGACGGCGAGCGCACCCTGAACGTGCAGGTGTCGTACTCGCCGGCCGCCAGGGACATTCTGCACCTGGATGGTCGCGTTCGAGAGACGGTGGAGGCGATCGAGGCAGCTGAGCTGCAGCATGTGTCCGGTCAGTACGACGACGCCTCGGGGCCTTGTGATGACGGCTCGGGGCAGTACGAGGTTACCAGCGATGAAGGTCACGATGTTGGCGACGGAGACGGTGGCGCATATTGTGAAGGACGAGGCGGACATTACGAAGCTGGCAAGTATCGCAGTGATGTCGAAGAACATCATGATGATGCCGAAGAGCAGCGTGCGGAGGCCAAGAAAGGTAGAGACTTTGGCACAATGAAGGCTTGGAAATACGAGGGAGAAAGCGAGATTCTGATGGAAGCCAGTGAGCCGGCTGGAGGCGGTAGATCAGAAGTCCAGGAATATGCGGCCGGCACCAGCAAGGACGGCGATTTTTCTGACACCAGCCGTGAACGAGAATCGACCAAGAGACCGTCGACGAAGCGGTCCAGCTCTGCGAGTGTGGACGAGCAGCGGCGTCGTCCGGTCAGCGGCGACAGGTGGGCCGAGCTGGCGCGCAGCCCGCGCCGCTCCCGTCGCGAGGCGACCGGCGCCGCAGCGGGCGTGGCGCCGTCGCGACGTCGCATCCAGCAGCGGCGCGCCGGGCCGGCGGCGCGCTCCGACAGCGATGACGAGGAGGCCATGCGGCGGAGAGAGCGCGGCTGGAACGCGCCGGCGCCGCCGCGCTCCCGTTCGGTCCCGCCCGCCGCCGCCGAAAGTGCGGCAACAGCAGCTGCCGCTGTCTGTATGGCACCGGCGGCGAAGGAGAAGGTGAGGGCTGCGGGGACGAGGCCGGCGGCTCGTAGCGCCAGCTCGCCGCCCGCGTCGCCAGTCAAGACGGTCGACTCGTCCAAGACGAGCTCGGTATGTTCGTCATCGGTCAGCTCGCCGTCCAAGAGCACGGTGCGGTCGTGGCGCGTGGGCGGCCGGTGCACTCGGGCGCCACCTGGCGCGCTGACCGCCAGACAGTGTCCAGACGCGAGGGTGTTCAGCCCTCCGAGCAGTCTCGCCCGGCCGGCCCGGCAACCGGCGCCCCTCCGCCCCGCCCTGTCGTCGCCCTCGCTGGTGGCCACCACCGCCGCCGGCTACGCCCGCCCCACGTTCGTCCCTAGCTACGGCCGCATGAGCACGCCGCACCAGCACGAGCACGTCCACCAGCACGGGCCGGTGTCGCCGGCGTCAGGACGGTCCGTGACTCGCGCTCGCAGCTTCGCCGGCCGTCCCGCGGTGCGGGGCCGGCCTCTGGTCCGCGCCAGCACAGTGCGGGCTCCGGGCTCACCGTATGGCTACATCCGCCGCAGCGGGGATGCGGCAGGCGACCTGACCGATCACCTGACAGCCGGCTCCGGTCACAGCGCGCACTCAGTTTCCCACGCCCGCACCGACCAGCCGCGACGACGAACACTATCTCCCTACAGGTCGAGCACGTTGCCGCGGACGGTGAAGAGCCCCGACGGTTCGGCGGTGTCGTCGCCGCGCCGCTCGGAAAGCGCCCACTCGCCCACCAAGCAGCTGTCGACCAGCACCGAGACCGGCTACGACAGCATGGACTGCAGTCCTCCATTGCGGATGCACTCGAGGCAGGGTCGGCGCTACCGCGCGTCCACCTACATCCCGATGCTGAAGACGCGGCGTAACGTGACGGAGCTGGCGCTGCGCGGCGCGGTCGGTCCGCCGTGCCGCGCCACCACCTCCCTGCGGGAGAAGTTCGAGCGGCTGGAGCGGCTGGTGGCGGCCGTCGAGGCCGACGAGCGCAGACGTCGACAGGAGCGGATCAGGAGGGAGGCGTCGCCGGTGCGCGAGGTGATCGACCACTTCGAGCGCTTGCGCAGCAGTCTGTCGAGCCCGGACCTTGACATGAAGTCCCCGCCACTGGTGCGAGAGCTCAGCTCGTCGCTGTCGCGCGACCTCAACACGCTGTCGGAGCCGACGCGGCGGCCGGCCCGCCGCCCGATCAGCCTCAGTCTGGAGAGCCTGCGCAGCGTGCGCGAGGTCAGTCCCAGCCCCTACCTGGACCCGCACAAGTACCGCCAGTACGTGCTGCGTCTGCTGCGCTCCAGCCGCAAGTCGCCGCACTTCCAGCGACTGAAGCGCCACTACCACAGCCTGGAGCGGCTGATGGAGCTGGAACGGCTGACGGACGCGTTCAGCCTTCCCGGCGACCGCGCCTTCCCCACATACGAGGCGTGGCGGTGCATACGCGTCAAGGAGCGTGCGCTGACCGAGATGAAGCGCATTTATGAACAGCTGGAGCAGGCTCAGCGCCGGCATGAGTTCTACAGCAGGTTCTCCAGCTGCAGCAGCGACAAATGGACCGGCGACCGCAGCCTGGGGCGCCGCCAGAGATCGGTGGAAGATCTCAAGCGGAAGTACGACGAGATCTGCGAGCGAGAGGCAGCGGACCTGCGAGAGGAGGCTCTGAGTCGACCGACTCCAGGGCGAGGACCCGAGCCGAGCTCCAAGGTGCGGAGGTCGCTGTCATCGTTATCGTCCAGGCAGATGGACCACATCAAGGGACGGCTCACCGGCATCTACGGCTCGCAGTCGAGTCTGCAGTCCTGTCGGAGTCAGAGCGAGCCGCGACACTTCGTCGACGTCACGCGTGGGGCGTCACCGGCCGGCACCGCGCCTCTGCTGCACGTGCGGCCGGCGTCCGAGCCGCAGGCTGGCGGAACGGTAACTAAGCCGAAGCCGGCGGCGACGCGCCCCGGATCGGTGCACCAGATGCGCGCGGAGCCAGCGCCGGTCTGCGAAACAGAAAAGCGGCGTCTGTCGCTGGCGCTGTCGCGCGAGGTGGCCGACCGCTTCGCGCCCCGCCGCGAAACGCACTCCAAGAGCGCCAGCCCTGCCGTCTCCCCGCGCACCTGCTACTCGATGGATCTTTCTGAGGATGGCGAGCGACGCTCGGAGGCGCAGGAGTTCATGCTGGTGCTAACGCCCGACCGCGACCGCCCCAGGGCGTCACAGTCGCTGCCGCGATCGGCGATGACTCAACAGGAGCGGCGCCAGCTGGTGGAGCGGTCGGAGCGATTGCGCGAACGCCGGCTGGCGCGGCTGCGCCGTCCCCTGGCGCAGCCGAGCTCGACGGCGTCCCCTCAACCCTCCCACACAGCATCTCCGGCACCGTCGGCGGAAAGAGACGGCGACGGTTCGCAGTGTTCGGTGCGGACGGTGGTGGAGCTCGCCGGGCCTGCGGTGCCCGCCGCCGCCGTGCCTCGAGCCGTCTACGATTGGGAGCGCGAGGCGCTGGCGGGGCCGGAGTGTGCCGTGTCGCCGGCCGGCTCAGTGCGCAGTCTGTCGGCGCCACCGCCCGCACAGCCGGCCCGCTTCGGCTCGCTGCCGGGCGCCGGACGGCGGCCGGCGCAGCCGCGCTTCCTCTCGCCCGAATACGTGCCGGAGCGGGCGGCGTCGTCGGTGGAGCTGGGCTGGCCGCGCGCCCGCCTCGGCGAGGGCGACGTCGTGCAGTACGGCGACGACTTCCAGTACGCGTTCGACGCCGACTACGCCCGGTCACGGTCCGTGTCGCCGGTGGGTCGCGGCTGGTCGTTCTCGCCGCCGCGTCGGCGCGCTAGCGAGTCGCCGCCTCGCCGGTACGGACCTCCGGTGCGCGTGCCGAGCTCGTCGCCGCCGCGCGCCGGCTACGGCCGCGGCGGCTACGCCTCTGCCGGCTACAGCTGCTCCAGCACGCGATCGCTGCCGCGCTTCTTGACGCGCCCGGCGACCGCGTCGTCACCTTCGCCGCCGCCAGGCGAGGTGCACCGGATCCGTTCTCTGTTGGAGGACGGCCACTTCCTGCCGACGCAGCGGCCGGTGCCGGTGCCGGCGCCGCGCCTCAGCAAGGCGTCCAGTCTGCCGCACCTGGCAGCGCCGGCCGCCGGCGCCGTCCGCTCACTCGCGCAGCAGTTTGAGGAGGCGGATCGCGCCGCCAGCTGCCCGCGCTCGCGCAGCTGGAGTCCTCCACGGAACCTCCGCCAGTTGGGTGCCTACATCTCGCGCACGCGCATCCTGAGTAAGATCGTGGAGCTGCAGCAGCGGCTGCGCAGGCCCACCAGCGAGAAGGACGAGCTGGAGCACCTGCGCTCGTTCGTGGAGCGTGAGCGGGAGACGCTGCGCAGAGTGCGCCGCGGCGAGGTGGACCGACTGAAGCGGCAGCTGCAGAGGGGCGCGCCTCCCATCACCCACGCTAGAGCCGTGTCCAGTCCGAGCCTGTGGTCGTCGCGGTCCACTCGGTGCGGCAGGGTGGCTCGTGGCTCACAGGTGGTAGCACCGTCGCCGCGTGGGCGCCACCGGGAGACGGCGTCGCGCCAGTTTCGGCCGATATCGGCGCAGGGCGAGCAGCCGCCCTGCTTCAGCACCTCCGCGCTCATCACGTCCACTCCGCTGCCGTGCTCTCCGCCTCGTCCCGCTCACGCCGACCCAGGTCCCGCCTCCTCGGCTAAGCCGACCAATCAGCGTTCCGTCTGGGGCGGCGAGCCGCGCGACTGGTCCATCCACCGACCGGTCGGTCGTTACGTGCCGCCAACGCGCTCTACTAGTGCCACCTGTCGGCGGCCGATGCAGTTCGGGTTTCAGACGTACGCCGGCAGTCGGCGTTGGCACTGCGACGCATGCGCAGTGAGAGCCTACAACCGATGGCGCACGAGAAAGCGCAACGTCACCTGGAAAGGTAAGTGGACTCGACACCGGTGGTTGCAATATTATATATGCTTTTTTTGGAAATCCAATGGGAATTGATTTGCTTTCACTGCCCATAATTCCTTTTCAATTTATCTTCATAATTTAGCATTGAGATCAGTATGAACAGCACGAAACAGCAATAATTTTGCTTTTTGGAGAGGGGTCGGGGAAGAAGTAAATCACAGTATATGACCAAATTGCTTGTAAGTCCCTTAATCTGGAATAAATGACTAGCCGTTATTTTGCATTGCCAATGCAAAATGGCATCACAGGTTTGATTAGATCTTATTATTAAAGCATGCCATCCCTTTTCTTCATTATTGACATCAATCGGTTAGTTAGGCATTTGTGAAACCAGCCAACGTGTTTGCTTTTAGTCTTTGCATCTTGTTTACACTACGTCATGCAATTCCACCTTGTGGCATTTTCATGGCGGGTGCCGCTGGTGGGTATGTTATGGCGGGTGCCGCTGGTGGGTATGTTATGGCGGGTGCCGCTGGTGGGTATGTTATGGCGGGTGCTGCTGGTGGGTATGTTATGCAGCGCAGCTGTCGTACAGTTCATATTGTTCCATTGTACAGGAAAACGAGATCTCCCCTACATTGTTCCATGGTTCTACTGACAGACATTCCATGGTCTGAAGACGCAAAATGACGATAGCTAATAGCATGATCTCTCTCTCCCTCTCCCTCTCTCCCCCTCTCCCTCTCCCTCTCCCTCTCCCTCTCCCTCTCCCTCTCCCTCTCCCTCTCCCTCTCCCTCTCCCTCTCCCTCTCCCTCTCCCTCTCCCTCTCCCCTCTCCCTCTCCCTCTCCCTCTCCCTCTCCCTCCTCCCTCTCCCTCTCCCTCTCCCTCTCCCTCTCCCTCTCCCTCTCTCTCTCGCTCTCGCTCTCGCTCTTCATCTCTCTCTTCCTCTCACTCTTCGTCTCACTCTTCATCTCACTCTCTCTCGCTCTTCATCTCACTCTCTCGCTCTTCATCTCACTCTCTCTCGCTCTTCATCTCACTCTCTCTCGCTCTTCATCTCACTCTCTCGCTCTTCATCTCACTCTCTCTCTTGCTCTTCATCTCACTCTCTGTAATTGTATTGCCTTATTTACGTTGCAGGTAATTGGCGGAGTCTCTGTTATGTTGCCATATAGCTATATGTAAATAATTGTTGTGTATATGTGTAGGCCGGTGGTCGTTTCCTTCAGCTTTGTTTCCTGTTCTGTGAGTGACGATCAGCCGCTTTTCCCTCTCAAATCAGGATTACCTCCTGTTGGGTTTGGTGTATGGCTGTTTATCGCTTGATCTCTTGTGAACATGGTCTGATTGAACTGATTATGGTTATTCGCGGGACGGGAAAAGAAACAATGCTGAGTAGCACACACAACGAAGTTATGTTGGTGTTGTTTGAGTTACTTGATTTTTTTTCAGGGTTATTTTTAAGTGTTGTTTACAGTGGCGCAGCGTGGGTTTTCTTAAGGGTGAGAGGGGGAAAATATCCCGAACAGACAACGCTTTCGGCTTGCGAAACACCGGCAAATTTTGGTTTTGCGTGGTGAAAATCTCAACATTTTTTGTTTGATCTCGTGTACTTTTGGTTGCCAGCCAAGGGTGGGGACCTTGGCTGCGCCTCTGGTTACTGAAGAACATTCCAAATGCTACTTTAGTTACCCCATTTTGTGGGGTGATTTTCCTACAGATCAACATGGGCACTCGTGTGTCTCAGAACGTTGCGAAATTTCTCGAATATTAATTACTCCCTCCCAAGCCTGTAGATTAGATCCGCCTTTGATCACGTGCCCTCTTGTAGAGCCGGTGATTGGCCCGATCCCGAAGTCGATGTCCACCAGCGCCATACCGGATCGTCGAATGAGTGAGTCATCCCAGCCAATCAGAATGCAGGCACTCGCGCTTATTAACCAGTCAGAACGCAGACGTGTCGTTCGCCACCAATCAGAGCGCAGCCGCCGGCTTATCCCTGCTGCTTGATGGTCACGCTTCCACAAATGTGCATACTTGTGTGGCACCTGTCAGTAAGGGTAGGTCCAGGGGGAAATTAGGCCATTCCCCAGCAGCCCAACCAGGGGGCAGGGACTCGTACAAAGAAGTTGATGAGGAGGGGCGCATTCGCGGTCCATCGTCACCGCCCTGCTAGGACAATGGGAACGATCGCGTGACTACGGGGACCGCAGCCCCCACAGCCAACACGTTGGACGAGTCCCGGGGAGGATAATGGCGCTTCGGCCTGCGTCGTTCTGCGGACCGCTTTCGGCACGAGAAGCGCACCAAAAATTGGTTCTTTTTCTGTCACTTCAGGGTCACTTTGCAGGATCACTTCAGGGCCACTTTGGGCTCATTCGGGCGATCGGGCTCCTTGTGATGACGCGGCTCCTGAATGGGGGCCTCTTCTAGCATCGGAGGCCCCTTTTGCTGCTTTGGACCTCCTGTCGTTGGGAGTCCTGCTCTTGTTGGATTGTGTTCAGCTACCAGGGCCCCCATTCAGGGGGGCCCTGGTTTTGTCTCATCGGAACGGTCTTCGACCATCCGGAGATCCTTTGGGCTGTGAGTGGCCCCCTCTGCCGCTGTGATCCGCTTCCGTTGCGACGGCTGACGGCTGACGGCTGACGGCTGGGACCGTGTCCCAGCTGTTGGCAGGACCCTATTGAATACCTTACACCCTGTGGCCATCCGAGGGTCCCGGAGCTCATTTTTGTTGTCGGGGTCCCTCCGCTATTTGGGTTGTGTTCGGCTGCCAGGGGCCCCATTCTGGCAGGGGCGGCGCCACCGGAGGAGGGGTAAGGGGGCAGTCGCTCACCTGTCGCCACACAAGGCATGATCAAGTAGTCGTTTCGCTCGCCTCGATTTCAAGAGAGCCGACGGGCCGTTTAGATTATGTTCTTGCTTATGCTGCCTATACATTGGTGGGGTGCTAAGGGACTGCACAATGAAACATCTGCAGGAGACACAGGGCACCAACAGACAACAGAGGGACTTCTGCAATCCTTTGAATGTCTCCAGCCTTTGATAGAGCTCCTGTGGCCATTAGAAGAACCTCCGTGAGGTTCAGAGGGATCCAGTACTGTGATCATTTAAATATCCCCGACCTTCGAGAGAGCTCCTGTTGATATCAGAAGGCTCTCCGTGAGGTGCACAGGGGCCCAGTGTTGTAATCCTTTGAACATCCCCACCCATTGAGAGAAGGGCGGTGATGGCCGAGTGGTTAAGGTATTGAGCTCTGGGTACCAAAGGTTCCGGGTTCAACCCTCGCACCACTCGGTACATTTCCCAATCCCGCGGCCCATCGGCGAAGCAGTGTGGGCGGCGCCATTGGCCGTGATCGTGCATAAAGTGCGTCGAGAACCACCCAATAAACAAACAAACAGACAAACCTTTGATAGATATCCTGTTGACATCAGGGGGTGCGGGGGGGTCTCCGTGAGGTTCAGAGTGGTCCAGTACTGTAATCCTTTAAATATCCCCAGACTTTGAGAGAGCTCCTGTATACACCGTGAGGTTCAGAGGTGCCCCGTAGATATGACGAACTCTTTCAAGTCTCAGCGCAGCTCCAACGTTTCGAAGGCACTGATAGGCCACCTCGTGGTCGAAGGTCTTCGTGGGGCCCATCCCACCGGCCGAAGGCACGCCACTGGCCAAAGGCACCCTACACATCACTGGGCAGCTTGTTGGCCTCAAAGAAACCTCATAGCCATTTTAAGTAATCTCGTAATCCCATGGTGGACCTCAATAGACCTACAAGGGGTCGCCAAAACCTGATGAAGCGCCTTGAATGGCCATGGTTCCCCCTGTGGTTAGTGGGATCCTCAGAGACACACTGGGCTTCCTGTGGGTACCGGGATCCTCAGAGATACACTGGGCTTACTGTGGTTAGTGGATCCTCAGAGACACGCTGGGCTTACTGTTGTTAGTGGGATCCTCAGAGACACACTGGGCTTCCTGTGGTTAGTGGATCCTCAGAGACACACAGGGCTCCCTGTGGTTAGTGGGATCCTCAGAGACACGCTGGGGTTCCTGTGGTTAGTGGGATCCTCAGAGACACACCGGGCTTCCTGTGGTTAGTGGATCCTCAGAGACACGCTGGGCTTCCTGTGGTTAGTGGGATCCTCAGAGACACACTGGGCTTCCTGTGGTTAGTGGATCATCAGAGACACACAGGGCTTCCTGTGGTTAGTGGTATCCTCAGAGACACACTGGGCTTCCTGTGGTTAGTGGGGTCCTCAGAGATACACTGGGCTTCCTGTGGTTAGTGGGATCCTCAGAGACACACTGGGCTTCCTGTGGTTAGTGGGGTCCTCAGAGACACACAGGGCTTCCTGTGGTTAGTGGATCCTCAGAGACACGCTGGGCTTCCTGTGGTTAGTGGGATCCTCAGAGACACACTGGGCTTCCTGTGGTTAGTGGATCCTCAGAGACACGCTGGGGTTCCTGTGGTTAGTGGGATCCTCAGAGACACACCGGGCTTCCTGTGGTTAGTGGATCCTCAGAGACACGCTGGGCTTACTGTTGTTAGTGGGATCCTCAGAGACACACTGGGCTTCCTGTGGGTAGTGGGATCCTCAGAGACACACTGGGCTTCCTGTGGTTAGTGGGATCCTCAGAGACACACTGGGCTTCCTGTGGTTAGTGGGATCCTCAGAGACACACTGGGCTTCCTATGGTTAGTGGGATCCTCAGAGACACACTGGGCTTCCTAGTGACCAACGGAGCAGCTTCTAACGTCTTCCGTGATCCATTCTGGACTTCGGACACGGGGCCTGTTTGGCGTGTTTGTGTTGGGTACGTGCACCTCCAATGCTGAATTATGCCTTCTCAACGCCAAGTTAAGTTCAACCCCGCTCAACGTCCAACCACCAGTTGGGTAGGGAAACCTCATAGCACACCCCTCCCACCCAACTATTTTTTCCTCGGGCAGCGCAAGGAATATTCCAACTGCATTCTTTATTCTTGGCGCGGTGGGACATTTATCATTGGTGTCCGGCAAAATATTTGGACCCGCTAACAAGTTTATAATCAGACCCACTCGCAAGGTTATAATCGGACCCGCTCACAGGGTTATAATCAGACCCTCTCACAAGGTTATAATCAGACCCATTCCCAAGGTTATAATCAGACCCACTCACAAAATTATAATCAGACCCACTCACAAGGTTATAAATCAGACCCACCAACAAGGTTATAATCAGACCCACTCACAAGGTTATGATCAGACCCACTCACAAGATTATAATCAGACCCACTCACAAGATTATAATTAGACCCGCTTGCAATGTTGTAATCAGACCCACTCACAAGGTTATAATCAAACCCGCTCGCAAGGTTATAACCAGACCCGCTCACAAGGTTATAATCAGACCCACTCACAAGGTTATAATCAGACCCACTGACCAGGTTATCACCATACACGCTCACAAGGTTATAATCAGACCCACTCACAAGGTTATGATCAGACCCGCTCACAAAGTTATAATCAAACCCACTCACAAGGTCATCACCAGACCCGCTCACAAGGTTATAACCAGACCCACTCACAAGGCTATAATCAGACCCACTCACAAGGTTATAATCAGACCCGCTTGCAATGTTGTTATCAGACCCACTCACAAGGTTATAATCAAACCCTCTCGCAAGGTCATAACCAGACCCACTCACAAGGTTATAATCAGACCCACTCACAAGGTTATAATCAGACCCACTGACAAGGTTATAATCAGACCCACTCACAAGGTCATCACCAGACCCGCTCACAAGGTTATAATCAAACCCGCTCGCAAGGTTATAACCAGACCCGCTCGCAAGGTTATAATCAGACCCACTCACAAGGTTATAACCAGACCCACTCACAAGGTTATAATCAGACCCGCTTGCAATGTTGTAATCAGACCCACTCACAAGGTTATCATCAGACCCACTCACAAGTTATCATCAGACCCACCCACAAGGTTCTTGTTGCCCCCCCCATCCCAGTTTCCCGATGCGATTTTGTAGGTAGTTGTGTGCAATTATCTTACATTCTGAACCCATGTTTATCCGATGTTGATTTTTATGTTAAAAAAATAGTCGGAAGTATTGCTGAGGTTGCTTTATGGACTAGGATTGTATTATAAACAGAACTTGTTGTGTAGACCTTGGCCCCACCACCCGATCCGTAAATTCCAGTTCAACGGCAGATTGTTTACCGAGTGTTTAGCATGCCACCAATGCACCGACACGGTAGCTCGTCCCCGGTCTTGTCGGGCCAGTTGCCAACTGAGCTTCCCAGCCGGAGGCTAAATGCGGGCGTGTGAAGAGACCCGAACTCTGCCTTGCCATGACAGAGGAGACCAGTGCAGGCTAGCGCTCTAACCAACTGGCCTACCGGTGTGACAATCCTCATGAGCTGCGAGTATTGTGGCGTGTTTTGGGTCCTGAATTGGAATCTAGAGGTCCTTTTACCGCACGACATTTGCAATGCAATAACCTCTATGATCAAGTCAACGGTTCCGTGTGAAAGGGCCCACAGCTGATAATTTTTCAATTACCCCAAAACGGCTGATTGCATGTCGTTTCATCGGAACCCTCTGGGTGCCCCTGCGCTGACCAGGGTTTATTGAGCTAGAAACAGTTTTTTTGTTCCTGATATCAACAAACAATTTCGAGAAGGATCGTAGTTCGACCAGTACATATGTTGAACTTGCACGCATTCGCTCTCTCCCTAAAAATATGTCCTGCCGCAACAAGACTGGCCGGCTGCATCAGCCGGCCTGGCCAGTCTGGCCAGCCGGACGATGCTGTTCCCAGCCTGGCCAGCCGGACAATGCTGTTCCCAGCCTGGCCAGCCGGACAATGCTGTTCCCAGCCTGGCCAGCCGGACGATGCTGTTCCCAGCCTGGCCAGCCGGACAATGCTGTTCCCAGCCTGGCCAGCCGGACAATGCTGTTCCCAGCCTGGCCAGCCGGACAATGCTGTTCCCAGCCTGGCCAGCCGGACGATGCTGTTCCCAGTCCAGCGGCACTCTCGTTTTGTTTGTTCTGCGCTGTTACTGGCTCAAATTCAACCTATACTGGTCTGAAGACGCACGCTGCGTGCGTGCGGCACGCACCTTGGTCATTGGCATCTCAGTGGCATTACCACCTACCCATCGGCATCTCGGTGGCATTACCACCTACCCATCGGCATCTCGGTGGCATTACCACCTGCACATCGGCATCTCGGTGGCATTACCACCTATTCATCCGTATCTCATTGGCATCACCATCACCACATCGGCATTTCAGTCGCATTACCACCCGCCCATTCCTCTGGTGGATGTTCGCTCCCATGCATTTTGCTTTCATTGCCAGCGATTTTCTACGCCGCATGTAGCCGTTGTAATTTGATCCTTGAAGACTATAGGCATGAAGGTATTATCCGTGGAAATGTTCACACCACTATATTTCCAAGGGACATTTCCACACACCACTATGTTCCTCAGTGGCATCACACGTATCGTCGCCTTCCGCGGGTGCGTGTCCTGAATGACTCTCCAGGCCCTGGATGACTCTCCAGGGCCTGACTACCCTCAGCGGACGCCCCTGCGTTACTCATCCTCGGTCCTCGCTTCCACGAGCCGACGGCAGTGTTAGCCTTGCCTGCCGATCAATATCTGCCCAGGAACTAGTTTAGCACGTCAGCTGCGACCCTCAGCTTCCGCAGCGCGCCGGGACCTGCTCCTGCACGCCATGTCATGCGCATATCGATTATGGGTGGGGACAACACCAAGGTGGTTAATTCTAGCTAAAAATCGTGTCTCGTCGGGCATCTACCCTCCCCCCCTCCTTCCCCCAACAAAAGCTTCAAGTCCCGGTCGTGGCTTCGTCTCCGATTGGTTGTTTGTGATGAGATGGATCCGTGCATCGTCATAGGCCTAATATACTGAATTTAGAACTCATTGGCGCTGCGTTGACAACACGAAAGAGCCGCTTGTCCCACCCCTGTGGTGGTGGATTGGAGTTTAAGGGCGCGTCGACTTCCAGGGTAATTTTGCGCCCATAACTATTATAATCAATCTACAGTGTTGCTACTTGTCCCACCCCTGTGTCCGCCACTGTCCCTGGCTGGGAACTGTGCCCCTGTGTCTGCGCACCTGGCTGTGCCGCTGCTGGTCTCGCGTGACCTGGCCGCGGCCGCGCCGGTGGCCGTCCCAGTGGTGGTGGTGGGAGGGGGGGGGGGGCTGGCGGTTGTCGGCGGAATTGGAGGGTCGGTCGGGCGTCGCCTCTGTAATCACGCGGCAGTCCACGAGACAGCCGCGTCCTGTCTGACGCCGTCCGCAACCTGCGCTGGAAATGAGCTGATAATTGTCAGCGTGATGTGTGTGTTTGCGTGGTCGTCCTCCCTCTTCCCGCCGCTTGCTGCCTGTGCTGCTTGGCGCTTCGCTATAATAAGAGTGCGTCGGTGGCTTGGAACAGATGGCAGTTTTGGCAGAGTTCGAGACAGGTTACTAGGCTTTGCATTACATGCATCTATTTGTTTGGACATCTTAGCGGGCTTTCGATATGTGGTTCTATATGACTCTTGCGCTTGCTGTGTAAGGAAATAACGTTTCTGTGCGGATCGTGATGCCGTATATAGCTGATATATATATGACATATGCCGATTTGTAGGTGTTTCTGGAGGCGTGTCTGTTGCACTTAGTAATGAATCGTGATGCTTTCCACTGGATCAATTTTCCAGTGACAACACGCCTATTGTGTGATAATTCTGGTATTTTATATTTACTCGGCATCACCCAAGCGGAGGGCCAAAATGTATGTTGCGACCCAGACCGTGCCGAGGTGCATCAATTCCGGAATTGTGTTGTTTCTGCTGTTCTGGACCAATCGTCACCATTGACTGATGCTTTTTGCGTCTCAGGAGTTGTGTTATTACTTGAACATCCCAGTCTTTTTCTTACTGCTGATGCCATCTGGCATCAGCAGTTGTGCGCCGCCCTCCTCCCGTGTACGCCATCCTCCTCCCGTCAGCGTAGTTAGAAACACATGACAGTGCCAGCTCCGTGTGCCATGTGTCCGTCCAGCTCCACCGACCCACCTACTCCGCACTGCGTGGGAAATTCGCACTTTCCTTTGCCAATGCTGGCTCTGAGCGAAAAGCAAATATGTTTCAGGATAATAAATCATGGGGAACGTCACGTAATTCGGCAACTTGTGCCGTTGCAATATGGACAGTGGAGCAGAACGTTACAATATGGACAGTGGAGCAGAACGTTACAATATGGACAGTGGAGCAGAACGTTGCAATATGGACAATGGAGCAGAACGTTACAATATGGACAGTGGAGCAGAACGTTACAATATGGACAGTGGAGCAGAACGTTACAATATGGACAGTGGAGCAGAACGTTACAATATGGACAGTGGAGCAGAACGTTACAATATGGACAGTGGAGCAGAACGTTACAATATGGACGTGGAGCAGAACGTTACAAATGGACAGTGGAGCAGAACGTTACAATATGGACAGTGGAGCAGAACGTTACAATATGGACAGTGGAGCAGAACGTTACAATATGGACAGTGGAGCAGAACGTTACAATATGGACAGTGGAGCAGAACGTTACAATATGGACAGTGGAGCAGAACGTTACAATATGGACAGTGGAGCAGAACGTTACAATATGGACAGTGGAGAAGAACGTTACAATATGGACAGTGGAGCAGAACGTTACAATATGGACAGTGGGCAGAACGTTACAATATGGACAGTGGAGCAGAACGTTACAATATGGACAGTGGAGCAGAACGTTACAATATGGACAGTGGAGCAGAACGTTACAATATGGACAGTGGAGCAGAACGTTACAATATGGACAGTGGAGCAGAACGTTACAATATGGACAGTGGAGCAGAACGTTACAATATGGACAGTGGAGCAGAACGTTACAATATGGACAGTGGAGCAGAACGTTACAATATGGACAGTGGAGCAGAACGTTACAATATGGACAGTGGAGCAGAACGTTACAATATGGACAGTGGAGCAGAACGTTACAATATGGACAGTGGAGCAGAACGTTACAATATGGACAGTGGAGCAGAACGTTACAATATGGACAGTGGAGCAGAACGTTACAATATGGACAGTGGAGCAGAACGTTACAATATGGACAGTGGAGCAGAACGTTTCGTTTCCGTTCGGAATGCCTTCTGCCTTCTGAAATAGATGTTCCGATCCCGGCCAAAATCAGCTGCAGGTGGATACACTGTTGTGTTATGCGTGTCTACTGTTGGTTGTATCGCTGCCATCTACACACACACACATACACATATACACACACACACACACACACACCAGCACACGTTTGATGTGTTTCCGTTTGGCAGTCTCGCCGCAGCGTGGGCGCCGTGACGATCGTGACGCAGTCGGTGGCGAAGAGTGGCGCGAGCAGCAGGCTCGGAGAAGGCTGGAGGAAGAGAGGCGCAGGAGGTATCTGCAGCAGCTGGACGACCAGGAGCGCAGGAGACACGGCGATGTGTTCACGTGAGTCTCGGCAGGCATGGGGACCTCCTGCTGTTCAGGAGGGACGATGACTTCTTCACGTGAGTGACAAGAGCGTGGGCACATCATGGCTAAGTCTTAAGTCAGGGTCCCGTCAGCGCGACAGACATGGTGACGTCTTCTCGTACGTTCCAAGTTTGAGGACTTCCCGGAAGTACGTCTCGTATGTTTTGCGCAGGACACATGATGCCTTGGTGAGTGTCGCCAGCGTGGAATGTACGATGACTTGCTCACGTGGGTCTCGGGAGCACGAGAGATGAGGTGAATTACACACGCTGGAACCGAAAAGATGTACTTTTTTCCAACCGTGGCGCGGCTAAGATTACCTTTTTTTGGAAGGCCTTTTTGTGTACACGCATTTCAATCGCATGTTATCATTTGAGCCATGTGGTGTATCTCGGCTCAGATGTAGCCGTATTCGACATAAAATGGTGATGTCAGCGTTCCTCCAACCGACAAAAAATCATTTCAAATTCAATCGGAAAGCCTAAGGAGCAGGGGTGGAGCTTCCTATACCTTTGGTGGGGTCTGGGCCCCACTGTGCCTTGGTAAGCCTAAGGAGCAGGGGTGGAGCTTCCTATACCTTTGGTGGGGTCTGGACCCCACTGTGCCTTGGTCTCGCCAATGTCTTGCTCTCTTAACATGAGACCCTATTGGATGTTCTCTTAACCCGGTCTCTCCTCTCCGGTCAGATCCTCACACCCTGTCTGGGAGGGGGGAGGGGATCGTTAAAGACTCCCTGTTAACTTCCAAACTAAGTGACACACGAAAGCAAACCGGGTATCATTGGAAAGCGCTCAACGAATATGGCCTGACAATGTCTGCTTTTCAGTTAAAAAAATATTTGAAATCCAAATGGCCGTTTTAAAAAGTAAATTGACTTTTCAAAAACATTTTGTCTCCATTTTTGCTAAGGACAGTTAATACGCACGTCATGGTAGTTAATTACACATTCGAATTAATTACACATTGGTCTGAAATGGCCAAGCTTGGCAGTGATCTTGGGTCACTAGCCTAACTCCAAATGTAAATCCAGGATATACGTTTTGTGACCACTGCCAAATTGTAGTCTTGTGGTAGGTAAGGTTCACTTCGTATATATACGCGTGCATGGGCTATGGATCCTGAACAAAAATATAAAAATGTATTTAGGACAATGGCCTCGGATGACCTTCATTTTCACTATGCTTGATAGTTTTGGTTCCAGGGGTAATTTTGGTTGTGAAATGCAATTTTGATACTATTCACGCCATGAAAGCTCGAAGCAAACCATACAAATACCAGTCCCTTGATTGGTTTAGCCCACTTAGCTAACGTTATTCTGACCTGGCCTCAGATAACTTGATGAAGGTCAAGGAAGTTGGGACCATGTTCAAAATGGCCAACGAATGTGCCACCTCAAATCTTGATTGTGGTAATATGTAAAGTGTATTTACGTCTGTAATATGTGCGGGATTTGTCGCACCATGATTGGTGCATTTTGCAGGTATTGTTTGTAAATTTTCCACATCTTACCTACAATGTCGCCTCAGTAGCTCAGTTCGTTAGAGCACTGGCCTGCATTGGTCTCCCCTGTCCTGGCAAGACAGGGTTCGAGTCTCTTGCGCATGCGCTCGCATTTGGCCCCGGCTGGGAAGGTCAGTTAGCAACTGGTCGATGAGGCCAGGAACGGGCTATCGGGGCGGCCGTGTCGGTGCATTGACGACACGTTAAATTATCGATCGAAATTATGCCGTTGAAGTGGATTTCAGGGATCGGATTGTGGGGCTGGGGATCACGCGACAAGCTTGCTGAGCAATAGGACCCTGGTTCACAAAGCCACTCCAGAAAAATTTGGACTGTGTCAACAAAAAATCCAGTTAGCGAAGTTATGACATCGTTTGGGCCGAATCTCGCTATATCTTGGCCTAATTTCCCAATTTTTTTAACAAGTTATTCAGTTATTTTACCAAAGATTCGCTCAGCTGAAGTTACACTCATGGCATACGCACGGTCGTTGCACCGTAAAAACAAACGAGTATCTGCCAGGCAAAATCTGTATTCTACCGTCTTTCATTCAAAATTCCGCTGCGCTCATAATCCCGCCGTAATAAAAATCCATCGTGTAGAACTTCTATAGTATTTATCGGAATCCCTCAAGCACATAATTTGCGCGCTTGCTTCTTGCATTGAAAATCATTAAGCTGATTGTTTTATTCCTCTAGCATACCGAGCAAAATTTCGCCATGTCGCGCACTATGCCTGTAGACACACTGTGGCAAAACTTCTGGAAAGAATCTATCCACAATGAAACCGAAACTCGGATGCGATGGGCGATGAAATTCGACACAGAATTCCAGCGGATGATTCACGATCCAAAGCTTGCCGAATTCAAAGTGGCCAGCGACCGTTTCGACGTCAAGAAGGTCAACACCATCAAGCACCCCGAGAGCAGCTACGTCATCGAAAAGAAGTACCACATGAAAAAGGAGTTTCCGCCTCCACCGTTCCCCAAGAAGCCCGACTCGACCATCTCTTTGGACATGTTCCCGCCCGACGAGAAGACGAAGGAACTGCTGTACGACGGTATCTCGTACAACGGCGAAGGCCGCTACCAGTACCTCCGAGCCAGGAACAAGCTGTATCCGGACCAGAAGTTCCCATTCGAGGCGTGCACTTCGTGGCAGTACGGATGGGGTAGTCAGGACGCTCCTCTCAAGGGGCCGAAGTTCGCCACGGTGGCTGTCGTTCAGGCAGAATTCTACAGAAAGAACGGACTTCACTGGACTAGGGACCAGGGCAAGAAGGAACATCGGATCGTCAATACTCTGGAGAAGGAGTAGTGATAGAACATGACGGGAGTTGCAAAGGAGTAATGCACACATTATAAAAAGTGAAGGGGTAGTGAGAGCAACTGGTATGGTCGGATGAGAGCAGAACTTTGGAGGCCCACATCATTGTGCGGTGCTATCTGAAGCTGTTCTTCAGGAGCGTGTCTCGGTAATCACAAGACGTCGGCATCCTTGCAGAGCGGGAATAGCTGGGATGACAGAGTTTGAAACCATGGAAAGAGGACAGAGGAAGAAACTAGGACGTTTACATTATCCTTTCGTTGCAGGATTTCTCCTTTGATCATGCCACGGTGGTGAAGAATACTTTGTAGTTCGCTAGATCACCTAAATTGCACAAGTGACTGTCCGGTTTTGCGCTCGCCGTTTTAAATACAACACATTATATTCATTTGATTTGTGTTTGTTTGTTCCATTGCAATGTTTGTTAGATACATCTTATCGTCATCCATACATTTTTCGTTTCGTCTTCTTTTGCATTACCATTCAGCGCAGTACAACATAAATGAAATATTGGCTGTTTTAAAAGGCCAATATTGGCCGTGCGTAGTATTTTCACACCTCCCACAGCGCAGTGAATTGCCGCGCCTTCCATGGTTTTCCAAACGCAAGATGCTAAGAAAACAAGGCTGGGCGAAGGTGCCGCTTGTCACGTCATCTTGCGATCCCACCGATTTCCCATTCTTTTGGATCGCTGGCTGACATTCCAGGCGAGTTTAGAAGTCTGATTCTCACACAAATTTGAATATTTCAAGATTGAATTCCAACTTGAAGCCAAATACAAGTGGCATGCAACTAAATGCTTTACCAGTGTTCATTGTTGTCTTGCAATGTGACCACGTATCATATCACTATCGCCGTCCTATCACTTCATTGTATGGCATACGTTTCAAGGCTGATTTCGGCGCCTCTAAGGAAAATGGTTAAATCTTGTCAAGCAGTTATTTGAAAGGTTGTGCGCAGTGGCGTCGCCACGAAATTCTTCCAGGGGGGGCAATATTGATAGGGGGCCTCCTGCTCCCGAAATGGGGCCTCCACTGTGGTAGGGCCTCCTATTGCTTTTTTAGGCTCTTAGTATGGTTCCAGAATGGGGAACATGGCTTCATATTGATGTCTGGTTTGTTCTTGGCATGGTGCATCATTTACGCAAAGTGCAATAGCAAGAATCTTTTTTTTCCGCTGAGAACTGAGCCATACCAGGGTATAAATAAGCAAACGCACTGGCGGATCTAGCCCACCGGTTTGGGGGGGGGGCAACTTTCGGTTTTCGGCGTCAGCCCCCCCTCCCCTCCCCCCAGTGGCGTACTTAGGAATTGCATCAGAGGAGGGGACGAAGGGATTTGGAGGGTGCCCATTCTCCCATTATTTTTGGTTAAAAGCATCGGATTTCTACCACTATTTGTCAAATGGACCCATTTTTACAATAATAATTAATGACAACATAATTTCCTGTTTAGGGGCCCCAGCCTACCTCCACCGCTTCTAAGTTACGGGATTTGTGTTCTTGTTTACCAAAACGTTCATGTTCACGTTCAACGTCTTGTACCACGTCAACGTTCGTGCACGTGTACACACTGGCAGATCCGATTTTGTTAACTCTTGCTGTAAGCAGAACTTGAGCAGCATAGAACCCTCGATGCGTGTCAGAATGTACTATGCTCCCATATTGGCTTCCAAACAATTATAAAAATACCTTTAAAATTGGAGATACTTTCATCCAGACGATATTTTTTAACCTCGGCAAAGGTTACTGCATTTTCATTCAGTTTACTTCTGTTGGCTTCGGGGGGCCAAAAGACCCTTTTAAGCGCTTCGGGGGAGCCATGGCCGGAATGGCCCCTCCCTGGATCCGCTAGTGAATGTAGCCTGTCTCTTCATCTTAGCAACTCCAACACCAACATACGAAACATGCTGCTCAACTGGGCTCAACTGGTCACTCGCACAAAACATCCTGTTCAAATTCCGCTTTCGAAATCTGGCTCACTAGGTCCGCTTGGCCGTTACTGGCTAAACAAACTTCATGAACCTATCTGACGAAGGAATAATGAAACTGCTGATTTCGTCATCCCTTGCTGTAAGCAGAACTTCAACAGCATAGAACCCTCGATGCGTCAGAATCTACTATGCTACCATACTGTACTTCCAAACAAACATAAAAAAATACCTTTAAAATTGGAGATTATTTCACCCGGAAAGCTATTTTTTCACCTCAGCAAAGGTTACTACATTTTATTTTAGTTTACTTTTATTGGTTTGGGGGCGGGGCAAAAGACACTATGGCCCCCCTTTGAAGCGCTTGGGGGGGGGGGCATGGCCGGAATGGCCCCCTCCCCTGGATCCGCCAGTGCCAGTGACGTACCTATATTTGCGTCAAGGGGAGGGGGGCAAACGTATTTGGAGGGGTCCACCTACTCAATAAAAAGTCTTCCGATTTCGACCACTATTTTGTCAAAGGGGACCTTTTTATATAAAATAATTAGTGACCAACTAAATTATCCTGTCGAGGGGCCTAATTTACCACTATCGTTTCTGATTCGTCGCATTTCAACCCTGGCTCCCCCATCCTGTTCGAATGTATTCTTTTGGTATCCCTTGATAAGTCACCTTGCACTGCTGAAATTACACCTACAGAGATCACTTTAAAATGTAGATTACCAACTTCAGACATTCCAGTTCATAGTGCCCGGTCGCCACGACGCCAACGTTAGTGCATGTGCACACCCATCTTGCGCATTCGGCGCATTCGCCACACTTCGTGCGATGCTACGGATTCTGCTGGGCCTCCTACGCTTTGCTAATTGCTGCCACATGATAGACTTGCGCCTTATCTGACGTGATGAAATGCTTTGTATGGGCGTTCGCTGCGAAAATTCGATTAATTAAATTCGATCATTAGTTCCCTACTTCTCATATTTTATGATGAAGAAATGCGGATACCCGCTGAGCTTTGATGCACCTCATATCTTTGATTAAACATGCTTCCAGGTTGGCTACCGAACCGAGGCCCTGCCTGAGTGTACTTCTTTGGACCCGTTTCGTATTTCTTCGTCTACGGATGTGTCTTAGGTCTCCAATCCATTTTTGTTCGAGGCCCAATGCATTTTCGAAACCCCTGCTCGTTTTAGGGTTTGTTGCTTCTTTGTGCACCGATGATTTTTCTTAGTTGTCGGGGCGCTTTCAACGATCTCAATGTATTTATTTAGTGCCCGGTATTTTTGTTCGTTCTGGGACCATGTTGCTTATTGCGACCCCAGCCTCTTTTCAGGCCCTTGTGCGGTCGCATGGCCCCTGTGTGCCTTGAGAGCTTCCGGTGTTTTTTTGTTTGTTTTTTTAGAGTTCCCGCTATATTTATGTATGGCTGCAAAGCATGTTTTAGGACCCTGTCGCTTTTTGCGAGACTGCGCTTTGGAGGGCCAGTTGCATTTTCGGTCCCCGTTGTGCTCTCAGGGTCCCGCTGTGTTTATTTGGGGCTTCTGACGCACATTTGTGGGGCCCAGTACGATTTTGGGTCTTCGGTGCGATATTTCTGGGTCTTAGCGCAACTTATCGCGCCCAAGCGCGTGGTTCCGGGGACCCAACGCCAGTTATCTGGGGTCAACGCGATTTTTGTGGACCTCTTCTGAATTTTCTTTAAATTCCGAATCTCGGCCTGATTTTTCGAGTCCCTGGCGCCATGTTTTTCCATCTCACCTCGATTTTCTTCGAGCTCCGGTATGTTTTTCGATGCCGTACGCGATTTTTCAAGGCATCTGATGATATGTTCGGTGCTCCGGAACCATTTTCCTGACCTGGACTTTTTTTGGAATCCCTCCTTATTTTGGAGGGCTCCGGCTTTCTTTTTCGGATACCGGTGCGACTTTGGGGGTCACACGGTGCTTATGTGGAGCCCTAGACGCCAATTGTTGGCAGCCCCGACGTGAATTTTTTATGCCCAGACCAAATTTGTGGTACTACCGATGGGAATTATGGGTCCGAGCGCGATATTTGGTGGGACCGGTTCGAGTTTGCGGGGCGCGTTGTACTGAGCTGTGGCCCCAACGCGATCTTGGCGGTTCCTGTTGCAGATTTTCGGGCCTCGGAGCGAGTTTTCTGGGGCCCGCCGCATTTACTTGGAGCCCCTACGCGAATTATGGTGGACCGACGCGAATTTGTGTGGCCCCAGCGCGACTTTTGGGGGCCTCGGCTCGATTCTTGGGAGCATATCCCTCTTAGGAGGGAGGGGGCATTTGCCCCTTTGATATGCCACTGCGGCCACCGAGGGAGTTTTTTGTTCAGCCGATGGCACCTTTCGGAGTATAAAAGCCCTCCGGGTAATTTTTGCCGGAACTGTTCTTAATTTTCCGGTGCTGGGGTCCATTCGATCGAGTCCTGGTGTGAACTTTTGGACATCGAGTTCTATTTTTTTTAAAGGTCTTGATGTGATATATTTGATGTGATAGCCTCCTTGACAATCCTGTAGGCCTCCTTTGCAATCCACGGGGCCTCCTTGATAATCTTGTGGGCCTCCTTTGCAATCCTGGAGGCCTCCTTAACAATCATGTGGGCCTCCTTTGCAATCCTGGGGGCCTCCTTTGTAATCATGTGGGCCTCCTTTGCAATCCTGGGGGCCTCCTTTGCAATCATGGGGGTCTCCTTTGTAATCACGGGAGCCTCCTTTGCAATCCTGGGGGCTTCCTTTGCAATCCTGGAGGCCTCCTTTGCGATCCTGGGGGTCTCCTTTGCAATCCTGGGGCCTCCTTTGCAATCCTGTGGGCCTCCTTTGCAATCCTGTGGGCCTCCTTTGCAATCCTGTGTGCCTCCTTGATAATCATGTGTTCCTCCTTTGCAATCCTGGTGCCTCCTTTGTAATCCTGTGGGCCTCCTTTGCAATCCTGGGGGCCTCCTTTGTAATACTGTGGGCCTTTGCAATCATGGGGGCCTCCTTTGCAATCATGGGGGCCTCCTTTGTAATCACGGGAGCCTCCTTTGCAATCCTGGGGGCCTCCTTTGCAAACCTGGAGGCCTCCTTTGCGATCCTGGGGGCCTCCTTTGCAATCATGAGGGCCTCCTTTGCAATACTGGAGTCCTTTGCAATCCTTGGGGCCTCCTTTGCAATCCTGGGGGCCTCCTTTGCAATCATGAGGGCTTCCTTTGCAATCATGAGGGCCTCCTTTCCAATCCTGGAGTCTTTTGCAATCCTTGGGGCCTCCCTTGCAATCCTGGGGGCCTCCTTTGCAATCCTGGGGGCCTCTTTGCAATCCTGGTGGCCTCCTTTGCAATCCTGGGGGCCTCCTTTGCAATCCTGGGGGCCTCCTTTGCAATCCTGGGGGCCTCCATTGCAATCATGGGGGTCTTCTTTGTAATCACAGGAGCCTCCTTTGCAATCCTGGGGGCCTCCTTTGCAATCCTGGGGGCCTCCTTTGCAATCCTGTGGGCCTCCTTTGCAATCCTGGGGGCCTCCTTTGCAATCCTGGGGCCTCCTTTGCAATCCTGAGGGCCTTCTTTGCAACCCTGGGGGCCTCCTTTACAATCCTGGGGGCCTCCTTTGCAATCCTGGGGGGCCTCCTTCGCTAGTCTGGAGGCATCCTTCGCAATCCTGGGGGTCTCCTTTGGAATCCTGGGGCCTCCTTTGCAATCATGGGGCCTCCTTTGCAATCATGGGGGCCTCCTTTGCAATCCTGGAGTCCTTTGCAATCCTGGGGGCCTCCTTTGCAATCCTGGGGGCCTCCTTTGTAATCCTGTGGGCCTTTGCAATCCTGGGGGCCTCCTTCGCAATCCTGGGGGCCTCCTTTGCAATCCTGGGGGCCTCCTTTGCAATCCTGGGGCCTCCTTTGCAATCCCGGGGGCCTCCTTTGCAATCCTGGGGGCCTCCATCGCAATCCTGGGGGCCTCCTTTGAAATCATGGGGCCTCCTTTGCAATCCTGGGGGCCTCCTTCGCTAGCCTGGAGGCATCCTTCGCAATCCTGGGGTCTACTTTGCAATCATGGGGCCTCCTTTGCAATCATGGGGGCCTCCTTTGCAATCCTGAGGGCCTCCTTTGCGATCCTGGAGACCTTTGCAATCCTAGGGGCCTCCTTTGCAATCCTGGGGGCCTCCTTTGTAATCCTGGAGGCCTCCTTCGTAATCACGGGGGCCTCCTTTGCAATCCTGGAGGCCTCCTTTGCAATCCTGGAGGCCTCCTTTGCAATCCTGTGGGTCTCCTTTACAATCCTGGGGGCCTCCTTTGTAATCACGGGGGCCTCCTTTTCAATCCTGGGGCCTCCTTTGCATTCCTGGGAGCCTCCGTGCCAATTGTTGGCACTCTCTTGATTTCTGGGGCCTGCTATCTTCTCCTAGGTGACTCCTTCTTCGAATTAGGGGCCTCCTCTCACGTCTTGGAGGCCTCCTCTCATGTCTCGTCGGCCTCCTTGCTCACTTTTTTCCTGTGCATTTCCGGATAGGGGCCTCCTCAAATTTCAGGGGGGCGGCGCCCCCCCCAGTCTCACGACAGGGGGGCGACTTCCCTCCCCTGCTCCCCCCTGCTCCCCCCCCCTGCCACTGGATATTGTGGTTCGATGCCCAGCAGAGCATTGTTGACACTTCGATGCACACGTTTCCCATTCCCGGGGCTAACATAACTTTTCTTGTTTATTTTTGTCGGCAGGCCGTCGCAGAAGTCTCCCATTCCCCTCAACCGATACGACAACCTGTTCGATGACGTCACCATCCGCAGCAGTCGCGGCGGCGACGCCAAGATGGCGGCCAAGGCGCTGCACAGCTTCAAGCCGATCAACAACAGGTGGGGTGCCGGGCCGCTGGTCTGGCCGGCTGACTGGCCGGCTGACTGGTCAAGCCGATCAACAACAGGTGGGGTGCCGGGCCGCTGGTCTGGCCGGCTGACTGGTCAGCTGACTGGCCGGCTGACTGGCCGGCTGACTGGCCGGCTGACTGGTCAGCTGACTGGTCAGCTGACTGGCCGGCTGACTGGCCGGCTGACTGGCCGGCTGACTGGCCGGCTGACTGGCTGGCTGACTGGCTGGCTGACTGGTCAGCTGACTGGTCAGCTGACTGGCCGGCTGACTGGCCGGCTGACTGGCCGGCTGACTGGCCGGCTGACTGGCCGGCTGACTGGCCGGCTGACTGGCCGGCTGACTGGCTGGCTGACTGGTCAGCTGACTGGTCAGCTGACTGGCCGGCTGACTGGCCGGCTGACTGGTCAGCTGACTGGCCGGCTGACTGGTCAGCTGACTGGCTGGCTGATTGGTCAGCTGACTGGCCGGCTGACTGGCCGGCTGACTGGCCGGCTGACTGGCCGGCTGACTGGCCGGCTGATTGGTCAGCTGACTGGCCGGCTGACTGGCCGCATTCCGTTGCACGCCACGCCATGTGACTAATGTCCCTACCCGCGCCCCCTCTCCGCTGCTCCATCGTCAGTTTTTGCATGGCTCAGACGCGTCCGTGTCTGATGATCGGTGCCGTGCGGGCGTCGACACCCTTCAGCTCGCGATGTCCAGCGACTCGTGAGGTCCAGACGACCATGATCTCACAAATGGTGGCGGGTGTCACGCTGCGACGAGAACTATGCAAATGTTATTCCGGGGAAAATAGCCCTGTGACACTGAATTCTGAGACGTCTGGTGGGTAGTATGGTGAACGACATTTGTGCTGGGGTGTGTGTGTCCAGGCTGGGGAGTAAGGGGTCCGGCTTGGGTGTGTGTCCAGGCTGGGATGTATGTGTGTGTCCAGACTGGGGTAAGGGGTCCGGGCTTGGGTGTGTGTCCAGGCTGGGATGTATGTGTGTGTCCAGACTGGGGTAAGGGGTACGGGCTGGGGTGTGTGTCCAGGCTGGGATGTATGTGTGTGTCCAGACTGGGGTAAGGGGTACGGGCTGGGGTGTGTGTCCAGGCTGGGATGTATGTGTGTTTTCAGGCTTGGGTAAGGGATCCGGGCTGGGGTGTGTGTGTGTCCAGGCTTGGGTAAGGGGTCCGGGCTCAAGTGTTGTGTGTGGCCGTCTGGATTGGGGGTGAGTAGGGACCATGCTGGGGAGTAAGTGATCCCCGGGCTGGGGTGTGTGGGGTCCGGGATGGGGTTCGTATTGCCCAGGATGGGGAGTAAGGGGTCGCAGCTGGAGTGTGGAATCGATGCTCTGACCGTCCCAGTCGTCCTTGGGCAGTTTCGCTCAGAATATAAGCACGAGATGGTCAGCTTGGAACATGGGCGTCTTCGTGCGGGTACACAGTACCCAGTCGTAAGATGCTCGTCTCACAGTCGAAAGGTTGTGGGTTCGAGTCTCACCTGTCGCTACTCTTCGCCCGCGACCAATCGGCGTGAGAGATTGGCGACGCTACATGACTCAACGGTCGACGTGTCGTAAAACCAATAACCAACCAACAGTACCCAGTCGGCTGTTGTAGCCCAACTGGCTAAACATAGCTTGTGCTTTGTGCTTGGGCCATCTACCCGTATACCACTTGATTCATTATCTTCCACTGATGCACCTGGTCGCTAGTCCGGGAACGAGCAGCATGTCAATATTGCGTCAGTGTGCTGACGAACGCCTTGGAGTTGTTAGAGTTATGGTTGTCGAATTAGTAGTGAAGATGTTTAATGGTTCGTTGTGCTCGAGCGATATTCATAGCGATTCAGTAATGGCTGGCCGTGCTCGAGTGGTGTCGGAAGTCTGCTCAACGACACCCGTGCCAATTCATAATGGATATAGCACCACACAGAAACAACTTATCGATCCATCAGTGGAGACTTTCCTCACGCTTGGTGAGCCAGGATGCACATGATGTAAAACATGTCTAGTTTGTGTAGTATAAGCCTAATTTGCTTCGAACCTCGTGCTCGAGCTTTCTTGCTTGTTTGCTTGCTCGTTTATGTGCTTGTATTGCTTCGGATCACTGGCCGAACAGTCGTCTGACTCGGATTGGGCCGAGCCTCTTTTGGGATGTTCCAAAAATTTACGATTAAAAAATAAATTACAGTTAAGAAATTTACAGTTACGAAGATTATAACGCTTCTGTTCTCTGAGTTCGATAAATGAAGCGAATTTATAATAGTTTGCACTTTTAAGGGCATCGAAATGAAATTATCTGCATGAAATTTCCTCGTTTGTTTGGGCAAATCACGATTTGTGCTCAGTTTGCGCCATGTGAATCGGAAAGCAGCACAGTCCAGCGGTGACATATGCAGTGACTGGGTGCATGTGTCCCCCCCCCTCACTACCACCCCCACCACTACCACCACCACCAACACCACCAACCCGACCCCCACCCTCTCCCACGTGGACAAGTGGCAGCCTTCTGACTGGGAGGCTCGAATGCACCCGACTGGGAGGCTCGAATGCACCCCCTCCTCCACACTTACCGGATTTTTCTGCCGAAGTCGCCCTTCCAGGGACTTTCACATTGGTGCCACTCCGAGGATGTAGCATCCCACCAGACGAGTGCCACCACCATGCAAATTCCTGAATCCGCCCCTGCTGTTCAAATTCGCTTTCCAGCTGACATCTGGTCAGACGAGCTACGTCTGCGCCGGCAGGGAGCTGAGCTTCAGCAGGGGCGACATCATCTTCATCAGACGCCAGGTGGACCGCAACTGGCTGGAGGGCGAACTGCACGGCAGAATCGGCATCTTCCCCATCAACTATGTCGAGGTTAGCCTGGTCGGCATCTTCCCCGTCAACTATGTCGAGGTTAGCGCGGTCGGCATCTTCCCCGTCAACTATGTCGAGGTTAGCCTGGTTGGCACCTTCTCCGTCAACTATGTCGAGGTTAGCGCGGTCGGCATCTTCCCCGTCAACTATGTCGAGGTTAGCCTGGTTGGCATCTTCCCCGTCAACTATGTCGAGGTTAACCTGGTTGGCATCTTCCCCGTCAACTATGTCGAGGTTAGCCTGGTTGGCATCTTCCCAGTCAACTATGTCGAGGTTAGCCTGGTTGGCACCTTCCCCATCAACTTTGTCGAGATTAGCGCGGCACCCGATCAACGAATTTTCCGGCGAGGGAGCCCTTCAGAGGAATGGTGCCCCTCACCATGATCATTTTTGGATCCGCCCTTGTCGGCATCTCAGTTTCGTAACACTTCATGTTTTGTGTCCGAATATGTAATGAATGCGACCTAATAACCATGGGCGTCGCCATTGCAGAAGTATCTGGGGTCCGGACCTCCACCTGGATTTAGGTTCGGGTTCGATTGTGCTGCTTTATGCAGGCATTCAAGGTGCACCACGGCAATCACGACTGTTCCCAGGATTTGTTGGTGGTTAAAAGATGAGTAACACGCAGACAGCCATGGCCTTATCCCCCAGCTTGGAAATCGTTCCTAAACCTCTAAGGTTGGACCCCACCTGGAAGTTGATGATGGCTACACCCTTGCCAACAGCTGACCGCCTGGGCCGCTGCGTCTGCCAGAACTGGTGTCCTTCCGCTTACGATGTCCTGGTCGTCTGTGATTGGCCAGCGTCGTCACGTGACTGTTGTCGCCACGTGTGATTGGTCAGTGTCGTCTTGCCACGTAACAGCCGTCCGTCGGCAGGTGGTGCCACTGGACTCTCAGCGAGGTCAGCCCAAGATGGCCAGCGATGGTCAGGCGCGCGCCCGCTACACCTTCACCGCGCAGACGCCCGTGGAGCTGCCCCTGAAGAAGGGTCGGTGACCAGCCGTCCACAGACACACGCACACAATACCTTTATGCAGTGTACACCTGCAGCTGCCCACTGGACACATACACACACCCACATGCAGTGTACACCTACGGCTTATGCTTAGGCTTATTCCACTGGATAGGCTTGCGGTTCACTTGGTGACAATCACGTGACTTCAAAGATAATCTGACGTCCATCTGGTGATCTCGTGGGCTGATGAACCGTCTGGTGATGAACCCTCTGGTGATGAACCCTCTGGTGATGAACCCTCTGGTGGGGTGCCCTCTGGTGATGAACCCTCTGGTGATGAACCCTCTGGTGATGAACCCTCTGGTGATGAACCCTCTGGTGATGAACCCTCTGGTGATGAACCCTCTGGATGAACCCTCTGATGATGAACCCTCTGGTGATGAACCCTCTGGTGATGAACCCTCTGGTGATGAACCCTCTGGTGATGAACCCTCTGGTGATGAACCCTCTGGTGATGAACCCTCTGGTGGTGAGCCCTCTGGATGAACCCTCTGGTGATGAACCCTCTGGTGATGAACCCTCTGGTGATGAACCCTCTGGTGATGAACCCTCTGGTGATGAACCCTCTGGATGAACCCTCTGGTGATGAACCCTCTGGTGGGGTGCCCTCTGGATGAACCCTCTGGTGATGAACCCTCTGGTGATGAACCCTCTGGTGGGGTGCCCTCTGGTGATGAACCCTCTGGTGATGAACCCTCTGGTGATGAACCCTCTGGATGAACCCTCTGGTGGGGTGCCCTCTGGACCAGCTCACGTGTCAATGGCCGCCTTTCGAATAACATGACGACCTCTTGACGTCTGGCAACCCCAATTAACTCTAGATATGACGTATTGACATAGCGACCTCTATTAACGCCGGATGCGACATCTGGCAACATATAGTAACGCTAGATATGACGTGTTGATATCTGGCAATCTCAACTAACGCCAGACATGACATGTTCACATCTGGTAACCTGTGTTCACGCTAGTTATGACGTGTTGACATCTGGCAACCTCTATTAACCCTAGACATGATGTGTTGACATCTGGCAACCTCACTGGTGACTCGGTGATCTTTGATGACCGAGTGTAGACAGGACTTGATGACCGAGTGTAGACAGGATTTGATGACCGAGTGTAGACAGGACTTGATGACCGAGTGTAGACAGGATTTGATGACCGAGTGTAGACAGGATTTGAAGACCGAGTGTAGACAGGATTTGATGACCGAGTGTAGACAGGATTTGAAGACCTTGTATATGAGTTGTTCACCTCTGGCGACCTGGCGCGTGATCTGGCACACCGTGCAATCCCGAAGGTCATTTTTTTCATTTCCGGTGGCCTTGTATGTGCGTTGCAACGATCTAATGGATCTAGGATCACTTACCCTATGACTCTAATCACCTCGAAAATGATCTTGTGACCATTTGACGTCAAAGGTAGCATTGCTACTTCTGATCCAGGTGCTCCGGGAATGTGTGACTTCAAAATGACGTGGTGACCTCACGATGACCTCTCAAGTGACCCGTGTGCATTTCATGACGTCACAGATGACTTGGTGTCCTCACAGGGGACCTAGTGACGCTGATCAGACGGGTGGACAATAATTGGTACGAGGGTCGTCTTGGACTCAAGGTCGGCATCTTCCCGGCGAGCTACGTCGAGGTCCTGGGCAGGCCCCTGCCCGAGAGGATCGGTACGTCTGCGGTGTTCTGGGTTGTGGTACCACCGTTCGACAGGTCCCTGCCTGACGACCTGGACAGGCCCCTGCCCGAGAGGATCGGTACGTCTGCGGTGTTCTGGGTTGTGGTACCACCGTTCGACAGGTCCCTGCCTGACGACCTGAACAGGCCCCTGCCCGAGAGGATCGGTACGTCTGCGGTGTTCTGGGTTGTGGTACCACCGTTCGACAGGTCCCTGCCTGACGACCTGAACAGGCCCCTGCCCGAGAGGATCGGTACGTCTGCGGTGTTCTGGGTTGTGGTGCCACTGTTCGACAGGCAGACATGTTGTCGTTCCTAGACCACCGTCAGGAATGGTCACTATTGACGGTGGTCAAGATTATGATCCAGAACCGAAGGCTCGTTACTAATAAGTGTCATTTTGCTCTATGTTTATTTTCACTGTCAATGAAGCCCAACTTCATTTTTCGCAGTTCTGCTTAATTTTCACCACGGTGCACAATTTGATGTCAGTTTCATATCCATAGATTGAGAATATCCAAGCGCTAAGTTTGTTTCCCGGAGCATTCCTTTATTATACAGTGCTCACTACGGGTACGTAGTGGTACAGTTGCGCAGTTGGTTAGAGCGCCCCGGTAGCCCAGTTGGTTAGAGCGCTGGCCTGCTCTGGTCTCCCCTGTCCTGGCGACACAGGGTTCGAGTCGCTTCGCGCGCTCGCATTTAGTCCCCCGGCTGGGAGGGTCAGTTGGCAGCTGGCCCAATAAAGCCGGGGACGAGCTGCCGGGCGGCCGTGTCGGTGCATTGACGGCACGTTACACTTTCGATCAAATTATGCCGTTGAACTTGAATTCATGGATCGGGTGGTGTGGCCAGGGTTCACGCAACAAGCTCTGCTTAGTAATAGAAGCCTGGTTCATAAAGCCACCCCAGCAAGAACTCGGATTACATTTATTTAAATAAATAAAAATAATAATAATAAGTACGTGTCAGGTGAGGAGTAGTCACTTTAGCGTACACCATGCGGTTGTAATATAGATGGAACATGCATCGGTACACGTGTCGATCGATAGCGTACATAAAATCCGATATGCTTCAAAAGTAATCAAATGCTGTGGCACAGTCAAAGCCTGGGCACTCGACCCCATCCTCCCTTCACTCTCTTAACAGGGGAAATATGTGCTTTTCATGCTAATTTTTCGGCTCTTGAGTGGAACATGGTCAGGACGTGGCAATACAAGTTTCGCTGACCGTATGCAAATTGTGGTTCACACAGGATCGAGTATATTATTCCGTATCGAAAATACTGAATGCATTTCGCATCCTGAAACCCATACTTGTGTACCCACGACGGAAAATAAAACGAATGAATAATGAAAAACTATGTGGTGTGAACCGACTGTCAATGTATTACCCTGACCTGCCTTGGCCTGTGCTGACCTCGACCTCGCGACCCGACAGAGACGAGCGCCAAGCCCGTCGGCACTCCGGCAGCTCACGGTCTGACCAGTGGCGCCACAATCTCCTCTGGCGGTGGAGTGCAGAACCAGCTGCACGTGGACACCAGCCAGGAGGCAGTGCCGTGAGTGTCATGACAATCCTGACACTGGTGTATATATGGTGGATACGGAGGGAGGCCCGCAGGAGCCGCCCGACGTTACATGGTGTGCACAATCCTGACACTGGTGTATATATGGTGGCTACGGAGGGAGGCCCGCAGGAGCCGCCCGACGTTACATGGTGTGCACAATCCTGACACTGGTGTATATATGGTGGCTACGGAGGGAGGCCCGCAGGAGCCGCCCGACGTTACATGGTGTGCACAATCCTGACACTGGTGTATATATGGTGGCTACAGAGGGAGACCCGCAGGAGCCGCCCCACGTTACATGGTGTGCACAATCCTGACACTGGTGTATATATGGTGGCTACAGAGGGAGACCCGCAGGAGCCGCCCCACGTTACATGGTGTGCACAATCCTGACACTGGTGTATATATGGTGGCTACAGAGGGAGACCCGCAGGAGCCGCCCCACGTTACATGGTGTGCACAATCCTGACACTGGTGTATCTATGGTGGCTACAGAGGAGACCCGCAGGAGCCGCCCCACGTTACATGGTGTGCACAATCCTGACACTGGTGTATATATGGTGGCTACGGAGGGAGGCCCGCAGGAGCCGCCCGACGTTACATGGTGTGCACAATCCTGACACTGGTGTATATATGGTGGCTACAGAGGGAGACCCGCAGGAGCCGCCCCACGTTACATGGTGTGCACAATCCTGACACTGGTGTATCTATGGTGGCTACAGAGGGAGACCCGCAGGAGCCGCCCCACGTTACATGGTGTGCACAATCCTGACACTGGTGTATATATGGTGGCTACAGAGGGAGGCCCGCAGGAGCCGCCCCACGTTACATGGTGTGCACAATCCTGACACTGGTGTATATATGGTGGCTGCGGAGGGAGGCCCGCAGGAGCCGCCCCACGTTACATGGTGTGCACAATCCTGACACTGGTGTAAATATGGTGGCTACGGAAGGAGACCCGCAGGAGCCGCCCGACGTTACATGGTGTGCACAATCCTGACACTGGTGTATATATGGTGGCTACAGAGGGAGGCCCGCAGGAGCCGCCCGACGTTACATGGTGTGCACAATCCTGACACTGGTGTATATATGGTGGCTACAGAGGGAGGCCCGCAGGAGCCGCCCCACGTTACATGGTGTGCACAATCCTGACACTGGTGTGTATATGGTGGCTACGGAGGGAGGCCCGCAGGAGCCGCCCGACGTTACATGGTGTGCACAATCCTGACACTGGTGTATATATGGTGGCTACGGAGGAGGCCCGCAGGAGCCGCCCCACGTTACATGGTGTGCACAATCCTGACACTGGTGTGTATATGGTGGCTACAGAGGGAGGCCCGCAGGAGCCGCCCGACGTTACATGGTGTGCACAATCCTGACACTGGTGTATATTTGGTGGCTACAGAGGGAGGCCCGCAGGAGCCGCCCCACGTTACATGGTGTGCACAATCCTGACACTGGTGTATATATGGTGGCTACAGAGGGAGACCCGCAGGAGCCGCCCCACGTTACATGGTGTGCACAATCCTGACACTGGTGTATCTATGGTGGCTACAGAGGGAGACCCGCAGGAGCCGCCCCACGTTACATGGTGTGCACAATCCTGACACTGGTGTATATATGGTGGCTACAGAGGGAGACCCGCAGGAGCCGCCCCACGTTACATGGTGTGCACAATCCTGACACTGGTGTATATATGGTGGCTACAGAGGGAGGCCCGCAGGAGCCGCCCCACGTTACATGGTGTGCACAATCCTGACACTGGTGTATATATGGTGGCTACAGAGGGAGACCCGCAGGAGCCGCCCCACGTTACATGGTGTGCACAATCCTGACACTGGTGTATCTATGGTGGCTACAGAGGGAGACCCGCAGGAGCCGCCCCACGTTACATGGTGTGCACAATCCTGACACTGGTGTATATATGGTGGCTACGGAGGGAGGCCCGCAGGAGCCGCCCGACGTTACATGGTGTGCACAATCCTGACACTGGTGTATATATGGTGGCTACAGAGGGAGACCCGCAGGAGCCGCCCCACGTTACATGGTGTGCACAATCCTGACACTGGTGTATCTATGGTGGCTACAGAGGGAGACCCGCAGGAGCCGCCCCACGTTACATGGTGTGCACAATCCTGACACTGGTGTATATATGGTGGCTACAGAGGGAGGCCCGCAGGAGCCGCCCCACGTTACATGGTGTGCACAATCCTGACACTGGTGTATATATGGTGGCTGCGGAGGGAGGCCCGCAGGAGCCGCCCCACGTTACATGGTGTGCACAATCCTGACACTGGTGTATATATGGTGGCTACGGAGGGAGACCCGCAGGAGCCGCCCGACGTTACATTGTGTGCACAATCCTGACACTGGTGTATATATGGTGGCTACAGAGGGAGGCCCGCAGGAGCCGCCCGACGTTACATGGTGTGCACAATCCTGACACTGGTGTATATATGGTGGCTACAGAGGGAGGCCCGCAGGAGCCGCCCGACGTTACATGGTGTGCACAATCCTGACACTGGTGTGTATATATGGTGGCTACGGAGGGAGGCCCGCAGGAGCCGCCCGACGTTACATGGTGTGCACAATCCTGACACTGGTGTGTATATATGGTGGCTACGGAGGGAGGCCCGCAGGAGCCGCCCCACGTTACATGGTGTGCACAATCCTGACACTGGTGTATATATGGTGGCTACAGAGGGAGGCCCGCAGGAGCCGCCCGACGTTACATGGTGTGCACAATCCTGACACTGGTGTATATTTGGTGGCTACGGAGGGAGACCCGCAGGAGCCGCCCGACGTTACATGGTGTGCACAATCCTGACACTGGTGTATATATGGTGGCTGCGGAGGGAGGCCCGCAGGAGCCGCCCCACGTTACATGGTGCGCACAATCCTGACACTGGTGTATATATGGTGGCTACAGAGGGAGACCCGCAGGAGCCGCCCGACGTTACATGGTGTGCACAATCCTGACACTGGTGTGCATATGGTGGCTACAGAGGGAGGCCCGCAGGAGCCGCCCGACGTTACATGGTGTGCACAATCCTGACACTGGTGTATATATGGTGGCTACGGAGGGAGGCCCGCAGGAGCCGCCCGACGTTACATGGTGTGCACAATCCTGACACTGGTGTATATATGGTGGCTACGGAGGGAGGCCCGCAGGAGCCGCCCCACGTTACATGGTGTGCACAATCCTGACACTGGTGTGTATATGGTGGCTACAGAGGGAGGCCCGCAGGAGCCGCCCGACGTTACATGGTGTGCACAATCCTGACACTGGTGTATATATGGTGGCTGCGGAGGGAGGCCCGCAGGAGCCGCCCGACGTTACATGGTGTGCACAATCCTGACACTGGTGCATGCAGGAGCCGCCCCACGTTACATGGTGCGCACAACCCTGACGTGTGAGGCCCTTCAGGTGCAAGGCGCTGTACAACTACTCTCCTCTAACGTGTGTAGCTAATCATGCGTTGTGTGGGGCCCTTCAGGTGATGATGCCCACGTGTGGGGCTCATCATGTGTTGTTTGGGGCTCTTCAGGTCATGATGCCCATGTGTGTAGCTGAACCTGCATTGCGTGGGCCCTTCAGGTGTAAGGAGCTGTACAACTACTCTCCTCTCACGTTTGTAGCTGATTATGCGTTATGTGGGACCCTTCAGGGGATGATGCACACATGTGTAGCTGAACATGCGTTGTGTGTAGCTGATGATGCGTTGTGTTAGTCCTTCAGGTATAAGGCGCTGTACAACTACCCTCCTGTCACGTGTGTAGCTGAAGATGCGTTGTGTGTAGCTGATCATGCGTTGTGTGGGCCCTTCAGGTACAAGGCGCTGTACAACTACTCCCCTCAAAACGACGACGAGCTAGAACTTCGGGACGGGGACGTGGTATACGTCATCGAGAGATGTGAAGATGGATGGTGAGTAGATATTCTGCCGATAGGAGAGATGTCAAGTTGGATGGTGAGTGAAGATGCAGCTGATATGAGAGCTACGTAAAGGTGGTTGGTAAGTGGAGATGTTGCTGGTAGGAGAGATGTGAAGATGGTTGGTGAGTGGAGATGTTTCATCATATTAACGCGATGTTGTAATAGCCACAAGTTCATTGTGGATTACCTCAATGCAAATCTGCATTTGGCATGCCGTCGATAGGAGAGAGATGTTAAGATAGTTAGTGATTGGGCGATACAGCAACTAGCAAATGTACATGGCATGCCTTTGTTGACGATGAGGCGTGCTGCTGGTTTATTATGACTGTTTATTGGGTGTTTTACAACTAGCAAATGTACATGGCATGCCTTTGTTGACGATGAGGCCTGCTGCTGGTTTATTATGACTGTTTATTGGGTGTTTTACAACTAGCAAATGTACATGGCATGCCTTTGTTGACGATGAGGCGTGCTGCTGGTTTATTATGGCTGTTTATTGGGTATTTTACAACTAGCAAATGTACATGGCATGCCTTTGTTGACGATGAGGCCTGCTGCTGGTTTATTATGACTGTTTATTGGGTGTTTTACAACTAGCAAATGTACATGGCATGCCTTTGTTGACGATGAGGCGTGCTGCTGGTTTATTATGACTGTTTATTGGGTGTTTTACGACACACTTTATGCACGATCACGGCTAATGACGCCTCCCACACTGTTTCGCCGGTAGGCCGCGGAATTTGGAAACGTCCCGAGTGGTGCGAGTGTTAAACCCGGGGCCTTTGTATCCAGAGCTGAACACTTTAACCACTCGGCTTCTCTTGCCCCTAGCCGTGCCGTTTGTCGGAGCTTTTAATGTATGCATGTGCTTGTGAGAGGCACCTATATTTAAGACTGACCTGGTTCTTCTGTGCTGATCGCATGATTATCCATGCGATATGCATGTGCTTGTGAGAGGCACCTATATTTAAGACTGACCTGGTTCTTCTGTGCTGATCGCATGATTATCCATGCGATATGCATGTGCTTGTGTGCTAAATAAATAAATAAATATGCAAACACCAGACAGACAGACAAATCCCACACAGCTTGGTCCCCTCACCCCACCCTCCGTGGGTGCTTTTAGGACGCATTCGACGGCTCGGCCGTATAGCGTCGACAATATCTCACACCAGTTAGTCGCCGATGTACTGGGTAATCTCGCCGGCTGTGGGATTCGAACCCACGATCTTATGACCGAAAGTTCAGCGCCCTACCGACTTAGCCGCCGCGACCATCTCCTTATCCCATCATCATACTTCATCCAACCTGGTCCCGTCACCTCACCCAACCTGGTCCCATCACCTCACCCAACCTGGTCCCGTCACCTCACCCAACCTGGTCCCATCACCTCACCCAACCTGGTCCCATCACCTCACCCAACCTGGTCCCGTCACCTCACCCAACCTGGTCCCGTCACCATCACCTGACCTCACCCAGATTGGTCTCGTCACCTCACCCAACCTGGTCCCGTCACCTCACCCAACCTGGTCCCGTCACCTCACCCAACCTGGTCCCGTCACCTCACCCAACCTGGTCCCGTCACCTCACCCAACCTGGTCCCGTCACCTCACCCAACCTGGTCCCGTCACCTCACCCAACCTGGTCCCGTCACCTCACCCAACCTGGTCCCGTCACCTCACCCAACCTGGTCCCGTCACCTCACCCAACCTGGTCCCGTCACATCACCCAACCTGGTCCCGTCACATCACCCAACCTGGTCCCGTCACCTCACCCAACCTGGTCCCGTCACCTCACCCAACCTGGTCCCATCACCTCACCCAACCTGGTCCCATCACCTCACCCAACCTGGTCCCATCACCTCACCCAACCTGGTCCCGTCACCTCACCCAACCTGGTCCCGTCACATCACCCAACCTGGTCCCGTCACCATCACCTGACCTCACCCAGATTGGTCTCGTCACCTCACCCAACCTGGTCCCGTCACCTCACCCAACCTGGTCCCAACTGTCACCTCACCCAACCTGGTCCCGTCACCTCACCCAACCTGGTCCCGTCACCTCACCCAACCTGGTCCCATCACCTCACCCAACCTGGTACCGTCACCTCACCCAACCTGGTCCCGTCACCATCACCTGACCTCACCCAGATTGGTCTCGTCACCTCACCCAACCTGGTCCCGTCACCTCACCCAACCTGGTCCCGTCACCTCACCCAACCTGGTCCCGTCACCTCACCCAACCTGGTCCCGTCACCTCACCCAACCTGGTCCCGTCACCTCACCCAACCTGGTCCCGTCACCTCACCCAACCTGGTCCCGTCACCATCACCTGACCTCACCCAGATTGGTCTCGTCACCTCACCCAGGGGACGAGTGGTCTAGGGGTAAGATGCTCGTCTCACAATCGAAAGGTTGTGGGTTCGAGTCTCGTCTGTCGCTACTTTTCACCCGCGACCAATCGGCGTGAGAGATTGGCGACGCTACATGACTCAACGGTCGACGTGTCGTAAAACCAATAACCAACCAACCATCACCTCACCCAACCTGGTCCTATCACCTCATCCAGCCTGGTCCCCCTCACCTCACCCAGCTTGGTCTCATCACCCCACCTAGCCTGATCTTATCACCTCACCCAGCCTGGTCCCATCACTCCAACCATCCCTTAATCACTGAGATACCGATGCCGTAGACATATTAGCTGTCGTTTTGCTCGTATTTCTAGTCGTGCTCCCTGTGGCGGAGAAACAGCACCCACTGGTACTGTAACACTGGGGTGGTTGTGCTGCTAACTTCTGATTGGTTGTCCCGACAGGTACGTCGGCACCAATAACCGTTCCGGAATGTTCGGAACGTTCCCCGGCAACTATGTCCAGAAGGTGTGAAGCTCATAGGTAAGGAGATGATGTATCTGCCTGTCTGCATGTCTTGTGTGTTTATAACTGCTCTCTCCCCTCTCTTTATCTTTATCTCTCCTCTCTCCTCTCTCCTCTCCTCCTCTCCTCTCTCCTCTCTCCTCTCTCCTCTCTCCTCTCTCCTCTCTCCTCTCTCCTCTCTCCTCTCTGGGAACGAGTGGTCTAGGGGTAAGATGCTCGTCTCACAATCGAAAGGTTGTGGGTTCGAGTCTCACCTGTCGCTACTCTTCGCCCGCGACCAATCGGCGTGAGAGATTGGCGACGCTACATGACTCAACGGTCGACGTGTCATAAAACCAATAACCAATAACTAACCAACCAACCAACCAACCAACCAACCAAAACCAACAACCAACCAACCAACCAACCAACCAACCCCTCTCTCTCTCTCTCTCTCTCTCTCTCTCTCTCTCTCTCTCTCTCTATCTCTATCTCTATCTCTATCTCTATCTCTATCTCTATCTCTATCTCTATCTCTATCTCTATCTCTATCTCTATCTCTATCTCTATCTCTATCTCTATCTCTATCTCTATCTCTATCTCTATCTCTATCTCTATCTCTATCTCTATCTCTATCTCTATCTCTATCTCTATCTCTATCTCTATCTCTATCTCTATCTCTATCTCTATCTCTATCTCTATCTCTATCTCGTCTTTTTCCTGTCTCTGTCTCGTCATTATGTGCCTCCTTCATTTTGACCCATTCCGTTCCTCCTTCAGACTCTTAATCTCTCTTCGTCTCCCGGTATCTTTCTGTCTGTCAGGGTATCTGTCGTCTGTCTGTCAGGGCATCTGTCGTCTGTCTGTCAGGGTATGTTTCGTCTATCTGTCCGTGACAAACTATCATTTTGCCACATTATTTTGCTGCTGAATTCCGACGTTTTTATAACGAACAGTTATTGATGCCAGTTTCAAGCACACGGAAAAAGATGTCAGAAAGGTCAACTGACCCCTGTTGTCTCAGTGTTAAAAGAATGGTTTTTCGTTCGGTGTGAGATGTGGAAACGAGTACCGATGGATGTCGAAATTCGTCAAGGAAGCATGTCATTTAGAATATCCCGTCAGTTTTGCAAGTTTAATTTAAATTCATTCACTTACTCAGTGTGTGTTGTTGGTTTACTTTGGGAGATACTCAGCAATACCACAGTATATTAACAAATAGCATTGTATTACGGACCACAACCATAGGCAATCCCTGAACCTGGGATTGTGCTGAAGGATGTTTGTGCATCATAATCGGTGATAGCGACATAATCATGCTACTTATACATGAATAATCTTAGACACAAGACATGGAGACTTCATAAACGCACATCAATAAGCATGATATATGTATTTTGGAAGGATGTCTATTCTATGTTGAGGAAGTGGTACATTCCACCCTATTTCACAAATCATTTACCACCGTCCTGTCCCTGTCCTCCCTGGAGATGCCAGTGTGACGTCGTTCAGGTCAAACGTTCTCTTGTTTTCGTCCGATGACTGTTGTTTTTCGCTTCAGCACCCACGAGTCGCCGGCCGACAGCCGTCTCGCCGGTTCCGGTCTTCAGTGCCTTGCTGCCGGGCGGCGGCGGCGAGCGCAACAGTGCTGCCATCTATGCGCCAAACCTAGAGATAGTGGCCCCGTCTATTGGCGAACGTGCAAGCGACTGTTGACGAGGTGTCGCGTGCGTCTGTCTGCCTATCAGAGTCGAGTTTGTATTCGACGTAGGTTGTGCGTGTTTTGAGCGCGCAGGTGCTCTATAGTGAGACAGCACGGAGCGCCTAATTTTGTAGAAAGAAAGATGGCCGGGCATTGCGTGAGTGAACGCCTGCTTTAATGACGCTTCAATTGGTTGTGGGAGCAATAAGTCACCGCTTTAGATGACACGCCAGGGATGGAAGCAACAGGGCGCCCAGGTAGGGTGAAAATGTTACCAAGTAGATAGCACAGACTGGGTCACATCAAGTGACTGAGCGAGACACGTAGGTACCGGCACTAAGCCTACACACAGTCTACGATACCTAGAGGTTATGGTATGCGTTTAAATGTACTTGCAGGCAGGAATGAGGATTGAATTATACTTCTAACACAAACTAAATAGATAAAAGAGAGAGACAGAGTGAGTGAGTGAGTGAGTGAGTGAGTGAGTGAGTGAGTGAGTGAGTGAGTGAGTGAGTGAGTGAGTGAGTGAGTGAGTGAGTGAGTGAGTGAGTGAGTGAGTGAGTGAGTGAGTGAGTGAGTGAGTGAGTGAGAGAGAGAGAGAGAGAGCGCGCGCGCGCGCGCGCGCCAGAGAGCCAGTCTACTTTAACCCACCCACCCGCCCGCTAGTCACGCAATATGCACGCGCAACACTCTAGTCACATCACGTAACTCGAGTTACAGGATCACGCAGTCGCGTGGTTCGAGACACCGACGCCTGCCTGGCCTGGTAGGTCGTGCGACACCTGGTAGCGATACGCCGGCGTGGTTCGAGACACCGACGCCTGCCTGGCCTGGTAGGTCGTGCGACACCTGGTAGCGATACGCCGGCGTGGTTCGAGTCACCCACGCCGCCTGGCCTGGTAGGTCGTGCGACACTTGGTAGCGATACGCTGGTTCGACACCCACGGCTGGCGTAGGTCGTCGACACCTGTAGCGATACCCCTGTTGACGACGCCTGCCTGGCCTGGTAGGTCGTGCGACACCTGGTACCGATACGCCGGCGTGGTTCGAGTCACCGACGCCTGCCTGGCCTGGTAGGTCGTGCGACACCTGGTACCGATACGCCGGCGTGGTTCGAGTCACCGACGCCTGCCTGGCCTGGTAGGTCGTGCGACACCTGGTAGCGATACGCCGGCGTGGTTCGAGTCACCGACGCCTGCCTGGCCTGGTAGGTCGTGCGACACCTGGTAGCGATACGCCGGCGTGGTTCGAGTCACCGACGCCTGCCTGGCCTGGTAGGTCGTGCGACACCTGGTAGCGATACGCCGGCGCGTGGTGCTCCGCACTCACCGGTACGGACACCCCGCCACGGGAATGTTAACTAGCGGTAGACGGCATGCGCCATACGCAGAACGATGGTATGGCGGCACGCGACAGCGTATGGCGACACCTACAGCTGGGTATGTGCCGGAGTCCTCACAGCGCTAGGCGAGGTAGCGCACTACCCGGAGTGTGGGTAGCGTTAAGTCGAGTATGAACCGTGTACGGGCTGGTATATGGTGTGTATATCGTGCCCAGTGCCGCCTTATCGGCTGCTGCGTTAGAGGCGAGAGCTAGTGCAAACACAGTGCACGATGACACGTAGTGGCAGCCGGGCACTAGAGCTGGGCGGTAGCAGGATGGTGCAGGAGAGAACTAGTGCTTCCATTTGTTACTGAAATATAGGCGGCAGAACAGAGCCGGTGTTTGGATTGTGCGCTGCGGCGAGGTCTTCACTACTCTACTGCAGTGGTGCTGTGTAGTGCGGTGAGTGCTGTACTGTATGACACGTAGAGGAGCACACTGGCAGTGACAACTGTACAATCACGGCACTGGCCGATCCGTAGTTCCATCCAAAATAGGGGGCCATGTCCAGCCCCTTCAACCTCAAATCTCGGGGACGAGTGGTCTAGGGGTAAGATGCTCGTCTCACAATCGAAAGGTTGTGGGTTCGAGTCTCACCTGTCGCTACTCTTCGCCCGCGACCAATCGGCGTGAGAGATTGGCGACGCTACATGACTCAACGGTCGACGTGTCGTAAAACCAATAACCAACCAACCAACCAACCTCAAATCTCTAAAATGCAGAGAATTGTTCCAGTTCCCTGTTGCGCTTCTGTAACACAGCAGACCAGCAGCAGACACAGCAGACCAGGTGATTGAACAGTACGCAATGCCTAGAGAGCTACGCTTAGGAATCCCTCACAGGAATCATCCTATGCCAGGCGGATGTCAAACGGATTTGAGACAAAGGTAGGTGGAGATAAGAGTACCAGGCAGAATGAGATCACAACGACCCCAGTCAGGTCTGGGCGTGCTCATGCGTCCTTAATCTGACTGACAAATAGTGTTGGACTCCCACCATCCCAAAGACGGCACACACGAGTAATTTGACCAAGTCTGTATTGCCAGCCGGCCCACGTCACCTCAGCCGCAGGAACACAATCGGCAAGGTCGGCGCAGGGGCGCGCTCAGCCCACCCAAACTGGGCTCACTCCCCATCTGAACATGAAAACAAAAATGCAGCCTGTTCACATTTCACCTCTGAATGCCCCAGGTGGCCAAATGCACTGTCCCCGGTGTGTTGACCGTGCCACGCCCCTTTGCTGATGATTGATTGCACGCTCACTCGGTTCGGTACTGGTGAAACAAGGCGCAGCAACGTCCCTGCAAAAGGGCGTTGAACATGTTCGCTCGCCATGAGCGAAACCCCGGATGGCCAATTGCACTTGTTCCAGGTGCCTCGCCCACGTCCAGCCCCTTTGGTAATAGTTGCACATCAATTCGGTTCGTTATTGGTGCAACAAGAGGCCGCAACGACACTGCAAAAGGGTGTTAAACATGTTCGCTCGCCATGAACATCCTTAAGAACCTTTTCCAGGGTCGTCGCGGCCCCTTGTTTCACCAGTACCGAACCGAAAGGACGTACATTCATCACCAAAGGGGCGTGACATGGTCGACACACCTGGGGCAAATGTATCTGGCCAACTGGGGCTTCGCTCATGGCGAGCGAACACGCTTAACGCCCATTTGCAGGGTCGTTGCGGTCCCTTATTCGCCAGTACCGAACCGAATGGGCGTGAAACCATCACCAAATGGGCGTCTCAAATCAACCTCAAATCAAATCAACCTCACGCTCCTTTGTTGATGGTTGCACGCCAGTTCGGTTCGGTACTGGTTGCAAAAATGGTCCGTAACGACCCTGCAGAGGTTTTAAACATGTTCGCTCGCCAGCGATGTGGAGAGCCAGCGATGTGGAGAGCCAGCGATGTGGAGAGCCAGCGATGTGGAGAGCCAGCGATGTGGAGAGCCAGCGATGTGGAGAGCCAGCGATGTGGAGAGCCAGCGATGTGGAGAGCCAGCACGGCCTGACCAGCCCGAAGTGCCAGGCAGACTCGAATGTCCATCGGAAGTCCATAAAGCAGTACTGCCTTCTTGAGTTTCGAGGCTGCTCCATCGAACGCGACGCGTGACAACCGCATTGTTCGCACACATCGACTGCACGTCCTCCTCTCGAACAAGCTCCCCCACACAGTCCTCGGATGTTGTGGCATTTAGCCGAGACAAAGGGAGCTTGTCTTAAGCTGAGTGTCAGACTAAGAAGTGGCGGTACAGAGCAGCGTTGTACGCCGGTGTGCATGCTTCCTTAATCAGCCCGTCGTCGGCGATGGACTCTGGGCAAGCTATGCGCACGAGCTGCTTCACTTGGAGAGCATGCTCAGCGGTCGTAGAGTAGCCTTTGACGAGTGAGGCAAGTGTCTGCGTCGCCTGCTCTGTCGCTCCCGAGCTACCACAAAATCGGGAAACTAGCTCCGACTTAATAATGGCGGAAGTCAAGGAGCCGTACGAGTCTTCCGTCATGTTGATCACGTCAAGAGCGGTGCCTCGACCCTTAGCTGCAATGATGCCGCATAGCTGTCCATCTTCAATGCCACCCAGCTGTACCAAGCGACGGCACTGTCCGAGACAACAATGCCGAACTATACGGCTCCGGTAGCCCATCACACACCGTGTAGACAACTACACGGCTCCGGTAGCCAATCACACACCGTGTAGACAACTACACGGCTCCGGTAGCCCATCACACACCGTGTAGACAACTACACGTCTCCGGTAGCCCACCAGTAGAAAATGCACGTCTGGTAGCATCACACAACGTGTACACAACTACAGGCTCCGGTAGCCCATCACAACCGTGTAGAAAATGCACGGCTCGGTAATCACACACCGTGTAGACAGCTACACGGCTCCGGTAGCCCATCACACACACCGTGTACACAACTACACGGCTCCGGTAGCCCATCACACACCGTGTAGAAAACTACACGGCTCCGGTAGCCCATCACACACCGTGTAGACAGGTACACGGCTCCGGTAGCCCATCACACACCGGGAAATCGCTGACGGATACTCGCAGACAGTGGCGTGCCTAGAATTAGTGCCAGGGGTGGAGAAAACGGACTTGAAGGGGGCCACCTACCAATTTTTTTTTTAAAGTCGATGAATTTCGACCGCTATTTATTCAAAAGGGCTCATTTTTTATATATAAAAATCGTGACGAACTTAATTGGCCTGTGGAAGAGCCCCAATCTACCACCATCGTTTCTTAGTCACCGGATTTCAACCATAACTCCCCCAACCCAGTTGGAAGGTTGTCTTTTGGTATCCCTTGATAGGTCACCTCACACTGCTGAAATTACACCTGTACAAACCACTTTAAAATGTATTTTTCGAATTTCAGGCATTCCAGTTAATAACGTCCGGTCGTAAAAATGCCAACATTCGTGCACGTGTACACTCGCCTTGCGAATTCGGCGCATTTTCCACACTTCATGCGATTCTCCGGTTCCTGTTAGGCCTCCTACGTTTTGCTCATTGCTGTACCACGATAGTCATGTGCCATATTTGGCGTGTGGAATGCTTCGTATGGGGTTTTGCTGGGCAAATTCGATTAATTCAATTCGATGATGTGTTTGATAATGTGATCGAAGGACGTGTTTTAGAGTTCCAGCCATTGTTTTAAGGGCCTGGCATATTGTTGAGATCCAGAGCTCTTTTTAGACTTTTGTTGCTTTATTGCACGGACGATATTTTTAGGTGCCCGCACGTTTTCGAAGACACCGACACCCATATTTAGTGCCCGGTGTTTTGTTGTTCCCTTTTTAGAACCATGCCACTTTTTGAGACTCCCAGCTTGTGTTTAGGCCCCCATGCGGTCTCACGGCACTGGTGTGCTTTGATGACCTACATTCATTTTTTTCACAGTTCCCGGTGTGTCTATTTCGAGCTGCAACGCATATTTTAAGGCCATGCCGCTTTTTGCGAGACTCGGTACGCTTATTTATTTATTTCACAATACATGCCCTCCACGTATAGTGGCTATTATGGACAGTCTGGGTATAACTCACAGATAGTTACAAAGAAAGGATAGATTTGTGGTCAATAGTGGGAACACATGCGCAACAAACATTCATACACCAACATAATACAATACCCATATCACTCTCTGCACTGCACACACCGTGCTTGCAACACGAGCTGTAAACGAGTAGTTTATGGAAGTGATATGAAAGCGATGGCCTAAATGTGAGTGCATGGTGTACACAAATGTATTTGTAAGCTTTTTTTGTGTGACTAGTGTTGCTCGTGGAGATAAGCTCGTACACGCTTCTTGAAGTTAGACAGCTTCAATGTTTTTGTTTCAGTAAGGAGTTTGTTGTAGTGGAAGACAGACGAGTAGAGAAATCTCCTGCGGCCCGCCTCTCTGTGTATGGCTGGCAGGTGCAGGTGGTCGTCTGCATGCGTATGACGGTTTCGCAGGGTAGAGTTTGCAGAGATTTGACCGGCAATGTGCGTTGGCTCACCCGTCAGAATGATCTTGTGGAGCAAAGTCAGGCTGTGAAATAGATGCAGATCAGCTGCGGTGAGAAGACCCAACTCGTTACGAGCATCAGAAATATGGATCAAATTTCCGTAGACCTGACACGACTCTAGTGGCGAAGTTAATGATCTTGTCTAGTCTGTGGATGTTTGCTGCCGACCCGTTCCCATAAACAGATATGCAGTAGAGGATATTTGATATAACTAGGCTATTGACTATAGTGAAGAGGGTACTGGTTGGCAGATGGTGACGCAGATGGCTCAGGGCCAGAAGGAATCCAGTGCACTTGCGGACCACAACAGCTACATGGGAATCCCACGACATGTGGCGATCAAATGTCACCCCAAGGTTCCTACACGAATGACTTTCATCTATCACGGCGTCCCTGAAGCACACTCGTATCGGGGTAATATTGCAAAGATTCTGACGCGATCCGAACGTGAGAAGCTGAGTTTTGGTCGGGTTTACCTTCAAACCGTTATCCAGGAAGTAGTCGTATAGTTGGTTCAGAGATGTCTCCATCTGATTTATCAGATTTGGGAGATCAGATTTGCGACCGGAGATGAGGACCTGGGTATCGTCTGCGAACTGAGTGACGTGTGCTACCGGGACGTGCAAACTGAGGTCGTTCGAAAAGATGCAATAGAGGAGTGGACCTAGTGATGAACCTTGAAAAACACCTATGTTGTTAGGAAGAAAGGAGGAGAGATGCCTGTTTACGCGTTGATCTGAGATGCTAACAGCCTGCGTGTGACCTCCCAGATAAGCCTTAAACCAGTCAGTATCGATTCCATGGAGTTCTAGTTTAGTGAGCAGTTTGGTGTGATCTATTACGTCGAAACATTTACTGAGGTCCAGGATGCAAAGGAGAGCTACTTCCGAACGATCCATTGCTGCTAGTATTTTGTCCGAGACTGAAATCAGAGCTGTTTCCGTAGAGTGGCGTGGTCTGAAGCCGTGCTGAGTTTGGGCCAGTAGGTGGTTTGCGTTCAGGTAGTGATAGAGTTGCTTCTGCACTACCCTCTCTGTGATTTTGGCGATAACCGGAACCAATGAGATGGGCCTAAAATTAGAGGGATCCGAAGGATCTCCTGATTTGTGAATGGGAGTTACTATTGACTGTTTCCATGTGGAGGGGATATCAGCTGTTATCAGGCATGTGTTTATAATGTCGAGCAGCACTTCTCCGATAAAAAAGAACAGAAATTTGATGACCTTAATACAGATCCCGTCGGGTCCGCAAGCACTTGTGCTCCTCATATCCATGACAATTTTGGTTAGCTGTTCGAGGGATATGGGTGATACTTTATAGGAGCTGGTAGAGACGCGTGATAGCCGGCAACTGGGAGGTGTGTGTTCTGACATGTTGGCCTGGCGTTTGACCTCTGCTGATACCTTAGGTCCGTCACTGACAAAGTATTGATTTAGATGCTCAGGTAGGACCTGGGGTTGAACTCTATGAGAGCCGTTTTGGTGTCGATAATGGGCTTAATAGCACGCCACGCAGCTGATGGGCCTTTCTGTGGTATCTTTCTGCTAATATCGTCCCTACAGTCAGCTCTAATAGCTGAGCGAACTTGTCTGTTAAGTATTTTGTATGTGCTTCTATCTTGCAAGTGCAGAGCTACATTTCGCCGGTGCATGAGCTGTTTGGTAGCTTCGCTGACATATGGTGCTGTTGGGTTCCTAATTTTGATGTTTCTGAGGGGCAGGTGCTCGTCGAGAATAGGTGTCAGCAATTTCAGCAGGGTGTCCCATTTGTCCGTTACTGAGATGCGCCCAGTGGCCTGGACCCAGTCTATCTCACCAAGGTCAAGAGTCAGTTCCGAGGTATCTACTCGTCCGTAAGAACGTGATTTTATTACGGTGTTAACTGAGGCAGGCCTGTTTACTTTAATGGAACATATGATAAATTTATGAGGACTGTAGTGGCAGAAACTCACTCTGGTTCTGCCGACGGAGATGGGCGAGTTTGTTAGGATGACATCCAATAAAGAGCCTGTGGCGAATGTAGGGCGCTGCACTGTCACGGTAAGTGAATAGTTGTTGATGAACTCAAGCAGGTGTGTTTTGCTGGGGCTATTAGCCGTGTCGAGAAGGTTACAGTTTAGATCACCTGCGAGGTAGAAAGTGCCGGTAAAGTTCAGTGTCGCCAATTGAACCTGTCTTTCGAGCTCAGCGAAGTCATCATTTAAAGCAGGAAGAGTGTTACGAGGTGGCCGATAGATTGCCGCCAGAATGAAATACTTTCCGCTCTTCCCTTTGACTTTGGCCCAGAGTGATTCTAGTTTGGAGCTAGAGTTCGGAGGCGTAGAAATTTTCAAAACGGTAATAGTTAGAGTTGACTTGGCGATAATCGCCACCCCACCGTAACCACTAGAGTCGGGCCGGTCCGCGCGTTTCACTTGGTAACCGGGGAAGTTAATGAGACGCGTGGGGGTGCTTGGGCGCAGCCAGGTCTCAGTCACCACAGCTAGGTCTAGAGAGTAAGTATGAAGGTCGTTGTGTAGTTCGAGTAGCTTAGGTTTGGTAGATTGTGCATTGATGAGTCCCAGGTGGAGCTGTCCTTTGTGCTGTTGAGCTGTCACATGGCGTGTTCCGCCCCGCGATCCGCGTCTTCTGCCGCCCCTGGCGCTGCGCCTGCCACGGTGTGTTTTCTTGGGCGTTGTTTTGATAACGGTGACGCTCCCCTCGGTCCGGTTGGCCGAGGGGTGGGCCAGCTGGTGACTGGCGGAGGCGGCTTTGAGGGTCCAGTGCATTTTCGGCCTTCCGTTGTGCTCTTCGCTCTGCCGCTGTTTATTTGGGGCCCCTGACACACGTTTGCGGGACCCCAGCACGATTTTCGGAGTTCCGGCATAATTTATCGATGTCCCGGCGCGACTTTCGGGCCCAGACGTGCGGTTCCGGGAGGATCCGAAGTCAGTTCTCTGGGCTCGACGCAATTTTTTGTGAATTCTTCGGAAGTGTGAATGTGACTGAAGGTGACTTATTCCGAGTCCCCGTCTGATTTTCGGGCCCCCGATTTTTTTTTGTGTCCCGCCACGATTGTTCGAGCTCCGGTGCATTTTATTTCGAGTCCGTACGCCATTTTTAAGGCATCTGGTGGTATGTTTGGGCTCCGGAGCGACTTTCCTGGTGCCAGCATATATTTTTCGGAATTTCTCCACATTTTGGATGGCTTCGGCTTAATTTCTGTCGGGTCCTGATGCGATTTTTGGGGGTCACGCCGTGCTTATTTGGGGCCATCGACGCCAATTTTGAGGAGCCCCGAGGGAATTTGTTGATGCCCCGACCGGAATTTTTGGAACTACCGACGGGAATTTTGGGTTCAGAGCGCGATTTTGTAGGGGCTCGGTACGAGTTCGCGGGGCGCGTTGCACTGAACTGGGCTCCAGCGCGATTTTGGCTGGCCCCGGCGCGTATTTTTGGGTGAACACTGTATTTATTCAAAGCCCTTACACAAATTCTGGGGGTTCCGACGCGATTTTTGGAGACCCTTGTGCGATTCTTGGGAGCTCACCCCTTCAGGAGGGAGGGAGGTATTTTGCTCTTTGGTACGCCACTGCGGCTGCTCAACAATTTTTTTTCAGCCGATAGCGACCTTCGAGGTAGAAAGACCATTCGAATAATTTTATTTTCGGACCGGTCCTGAATATTCCGGTGCTCAGGTGGATTCGATGCAGTTCCTTTGCGATTTTTTGGGGGTCGAGTTCTATCTTTTGTAAGCCACCAGCGTGATATTTTTGGGCCCCAATACCATTCTTCGGGCTCCCGGTGCAATATTTTCGGTGCCCCAACACGCTCCTTTTCCGGGGCCCGACGTGGTTTTTGACTTGTGGGGCTTCGGCGCGACTTTTTGGGGCCCCAGTGTGGGCAGTGACGAGACATTTTGCGTCTATGTGCGATTTCTGGAGCCGTCGTCATTTGTTCGGATCCCTAGCGTGAGTTTTAACGGCATCGGCATGCTTTTGGGTGCCCAACACGTTTTGGGGGCTTTTGGAGCGATTGCTAGGACCCTAGAGTGGTTTATGTCCGAACTGTTTTTCGTTGCCCTGACTTCATTCTGTTTTGGCTTTCCCAATGAGACTTTTGAGGCCCCGGTGCGACCTATCAAGCCCTTAGTGATTTTCATGGACCTGGGCGCGACTTTTTGGTACCCCAGGCTCAGCGTGATTTTCAGGGGTCCCGGCCCGACCTTTTGGGGCTTGATTTCCAAGAACTCCGGCACTTTTTTGGACACCCAGCGTGATTTTCAAATGCCCAGGCGCGAACTTTTCAGGCCATCAGAACGATTTTTCAGGGATCCCGGCCTGAGCTTTTGGCCCCCAGCCTTATCTGCAGGGGCATAGCCCATCTTTCAGGAGCCCTAGCGTCATTTTAGAGTCCAGCGTGATTTTCATGGGCATCGACGGGACTTCTCAGGGGCCCAAGTGCGACTTTTGGAGGGCTCCAGCGGCGTTTTCAATGACCCAGGTTCTACTTTTTTTAAGCTCCCCGCGTCATTTTTAGAGGCCGCGTAACGATTTTTGGGAACCCCAATGAACCCAGCGGGATTTTTAGGGAACCTGACGAAATTTTTCCGAACCCGGCGCGATTCTTGGGGGCCCCAAAACCTCTCAGAGGGGGGTGGAGGTGGGGAGCAACTGCCCACAATGGCCTCTTCGGGACGCCACTGCTCGCAGAGCTGAGTGGTCCGTCATCACTAAAAAGACCGATACGTCATGTCACGCAACGTCAACCACCGTTGCCCCCACGTTGGACTCACCATCCTCACGTCAGAACATACGAGTAACCTGGCCAAGTCTGTATTGCCGGCCGTTGGACTCACCATCCTCACGTCAGAACACACGAGTAACCTGGCCAAGTCTGTATTGCCGGCCGCCCCAGCCGACCCAGGTCACTTCAGCCGCAGGCAACACAATCGACACGGTCGGCGCAGGGGGTTCAGCGCACCCACACTGGGCTCACAAATAGCAAATTGCGCAGATCGTGGCATTGTTGTAGTTTAGGGGCATACCGACTGCATAGGTCATGCAGTGATCTGCGCATGGCAACGCATTACCACCGCACGGGCTCAACAGGAACAAGAGCGTACCTACGACAGATACTCTGGGGAAGAGCAAGTAGGTAAAATACGCACAGGCACAGACACAAACACATACCTCACTCAGTATAAAACAATGTTTAACTCCATCGCTACCCTGGTTTGAAATTGTCTGGTAGCTTGGCCCAGCTCACAGTAGGACTGCGGGTGCAGGCAAAGGCAACGGTGCTGGCACTGCATTCCCACTTCAGCCAACCATCGACCCGTTGCATATCAATCCAGATGTAACGCTTTAGATTCGCGGAAGACCCAGATGGTTGACGACAACGCGGACTATATCGTGCATCGTTAGGCATCACGTATCATACGCCGCCGCCCAGGTGCTTGCTATTGACATCCTCACACCACGCACATGAGCTGCACAAGGCAGTATTGCAACGGCTACTACCCGGTCTGGTTGGTTTTTGGTTTTACGACACGTCGACCGCTACTACCCGGTCTCGAACGCACGATTTCCTGTTCGCTTAACGACACGTCAACACCGAGCAGCCTCGGTCCACGCTGCTCAACCTAGCGCGAAAATAAATAACACTGTTTTCACATCCACATACAATAATGGTGGATGAATGCACCACAAACCAGTCACATCACTGTCATCACCTCTTCCCTCAACCTCAACATCTTCCCTCAATCACACCCTCCCCCGGCCACCACAACCCACCCTCGGCCACCACATCCCCTCCCTCGGCCACCACATCACCATCCCTCGGCCACCACAACTCCATCCCTCAGACACCACACGCCAGGTCACGTCAGACGTGAGGTGAGGCCGGCCGGCGGCCTCACGACAGCCGCTCACAGCCGCGTTTGTTGGTCAGCCGGCTGACGTCGGCTGCGGCCAGCCGGTGCCGGTTGGCCATGTGGCGGCGCAGCGTGAACGTCATGGCGAACTGCTGCTGGCACAGCGGGCACGTCGTCTGGCCGCGGTGCTTCTTCATGTGCTCGGCCAGGTTGCGGCGGTGGAGGTAGCGCACGCCGCACACGGAGCACTGCTCGCCGCCGCCGCCGCCGCCGCCACCGCCGGACTCAGGCGGCCAGCCGCCGGCGCAGCCTGGGGAAGGCCAACAGGGCAAGTGTGACGCCGGGTTTTGACGCTGCGAGGCGCAACATCCAGCGTCACGGAACACTGTCGGGTGTGCTGTGCTGTCGTCCCGGAACACCGTCGGGTGTGCTGTGCTGTCGTCACGGAACACTGTCGGGTGTGCTGTGCTGTCGTCCCGAACACCGTCGGGTGTGCTGTGCTGTCGTCACGGAACACTGTCGGGTGGCTGTCTGTCGTCACGGAACACTGTCGGGTGCTGGCGTTACGGCGCGACGTCGGCGTTGGCCGCAGGGCGCCGCTGGCCCCTCACACCACCAGCTGGTCGCGGGTGAAGGGCGGGCGACGGGTGAGAATCGAACCCAGAACCAGCCGGCGGGCAGACGGCCTGAGACGCCTGAACCACTTGCCAAACTGTCGGCCTTGTCTGACATCAGATACCAGACGCTGACGCACGGTCAATGGCCAACACATGGGGCCGGCTCAGCGGTGACGTCATCTGACAACAGTGGTGACGTCATCTGACAACATCTGACAAGAGCAGTGACGTCATCCGACAACAGCGGTAACGTCACCTGACAACAGCAGTGACGTTATCTGACAACAGCAGTGACGTCAGCTCACAACAGCGGTGATGATGTTGAATTGGAGTTTAGGGGCGCTTCGACTGCCAAGGTCATTTTGCCCCCATAACTGTCTACAATCTACCAGGCCCCGACAGTAGACAGTAACTAACAATCCTCAGGAGCGGCGGTATACAACATCAAAACGTTCATGTCGAAGGAATGGAGAAATGTCTCCAGACGATACAACCCCAGTCATTCCCTTGGTAGCATGCGCAATGCCGTGTTTACCCGTCCTAAAATCTGGCATCGTAGAGGTTCCAACAGTAAGCAACCTACTAAAACTTGATAAACGGCAAGCGGGTCAGAACAGCGTGGGGATAAATGTCGGTCATCACCGGTCAGTATGTAGCTGTGTGTCGCGAAGGCATGCCCTATCCTCAATCCGCAGAGCGTTGCTTTTTCTCGTCGAGAGGTCCGGTGTGAGGCTTCACTGCATTCCTAGTCCACTATATTCCTAGTTCCGGCTTCATAACCCTCAGCTTACTAGGTTTGGAGTTTCAGGCGTTGCCATTCGGATCGTATATATAATAATACGGAGAGATATAAATATCTTGGAGGAAGAGGCAGGCGAACTTCACGGCCATTACTGATAGCGTTTTTGGCGGCTATATCAGCAGCCTCATTTCGAGCAAGTCCAACATGGCTGGAGATCCAGCAGAATACGATTTGTTTTGTCGATACCAGTTAGGGATTTGACGACGCGTGGAATCCTTTGGACAAGCCTGTTATCGGAGTTGAAATACTTCATTGCCCAAAGACTGCTCAAGGAGTCAATGAAAACCATGTGATTTGTGGACTAGTCATCCTGGATATAATGAAGAGCTTGCAAAATGGCATATAGTTCAGCAGTAAAAATCGACGCCTGCTTCGGTAAACAGAAATATCCAATACCGCGTCGACCGACACACGCGCATCTCACTCCAGAAGGGGACTTGGAGTCGTTTGTGTAGATGCGAGAGAACTCAAGGTGCTGGTGTATTTTTTCCAACGCCGGCATGCGAAATTCTTCGGAGTTGACATTCCTCTTCTTTGAACAGGAGAAAGTAAGGTCAGTCTGCCTGGCACAACCTGCCAAGGGGGATGTTCGGAGTGACAGCGCGTGCCACAGAATCCGGTCTAATTTTCCATTTACGAAAGGTCGGAGCCATGTGCGAAGAAAAGATAAGCCACGCTAATTACGGGATAACCGAGGTGGCAGTGATGATGACCTTGACAATATCCATTGATAGGCTACATGTTTTGGTTCTGTGCTACCTTACATGCGTATCTCACTCCCAGTAGTGTACGACGTAACGCAAGATGAAGTTCATCAGTTTCAGCCATTAAACTATCGGACGGAGAAGTATGGAAAGCTCCAGTAGCAATACGAAGGGCTGTATTGTGGATAGTGTCCAGACGGCGTTTCGTTGTGATACACGCTCCGTCATATATAAAACATCATAGTCGATTTTAGAGCGTAACAGCGTACAATCGATCGGCACATAAGAAGTAAAACAGATCTGTCTGCTCCATACGAGCATCTGGAGACAATGCTCATCACCTGCGGTCTATTTGCAGATTTCTGAGCAAGATCGTTGATGTGGGTGTTGTACGTTAGTCGGCGGTCCATCCACATACCTAGGAACTTGGCAGCTGGCTTGGATGGAATATGGTGTCCGTTGAACATAATCAGGGAGTCGGTGCAAGAGCGTTTGCGGCATAAGTGGCAGCGATGGTTTTCGACGTGGACATCATGAAACCTGCTTTATTACACCAATCCTGCACCTTCCCGACAGCCAGCTGGAGTTGCCTTTATACCATGTGAACAGAGCTCGAAGAGCACCACACGGCAAAATCATTGCGACAAATCGAATGGCGCTTTCCCAACGGAAATTGGCAGTGAAGCACCAACATCATTGGTAGCAATAACAAACAATGCTACACTCAGTACGCTCCCCTGCGTACTGAGCGGTTACCCAACAGCTAGCGGGTAACCGCTAACTTGTGAAAACGTGCCAGAGGGGGAGCCGCCTATTCTAACACGAAACGTCCTGGTAGCTAAAAAAAAAAAATGGTCAGGAAGAGCCCCATGGAACCTCTGAAATCCATACTGTGCAACTTCATCAGTATACCGTGACGCCATGTCGTATCATATGCGCCGTCAATGTCGAAAAATATTGCAGCTGTATGGTGGCGCTTCATAAACCCAGACCGAACAACGGAGTTGATGGTAAAATATGGTCAAGTGTGCTACGGTGATTTCGGAGACCATTTTGTATCACCGCAAGGAGATTGTTATATTATACAAACCATATCAACCGGACATTCACCATTTTGTATCACCGCAAGGAGATTGTTATATTATACAAACCATATCAACCGGACATTCACCATTTTGTATCACCGCAAGGAGATTGTTATATTATACAAACCATATCAACCGGACATTCACCATTTTGTATCACCGCAAGGAGATTGTTATATTATACAAACCATATCAACCGGACATTCACCATTTTGTATCACCGCAAGGAGATTGTTATATTATACAAACCATATCAACCGACATTCACCATTTTGTATCACCGCAAGGAGATTGTTATATTATACAAACCATATCAACCGGACATTCACCATTTTGTATCACCGCAAGGAGATTGTTATATTAAAAACCATATCAACCGGACATTCACCATTTTGTATCACCGCAAGGAGATTGTTATATTATACAAACCATATCAACCGGACATTCACCATTTTGTATCACCGCAAGGAGATTGTTATATTATAAAACCATATCAACCGGACATTCACCATTTTGTATCACCGCAAGGAGATTGTTATATTATAAAAACCATATCAACCGGACATTCACCATTTGTATCACCGCAAGGAGATTGTTATATTATACAAACCATATCAACCGGACATTCACCATTTTGTATCACCGCAAGGAGATTGTTATATTATACAAACCATATCAACCGGACATTCACCATTTTGTATCACCGCAAGGAGATTGTTATATTATAAAAACCATATCAACCGGACATTCACCATTTTGTATCACCGCAAGGAGATTGTTATATTATACAAACCATATCAACCGGACATTCACCATTTTGTATCACCGCAAGGAGATTGTTATATTATACAAACCATATCAACCGGACATTCACCATTTTGTATCACCGCAAGGAGATTGTTATATTATACAAACCATATCAACCGGACATTCACCATTTTGTATCACCGCAAGGAGATTGTTATATTATACAAACCATATCAACCGGACATTCACCATTTTCTCAAATAGCTTACATAGGAAGCAAGTGAACGAAATGGGCTCGTAATGCAGTGGATCCTTGCCAGTTTCATTTGGTTTGCGCATGGGTACTATAATTGCCCCTCGCCACGAAGATGGAAATGTGCCTGATGTCCACATTCAAATTTAGGGCTTGCTGGAGAGTTTCCAAAGCTGTCGCTGGTAGATGTTTGCTAATATAATTACGTAGCGTGACCGGAGCCTCTGCCACGCTCTTGAGTGTGCTGATTGCTGCAGTTAATTCAGAGAGAAAATGGTATGTCGCACTCCAGGTCGTCTGCGTCGGACAAATCAAGAGGGCGTTCCTCGCACCGAGCCTACGTCTCATAAATCGCTCGTTATTGCTATTTTCCGAGCGTGCGGACAAAGCACCTCCTATCTTGTCGGCCACTTCATCCGGGTCAATGATGTCTCGTCCGGCCATGCGTAAGACGGGGAGTGGGACTGGGGCGTGCTTGCCAGATACAGGTATCACTTAACATGACGTGGAGCGATTTAAAGAGTTACTACGCTTTCTATGAATCCCGCTTCGCTTCGGCGATAGTACGTCTGGCGAGCGCCCGTGCTTTGCAAACATATATTAAATTATATGTGCATATACTACTACTATTAAAGATCCGAAGTGCCCTCATCCTAGCAAGGATTGCCTCTCGGCACTTCTATGACCACCATAAGACTGGTACTCGAACTGACGTTGCTGATGATCGAGGGAGGCGCGGTGAATGTCTCCACGGAGATGACGGATTGTCCCGAGTGGTCACGTAGTGTGCTTTCAAGCTTCGATTAGAAGACCTCCCAGTCGACTCTGTTAAATATCCACTTTGATGGTCGTCGACCAACCATAGCACAACTAATAAAATGGGAGTAAACAGTAAAATGGTCGCTGTTGTGTGGATCACTGTCCACAGACCATTCTAGAAAAAAACGGTGCAATTTCTGGACTGCAGAGGGTGAGGCACGGAGGCCTGGACAGTCGGTAATGTAAAATGTGTGACAACAGCGGTGACGTCAGCTGACAGCAGCAGCAGTGACGTCAGCTGACAACAGCGGTGACGTCAGCTGACAGCAGCAGTGACGTCAGCTGACAACAGCGGTGACGTCAGCTGACAACAGCGGTGACGTCAGCTGACAGCAGCAGCAGTGACGTCAGCTGACAACAGCGGTGACGTCAGCTGACAGCAGCAGTGATGTCAGCTGACAACATCGGTGACGTCAGCCACCAAAAGCGATGACGCCAGATGCCAATGGCATAGCAACGAGTATCGAACGTCCGCTGCTGGGCTGCTACAATCCAAGCACCGCACAATCAACCTACGAGGTTAGGAGAACAGTGGACGCTAATGATCACATAATTGGCTGAAGCGCTCTAAAACCTAAATAGCTAACTAGGTTATGAAGAGTGGCTGATAGGCTGGCCTCGGTCCGGGTTCTGCTCTGACAATTTCCCCTGGGCAAGCGGTACTCCTCCGGTAACGTTAAAAAACAAGAGTTTCAGAAAAAAATTATCCACATTCAGAAACCAGTGGATACCGTATCCTGGGACAACGACAATGCAGAAAAACATTGACCGTATTCTAGGACAACGACAATGCAGAAAAACATTGATGTGGTAACAATGACAAGGCTTCCGCATGCAGCTAGCCAATCCCAAAATGGTGGCGCCACTTCACCACCTACACCGAGATGAACCCTTAAACACTGAGATGACGTTGGTTCTGGTCGAGACGGTGGTTGGTACACATTTGTGAAGCGTCGACCGTGGTCTTTGCCACCAGTTTCTCCGTCTAAAGCGCATGCTATCCACATACCGTTAATACAGACGGTGTTAATACATTAATACAGTGCCAATATGAAGATGTTTGCACAATCACAATCTATAAATATTAATTTTGTATCGTTCGTATCGTACCCTTCATAGCAAAGCAGTCATACCGACAAACAAATCGAACTCTCATCGTCAGCGCTATCCTTGACCAGACAATTTCACAGCCGAACACCGTCTACATAGTACATCTAACGTCATCTATTGCTCGACTTTCAAAACACGATGCTTTCAAAATCATGGCGGCACTTTCGGAGACGTGCCCGGAGCCAGCGGCCAGTGTGTTACCTTGAGATGCTGCGTGGTCGGTACCAGCCTGACAGGACCCCGGCGTCATAACCACTGCAAGAGAACACACCCATCGTCACTGTGACTGCCAGGACACTGTGACTGCCATCGTCACTGTGACTGACAGGACCCCGGCGTCATAACCACTGCAAGAGAACACACCCATCGTCACTGTGACTGCCATCGTCACTGCGACTGACAGGACCCCGGCGTCATAACCACTGCAAGAAAACACACCCATCGTCACTGTGACTGCCAGGACACTGTGACTGACAGGACCCCGGCGTCATAACCACTGCAAGAAAACACACCCATCGTCACTGTGACTGACAGGACACTGTGACTGCCATCGTCACTGTGACTGACAGGACCCCGGCGTCATAACCACCGCAAGAGAACACACCCATCGTCACTGTGACTGACAGGACACTGTGACTGCCATCGTCACTGTGACTGACAGGACCCCGGCGTCATAACCACTGCAAGAGAACACACCCATCGTCACTGTGACTGACAGGACATTGTGACTGACATCGTCACTGTGACTGACAGGACCCCGGCGTCATAACCACTGCAAGAGAACACACCCATCGTCACTGTGACTGACAGGACACTGTGACTGACATCGTCACTGTGACTGACAGGACCCCGGCGTCATAACCACTGCAAGAAAACACACCCATCGTCACTGTGACTGCCATCAGTGAGGTAGTGAGACGGCCATGGGACAGTGAGTTGGTGAGAACGCCATGTGGGACAGTGACACGGCCATGGGATAGTGAGATAGTCATGGGACAGTGAAAGGGTGATGGGACAATTGGACGGCCATGGGACAATGGGACGGCCATGGGACAATGGGACGGCCATGGGACAATGGGACGGCCATGGGACAATGGGACGGCCATGGGACAATGGGACGGCCATGGGACAATGGGACGGCCATGGGACAATGGGACGGCCATGGGACAATGGGACGGCCGTGGGACAGTGAGACAGTGAGGAGTGACTCGTCTCACAGCTGGTCAGCTGCTCCTGGGAAGCAGCTGTTTTTCTCCCGGCGTACTGCTACTGCTGCTATTCTGCCGGAGAACAGCTGATATTCTCCCGGCGTACTGCTACTGCTGCTATTCTGCCGGAGAACAGCTGATATTCTCCCGGCGTACTGCTACTGCTGCTATTCTGCCGGAGAACAGCTGATATTCTCCCAGAGATCAGCCGCTGCGCACCTGGGTAACAGTCGCCGTTCTCTCGGGAATGTCGACGACCAGTACGGAGCAGATACAGTTGCCAAGATGTGTGCGATGGCAGATGTGCACGGCAGAAGTTCAGTAAAATAGTAAAGCAGAAGCAAAACCTCTGGCCCTACCATCCGCTGGCAAGCTTTGGAGCGTCTGAGGAATGTGGACGTGAGCGGGAATAAAATGGTCAGCTTTGATGTCGAGTCCCTTTTTGCATATGTTCCAGTGGATGGTGCTATGGCAGCTGTGAGACGAGTTTTAGGAAACATCGATGAGGATCAACTACCGCCGCCTCAGGAAGATTTTGTAAATTTGGTACAGCTCTGTGTGAATTTCGGATTTTTAGTGATTAATGGCCATGAGTATGTGCAGACAAACGGACAAGCCATGGGCTCCCCGTTAAGTGCGGCTTTGGCGTGCTTGTATATGGAATCTATGGAAGAAGATCAGCATAGGGGAATATTAGGAGAGGAGCCAACATGGATGCGCTACGTTGATGATGTTATTTCGTTTGTACCTAAAAATGTGAACCCAATCAGCATAAGTAACAACCTTAATAGTGTCGAATCGGCCATCCAATTCACTATTGCAGAGGAGTAAGATGGTAAGATGGTAAGCTCCCGCTCCCGGATATCCTGATCTGGCGAGCAGCGCATGGGCTCGAATTATCGGTATACCGTAAACTCACGAACAAGGATGACTTGATATATTACTACTCCGAGTTTATATTTGCTCTCCCGAGTTTATACAGGACGAGCTTGACTACATAGTTCAAGTATTCAGAACACTCAAATTTCCGCTGGCTTATCTACTGATCCTACGCAAGGAAGAGTATCGCATCATCAATAGACGCACAAATGAGGAAGAAGGAACAACCAAGGGAATTCTGATCGCCCCAGTAACCCCAAAACATCGAGTGTATCACGAAACTTGTATATCATGCAGTCTCTGTCGCTACGGTATCTGTACAAAACAATAGGCCAACTCGTGAGGTCGAGACAGGAGGGGGGGGAGTAAGTGTCGACAGTGTAGTTTACCAAATACCATGAGTGTATGTGAAAACGCATACTATGGGGAAACTGGCCGAGGACTAAAAACGAGAATTAGGGAGCATAAGGCAGACCTACGCAACCAGAGGATGTATAATGCCCTAGTAATTCACGCGGACAGGGCAGGACACCTGCCGGACTGGACAGGGACAGTCACCATTCAAAACAATCTTACCAGAGCTGAACGGAGAGCGGTGCAGGCGGCATATATTGCCACTGAAGCCACGACCAACACATCAATAGGGTGTTATTTTTAAAGACCGAGCATAACAGCTGAGCTGGTCAGAAAAGTAACCGTTCCGTTGTGATGTATTGAAACTGGATAAATAATTTGTAATTTTCGCTGTAATTATATTTGTTATCCTGATCCCAGTGTCGCGCATCAAACCATGAACCGAACCGTGTACCTAACATGCATTGTGTTGACGGCTGGGTGATGTTCCGAAAAGGTGCGGAAGTCGCAGGTATGGAAAGTGAATTTGACCATTTTTGTAAAATGCATAAACATGTTTTCAGTCCTGACCCACATCTAGTTTCCCTGATGACGGCAATAAAGTCGAAACGTCGGGAAATGTTTTTGAATTTTTGATAAAAGTACTCATTCTCACTCAATTAATTAACTTACCGTTCGTCATCATACTATTTGTTACCGTTTCGTCGCCATGGCTTCAATTTGCATTATGTGGGTGTCATTCGACGTGGCTTGCCGTACGGTACCAGAATGTTGAGCTATCGAAATAATTACGATGGTGTCGAAGGTCCGGCGTGTGTACAATGATTGAGTGTAATAGGAATAGGAGGATCAAATCTCCTTTTGTGTGCAGCCGTTGTGATAGCAGGCACTCATATCCTATATGACTAGGAGCTCCCCCAAGAAATTCGTCATAACCTGCTCGGACGGCGCTCTCATCGCTAGTTTTTAACTTACACTGCTACATTGCTGTTCCGGACATATAAAATAGCGAACTTTTTTGTTCTCAAATTGTCCGCTTTCCTCTTAATGGTTCAACGTAAGTTGTCAAATTTGCAAGAGAAGCCACACGTGAATGCACACGATTGTATAACCAGCCGGAGTTCATACCGCGAGAGAGCAATGTTGTAATCAGGGGTGGATCCAAGAATTGTCACGGGGGGCACTTGTCTGGAGGGGCGCTATTTCTTTGGAGAGGCGCCAATTGCGAAAGCACCTGGAGGAGCGCCTCTGGCTGAAAGATTCGAGGAGGTGGGTCGCACTCAGTCCTTCCCGAAGGGGCGCTCGTCCTTCCAATGTGGTGCCTTTTTCTTTCATGTGGGCGCCTTTGGCTGAAAAATTCGAGCGGGTGCACTGGAACCTTTTCAGAGGGGCGCATTTTCCCGGTCGGAGGGACGCCACCTTCCGCGTGGGTGGCATATGTCCTCAGTGACACACCCTTTATCCACCCTGGTTGTCATTGCATCGAAATGTGACCCCGTAAAAGAGGAAAGGATGGGAAAGGTATGTCCATATTTACTACAATAAAACCATCATCCAATATTTTCTGTTTTTATCCTACAAGAGGGCAACGTGTAACGTACTTACAGCGTTGCTCCATGGCGATCGTGAAATGGGGTCCAGCACATACGACATAAAGCTTGATGTTCATGGCCAGTGATAAGGAGTGAAAATTGCTAATTTTGGCGGAACTTTTTGTCCCCAAAATATTATTTTTAACAATGGCAAATCTGGAAACCAGACATTGAAAATGAAGCGGCTGAGGATTTTACTTCTTGCGTGTGGGGGGTGGGGGTGGCGTAGGCGAGGCCTACGCCACCCCCACCCCTCTGTCCTCTCCAAACTTATCGCGTCCCTGCCCCCCCCATTTCGAAAACCGTGGCTACACCCATGATGGTGGGTGTACATTTGTACCGTTTTATCAATGCAAAAGCTCACCGGCCGTGGCGGCCGCGTCAGCCGTAGCCATGGCGACGAGCGGCTGTTCGCTGTAGCCGGTCTCGAAGTCGGACAGGTAGCCTAGCGTGGCGTCCATACTCGGCTCCCCAGTGACGTCATGGTCGGCCAGGTCGACCGGCTCCACCTGGCGGCACGAGGTCCCCAGTTACGTCATGGTCGGCAAGGTTCTGCATGTCGCCAGGCTCCACCTGGCGACACGAGCTAAGGTTCGGGCAATGATGCGGTCTGCTAGGACACACAATTCATTTGGGAAGGCCATTCAGGGGACGAGTGGTCTAGGGGTAAGATGCTCGTCTCGCAATCGAAAGATTGTGGGTTCGAATCTCACCTGTCGCCCGCGACCAATCGGCGTGAGAGATTGGCGACGCTATATGACTCAACGGTCGACGTGTCGTAAAAACCAATAACCAACCAGGGAAGGCTATTAATATTGGAATATATTTTATGTGCACAATAGGTTGAAGGTGTGGGAATTCCCCCAAAACATCCAAACAAGCGAAAGAAACATCGTTCCAAGAATAGTTATTACCAGTAGGGCTTTTCGGCGCAACGATCAGGATAGGACTATCTGGCACCAAGAACAGATATCAAACATCGTGCAACACATCTCAACTCGGCATAGAACATGACGTCGATATTGTAGACGGCATCGAGTGTCTATAACTATATCTGGGCGAATGTTTTAGTAAGGCGAGGGGGGACTGTTGGTCGCATCAACTACTTCGACTAGATTGCGCCCCAGTGAGATAAATTAGAGAGAATATTTGGGTAATTGTACGAACTCAAGCAGACTTTCAGTGACCTATTACTGGGATTCCTTGCTACCTTGTCAGATGGTCTTTTTGTTTAGTTTGATGCAGTGCAAGGTATTTCTTGAATGGGAAGGTGGAAATAGACTTAGTTGCGACAGCGGAATTAAGGGTACCAGCCTATTATCGCTCGGTAACACTTCCAGTCTACATCAGGAACTTCGCGCAAGAAGAGCCATAGGTCACCAAGTGTCCTGAAGTTCTGAAATTCGAGTGGACAATAGCACTAAATGACAATTTTTTAAAAGATCACTTTCTTTGATTTCACTTAAGTGCCATTTTTGTTCTGCTTTGGTACAGTACATGTCATGAGTGACATGAAAGGTCTTTAAAACCCTCGTGGCATCTGGCACCAGTTCTGCCCTGATTTGCAAAGGTGCAACAGGACCAGAGCTATAATTACAACCATCATTCACTTCCACCTTCATCGTAAAAATATTTTTTAGGAAGGTCCGCTACCAGAATTAGTAAAGCATGCATTCCGAGACCCAAACCAACAGATAGCCGAGCTAGAAACGTCTGTCCGGGTCCCGAAGCCGACTGCATAAGAGCATTAGTAGGGCTAATTAAAGATCATAGAGCTTATCAAAATATAATGGAAGGTACACTAAGCATGACACAACGACAGAGAAACACAAGAGAAGGAGGAGAGAAACGCAAGAAGGAGAAGAAACAAGAGAAGGAGAAACGCAATCCCTCTTCTGTTAGAGGGAAACAGAAAATAGGAAGAGAAGAGAAAAACAAAACCACAAAGACACGAGCAGAATAATGGGTAATAAGAAAATGATCGCTACTACTGAAAATCTATGAATCCACTATGCCACATCAAGTCCTCAATATTGACCCACATAATACTTCCCGACATACTTATTTACCTGCTATACAGAAGCGGTTATTGCAGAGCACCGGTCGTAGCCCAGGACATCGAAGGAAAAGCAGAAAGTAAAAGCAAAAGCAGGACACAATGAGTGAACTGGCATTCACGAGACCCCCAATAATACATTATTCGTGAAATAGGGTGGAGTATACCACTTTCTCAGCACTGAATCGACATCCTTCCCAAAGAAGTATCGACATGGTGCCTCTTGATGAATGTTTATGGCTCGTTCTGAACAGTATCTCGTGCAAAAATATCACGCTTATGCTCACCATTGTGGATTGCGATACATAATCATCTTATGGCACAATTATACGTGAAGGAAGTATCTATGATGTGGTCTGTTATGCCATACTATTTGTTCATAGTAATAGTATGGTACTGTTCTCGTTTTCGCTAAAATATGCAACCTAATATTAGGTGTTTCCAAAAATGAACCAAAAATTAATCTGCGTGCCCTATTGGTACCAAATTTAGCTTGAAGGACTTATAACGATATTTTTAAGCGAAATATTTCCATTCAGAAGCTCGACATAGTACTGTAATCGCTTCGACATCTCACGACTAACGAAAAAACATTGTTTTAACACGTCCCCCCCCCCCCTCCACCTGTAGTGAAGTTGTGCTCCAGCTGGGAGCCCCAGGCCTTCTTGTGGCTGGAGTGATAGTCTAGGGAGACCTCGTCCGGATCGCAGATAATTGGTTCGAAAGAACTGCTGCTAACTGACCTCTGTGAATTGGACTTTCGAATGGCGGCAGGCGGCGGCAGGCGGCAGCTTGCACGGCTGGACACGTAAACTCAGTGACTGCTCAGAGCAGCGTGAGAGTTCACTCTCGTCCACTACTCAGCGACTCCTGAGCACTGGGGGCTCCACACATCGCTGACCGGCGGCTGTACCATATAGCCGGCCACACCCGGCGGCCGTGCCATATAGCCGGCCACACCCGGCGGCCGTGCCATATAGCCGGCCACACCCGGCGGCCGTGCCATATAGCCGGCCACACCCGGCGGCCGTACTACATAGCCGGCCACACCCGGCGGCCGTGCCATATAACCGGCCACACCCGGCGGCCGTGCCATATAACCGGCCACACCCGGCGGCCGTACCACATAACCGGCCACACCCGGCGGCCGTACTACATAGCCGGCCACACCCGGCGGCCGTGCCACATAACCGGCCACACCCGGCGGCCGTGCCATATAACCGGCCACACCCGGCGGCCGTACTACATAGCCGGCCACACCCGGCGGCCGTACTACATAGCCGGCCACACCCGGCGGCCGTACTACATAGCCGGCCACACCCGGCGGCCGTGCCATATAACCGGCCACACCCGGCGGCCGTACTACATAGCCGGCCACACCCGGCGGCCGTACTACATAGCCGGCCACACCCGGCGGCCGTACTACATAGCCGGCCACACCCGGCGGCCGTGCCACATAACCGGCCACACCCGGCGGCCGTGCCATATAACCGGCCACACCCAGCGGCCGTGCCATATAACCGGCCACACCCGGCGGCCGTGCCATATAGCCGGCCACACCCGACGGCCGTGCCATATAGCCGGCCACACCCGGCGGCCGTACCATATAGCCGGCCACACCCGGCGGCCGTGCCATATAGCCGGCCACACCCGGCGGAAGTCACGAGGGGCAGTCTGCCGACCGTCGGCACAAGACTCTGGCTCAGCAGCTCAGTGCGCCGTACCAGCTACTGCGATGTGGCGGGATGGCGGCTGGCAAGTTCGAACTCGTACAGATCTGCTAGAAGCTAACTTCGCTACATTCCCTCCGCACCGATATACTAATACTCATGTATAATGAGGAGACCTGCAGACATACTTCAGATACTGAAGTGAGCATTGATAAGCATAAATCAGGTAATATATAGCACACACTGTCAGATGGTGAACACATCCCTTTTCTATATACGTCAGTAGAAGTTAGACACGCCTAAATATTATCCAAATGATTTAATGTTTCACCTGTGTTTTCCCACAAACTAGCAGCATAACAGAAATAGCTATAACACAAATTAAACTTTCTATTTGTATCATGTCTGCACATCCTGACCCTCGCCCATTGGTCGAAGCTCCTAAAGTGTGGAAGTTGTAACTTTGACTTCCGCAGTGCGAATGTGGGCTTGTCTTTAGTGCCGTGGATGCACCTTTTGTAGCGCCTGCAACAACCTTTAACTTTTACAGCCATCAGATACTCTAATAAAATCCCAATTTAGGAAATGAAGAAAATTTCCTTTTAGTGTTACGAAGCACAACTACAACTACGATGAAACATGTTTCCTTAACATTAGAATCGGTCACATGCACAGAAAGCAAGAGAAGCGATCGGTGTGAGCGGTTTGTACGCCACTTTGCACAGACAGCATTCCAATTTCGGAAATCATAGTGAATTTCGGAAATCATAGCCAATCATAATGGTGGTGGGATGGACCCCAGCTTAGTCGATGGTTGGTTGGTTGGTTGGTTATTGGTTTTACGACACGTCGACCGTTGAGTCATGCAGCGTCGCCAATCTCTCACGCCGATTGGTCGCGGGCGAAGAGTAGCGACAGGTGAGACTCGAACCCACAACCTTTCGATTGTGAGACGAGCATCTTACCCCTAGACCACTCGTCCCCTTTTAGTCGATGGTTCAAATGTATCCGCATATAATGTCATAACGAACCATTAATCCCATACTGATACCATTATGATGGGCTGAAATTACCCATACATATTTGAGGAAAAAGTCGTTCGGAATCGTGTTATGCTGCTATCTTCCAGTTGCAAAAAAAGGCACAGGGCTGAAACCCGAGAGCTTCAGTTCTGCCCCGCCCACTCAATTATTGAGGAAATCCTGGCTACGCCCCCAGGTCAAGCCCTGGGCCCAGCCCATCGATTTTATGAAAAGACAGTCCTGGTCTAAAGTAGGGGGAGTGGCTGTCTTAAGTCGGAGAGGAGCTGCAATGAGTCGGAGAGGGACGGGAAGGTTAAAGTCCGGGAGGGGTTGTCTTCCTCGAATGTGGGGGAAAAACTCCACGTAAAAATTATTGTGGGGATATGTGCCCCACATCCGCAGCGGTGGCGGAGCCGTTGGATTTAGCGATGGGGTGGTGTAGTCGGAGTTGAACCAAGTTATTTAGTAATTTGGGCTTTAGGGCTTTAGGGCGCCTTGGCCAGACTTGATCATTCGCGCCCATGGAGTTTAACCAACGAGCTCAGCTTATCAGATATGCAAAAGAGAGGCATGCTGGGAAATCCGACATAGAGCGGCATCTGTCTGACCTTTTGATATCGTAATATTATTCATATTTTGCGCACTCAGATCTGCCGCGGACAAATAAAGCGCGTAATATATCGCCATGAGATAACACAAGGTACCGTGTTGTTCGGTGTGTGATTTCCAGGACGGCGTCCGCGTGCACCAACCACGTCAGCATTATCAGAATCGGCCCCTCTCATCATCTCCAGACTTCATTCCTTCGGTCCGACTTTGGGGTCGAACCGTACACACATCAACAGAGCCGGAATATGTCATCCATATATCCTGCCAACCCCAATCTCCAAATATGTCTCCGACAGACACAGAACGGCTGATAAAACGGATAACAGCATGGTACAAGTAGAAAGCTCGTTCTCCGATCTCGCGGAGGATGGAGGGTTCTAAACTCAAAGACAACCAGCTCATCTTCTCCCTCACCACCTGATACAAATGTGGCTGATGACCTTATCTATGTTGTATGCTCAGATCCATCACAATGTACGCGAAACAAACCAGGAGCGGATAATTAACCGGGGGGATACTGTGCTGGATGACAAACATCCAGAACATCGCCGTGTTTCCCACCCACCTTGAATAGTGGCTATTGCCCACCTTGAATAGCGGCGGCTCCTTCTCGGAGACGGGCGCAGCCGGCACCAGCGACGAGAGCGGCGCAGGCGGCGCCTGAGACGAGAGCGACGCAGGCGGCGACGGCGACGAGCGTGGCGCGGCCGACAGCTCCGACGCGCCGGGAGGGTCGGCCGGCCGGCCGGTGGCCGCCGGCGGCGACGGCGGCTGCGGCCGGGGCAGCGGCGACGGCAGCGGCGACGGCGGCGGCCGACGGCCGGCCGAGGCGGAGCCGGAGGTGCGCCGACGCTTGGCGGCCGGCGGGGCGCGAGCCTCGGCCGGGCTATGTGGTGATCCGGCCTGCTGGAGAGGTGCTCCGTGAGCACGTGCACACCTGGTCGTGCTCATAATATAAAGGTTGTGCATCGCTCGCAACTGAAGACAAGCCATACCTACTTCATGAGGGCATTAACAGTAGGATAACTCGCCTGAACGCTTGGTTGGTTGGTTATTGGTTTTACGGCACGTCGACCGTTGAGTCATGTAGCGTCGCCAATCTCTCACGCCGATTGGTCGCGGGCGAAGAGTAGCGACAGGTGAGACTCGAACCCACAACCTTTCGATTGTGAGACGAGCATCTTACCCCTAGACCACTCGTCCCCGCCTGAACGCTTGTAAGTAGGTTTGTTTCGGCATGGCCCATCAGTTGCATGTGAAGAGTCTGCTCATTGTATTTTACACGACATACACATTGTCTACTACAGCATTATCGTATCCTGCTCTCCAACCTGGATTGCTCACTGCTACTTCAAATGCATTTCCTGGCAATGGAAAAAACGTGTGACAGTGACGTACAATCGGTCAGTCACTTTCGCGCCAGTGCACTATGGGCCAGTATACCCCTCAAAGTGGGACTTAATTATTTAATTGAAATTGACTTAAGTTGGAGCATCTAATGGGAGCACATATCTTCTCCTCGGGAACTGCGTTTGGACATAAGCAGACCTCGGTCAACTGTTCGTTCATGTGCTAACATTACCTTGATGAATTGAATTGTTAGAGAGACAGATTGGTAAGGATAGTAGAATAGTGAACGCTAAATTATAAATCAATTCAGTGGAAAATCAGTTTGGTTAAGATGTGGGCCAAATATCGACCAATATCTTTGTCTCCCTGATGAAGACATTGTAGTCGAAACGTCGGAAATGTCTTTGCATTTTTGATCGAAGTACTAAGTTTCCATTCAATTGATTTACAATTTAGCATTCATCATTCTACTACCTTGAGAAAACAGCATTCAGTCGCCGTGCAACAGAAGAGTCACCACCCCAGTAACCCTTGAGATTATGCATAATGCTTTACATGATTTTGGTTGACATATTGTGGAATATAAAACGTAAAAACAATCATACTTCCCCAGTCACCGCTTAAGCTATTCCGCCGTCTCTATGACAATCATTTATCCCTCAGCATTTCAACGGTGTTCAAGGAGATATACAAGACACGAAACAAAACGCCTCGGCGGTTCTTTTTTAATATAACGTGCACCGATGCTTCATCTCTGCGTTTAAATATTCATCTGCTGCTCAGATATGCGTGAAATACACAAATCTAAATATAATTCAGGACAGATCGAAAACACTGGGGACTGCCATCTCGTGGCTAGACTGGTAACTCATAGTTATTACTGAAATACCAAGCCGCTATAATACATAACAACACTATTCGATAAGACGTACCTATAGGCAAGTATAACTATAGGTAAGTAAGCATGTCTACTTACGAGTTCAGCAATTTATGCATTAATGCATCACGTAGGTGAACGTTAGTGTTGATAGAAATAACCACAGCGGTAAGCGGTGATGAATTTATCCCATACAACAAATGAATACTGCTCACATAAAGCATACAAGGATACAAATTTGCAATTTGAATGCTCATGCAGAGTGGCACCGGGGGTGTGTGCTTGTGGTATGGTTACGTACTAACCATAAATGTTGTTTGTTTATTGGGTGGTTCTCGACACACTTTATGCACGACCACGGCTAATGGCGGCGCCCACACTGTTTTGCCGGTGGGCCGCGGGATTGGGAAATGTCCTGAGTGGTGCGAGTGTTGAACCCGGGACCTTTGATACCCAGAACTCAACACCTTAACCACTCGGCCATCACCGCCCCTAACCATAAATGGATTCAGCATAAAATCCGTCTTCAATATCCTAAGTTGATGTTCCTATGCCCAGAGTAGTTGAATTTATCTGATTTTACTTAACAAAAATACCTTTCTCGTGATAGTGCAAAATACCACTAGGTATATGAGGAGACAAGAGGAGACAAGGGGACCAAGACGCACGTACTCCCACCATCATATCATCGGAAGGGGCTTATCCGAGCGAGAGAAAACCCTAAAAATCGTTCGAGGAGCGGTAGCTTCCGAATCAAAGCGTCGACAACACAACAATCACATAAGGGCCGATTTCGAGTTTTGAATGCGAACAAATAAGGATCAGGACCTGGACAACCCAATTGGAACTGAAAGGCCCTTTGAGACCCGAAAGGGTTCCCACCCCCACCTGAGAGCTGGTGGTCCTTACGAGCTGGAGGGCCCCTGAAAGCTTGGGAGGCTGAATGGCCAGGGGGCCAGGGGCCGAATTGAAGTGCCTCTGGGACGAAAGGGGCCGGGCTGATGTAAAGGGCCCCGTGCTGGTGAAAATAGCCATAGTCAATGGAGAGTGTCCATGGGAAGACACAAGGGCCCGGGTATGGTCATGAAGTCTCCAGGCCGACGGAGGGGCTCCGGCTCGGTGAAAGGCCCCCAAACTGAGAGGCCTGAGGTGACGAAGGGGACCTGAAGTGACAGAGTGGCCTGGGGTGATGGAGGTCCCCTGAACCGATAGAGATGGCCCATCATACAACAGAGGGTCCTATACACCGAACAAGAATATGGGTCATCGGAGAGCCCCGAGCAGTGCCTAATATTATAATTTGTTGCCAAGTGGTTTGCATGCCTCAAAGGGCCTCAATCTACCAAGAGGCATTATAAATATGTGCCCTTCAATGAAAATCATACGCTCGCCCCTGCTGCTAGGTGTGTGGCACCCCTGTTGCTAGCCATGTAATGACCTGGTGCTAGGTGTGTGGTGCCCTGGTGCTAGGTGTGTGGTGCCCTGATGCTAGGTGTGTAGTGCCCTGGTGACAGGTGTGTGGCACCCTGATGTTAGGTGTGTGGCACCCTGGTGCGATGTATGTGGCGCTACAGTGATATGTGGCGCTACAGTGATATGTAGTGCTACAGTGATATGCTACAGCTCTTAGGCACTATGGTGATATGCCAACAAAAAATCTTAATCACTAATAATTGTACATTGTAGGCCATTATAATTCACAGTCGCTCAATTCATCCCATTTAGTATGGCACCTGGTCTTGGTGCAGTGTTGACTGTGCTCCTCATGCTCAGTCGTTCCTCCTGCAAACTCCCACCTTGTCGTCGTCACCGCTGAAGCTCCCAGCTTGTCGTCGTCGCCGCTGAAGCTCCCACCTTGTCCTCGGCACCCCTGTCCTCGTCACGGCTGAAGCTCCCACCTTGTCGTCGTCGCCGCTGAAGCTCCCACCTTGTCCTCGGCATCCCTGTCCTCGTCACGGCTGAATCTCCCACCTTGTCGTCGTCGCCGATGAAGCTCCCACCTTGTCGTCGTCGCCGCTGAAGCTCCCACCTTGTCCTCGTCACCATTGAAGCTCCCACCTTGTGGTCGTCGCCCCTGAAACTCTCACGGCTGAAGCTCCCACCTTGTCGTCGTCGCCGCTGAGGCTCCCACCTTGTCGTCGGCATCCCTGTCCTCGTCACGGCTGAATCTCCCACCTTGTCGTCGTCGCTGCTGAGGCTCCCACCTTGTCGTCGTCGCCGCTGAGGCCGCGGATCTGCAGCATCTCGGCCGTCTTGATGAAGCTGGCCAGCTGACTCTGCACCACGTTCACGCTGCCCTTGTACATGAACTCTATGATGGCGTGCAGATCGGCCGCCGACGTGTCCTTCAGGAAGATCACCATCTGCTGGCACGGGTTGCACTGGGGACGTGTTTTATTGTCAGTTGTGCACCCTGTACAGATGTTCATAAGCAGCATAATTTCTTCCTTTAGTATTTACTTTGCTTGTTCACTTTATCACAGGTATTATATTACCTGCATTATACCCTTTAAGCAACAAAGCCAAGGTAACTAAACCAAAAAAGCATGGAAATGCTGGTGCACATCAGAAAACAACCATGTCAGGACTTCAAATAAAAATAATTGTAAGAAAATGTCCACACAACTGTACAAAAGCCTGAACTGTCAGTTAGTTAGTTAGTTATTAGGGCTTTAGGGCGCATGAAGCTAAAGATTTATATGGTGGCAAGCTACAGATCAAAGTCTCTCATTCAAACAACCATTCATTATTTGACTGGGAAAGACTGGAAACTGGATGGCTATTGCCTCAGCTACCTGGGTGACAAGTGTGCATGTGCTGGGCGACCAGCTATCACATAGCATGGTGTTGCTAGATTGAACTCTCATAACATTGGATGATGGGTTAGAAAATGAAAATGAATAGATGAAGATAAAAAAGAAGGGGCAGATGAACAACAAAAGGTACACAACAAATGAGAAGAATAACAGGAAGCACAGTGGGCTCTTTCATGATCCACTATGTGTTGGACCATCTAGCACTCCCAAGCTTCCATTCTCATTGGTCCTGAGTTGGCTGTGAATGATATGTCCAGGATCTTTGCAATATTAGTATTGACTTCTGTCCATGAAACCTGCACCTCAGCAAGCATTTTGATTAGGTTGAAAAAATTCACTTTTGCCCAAAAGCTTGACACATTGAAGATAACTGACAAAAGTATTCTGGACATAAATCACACAAAACACAAATATGGTTTAAAAAAGCAGTACAAAAATGTATGTGGCCATCTTCATATGCTTCAAATAAATGAACAAACACGAAATACAACTGTACAATAATATAACCCTGTGAGTATGAAAAGTGTAGGGTTATGCATCTGTGGTCTGAAGGTAAGACATTCAGATATACAATGGGAGGTAGAGTCATTGATATGGATGTCACTGAATAGGAAAGATACTTTGTTAGTTTGAAATGGTCTTAAAGCACAAAAACAATGTATTTCAACCAGGAACAGGGCAATCAGAATGTTGGGAATCATTAATAGGAGTATGAGGCATAACAGCAAGGAAGTCATGAAAAACTGTACTTAGCCTATGTGTGACCCCACTTGGAGTATTCTGTATAGGCATGGAACCCCTACCTAGAAAGAGATATACATATGCTAGAGAGAGTTTTTCTATTTAGAGTATCACATAGTGGTCATCAATTCAGGTTTGATAAGTCAAGGTGTAGGACAGCTAAGCACCAGCACATTTTCAGTCAAAGGGTGGCTAATCAATGGAATAGGCTGCCTGCTGATGTGGGAGTCCCTAATTCAATGTATTCAACAATAGGGTGAACAAATGTTATACGTTGGACATTCTTATTTTTAAGTTCAAATTGGTGATGGATGGGGTGAGATTTATACTAGAAGGTGCACACTGTGCAGGTGCCTTTAAGCAGGCATGGACAGAGTTAAAAATTAATGATGGGGCATGGGCTTCAAGGAGTGTGTTGTGCAATATCAGGTGAATGTTGCTGGATAGGTTTGGGTACATAGATTCTCTGGAATGGGGATATGGCATTGATTTTGGTGTGTTGGTCACTCGATCCATGAGTGTGTTAAGCAAGATTGAAGGAATAGGGCTACATATGCTGATACAGATTGGTATGTAGATAGGAACTGATAGGTGGGTAGGATGTTGGTAGATTACAATCTAGAATATAGCATTGGTTAGGATGTTGAGTTGTTGTTGAGCATCTTTTTGCCCAGGCTTATAGTATCTTTCCTTCCCAGGCTTAACCCAGATGGGCCTCTGTGGCTCTCATTAACTCTGAACACATTAACTTTAGCACTTGATGAGAAGATATCTTGTTGATGCTTTGATGAGCATTTCTCTGTTAGACAGAGGAAACCTGGAAAATGAGCATGGAAGCACCTAAAGTAACTGAGTATGCTTTGTTTTCCACATACCTTCAGCACAGCTCTGAAGTACGGACTGCAGGCAGACAGCACCACCCTGTGGGCCGGCACCTGCTGCCCATCGCAGCAGAGGGTGATGTCCACCAGCTCCCCATCCTGCCTGAGGCTGTCCAACAATGATGTCACACTGCCCTGGAAGCCATCCCACTTGAGACAAAACTTCTGCACCTCCATCTCCTGAAGGAAAAATGGCTGGTTTAATGCTGGAACATTTAGCAAGGTGTTGGCTATGATTAATTGGGTATGATTCTCAGTTCCCAGAGGCCTTTCCTCACCAAGTGCACTAATAAGCTATGAAGTTAGTCTGTGTGCCATGTGAGAAACTACCTGAACTATATTCCAGCAAATCAGGCACCAGCACCTAATGAAGCATATGCCATGGTTCTGCCTGAAGCTGCTGATGAGCTGGCCTGCTGCTGGTAACTGTACCTACTGGTATGCTTAGGAAAAACAATGTACAACATTTTTACAAGCATAACCTAACCTAGCAAAGCCTCATATTTTGCTATATGGAGGCAAGCCATGTGATTCACCTCTAGTCTCTGAACTAAACTGCAAAATACCTGACTAGGGAAAGTGGGGGCTATCTGAACATGTTGTTTCCCAAACACCTACCTTTGGACATCCACTGCATAACATTCAGCATGTGAATAACAAAAAGATGGCAATATTCATGAATGATGGCCTTTCTCTACCAAAATATGAAGGTCTGATCACATAGTTCTACTTGGTCTTTGTGTAAGGAACTAGCAAAGTCTAAGGGCACCATTTTAGGTTTGCAAGGGCAGTGAGCTTGATAAAATCATGAGGATATAACCTCTGATATTTTGTTTTGCAATAATAACTATTTTTAACAGCTACTAATAACTTGTATCACAACAGCTACAGTGAAGTACCTAATCCTGCACAACCACATTTTTGTGTTTGGAATATGGCACATTTGGAATTTGGAATATGGAATATGGTCTAGTAAGGACTCGTGCCAAGATATCCAATTTCAAGGGTTCAATGTTCTCTGCACATTAATGTATTGTGCAGAAAGTTGAGCAAATATATGGTAACACTCACACTTCAGAAAAGATGTATGCAAAATTATCCAAGACAACAACCTACAGCAATAATGCCTAGTTCTGAATTCTTAGGCCCAAATCCAGTTATTAATTTGTACATGAGACAGACCACGCAACACACCTGCGTCGTTTGACTGTCCCCGCCAACTGACTCAGAGGACTGGAACAAGCCACTAGCCCTCCATACGGCTGATGGGTGACAGAAGTACACGTCACTTGTCGTCACCCAGCGAGCAGTCGTCAGCCCAGCAACGAGGCCGTCTATTGTTTGAGAATTGGACTTTCAACTGTCAGGTCACTGCTGCGACACGGACCCGCTGCGAGCCGCCGGCCATCTCAGGCTTGTGATGATTTACATTTACAGGGCACAGTAGGTCAGCTGGCTTATGGGTCAGCATTTAGTTACAGGACAGTATTATAGTACTATGCCAGTGTATACTCATTTGACAGACAAAAAGTACATTGATAGAAACTGTGTTACACACCACTACACAATAATGACCTGTTTTAAAGTTGCTCTTTGCAAGTGGTTAGAGGACTTTCATTGAAAGGAACTGTTTGAAGATGGATAGCTTGTTAATGTTTGTGTTTAGTAAACACAGTACAATTACTGGTTTGGCCATACAGAAGCAGCAGTAGAGCTACTTGTTGCATGATGTTTTAAGTGTTTGGAAACCCCTCTTCCCCTACCTACTTTGGTAGGTAGGTATACCACCATTATTGTAAAGACAGAAATTGGGTATATATTACGATCTAGGTAAAATGTGATTTTTTTAAATTTATTTTTAATGTACTGTATTTTAACTTAAAAATTACAATGTGACCACTCATTTTCTCCACAAATGATTACTTTCCAGTTGGCAGACAAATACACGATCATAATCTTCACTCTGCAAATATAGCACATTGCATATAATTATCAGTACCTGGTGTGACAGACGTGATAAAGAAGAAATTTAACACTTCATGTACTCGATTTAATACTCTTCGACATCGAGAACCTTATGTTTCTGTCTTAATTCAACAATTATTTCCAAGAATGAATACTCACAACCGTCATTCAGACGATTCTGGTTTTATGGCTAGGTTAGGTTAGGTTAGATTATAATATGACATAATATATTTTATATTATGCTACATTATCTGCCATTCTTACATTGGGTAATCTTTACCTTTTGGGGAGCACATACTGCCAAGGTTAGTGATTTGTAAAGAGGTGTACAGTGGGGAACAGTGACGTCACAGGAGTCAGGGAAGTGACATCACAGGAGTCTGGTGTTGGTAAAGATTACCACGTAACCTAGACTAAGATAATGTAGCATAATATACAAAATGTATCATAGCATAATATAATATAATATAATATAATCTAATCTAACCTAACCTAACCTAACCAGAAAACCAGAATCCTGCGAAGCAAATTTTTTGGCCATGACGTCATGAAATATATGCGACATTGTATGTGACACCTCTTTCCAAATCACAACCTTGGCAGTATGTGTCAGCCAAAAGGTAAAGATTACCCTTACACTGCATATTGTTGCTGCATATACTGGAGAACCAACACATCCTTGGAAGTTTAGTAGGTATTATTACTAAACTTGCCTATGCAGATATATACAGTGTGATCGGAAATCAGGATGTGAAAGTTGGCCATGTTCTGCTTATGGTCAAGAGATCAAAAATTACATATGAATATATAAATAAATAAAAAATAATAATATCCTAACCTAACCTAACCTAGACTAAGATAACATAGCATAACATATAGGATATATTATATCATAATATAATATAATCTAATCTAATCTAATCTAACCTAACCTAACCTAAACAGGAAAACAGAATAGTCTGAAACTAATTTTTTGGCCATGACATCATCCAGCATATAAAAAATAAAATAACAGCATCGCAAGGACCTTCCGACCTTGGCTGCGGGTGCATGGGGTTGTGAGCATTCATTCTTGGAAATAAATGTTGAATTAAGGCAGAAGCATAAGGTTTTCGATGTCAGAGTATTAAATTGAGTGCATTACGTCTTCAATTTCTTCTTTATCACGTCTGTGACATGCCAGGTACAGATAATTATGTGCGATGTGCTATATTTTGCAGTGAAGATTATGATTGTGTATTTGTTTGCCAACTGAAAAGTAATCATTTAGCAGAGAAAATGAGTGGTCGCATCGTCGTTTTGTTAAAATGACATGTATTTTTTAAAAAAATACAAATTGCATTTTACCTAGATCGTAATATTTACCGGAAATTGTTCGGTAATCTTTACCTTTCGGCCGACACATACTGCCACGGTTAGTGATTTGTAAAGAGGTGTCGCATACATTGTCGCATATATTTCATGACGTCATGGCCAAAAAATTTTCTTCAGAGGATTCTGGTTTTCTGGTTAGGTTAGGTTAGGTTAGATTATATTATGCTATGATACATTTGTATATTATGCTACATTACCTTAGTCTAGGTTAGGTGGTAATCTTTACTGACACCCGACTCCTGTGACGTGACTTCCATGACTCTTGTGACATCAGTTCCCAACTTACACCTCTTTACAAATCACTAACCTTGACAGTATGTGTTGGCCGAAAGGTAAAGATTACCAATTGTTCACCCTTAATGATGGTAATAAACATGAGAATGGGAAGATTATTCTGTCAGAAATTTGAGCACTGTGTGTCACTGACAGTATACACCTGTGTGCCTGTGCAAATATAAAAATCCCACCAAGATCACTCACCATCACAATCACAGGCCTAAGATTTGGACCTCTAATGCACAAAACCCATGACCCAGAATCTAATTGATGACAGATTCCGGGCACTGACCGATCTGAGCTAATTGTAATGGGCGGCTGAACTGCCAATGGTTATCTAGTGCCCATTGCTGATACAGAAGCTATAATACCTACTCAACCTATAATACCGAAAACGTACAATGTTTCAGAACCTCGCTAAAGCGTAACTTCATGCGAACTTCGGAAAACCATAGCTGTTTTGTGTTTTACATTGGGTACTAATTCTAAAGGGTATATAGGAATCTAGTGGGTTTTCTAGTTCCAGCCCCGGTGACGTAACCAAAACGTGCGAGATTTATATTACAGTCTACCAGCATTTTGGTATATACGGTTGAGCAGGGCCCCAGCGCGCTTTTGACGTTCAGCAGCATAATTGTGTATAATGTACACACTTATATGTGTATATATATATATATATATATATATATATATATATACATATATATCATTGACCTCTAAAATACCACGGCGCCCGCCACGCCGCCCGCCACACGCTCTGCGCCCTATTCCGGCCGTTCCTGGTTGGCGGCGACTGAGCGGCGGTATATGGGCAAAAGACCGGCGCGCCGCCCGCTCTCATACATTTTGGCTCTGGAATAAGTTGTAAAATGAAAGGTTGTGGATAGATGTTGATTACAAAAAGTAGTGTAAAATTATGCTGGGCTCATGATGAGCAGATTTAAATGGTGAAACACCTTGTAAAATATTGTAATTGTGCTTTGGAGGTCCAACTTGTATCATCGCTTTTCCAACTTTGTGCGCTATTCGGCATGTATACCCCATGGAATTAAGACCGCGGATACCCGATAAACGCTAGGGAAGTAACGCTGGGAATGTTTGTGGTTGACAGCATATGTGTACTGTGTCTGCATCAAGGTTATAGAACACCAGGTAGAACGCTCCGCTTCCCAAAAAGGGAGACGCTTGAGAGGACCATCAATTCTATGAACTTGAGCCGACCAATCAGCGTTTGACGACCCCCGCCGATCGTGGCAATAGTAAAGGCCGTAGGGCAGAACTTGTGGAAGCTATTATTCATATATTGTTCCATTTTTTCGTGTTAATTTTCTACAAAGGCATTCTTGCTACTTTAATCTTGATCTTTAATACTACTTTATCACAATGTCACCGCTAACAGGGGAAACAATTTGATATTTGTGTGGATGTCACCGGTTTCGCCGCACCAAAGACAAAATTTGTTTGTTTACCATTGTCACGACCGACGGAGGTCGTCAAACGCTGATTGGTCGGCTCAAGCGTCTCCCTTTTTGTATTGGACTAAAATGCTGGAGCGTGCACCCCCTGGTCTGCATCCTATATACTAATCAGGGGTGGATCCAGGAACTGTCATGGTGATGGGTATTTGCCTGGGGCACCATTTCTAAAGAGGTGCACCATGCCAAAATACCTGAAGAGGCGCCTTCGGCCGAACATCCGTTTAGCGGGGGAGGGGCGCGCACTTGAGCACACTGAAGGGGTGCTTCTGGCTGAAAAATATGAGAGGGAACACTCGAACTTTCCCGGAGGGGCGCGGGTTTCAATTACATTGGGGCATTTCCCTGAATCCACCGACCATCCCTGAAACCGCACGACCATCCTGCAGGGTACGGATTGACGCTCAGGCAGGGGCGTCGCTATATATACTTTCGAGGGGGCAAGTGCCAATCAATGTTGGCTTTGCCCCCTTTCGCCAATAATGTCAAGTTTTAACATGGGACACTATGGACGATATTGTGGTACATTCCCCGGTGACCGGTGACGATATTGTGGTACATTCCCCGGCCACCAGGTGGTCAGGGGAGGAGAGTATTTCAGACCGGTGACGATATTGTGGTACGTTCCCCGGCCACCAGGTGGTCAGGGGAGGACCTTCCAGACCGGTGACGACATTGTGGTGTATTCCCCGGTCACCAGGTGGTTAGGGGAGGAGAGTATTTCAGACCGGTGTCGATATTGTGGTACATTCCACGGCCACCAGATTGTCAGGGGAGGACCTTCCAGACCGGTGACGATATTGTGGTGCATTCCTTGGCGTCCAGGTGGTCAGTGGAGGAGAGTATTTAAGACCGGTGACGATATTATGGTACATTCCCCCGCCACCAGGTGGTCAGGGGAGGACCTTCCAGACCGGTGACGATATTATGGTACGTTCCCCGGCCACCAGGTGGTCAGGGGAGGACCTTCCAGACCGGTGACGATATTGTGGTACGTTCCCCGGCGATCAAGTGATCAGGGGAGGAGAGTATTTCAGACCGGTGACGACATTATGGTACATTCCCCGACCGCCAGGTGGTCAGGTGACGATATTGTGGTACATTCCCCGGCGTCCAGGTGGCCAGGGGAGGAGAGTATTTGCGTCCGCGGCTGAATGGCGGGCCGTGCCCCGGGGGCTGAGGGGTGCACGTCGCGCCTTTTCACTCGGATAGTGCTACCGGTAGCCGACAGATAGACGTAGACAATGCCGTGTGTGCAAAAATACACACGGTGTAATTGACTCAGTCCCAGCAAGACATGTGGTAATTCACCCATTATGGTTGGATATTTGGCTGGAAATTAATTTCACTACATAAAGTAAATTTATAAGCGAGGTAGCCGACCTTCGAGCCGTCCTATGTACCAAACGTTTACGAGTTATGGTAGTGAGAGATAAAAACAGTTTAAATTGCCTAGAAAATTAACATTGTTGTATATTGTTTGCGTTGGAAATTTGTTTAGCTGCGAGAGGGGGCGATAAAATGAACACTTCTGAGGAATAACCGAAATAAAGTGATTCTTTGGCCGCAAAAACCTTCCTCTGTGCTTTTGTGATCCAGAGGCGTAGATGGGCTTCGAGCCCGGTATGCACCTCAGGCCTCTACAAGAGGCATGCGGTTAGTCGAGTCTGCGAGCCCGGTATGCACCTCAGGCCTCTACAAGAGGCATGCGGTTAGTCGAGTCTGGCGCCGGACAGTAGGACAGAGGAAAAACACTGCCCGGTAATTAGTCCACCTCTGTTCTCTGTACGTGGGGCACGTGCAGAGGGTTCAGAGGATGCAAGAACTGGTTCGGCATGCCGCAATTCCCGGGACTGAAAGGGTAGGGCCGGCAATGGCACATAGACGACCAGGGGACGTACCCAGCGTGGTAGGGATCCGTGCCCACCCGTTGGATACGTAGGGCTGGTCGCAAGTTATCAGCGATTGAGGCACGGTGCCGCGTCGACTTTTATACGGCTAGGCAGGTCGGTCATAGGCATCATAGCACCTATATAAGCCCTCGGAGCCAGTAGATGAGCCCCATCATAACATCAAAGCCTTATCCAGCCGAGGAACGCTACCAGTGATGCCAAAGCCAGCTATGATTGGCAGTGGATGGTTTAAAGGTTTGGCCAATGGTTCACCTTACAAAATAGAGCAATGGTCAGCCGATATGTGTATTGAAGACGTATATTCCGGCCATCCACAAGAGACTTGTGGCTATCACAGCCTATCGTCGAGTTTTAAAATAAAGGTCATCAGTAAATAAGGGCTGTCACAGGCGCACAAGAAAACAGATAACAATTGTTCACACCAGTGGCACAGGAATCAGCAGGTACGACGAGAAGTCAGCAACTACGATCAGAAGTCAGCAAGTATGATCAGAAATCAGCAAGTACGATCTGAGCGGTCAGTCCAGTCCCACGCACAAATGCTGCCTAAGGCGGCGACTGAACAGGGGAACTGGCAGTCAATTCAGCTCGTCCGGCAGCTCGCTATAGACGCAGGGCCTCGAGAGCAAAAACGGCGCTTGCCCATCTCCGTCGGCGAGCTGGGGACGTACAGGTCCCGGTCCTGACGGGTGTGGCGGTCATGGCGCTCGGCTACTGTGGTAATGGAACCGGCTAACGAAGCCGGCTCCTGCAGACGGTGCACCTTGTGAAGCAGACACAGCGTGTGGTATGAGACCAAGTTATCCGCGTTTATCCAGACGAGGCGCTCGAACAGATTCGTGACATGGTTAAATTTAGTTCGTCAGAAAATAACTTTTGGTCCATAGTTAATTTTTTTGTATCCAAGATAAATTGCTTTGGGCACTAATACCGTACACAGAAATGGAGTACCGGATCTGCACCGCTGAAGGGGGAGGGGAACGGGAGCAAAATCCGGGACCAAGCAATTTTGTTCATTAATAAGGATGGAATGGATGGGACAAAGCGATGTGAGCGAATGAGGAGAATTAATGTATGTTATGTAGCTTTAAGAACCAACCGAAGCCGCTTGGAGCTCAACACATGCACCTATTTCGTGCGGTACACTGCACAAAAGTATAGTAATATTTGCATCAAAAGTCTCAACTGGGGGCAAGCCATTTGAACCATGGAAACATTAAATACTCATTAATTTCTCTAATACAATGTATTCATGCTAATTTAGCGACTAACACTCGCTTGCCTATACAACATATAAATACGTGTAAGGGAGCGTAGTTAACACACCACCAAAGCCGGTTGTGGTGGAAGGAATGGTTGGTGGAGGTGGTGGGGCACCAAACAACACCAACACACTGACGCTAAAAACAAAGGAGAGATTTAGCCCAGTTTGGTTTTTTAGGCGAGTCTGTTGCTTGGCAGTGTTAGTCTAGCTTTTCCTCGTTTGTGTGATAACTAGTTCTCAAATTCAACAGCTTCGCAAACCAACAACCGTTAATGAATGCCCTTATATTTTACAGGGCTGATAAATAAACCAAAACGGCGAACACTTGAATAACAGTTTCAGCCATTCCTCCAATCCAACAGAGATAACAAATCAATAAAAGTTCGTGCCTATAATCAACTGAATCACGACTGACAGTGATGGACAACCGTCCAACTGAGACACCAAACGTTCCCTCCACATTTGGTAACAGGCTACATCTCCATAGCGTCAACAATCCACCTCTAGCTCTCACCCCTGGGTCTCCCACGTACATCCACCCGCACCGGCTGTCTGCAGGGGACTGTCAACTCAGGGTCTGCTGCGCTCGCCTGAGAGGGGTACAGGTCGATATGGGGGAGGGGGGGGGGACACGCGCCTGGTGTGGCAGGCTGACTGCACGGCGTCACTTCCGACCGGCCCCCTGTCCCACACTGCCGCATGGTACAATGGTGACACGTGTGTAACAGTGACATGGTGACCGACTGTGTCATGTCGCCATGTAATTCTCGGCCGACAGACCGTCGGCTCGCCCTGAGAATAGACACTGAGTAATCACAACACATCTCACGGCAGACGCTGTCGGAGCACAAATGCTGACTTCAGCACGCCTGCTGGCACCGACGGTTTCCGCTCGGGGCGTCCATGACCGGACCCGACGAGTCCCTGGATTCGACGGGTCTGCACACATGGGAGTTAAATGCATTCAAAAGAGGGGCTCAAAACTAACTTCGCTACAGTCTAGGTTTTCGTTCACACAATCTGAGAGATAACCGCAACCACAGCCCTCCATCTACTCCACCATACACCCCATACCCCGCCGACGTCAGAGACCCCCCTACAGTTTTTGATCTCTGGGTCACGTGGAGGTCAACCCTGGGTCATAGATTGGTAGATCGTAGATTGGTACGTCGAGTCGAATATTGCACCTTTCATTAGGATTCGGGCATATTTGAGCGTCGCAAAGGCTTTCAGTGAACTTTGTTCGTGATTTTTTTTTACTTCTGGGTCACGTGGAGGTCAGCCCAGGATCATGAAAGGTGTTCAGCCGGACGTAGGTTGGAACGATGAATCCAATGATGTACCTTTGATTGGGATTGGAGCATATTTGAGGGTCGAAAAAGGCTCGGTAACTTTCGTGACACAAGCACTAACATATTGAAAGCTGCTTTCTTGCATGTTTTTGAAAATAGGCTTGCCAAATTCTACACGTAGGTAGAGCTTTCTATGGGAATTCCAGTTGTATGCGTTTCATGCGGCTGTGTGCAGTAGTAGTTCGGGGCGTGAGATATGTCTTAGTGAAAATTGGCTAACTCTCAGTCTCCAGTTTTACAGCGGCACTTGACAGCTTGTTGCTGCCGTTCAGGAACAAGATAGATAGATGAGATAGATAGATATATATATATAAAAATAGATAGAGAGAGTGGATCAAGATGGAGAGAGCAGACATGGCATAATGAGAACCAAAATATACTTCATCAACGTCAACCAAGTTTATGCATCGGTATCTGATTCTTCCAACATTCTTCACCGCACAAACAACAAATAGTCGCACCACAACTCACGAGTAGAGTGTTCGTGCACGGCTGATTTATTCAAATTCCGCATATAGGCGTATGGGTTTTCGAATATCAAATGATTCCAGTAGAATTATACTAAACAACATTCCGTAGAACATGCGGCGGTTTTACAGCGGATGTTGATCTTTTCCCGAGGTACGCCGTACGCGTGTGAATGGACGCGCGAGTAGACTCACGCACAGTTGTTGCTCTGCGGTATAAGTACGAGTGGACTCACACCCAGTTGTTGCTCTACGGTATATGTGCGCAGGCGTGAACGACGTTTGCGTCGACTTACACAGATGGCCATGTCTGTGCATATCTACGTTTGCGTGAAATACGCTCGCGTCGATATACACAAGAGGCGGTCCCTACGTGAACCTACACACGCAGCCGTTGGCACACAGAGGCGGAGGTGCTGCAGTGTATATCAACGCGGACGTAAACTACGCATGCGTCAATTTACACAGAATGTCATGCCTGTGTATATCGACGAGCGCGTATTTTACGCGTGCGTAGATTTACACAGGTGGTCCTTGTGTAGACCTACGCACCTCCAAAGTACTCGAACGTCGAAATACACAGGAGGCTGTTCCAAGGTAAATCTACTCGCGCGTACGTCACAAGTGCGTCGATGTACACAGCAATCAGCGTATACGGTACACGTCAATGACTGCGTGCATGCTTCGCTTGTCATTGTAGTTCACGTCCGCGTAGATTCACGCAGGTGAGCGGCCATGTGCAAGTAACGGGAGATCTGTGTCGATATAGGTACACTGAAGCCACCTCCTGTGTAAGTCGACATCGGCGTAGGATTACGCAGAGCATTTCCCCCGCTTTGAGAAAGAAATTTCCCGGAGCAAGTGGGAGCTACAAAACGGCGACGATAGCTTCCTAAAATCAGCAATAAATAATCGGATACGAGTATGCAACGCGGACATGCGATGGGGTGGGGCAGAGGCGGTTCTTGCCCTTCGTGAGTGTGTAAACTAGTGTTGCCCGGTCTTCCCTGCTACATTAGGATACTATACTATACTATATCTTCCTATAGGAAGCATGCTGCTAATTACTACTCACCCGCGGCAGCCGCCGTGAGAGGTAGTGTGACCAGTTACCTCCTCACCAGAGGTAGTGTGACCAGTTACCTCCTCACCAGCACCGTGAGAGGTAGTGTGACCAGTTACCTCCTCACCAGAGGTAGTGTGACCAGTTACCTCCTCACCAGAGGTAGTGTGACCAGTTACCTCCTCACCAGAGGTAGTGTGACCAGTTGCCTCCTCACCAGAGGTAGTGTGACCAGTTACCTCCTCACCAGCACCGTGAGAGGTAGTGTGACCAGTTACCTCCTCACCAGAGGTAGTGTGACCAGTTACCTCCTCACCAGAGGTAGTGTGACCAGTTACCTCCTCACCAGAGGTAGTGTGACCAGTTACCTCCTCACCAGCACTGTGAGAGGTAGTGTGACCAGTTACCTCCTCACCAGAGGTAGTGTGACCAGTTACCTCCTCACCAGAGGTAGTGTGACCAGTTACCTCCTCACCAGCACCGTGAGAGGTAGTGTGACCAGTTACCTCCTCACCAGAATGTGACAGTTACCTCCACCAGAGGTAGTGTGACCAGTTACCTCCTCACCAGAGGTAGTGTGACCAGTTACCTCCTCACCAGCACCGTGAGAGGTAGTGTGACCAGTTACCTCCTCACCAGCACCGTGAGAGGTAGTGTGACCAGTTACCTCCTCACCAGCACCGTGAGAGGTAGTGTGACCAGTTACCTCCTCACCAGCACCGTGAGAGGTAGTGTGACCAGTTACCTCCTCACCAGCACCGTGAAGATCCCCCGATACTCTTCGTGAGAGGTAGTGTGACCAGTTACCTCCTCACCAGAGGTAGTGTGACCAGTTACCTCCTCACCAGCACCGTGAGAGGTAGTGTGACCAGTTACCTCCTCACCAGAGGTAGTGTGACCAGTTACCTCCTCACCAGCACCGTGAGAGGTAGTGTGACCAGTTACCTCCTCACCAGAGGTAGTGTGACCAGTTACCTCCTCACCAGCACCGTGAGAGGTAGTGTGACCAGTTACCTCCTCACCAGCACCGTGAAGATCCCCCGATACTCTTCGTGAGAGGTAGTGTGACCAGTTACCTCCTCACCAGCACCGTGAAGATCCCCCGATACTCTTCGACAAGAGTACGTGAATGCCGGCACCCTGGCAAAATCAACCTTCTTGCGAACTCTTCCTCACTCCAAAGTCCAGTACAAATTATCTCGTGGAAGGGTAGGCAAAGTAAACTAAGCTTGATCGAAACCACCTTAACCATCCGGGAGAATTCTAGGACAAATGTATGTAAGGACAAATGTACGTATGGCAGATGTACGTAAGCAAATGTACGTAAGTGCAGATGTACGTATGGCAATTGTACGCAAGCGCAGGTGTACGTATGGCAAATGTACGTATGCGCAAAAGTACGTAAGCGAAAATGTACGTATGCGCAAAAGTACGTATGCGCAAATGTACGTAAGCGCTAATGTACGTATGCGCAAAAGTACGTAAGCGCAAATGTACGTAAGCGCAAATGTACGTAAGAGCAAAAGTACGTAAGCGCAAATGTACGCATGCAAAAATGTACGTAAGCGCAAATGTACGTATGCGCAAATGTACGTAAGCGCAAATGTACGTATGCGCAAAAGTACGTAAGCGCAAATGTACGTAAGCGCAAATGTACATAAGCGCAAATGTAAGTAAGCGCAAAAGTACGTATGAGCAAATGTACGTATGTGCAATTGTACGTATGCGCAAATGTACGTCCATTTACGCATGCGTACCTTTGGGTTTACGTACATTTGGTTAGGTACATATGCCATACATATGTTTGCGGTAACCGGACAAATGTACGTAAGCAAATGTACGTAAGCGCAGATGTACGTATGGCAATTGTGCGTAAGCCCAGGTGTACGTATGGCTAATGTACGTAAGCGCAAATGTACGTATGCGCACATGTACGTAAGCGCAAATGTACGTATGCGCAAATGTACGTATGCGCAAATGTACGTAAGCGCAAATGTACGTATGCGCAAAAGTACGTATGCGCAAATGTACGTAAGCGCAAAAGTACGTATGATTAAATGTACGTAAGCGCAAATGTACGTAAGCGCAAATGTACGTATGCGCAAATGTACGTAAGCGCAAATGTACGTAAGCGCAAATGTACCCAAGCGCGGAACGGAAACGTTCCGCACCGTACGGAATGTACCGTACGGAAACGTAAAAGAATGCAAGAGCAAATGTACGTATAAGCCAATGTACCTACATTTAGGCATACGGTCCTTTGCGTTTAAGCACATTTGATCAAGTGCATATGCCATACGTACATTTGCTCTTACGTACATTTGCCATGCGTACATTTGCGCTTACGCAAATTAGCCATATGTACAATTTCCATACGTACATTTGCGCTTACGTATTTTTTCGCGTACGTACATTTGCGCATACGTACTTTTGCGCATACGTACATTTGTGCATACGTACATTTGAGCTGACGTACACTTGCGCATACGTACTTTTGCGCTTACGTACATTTGCGCATACGTACTTTTGCGCATACGTACATTTGCGCATACGTACATTTGCGCTTACGTACATTTGCACATACGTACTTTTGCGCTTACGTACATTTGCGCTTACGTACATTTGCGCATACGTACTTTTGCGCATACGCACATTTGCGCTTACGTAAATTAGCCATATGTACAATATCCATACGTACATTTGCGCTTACGTACATTTGCTTTACGTACATTTGTCCGGTTACCTCCGGTAGACGGTCCTCCAGCCCGCCTTCAACACCTAACGTCACATACTATACCTATACTACTATAACGTACCCCTCAACTCCCTTAATGTAAACGCACACAGGCCTTGACACTGGCGGATCCAGGGAGGGGCCATTCCGGTCATGGTTCCCTCCCCCGAAGCGCTTAAAATGGGGGCCAGTGTCTTTTGGCCCCCCAAAACCAACAGAAGTCAACTAAATTAAAATGCAGTAGCCTTTGCCGAGGCTAAAAAATAGCGTCTGGATGGAAGAATCTCCAATTTTAACCCGCGCACGTCGGGGGGGGGGGGGCAGATATCTGCCCCCCCCTGCGGTTTTTCCTACTTTGCCGCCATACTAATCGGGTTAGCAAGGCCAAACCTCGCATGGCTGCTCAGTGGTCTTTTCCGCATATCCTCAGAAATTTTGGACCCTGGGTCATCTCAAGTCAGGTCACCAGGTCAGGCGAAGTGACCTAACGTCCCTCCGAATTCTAGGTGGCATCACTCCCACAATAATTGGGCGATTGATTTCAAACTTATATCACGTCGTGATCTTATCAGGGTCTATAATATGTATATCACGGTTTTTTCGTAGCGTTGACCTGAGGTCAGGTCGTGGCCATGGCTTACCCATTATAGGCCTATGGAAAAATATACAAATGGTTCCTGGCTACATATTTGCTCTCGGAATGACCTCCAACCGTTATGGCGTGTAGTTGGGAGCTATTCGCAATGCTATCGCTGACATTTTTGCTCAGTGGCCCCACCAAGGTCAGCTGAGGTCACCTGAAGTCACTAGCACATTTCTGCGCATTATATCGCAATGCATTGAGCTAGAAGGCTGCAATTACCGTCATTGTGCTTGTATCGCCAAGACGTGTCGATTGATATATTACATGACCTCCCTACTCTACCCCATGACCTTGACGTGAGGTCATTGTTTCGGTGACCCATCTGTTGACCTGACCTTAAATTACACAGCGTATGTCGATAGCACATTTCAAGGGCTGTCGAATAGCATTTGCAGTTTGTTTCTATCTGTTACAGGTCCTGAGATATGTGCCAATATCTGAGGGTCCCACCCGATCTGGTCGAATTTGACATATGATGACCCAGCGACCTAAATATTGACCTGAGCGAGAAAATGACCGAAATACTTGCGATAGAGCTTGTCACCAGCTATTCAAAGCCGTTTTCCGTTTGTCGCTACCTAGCATAGTTCTGGAGATCTTAGGGGGTGCAGACATCTGCCCCCCCCGGACATGCGAAGTTGGCGCGGACCGCCGGACGTGCGAGCGTTAAGGGATTTTTTAAAATTAAAAATAATTGTTTGGAAGCCAGTATGATAGCATAGTAGATTCTGACACACATCGAGGGTTCCATGCTGCTAAAGTTCTGCTTACAGCAAGAGTTGACAAAATCGGATCCGCCAGTGTGTACACGTGCACGAACGTTGACGTGGTACAAGATGTTGAACGTGAACGTGAACGTTTTGGTAAACGAGAACAAAAATCGGGTAACATAGAAACGGTGGAGGTAGGTTGGGCCCCCTATACAGGAAATTATGTTGTCAGTTATTATTTTATTTTCATTTTAATTATTATATAAAATGGGCCCCTTTACCAAATAGTGGTCGAAATCCGGTGCTTTTAACCAAAAATAGTGGGAGAATGGGCACCCTCCAAATCCGTTCGACCCCTCCCCTGGTGCAATTCCTAGGTACGCCACTGGGGGGGAGGGGGCTGACGCCGAAAACCGAAAGTTGCCCCCCCCCCCCCTCCCAAACCGGTGGGCTAGATCCGCCAGTGTGCCTTGAACTTCCATGCAAAACACACTCGCCTTGAAGGCGGCGCAAATGACCTGGTCCGGCACCCTCTAAACACACCCGCCCCTGCCAGACAGCTTCCCCAAACACACCCACCCCTGCCAGACAGCTTCCCTGCAGTCGGTTCCCGCTAAATAATCTGGCCCGCGGTGGTTTTGTCGCATGTACGTCAGATATGCCAAAGCTCTACAGATGTAAACAAATTGGTTACCCAAACCTACCCTACCTCAGAGCGAGGTGTTTCGTCGACTTGTTTACATTTTCTTGGACTTGGGTGGTTATTAGGTTAACCCAGCTGATTACAGCCGGCCAATGGGCAGCGTCTACCGATGAATCCGTGTTAGTTCTGGTTTCGTCCGCTAGTCGTGGGATAAAGGTAAGCCGTGGGGTGAGGAAGCCAAGCGCGACCGCCGAGCTGTCGGTCAATTACAGGCTGCCAAGTTTACACCGGTTTAGTTCATGGCGCAAACTAGCTCACCAGTGATAATTATTTTGTTATACTGAACATTGCTATGCATAACTGCAAATTTGGGAACACAAATAATGTAAACTTTGAGGGAGAAAATTAATGCATGATATATATAGTTATATTGAGAAAAAAAAAGTTCCAACAAAGGCACGCAACTAGTTAAATTCCAGATTTTAGGGCAGATGCTTATAAGTGTTAGTTAATAGATCTGGTATACGAGGTAAGCTAATCTGGGATGCGAAATAAGTTAGCTTTACCGAATAATTTTAAGACGTAATCAGACATATGCGCGCATTTATGGGCACATATCTGATAAATATTTGTTTTTCTTTCGAACTTCATCATTTTTACCACCATCTCACCAAGATGACAACAAATTGCACCCAAAAAGAAGTTCTACAATTGCGATAATTGGGTAAGTCATGTTTACCTCGGTCACCCTTGAACACAGACCCCCGTGGGATGGTCAGAGGATGGACGACATTAATCTGGTCACTATCTGGGACCCCACCTGGCATCTTGACCTCTTCACTCTCCCGAATTTCCCAGGCAAAGAATCAGCGAGGACACGAGCAAAATAAACGCACGGCGAGGTGATCCGGTGCATTGCCGTCCGCAGGTGAAGTTCAGACAGACACTAATCAAACATAGCGGCGAGCACGACCACCACTGGGGTATGGAAGTTCCTGACACAGGCCGAGACGGCTCGATGTCCGGACAGAAAGCATGGTCTCCAGCATCTGGAGAATGTCGCCACATCATCGGGCAGCAACGGCACGGCAATCCAGAATCAAACGATAAAACACGTTCACCACGTCCAGGGAACGTCCCACAGGCAGCCTTACACTACACGCCCACCACGTCCAGGGAACGTCCCCCAGCAGCTTTACACTACACGACCACCATGTCCAGGGAACGTCCCCCGGCCGCTCTACACTACACGCCCACCATGTCCAGGGAACGTCCCCCGGCCGCTCTACACTACACGTCCACCACGTCCAGGGAACGTCCCCCGGCCGCTCTACACTACACGTCCAGGGAACGTCCGGCGGCGGCAGCTGTACACCACGCCTGTGAGAGACGTGAGCGGCAGCAGTCTTGTGATCGTTGGTTTGATGGTCCGTCCGAAGGCAGCTCAACCAATCACGCCATCTCCCTCGCTCCGCCTTTCCCTACCTCCAGTGTAGCATAACCGAGCAGCTAATTCTCGCAAGCGAACACATCCGACGCCGTTTGCCGGTCCTGTCGCGCACCATTTCTCTTCAGCTGGTCTTACCGCCCTTCTTCGCTTCAGGAGCCACTGACGTTCAACTCGCGCCATCCCCGCCAGTGACGCCCTCCGCTTCGGGAGATGGTGGCGTCCCCTGGACTGCCCAATGACGCCGCACTACGCACACAAGTGTACCCCCTCCCCACCATACTTCACGGCCTCTTCACACAGGCGCGGATACAGGATCGGCCGGCGAGATCGTCCAGCACGCACTCGAGTGACCTCACAGGCAACACACACAGGTGACGTCATCACCAACGGCACAGCAGCGGATGACGTCACCGGCCGTACGGAATCGGCCGACGTCATGGCGCCGCTCAGGCCGACCCTCCGTTCTCCACCTTGCTCTTCTTGGTGCTGGGCTCGGCGGCGCCGGCCTTGGCGCGCCTTTTGGTCGACTTGGCGCCATCGTCTCTGGAGGCTTTAGCGGCGCTCTCCGTCTTCACGTCGCTAGCCGCATCCTTGGAGCTCTTCGAGTGCTTGGAATCCTTTGAATCTTTGGAGTCCTTGACGTCTTTCGAGTCCTTGGCGTCTTTCGAGTCCTTGGAGTCTTTCGAGTCCTTGGCGTCTTTCGAGTCCTTGACGTCTTTCGAGTCCTTGGCGTCTTTTGAGTCCGTGGCATCTTTCGAGTCCTTAGAATCTTTAGACTCCTTGGAGTCTGCGTCGGCAGCGTCGTTGTCCTCGACATCGGAGGTAGCCACGTCCATTACGAGCGAGTGGGTATCCTGGGTGGAAAATGACGGGGAGGTGAAGCGTGTGCGCATACGCGCACATGATTTCCAACCGCGGCAACGTAACACACGTGCCCGGGCAACACTCGGGCACATGACTGGCAACCGCGGCAACGTAACACATGTGCCCGGGCAACACTCGGCACACTAAACTAGATTATAGATCTTAATTATGTAACTCCCCGACAATTGGTAGGGTTAAGGTACATGCAACATGCTTTGCTTTCCATGGCAACTGGTCGCATAAGACCACAATAGATATTTGGAACAAATTCTTCACATTAATATTTTGTACAATGGAGGGCATCATCCGAGGACGTGAAGGCCCCAAATGACGTCGCAAATAATCGGCGGTCGACAGGACATGGTTAGGCTGGGGCTAAACAATAGCTATGTGTAGTGACACATTTCTCATGACATGGCGGCATTGACAATTTCGGGAATGACACATTAACCGTGGCTGCAAATCAGTGCTCTCCCGTCTCATCTCATACTAGCCAACTGAGAACGCGAATACATCGTTCACGGGAAGTTGGAACAAGCTTTAAAAAGTATTGGTTCCACTTAAAGCTTGGAATTTCAAGGCACTGACTTTGAGTCGATGTATTCTTGTAAAAATGAACGATTATGTAAACGGCCATACACAAACACGTCGCTTCTCAAAAGTGACGGCTCTCCACAAGCTTATTGCGACTGACCTGATCCCCATTTGTCACTTCCGCCAGCATATTGCTACTGACCTGATCCCCATATGTCACTTCCACCAGCATACTTCCACTGACCTGATCGCCATCTGTCACTTCCACCAGCGTATTGCCACTGACCTGATCCACATCTGTCATTTCCACCAGCATATTGTCACTGACCTGATCCCATTCTGTCATTTCCACAAGCATATTGCCACTGGCATGCTCTCCATTTGTCATTTCCACCAGCATATTGCCACTGACCTGATCGCCATCTGCCATCTCGGCCTCTCGCTTGGCCTGCTCCGCCTTACTCTCGGCTTCTGCCACCAAAGGCGCCACCGCGCCGTAGCAGGCGTCCAATGCTGTGCCATACTTGCCAACTGTTTCCTGCGGATCGGAGATCACGGGGTCAAACGGGGGTCAGAAGTCACACATCACACAGATGCCAGATGGTCTGGAGGCAAAGGGTCGGACCCATGTAAAACGAAGGTTACAGACCGGATGAGGCAAGCGGCCAGATCGAGATCAAACCGGGCTGCATGAGGCACGGCGTATCGAGTCCACCATAGACATAGGATTGTGTCCTGGTATAGAGAGCACGAGGTATCGAGCCCACCATAGCTGTAGGATTGGGTCCTGGTAAAGAGAGCACGGGGTAACGAGCCCATCATAGCCATAGGATTGGGTCCTGGTAAAGAGAGCACGGGGTATCGAGTCCAGCATAGCTATAGGATTGGGTACTGGTAAAGAGACAGTGTGCGCACGTTCAAACGAGATGTTACGGGTTCGAGGCGCGGGTTTGTCTGTGGCAACTCTGCCGTCACTGGCTATGACATATTATTGTCTCTGGTCGAACGCATCACGAAGCAACCAGTGTGTTGGGCAGCCATTGGGACGTAACGTGTCGGTCTGTAGAGCCGCCACCACTCCGGTAACGTGTCGGTCTGTAGAGCCGCCGCCACTCCGGTAACGTGTCGGTCTGTACCGCCGCCACTCCGGTAACGTGTCGGTCTGTAGAGCCGCCGCCACTCCGGTAACGTGTCGGTCTGTACAGCCGCCGCCGCCACTCCGGTAACGTGTCTGTCTGTACAGTCGCCGCCACTCCGGTAACGTGTCGGTCTGTACCGCCGCCACTCCGGTAACGTGTCGGTTTGTAGAGCCGCCGCCACTCCGGTAACGTGTCTGTCTGTACAGCCGCCGCCACTCCGGTAACGTGTCGGTCTGTACCGCCGCCACTCCGGTAACGTGTCGGTTTGTAGAGCCGCCGCCACTCCGGTAACGTGTCGGTTTGTAGACCCCGCCACTCCGGTAACGCGTCGGTCTGAAGAGCCGCCGCCACTCCGGTAACCCTAAAATGTGTGCCTCAAGTAGCAAATGGCTCGCACTTTCTTTCGAAACAATGGCTACTTTCACCGCCGCCGAAATTACAGCTCAGTTTGAAAAAGCGGCAACAGCAAACAGCCAGAGGTGCGACACATGAGTCAAACAGCCAGAGGTGCGACACATGAGTCACTTCTGGCGTAGCACGACCCATACACGCGTAGCGTCTGGCCGAGCGGTGAACAGGGCGCAGGACAGACTCGGGTAATGGCTTACTGACAACTCATCGTAGCGTCTGGCCGAGCGGTAAACAGGGCGCAGGACAGACCTCCGGTAATGGCTTACTGACAACTCATCGTAGCGTCTGGCCGAGCGGTGAACAGGGCGCAGGACAGACTCGGGTAATGGCTTACTGACAACTCATCGTAGCGTCTGGCCGAGCGGTAAACAGGGCGCAGGACAGCCTCCGGTAATGGCTTACTGACAACTCATCGTAGCGTCTGGCCGAGCGGTGAACAGGGCGCAGGACAGACTCGGGTAATGGCTTACTGACAACTCATCGTAGCGTCTGGCCGAGCGGTGAACAGGGCGCAGGACAGACTCGGGTAATGGCTTACTGACAACTCATCGTAGCGTCTGGCCGAGCGGTGAACAGGGCGCAGGACAGACTCCGGTAATGGCTTACTGACAACTCATCGTAGCGTCTGGCCGAGCGGTGAACAGGGCGCGGACAGCCTCGGTAATGGCTACTGACAACTCATCGTAGCGTCTGGCCGAGCGGTGAACAGGGCGCAGGACAGACTCGGGTAATGGCTTACTGACAACTCATCGTAGCGTCTGGCCGAGCGGTGAACAGGGCGCAGGACAGCCTCCGGTAATGGCTTACTGACAACTCATCGTAGCGTCTGGCCGAGCGGTGAACAGGGCGCAGGACAGACTCCGGTAATGGCTTACTGACAACTCATCGTCAACGCGTGACATGCAGTCAAGCGCGTAACAGGTGACTGATCGGTGACAGGTCAGTGACAAGCCATTGGCAGGCCGGACCAGGGCGGAGACAGGGTCAAGGAACAGGGTCGTGACAGTAATTATTGAGTGGGGAGTGCAGATCTGGGGGTGGGGGTGGGGGTGGGGGGACAACGTACCCGGCTGGCGGACAGCTCCTGCTCCAGTGTGGCCACCTGAGAACGCACCAGCTCCAGCTGACTGTCCAGGGAGCGCACCTGCCGGCGCAGACCGGTCGTCTCCTCGCCAGAGGTGTGCACCTCACCCTGCCGAGCACCGTACACCAGTCTGTCAGACAGTGTACACATCACCACGGCCCGAGGGCAGCTGACGTCACGCTGTCTGCCCACCCTGTGACGCCGGTCAGTTGGCGGCGGACCTGGTGACCGTGGCCAGAGGTCACGCTGTCTGCCCACCCCGTGACGCCGGTCAGTTGGCGGCGGACCTGGTGACCGTGGCCAGAGGTCACGCTGTCTGCCCACCCCGTGACGCCGGTCAGTTGGCGGCGGACCTGGTGACCGTGGCCAGAGGTCACGCTGTCTGGCCACCCCGTGACGCCGGTCAGTTGGCGGCGGACCTGGTGACCGTGGCCAGAGGTCACGCTGTCTGCCCACCCCGTGACGCCGGTCAGTTGGCGGCGGACCTGGTGACCGTGGCCAGAGGCGTCACGCTGTCTGCCCACCCCGTGACGCCGGTCAGTTGGTGGCGGACCTGGTGACCGTCGCCAGAGGTCACGCTGTCTGCCCACCCCGTGACGCCGGTCAGTTGGCGGCGGACATGGTGACCGTGGCCAGAGGCGTCACGCTGTCTGACCACCCTGTGACGCCGGTCAGTAGTGCACTTATTTTTCAGCTGGCTGACTTTAATCATGTAAAAGTCATGACCCCTATTAACCTTTTCACAAAGCCAAGTATTTCACGAAGTAGCAACATTCTGAGAATACAAGTATCTAGCTAATGTAATATTTACAATATTTAATATATTTCATGTCAATTCATATAGATTTGTACCAGTTTCATATGAAAGCAGAATTAAACCGGGTATTGCAAAGTTTGCTGTTAATGAGCAAAATTATAATTTTAACGGTTGAAATTCATAATTTATACCAGTTCAATAAAAAGGCAAAAGTAAACAGGATATTGTGAAGCTTTTTGTTAATGAATACAATTGTGTTACATTACCTTACCTAATCCTCTCACATTCCCCGGCCTCATCTCCCAACCACCTCCTGACCCTCCCATATTCCCCTGCCTCCTGTCCCATCCAGTTCCTAACCATCCCAGCTTCCCCTCCAACATCTCCCTGCCACATCATAGCAATCCTACTGCCTTCTCTCCCATCCACATCCTAACAATCCCACCGCCTTTTCTCCCATTCACATCCTAACCTTCTTCAGTCTACTCTCCCATCCGCCTCCTAACCCTGGTCCTGCCCTCCCATCCCAGTGATAAATTATTCATCAAATAGGGTGGAATATAGCACTTTCTGAACACTGAATTGACATCCCTCCCAACAGAGTATCGACATCCTGCGTCATGATGAGTCGTTATGAAGTCTTCATATCTAATTTCCAACAGTATCTCGTTAATATGTATCATGTTGATACTTACCATTGCGGATTTGGGGGCTTTAGGGCGCTTTGACTAGAATTGATAATTCGCACCATTGCGGATTGAGTTGCACGAACTTCTTTTAGCACAATTCCAGGTACGAGGATTTCCTATGGTGTGGTCTGTTATACAATAACAGTTGATAAGTATAGGTATTTTGTATTGCCATCGCTAAAATAGTTCCATAATAATACATTAGGTAAACAAACAACAATAAACTTTGTTGTTTTGTTGTTTTTCTCTTTGTTTTGAGATAGCTAATGTATTATTATACATTAGCTATCTCAAAACAAAGGAAAAAGATGCACGTACGAGTACGCTGTTGGATCAGAATTGTGCACGAAAAACTCGCAATTTGTTTAATGGCATCGTTTCCATGGCGAATTTCGACATCCCACTGTATTCGTTTCGACATCTCACACCTAACGAAAAAAAAAATTATTTTACCACTGTGCCATCGCTGTGTGCAGCGCCTACCTGCAGCTGATGCATTCGCTTCTCGGTCTGCTCCAGGGTGGAGTCGGCGCGCGCCACGCGCTCCATCAGCGACGCCAGGTGCACCAGGCTGCCCTCGAACTGCACCATCACCGGGCGGCCGGCGTCGGCGGGAGCGGCGGCCGCGCCACTGGCCGCCGCCGTGGCGAACGCCGGCAGGTGGTGGTAGTTGCCGCGCGCCAGCAGCGCCGCGTCGCCAGACGGCCGCGCCGGCTCGGCCTCGCCGTCGTCGGGCACAGGCCGGTCCGTCAGCTGGCGGTAGGCCACCGTGTCCTTGTCGGCCGCCTTGGCCACCAGCTTGCGCGTCTGTCGCACGTGCTCACCGTCAGGCTCACACACTGTCACAACTGGAGGTGGTGGTGGATTGGCACATCACGGCGTGCTCACCATTTGGGCCATTTTTCCCCACAACAAACTCGCGGACATTGCAGCTTCACGCCAACGACATAGAACGAGATAAGCGGTAGTTGCATACATATCTGCAGCGCAGTCATGCAATACGCCACTATACTGCACCAATGTACGGAGACACACGCTGCTCGTGGAGCGACACACGCCAGTCGAGATGCCCGCGCAGACGGCGCTTCAGATGGGGACCGAATGTCAGCCGAATGGGGACCGAATGTCAGCCGAATGGGGACCGAATGTCAGCCGACAGCCGGCTGACATTCGGTCGTGCCGCGCGGCTACATAGCCGCCTGTTGCCAATTTCTACGTGCAGCCAGGGCACACGCAGTCCGCCGTCCCAGAGGCATGTACGGCGCTACAGGAGGTAGAGGTCTGTGACGTCAGAGGGTGACCTTCCAGTGTGGCTACACGCCCAGTCGGTCAGAGGGTGCCCCTACAACGGGGCTACACGCCCAGTCGGTCAGAGGGTGCCCCTACAGCGGGGCTACACGCCCAGTCTGTCAGAGGGTGCCCCTTCAGCGGGGCTACACGCCCAGTCGGTCAGAGGGTGCCCCTACAGCGGGCCTACGCGCCCAGTCGGTCAGAGGTGGGTGCGTGGTTTGAAATGAGGAGTGAGTGGGGGTATTACCCGGACTGCTTGCGTCGCTTTCCAGTTGTCCAATTCGTATATTAAAACAGCTTGTAAAAGTGGCACGCCAGGCACCACGTCCACCTCTCGCGGTGGCTGACACGTACAGCACATGTCAGCCACAGTACCCCCAGGAGCAGGAGCATCACTCTGAACATTTATACAGTATAATATCAGTAATGTCAGATATACTGTACCCGACTGACAATTTTTAAAGTTCACGTTTTCTGAATGAACGTGTGAAAAGTATACACTCGAAATAATACCACACTCATGTTGCTGTATCACCCTCTGTGTGTACAGTCATGTCCTTTCCAAATCCCGGAGTACAAAACATGAGCCGGAGCTGACCTGCGCCCGACTGACGCCCAGGCCGACCGTGTAGAGGATCTCCTCCAGGTCCTTGTCGACCACGTAGCCGCAGTGGGCCGTGTCGAAGTAGGCGAACGCCATGAGCAGCGCCTTGTTGGCCGTGTACATGTTGGTGTCGGCCGAGGTGGCGTCGTCCTCCGTCTTGTCGTCGGCGTCGTCCTTCTTGTCGTCGTCGGCGTCGTCCTTCTTGTCCTTGGCCTTCTTGTCGTCGCGCGCCTTGTCGGGTGTGTCGACCAGTGCGCGGTAGATGGAGAAGCCGGCGTCGCGCATCAGCATCTCGTTGAACACCTCGGCGAACAGCGACACCTCGAACGAGTGCTCCTGCCGAACAGCAGCGTCCGGTCGGCGTGGAAAACAACAGCAGGAAGAGCATTGCACAATTTTACGACGCACTCTACTGCTGGTCCACATAGCGTCTCTCACGCCGATTGGTCGCGGATGCACTCGGTAATCTCGACAGTTGTGGAATACCAACACACGATCGTACGATTGGGATCCTTAAGGAACATAAACCTGACCTAAACCCGAACACAACCTCTTGGATATTGTATTGTAATACAATTAGTCGTTAGGCATGTATCAACAGGGTGTGTATAACGTGCATGTCAAGTGTGTTATGTTCCAGGAACGAGATGTGCGTGTGCCGATTGTGGTAGCTTCGGGATTGTTTTTTTTAAATCCGTCCTGGTGCAGCAATGCAGGGTGTTTACCAAAAAAGCAGATAGATGCGATAGGCATGGAAGGAGCCCCCCCCCCCCCATGACTAGTTTACTTTAGTTAACTTTAGTGCTTTCGATAAATATTTTTGCAGCAGGCACCGCCGTGTGTGAACAATGTATGCAAATGTGCAGAAATGTATGTCTTGTCTTGTACGTGTTGAAGGCTTCTCCGGAATCAAAAAGCCTATGCTTGGCAAGGCACGACATCGACATAGACAATGAAATATGTCAGTGAGAATTCGACCGTTAGTTGGAATTGCTTATTTGTGTGGTTTGACGAAGGGCTGTACCAGAATATACACCATCTAAGTAACTTTCGACTATTTTCATAATCATCGAGGAAAGGTCATCGTGTGATTTTGATGAAATAATATGTTCCTCGCCAGAGCGCTAAATGATTTATATGACTTTTCACATTTTATTCGATTCCTCGCATTTGTCATCACAACTTTCCCAAGAGATGCAAGTTTCATATATTTTCATCATCTGTTGCCCAGTTATGTTGACATATGATCTCGACGTCATAAGGGGTTTCGACGTCTTAGCTTCCAACACTCTACTCAACACGCTCTACGAAAAATACTTTTAGGACACTGCCAGTGCACCAGAGGCACATCAGAACTGGCAACTTATTGCGGCTCGATGATGCTCACTCATCAAAGTCAGCTCACGAAGACGAATTCTGTTCTCCAGGATGCTTTTAAAAGCCATGATTCCCACTGAAGTTTTCATATCAAGGCTCTACTGTGGACGGCATTGCGACAGACACAGACGTGCTACCTTGTTGTCCTCGGGGCGGTAGTCGAGCAGCACAGAGAGCGACATGATGGTGCAGTCGAACTTGCCCGACTTGGCCGTACGGTGCGGGTGTACCACCACCTGTGGACTGTCCGGCAGGTGGTACCTGGGGTGGGGGTCACAGGGCCGGTCAGTGTGTGGTGCGGGTGTACCACCACCTGGGGACTGTCCGGCAGGTGGTACCTGGGATGGGGGGCATCAGTGTGCCGTCACTGGCAGCTAGTATCCAGGTTGGGGATCACCAGTGGACCATGAGGGGATCATGATGTCAGGCAAACATTCTGAGGCCAGGTAAATATTAGACTCGCAGGTCCGGTTAACATTAGGTCAAGCCACAGACCATATTGACATTACGAAAAGAGCTTCAGACCCCAAGTCTGGTCAATGTCAAGTAATGAGTCACAAGTCGGGTGAACATGAGGTCAACAGTGACAGGTTATGTCATCACACGTCAGGTTATGTTGGCACGCGTCGGTCACGGTACACATCACCTCCATAGGTGCCGGTCCGACCACAGCAGATCAGCGCAAGGACAGCATGCAATGCCATCACTTGCACAGCATGTACTACATGCTCGTCGGCAGGGCTAAACACAGCACAAAACAGCCAAACCAAACAAAACAGTGCAGGTAAATACTAAACAACCATACGGGCTGATGGAAATGTGTACGACACAGCTACCACCTGGCGCATTGCACACATTGCAGCTCCAACGGCCACTCTCGTGACTGCAACACGAACTTTCAGAATTTGGCATTGCGCATACCGCTTCGCAACGTCAACCGCGTTAAGTTGCAACAGAAACTTTGTAATTTGCAACACCAGCTTTGCTCGTAATGTTTCCCTACGAATAACACAACACGTGATGCCTAAGCTAATATCAAGGGTCATATTTCCGCCTGGAAAGAAATAGCAACTTCCAGGTTTCAATCTGCTCCAGCAGCATACAATACTAGTTACTTTCGGATACGTTTGTCAAGAAGTGAAGAAGTCAATATTACCATCAGTTAACTATTGCACGAAACCGAATGTAGCTGAGCATCTTTTAAAACAAACAGACCACAACAAATTCGTGTAACTCGCCTCTTCTCGAGCGCACGTCGGTCGGCCTCCTCCTTGCGGCGCGTCTCCTCGTCCTCGGCCGACTCCGGCTCGGCCGCCGGCGGCGGCGGCGGCGGAGGAGCCGGCTTGGCCGTGTTCGCGCCCGACGCTTTGTCCTCCTCCTCGCGCTCCTCCTCGCCCTTGAGGACTTTGGTGAGCCGCGCGATCAGCTGCGACTTGAGGCCTGGCGAGCGACGAGCCGTGGTCAGCGAGGTCCCGAGCCGTGGTCAGCGAGGTCCTGAGTGGTGGTTAGCGAGGTCCCGAGCCGTGGTTAGCGAGGTCCTGAGTGGTGGTTAGCGAGGTCCCGAGCCGTGGTTAGCGAGGTCCTGAGTCGTGGTTGGCGAGGCTGGCTCTGGGCGACGGCGCCCGACTCGACTCCCGGTTAATCAGTACTTCTTTTTCCAGCGGATCTTCAAGACTGTATCAGCGGGGAACTCTCCAACCACTCGGCACTCCGCGTCGCGGTCATCAGTGGCGCCTTACAAATGGGAGCTATTTTCGTCAGTGGTTCCGGCCACCAACTGTCTCCGGTTGGCTCATCGTCTTACGACGCACCAAATGTCCTGGCGCTGGGAATTTGACTTTTTCAAAAGCAAAGCAGGAGTTGGAATGGAAGTGCTAAATCCGATAGGTTATCAATCAGCAGCAGTTAATCTTAATGGAGAAAAGGAAAGGGTACACTTGTGCAGCGCGCAGCACATATTGCTACACACACCACAGACCCCGTAAGCACGGCCACTTCCCCAACCCTAAACCAAACATCCTTCATTCCTCCTCTCCTCAGCCCCATGTATGGTTCTGCTTGTTATCAAAGGGCCAGATTTTGGCGAGGAGTCAAGAATCCAGCGGCTTCCCCGACATAACTTTGCATATAACCAGCCCACAATCATGTCGGCGCCATTATATTCCGCTACTGTTTGTGTATTATGTAAGTAGTCTTCATGCCATATCAACGTGACCCCTAATGCCACTTCCACACCCGGACAAGTACCTAGGCAGGTGGACATTTTGGTGGCTTGGTTATGATGTTACTCAAATGATTAATGATTTGGCTGGCTACTTGAATTATTGCCTAATTGTTTAGTCAGTCAGGTCACCCAGTTGGATGGCTAGTTTGTTGGTTGGCTATTGAGGTCTAGGGGTGCATCGACTGCACTGGTCATTCAGCGCCCATTAGTGTTAACCAGTGAGCTCGTAGGGACAGCGGTCGTGGTGCAGAGGGCCATGCCCCCACTACACCTTTCCCGGACCTTAGCCATCAACAACAGCCAACCACGGTCCCACCATCTTGATCAACCATGGCGTTGACTGGAAATAATTGTCCAAAGCACCCGATCTTGCTCCCCTCTCCGCCCAAACTGCATAGGTGGCTGCCACGCCCATGTGCTAGTGAGATGATGGCTGGGCCCTGTGGTGAATTAAGTTCGCTAACACATAGGTCGCTGCCACGCCCATGTGCTAGTGAGATGACTGGGCCCTGTGGTGAATTAAGTTCGCTAACACATAGGTCGCTGCCACGCCCATGTGCTAGTGAGATGATGACTGGGCCCTGTGGTGACTACAGCACATTGGTCATACCGTGCACACGCGCCGAGGCACCCGCGATCGCCACACCCACCTTTTGGACTGAGCGAGCGCAGCTCCAGCTCCTGCTTCAGCTCGGCCACCTTCATGCTCTTGGGGTCGAGCTGTGCCCAGTGTGTGGGGTCCACCTTGACGGGCACCTCCTCGCCCTCGTCGTCCTGACACAGCGCAGCCAGCCGTCACCGTCCACACCGCGCCGGCGCTGCACAGCGCACGCCACCTCGGCCACCGTGGTGCACCGAGGCGGCGACACCACCGCCGCAGCCAGCCGTCACCGTCCACACCGCGCCGGCGCTGCACAGCGCACGCCACCTCGGCCACCGTGGTGCACCGAGGCGGCGACACCACCGCCGGCGGCCGGCGTTGCTCGGGGGCACACGGTTGGTGCAAGACGTGGCGAGTCCCCAAGTGGCGAACGTTAGCCGCCAATGGAGGGCGAGAGTGAGCACAGGTGAGCCGGAGTCTGGCACTGGTCTGGTGGCGATTGGGTTCATTTACTACGGATCTGGTGGAGGTTGGGCTCTTTTATTTCCGTTCTTGATACGTTTGTGTGGCCGGTGGAGGGAGGGGCTCAGAGCGCATCGACTGTACCGGTCATGCAGCGTGTGGCCGGTGGACGGGCCAGTCAACTGAGCCACAAGTCTGCCAATATCCACACAGTTCAGCCCAGTCCAGTCCAGTGATGAACATTATACAGGACGATAGTGTGGGGGGGGGGGGGCTCCGACACACTCGCTCTGAATGGACTCCACCTTCAGAGTAGCTCGAGCACAAGTACCGCCGCCACTGTCCGCACTCAACCGTGTAACCCGACCGCAACGCCGGACCAGGCTCGCAGTATGTAAATCGGCCCACAGAGAAGCAGCAGAGGTACACCATGCGTAGCTATGCGGTAATATATGCCCTGACATACCTGTGCCGCAGAGCCACTCTATATTTAGCCAGTGAAGCCCCGGCAGCAGCTGTAGAACACGAGAACCAGAACGCCAGACTACAACGTAACAAAACCACAACACAAACCTAGCTGCTAGCCCAACCTAGCTGGCTGATCCCACGGTGACCAGCTTGGAAGCTCGGTGGCCAGAATCCCACCAGAAGCGAAAAAGGGCCGCGACTTACCATGGAAGATCAGCAACACAACTGCCGTCGAGCCGATAGGGAATTGGAAATAACTGGGCCGGTTCGGCTCATTCCGTTTACCAGACTTTTCCCGGGCAGACACTCGCATTCGTCCATCTACCATTTACACACGCATTGCACTCACCCACAGACTCGCACTCACATTCGCTGCCGGCAAAAGACGCGGAAATGGTGGAGCAGGGAAGGGCCAATCCATTTCACTGGCGGGAACCTCTTAAACGGCGCGAGGACTTAGCCGATGGGGCGAAAGGGAGCAGGCCAAGTTAAGCCATAACACAGCCCAACAGACTGGAACTGGCGCACTTCCGGCTGTCGTCACCATGGCAACGGCAAGTCTCCGCCTCCACTTGATGACACGGCAAAGAGTAGCGAGGGATGGGAGAGGGCGGCGGAGGGATGATCAAATCGCACCAAGCGACAACACTGTGGACGGGGCTAAATCGGCTACCGTTAGCAAACCCTCCACCGACAGGGACCGCCGGGAACGGCCACTTGCGGCCGGCCACGACGGCGCCAGTGTTGCCAGGGCGGGCGGACGGTGATGGTGACGTCCGGACGTCTTCCCACTGCAATATAGGACAATCAGCGCGCGCACAGACACACAGCACAGGCGGCCAGCGCGCGCCAGACGCGGTTCAGTGCCTTCTCATCCTGTGCGGCGGCCGACGGGTTAAGTTTAGCTTCCAACTGGCGCCGATAGGTGGCCTGCTGGCGTTCCCAGTCGACGAGGGCCGGCGCCAGGGCGGACGTATCGGGCAGGTACAGCACCACTGTTTCTGTGGACTTGTCCCCCCGCCGATAGAAAATCTCCGCCAAACGATACCTGTGAACACCACCGACAGTGTCGACACCTGGTGGTGACCGCCGCCCACCGCCCGAGGGCACACACAGCAGTACAGTGCGGAGACGAGCATGGCCAGGCGGCAGACACACGCGCGCCGCTCCACCAATCGCAGACCGATGCCGGCGGCCGGCCCCGCCCGCGCCACGCCTCTCTGCCAATCGAAATCGCAGACGACCGATAAGCCCCACCCGCCGATAGTGTTGGCCAATCACAGTACGCCGGCGGCGGAATGGAGCGAACACGGAGCGAGGGCGACGCAAGGCAAGGGTCTCTCCGCTGGTCAATGGGCGTGTCTCTGCAAACACAGCTGGCTGGTGGACTGGATGCTAACAACAGACCTTCCGATCAGGTCAGTGTGTGCTGTGGTCGTGGCCTGGCCAGGTCGTCTCGTCGAATCCGGTAGGCTTCGGAAAGGTGGGCAACCCCCTTTCCTCCCTCCATCAAACACCCACGGATTTGTGTAACCTCTCAGCAATCATTGCACACTAAGCCGCTACTCTAATCAACATACTGTTTCATGCTATCACAGCATGTGTGCCAACCAAGACATGTAGGTAACCTTACTGCCATTGGTGCTATTTTACGCTAACCACACTACGCTATTTTTTCTAATTATGCTATCAATCATAACCATGCTATCATACTCTTAGCTCATATGCAATTCATACAAAACTAAAAGTCGATAAATCGTCAATTACCCACCAACACAAGCATACAGAAAAAGTTTAGTTTCGGGTTAAACTTTAACCCGTGAGGATATGCTGAGAGCCAGCGTTACTCATCCACCACAACTCACTTTCTCTTGCCATATTTGTACATTTATCACCTACTTTGTGATCTCCACTGTACGCGGCCTTCTCGTTCTACGAGACTATGTGGGTGTCCACCGTCCCGTTTGCCACTGCCTTCTGTCCGATGTTGGTGTGGCGGCGGTAGTTTAATCATCACGGTTGCCGCTGTCACGGCCACCCTGTACCCACCACTTGATGTCCGTCCATGCTTTCCTCTCCTCTCCCCCGTTCGCTCTTTCTCAAACACTACACATCCCCTACCCCTCTAATTTATCCCGCTCTACCATGTAAGCTGAACCCCGACAGCGCCCTAGCACACAGCCCCTGCCCCGTGGTCTCCAATGCGCCTTGCCTTACACCCAGCCCCTTCACGCCCCCCACTCACCACTTGGTGACGCGGCTCAGGTCGACCCCCGTCAGAGCCTTGCACGTGCGGATGGCGGTCCTGATGAGCACCTGCGGGTCGCCCTCCGGGTCGGTGCCGTCGCTACTCGGCGACCACGGACCGCCAATAGCCATCGTCTCGTTCTTTCCTGCAACACAGCCGACGTCGGCTCGATCCTCGACACGGGGAAACTTTGCACAACCGCCGCCGCTGGCCCACACGCATATCCTTGTTTCGATTCAAAACAGGGGAAAACTTGTCACGTTCACTCGCTTATTCGCTCGCCCTGTTTACTCACCCGCTCACGGACCACACATTTAATGCAAATCGCCCACGGACTAACTACACACAAATACCACTCACTCACCGACTACACACCAATACCACTCACTCACCGACTACACACCAATGCTACTCAGTCACCGACTACACACCAATGCCACTCAGTCACCGACTACACACCAATGCCACTCACTCACCGACTACACACCAATGCCACTCACTCACCGACTACACACCAATGCCACTCACTCACCGACTACACACCAATGCCACTCACTCACCGACTACACACTCAATACGTCTCGCTCACTGGCATTCACTAATGGGAGCAATGTGACCAATGACGTCGATGCGCCCTGAGACCCAAATAACTAACTGACATTCGCTGCCACTAAATTATCCGCCCACTTACATAGTCAACCGCCCACCAACCTATCGGCTGTCTCGGCTCCCAACTCAGCCTACTGACGCACGTGCTTACTGACTCACACTCACACTCACACTTACTGACTCACACTCACACTTGCACATCGACCGGCCGAGCAATGTCCACCGCGCACAAACAAACACACAAACACCGCACAACACAAAGCACGGCTGTTGTGACGATAGTGTGGCGCCGTCGTGAGGTTGTGACGGGACTGTGGCGCCGTCGTGAGGTTGTGACGGGACTGTGGGGGCGCCGTCGTGAGGTTGTGACGGGACTGTGGCGGCGCCGTCGTGAGGTTGTGACGGGACTGTGGCGCCGTCGTGAGGTTGTGACGGGACTGTGGCGGCGCCGTCGTGAGGTTGTGACGGGACTGTGGGGGCGTCGTGAGGTTGTGACGGGACTGTGGCGGCGCCGTCGTGAGGTTGTGACGGGACTGTGGCGGCGCCGTCGTGAGGTTGTGACGGGACTGTGGGGGCGCCGTCGTGAGGTTGTGACGGGACTGGCGGCGCCGTCGTGAGGTTGTGACGGGACTGGCGCGCCGTCGTGAGTTGTTGACGGGCCTGTGGGGGCGCCGTCGTGAGGTTGTGACGGGCCTGTGGCGGCGCCGTCGTGAGGTTGTGACGGGACTGGCGGCGCCGTCGTGAGGTTGTGACGGGACTGTGGGGGCGCCGTCGTGAGGTTGTGACGGGCCTGTGGCGGCGCCGTCGTGAGGTTGTGACGGGACTGTGCGGGCGCCGTCGTGAGGTTGTGACGGGACTGTGGCGGCGCCGTCGTGGGGTTGTGACGGGACTGTGCGGGCGCCGTCGTGAGGTTGTGACGGGCCTGTGGCGGCGCCGTCGTGAGGTTGTGACGGGACTGTGGGGGCGCCGTCGTGAGGTTGTGACGGGCCTGTGGCGGCGCCGTCGTGGGGTTGTGACGGGACTGTGCGGGCGCCGTCGTGAGGTTGTGACGGGCCTGTGGCGGCGCCGTCGTGGGGTTGTGACGGGACTGGCGGCGCCGTCGTGAGGTTGTGACGGGACTGGCGGGCGCCGTCGTGAGGTTGTGACGGGACTGTGCGGCGCCGTCGTGAGGTTGTGACGGGACTGGCGGCGCCGTCGTGAGGTTGTGACGGGACTGTGGCGGCGCCGTCGTGAGGTTGTGACGGGACTGTGGGGGCGTCGTGAGGTTGTGACGGGACTGTGGGGGCGCCGTCGTGAGGTTGTGACGGGACTGTGCGGGCGCCGTCGTGAGGTTGTGACGGGACTGTGCGGGCGCCGTCGTGAGGTTGTGACGGGACTGTGGCGGCGCCGTCGTGAGGTTGTGACGGGACTGTGGCGGCGCCGTCGTGAGGTTGTGACGGGACTGTGCGGCGCCGTCGTGAGGTTGTGACGGGACTGTGCGGGCGCCGTCGTGAGGTTGTGACGGGACTGTGGGGGCGCCGTCGTGAGGTTGTGACGGGACTGTGGGGGCGCCGTCGTGAGGTTGTGAGGTTGGACGGACCGTGGCCCGTCGGGGGCTGTGCGGGCGCCGTCGTGAGGTTGTGACGGACCTGTGGCGGCGCCGTCGTGAGGTTGTGACGGGACTGTGGCGGCGCCGTCGTGAGGTTGTGACGGGACTGTGGGGGCGCCGTCGTGAGGTTGTGACGGGACTGTGGGGGCGCCGTCGTGAGGTTGTGACGGGACTGTGGCGCCGTCGTGAGGTTGTGACGGACCTGTGGCGGCGCCGTCGTGAGGTTGTGACGGGACTGTGGCGCCGTCGTGGGGTTGTGACGGGCGTACTTGGGCGCCGTCGTGAGGTTGTGACGGGACTGTGCGGGCGCCGTCGTGAGGTTGTGACGGGACTGGCGGCGCCGTCGTGAGGTTGTGACGGGACTGTGGCGGCGCCGTCGTGAGGTTGTGACGGGACTGTGCGGGCGCCGTCGTGAGGTTGTGACGGGACTGTGGCGCCGTCGTGAGGTTGTGACGGGCCTGTGGCGCGCCGTCGTGAGGTTGTGACGGGACTGTGGCGCCGTCGTGAGGTTGTGACGGGACTGTGGCGGGCGCCGTCGTGAGGTTGTGACGGGACTGTGGCGGCGCCGTCGTGAGGTTGTGACGGGACTGTGGCGGCGCCGTCGTGTGAGTGTGGGCGTCGTGAGGTTGACGACGTTGTGACGGACTGGCGGCGCCGTCGTGAGGTTGTGACGGGACTGTGGGGCCGTCGTGGGGTTGTGACGGGACTGGCGCCGTCGGGACCGTCGTGAGGTTGTGACGGGCCTGTGGCGGCGCCGTCGTGAGGTTGTGACGGGACTGTGCGGGCGCCGTCGTGAGGTTGTGACGGGACTGTGGGGGCGCCGTCGTGAGGTTGTGACGGGACTGTGGCGGCGCCGTCGTGAGGTTGTGACGGGACTGTGGCGGCGCCGTCGTGAGGTTGTGACGGACTGTGGCGCCGTCGTGAGGTTGTGACGGGACTGTGGCGCCGTCGTGAGGTTGTGACGGGACTGTGCGGGCGCCGTCGTGAGGTTGTGACGGGACTGGCGGCGCCGTCGTGAGGTTGTGACGGGACTGTGGCGCCGTCGTGGGGTTGTGACGGGACTGGCGGCGCCGTCGTGAGGTTGTGACGGGACTGTGGCGGCGCCGTCGTGAGGTTGTGACGGGACTGTGGCGGCGCCGTCGTGAGGTTGTGACGGGACTGTGGCGGCGCCGTCGTGAGGTTGTGACGGGACTGGCGGCGCCGTCGTGAGGTTGTGACGGGACTGGCGGCGCCGTCGTGAGGTTGTGACGGGACTGGCGGCGCCGTCGTGAGGTTGTGACGGGACTGGCGGCGCCGTCGTGAGGTTGTGACGGGACTGGCGGCGCCGTCGTGAGGTTGTGACGGACTGGCGGCGCCGTCGTGAGGTTGTGACGGGACTGTGCGGCGCCGTCGTGAGGTTGTGACGGGACTGGCGGCGCCGTCGTGAGGTTGTGACGGGACTGTGGCGGCGCCGTCGTGAGGTTGTGACGGGACTGGCGGCGCCGTCGTGAGGTTGTGACGGGACTGTGCGGGCGCCGTCGTGAGGTTGTGACGGACTGGCGGCGCCGTCGTGGGGTTGTGACGGGCCTGTGCGGCGCCGTCGTGAGGTTGTGACGGGACTGTGGGGGCGCCGTCGTGAGGTTGTGACGGGACTGTGGGGGCGCCGTCGTGAGGTTGTGACGGGACCTGTGGCGGCGCCGTCGTGAGGTTGTGACGGGCCTGTGGCGGCGCCGTCGTGAGGTTGTGACGGGACTGTGGCGGCGCCGTCGTGAGGTTGTGACGGACCTGTGGCGGCGCCGTCGTGAGGTTGTGACGGGACCTGTGGCGGCGCCGTCGTGAGGTTGTGACGGACCTGTGGCGGCGCCGTCGTGAGGTTGTGACGGGACTGTGCGGGCGCCGTCGTGAGGTTGTGACGGGACTGTGCGGGCGCCGTCGTGAGGTTGTGACGGGACTGTGGCGGGCGCCGTCGTGAGGTTGTGACGGGCCTGTGGCGGCGCCGTCGTGAGGTTGTGACGGGACTGTGCGGCGCCGTCGTGAGGTTGTGACGGGACTGTGGGGGCGCCGTCGTGAGGTCGGCGGGCCCGTCGTGGTTGTGACGGGACTGTGGGGCGCCGTCGTGAGGTTGTGACGGGACTGTGGCGGCGCCGTCGTGAGGTTGTGACGGGCCTGTGGCGGCGCCGTCGTGAGGTTGTGACGGGACTGTGGCGGCGCCGTCGTGAGGTTGTGACGGGACTGTGGGGGCGCCGTCGTGAGGTTGTGACGGGACTGGCGGCGCCGTCGTGAGGTTGTGACGGGACTGTGGCGGCGCCGTCGTGAGGTTGTGACGGACCTGTGGCGGCGCCGTCGTGAGGTTGTGACGGGACTGTGCGGGCCCGTGGGTGGGCGCCGTCGTGAGGTTGTGACGGACCTGTGGCGGCGCCGTCGTGAGGTTGTGACGGACCTGTGGCGGCGCCGTCGTGAGGTTGTGACGGACCTGTGGCGGCGCCGTCGTGAGGTTGTGACGGCTGTGGGGCGCCGTCGTGAGGTTGTGACGGGACTGTGCGGCGCCGTCGTGAGGTTGTGACGGGACTGTGCGGGCGCCGTCGTGAGGTTGACGGGACTGTGCGGGCGCCGTCGTGAGGTTGTGACGGACTGTGCGGGCGCCGTCGTGAGGTTGTGACGGGCCTGTGGCGGCGCCGTCGTGAGGTTGTGACGGGCCTGTGGCGGCGCCGTCGTGAGGTTGTGACGGACCTGTGGCGGCGCCGTCGTGAGGTTGTGACGGGCCTGTGGCGGCGCCGTCGTGAGGTTGTGACGGACCTGTGGCGGCGCCGTCGTGAGGTTGTGACGGGACTGTGCGGGCGCCGTCGTGAGGTTGTGACGGGACTGTGCGGGCGCCGTCGTGAGGTTGTGACGGGACTGTGCGGGCGCCGTCGTGAGGTTGTGACGGGACTGTGGGGGCGCCGTCGTGAGGTTGTGACGGGACTGTGCGGGCGCCGTCGTGAGGTTGTGACGGGACTGTGCGGGCGCCGTCGTGAGGTTGTGACGGGACTGTGGGGGCGCCGTCGTGAGGTTGTGACGGGACTGTGGGGGCGCCGTCGTGAGGTTGTGACGGGACTGTGCGGGCGCCGTCGTGAGGTTGTGACGGGACTGTGGGGGCGCCGTCGTGAGGTTGTGACGGGACTGTGGCGGCGCCCGACAAGACCGGCCGTGCAGGACGGGAATGTCGCAGTGCCGTCACAGAGCCCGACGACTCTGCGGTAGGACTGCCACATGACTCGCCATGTGAACGGACGGTTGGTTATTGGTTTTACGACACGTCGACCGTTGAGTCATATAGCGTCGCCAATCTCTCACGCCGATTGGTCGCGGGCGAAGAGTAGCGACAGGTGAGATTCGAACCCACAATCTTTCGATTGTGAGACGAGCATCTAACCCCCAGACCACTCGTCCCCTATGTGAACGGACGCGTGTGAAGCATCATGATCGGTTGATTATTTGGCTTAAAGGCACTTCAACTGATATTGGCTACGCAGCGGCCATGTGTATCCTCCTCAACATTACACATGACCACCTGGTCGAAGCGCCCTTAAACTCAAATAACTAACTAACACATGACCACCTGCATGCACCTACTTTTGACAGGGGTAAACAACGTCAAACCGAGTAGCCCACATACAGATATATCTGACATGTCAGAACGACCCCCAAACTGCCACATACGACATCACAGCATGAGGTTCAGCAGAAGTAGAAACAGAAGTAGCGTCTACGTTCCACCCGGAAGTTGTGGCAAGAAAACAGCATGTGCCGAGCTGTGATAGATACATCCCACGGTGACGGCGGAGCCTCGCCTCCGCCCTCACAATGGTAGTCGTGTGTGCCGTGCCGTCAGACCTACCTCTCACGTCCACCAGACCCACCAGATCCACCTCCCAGGCCCACTAGACCCACTTCTCGGGCCCACCAGATCCACCTCAGGCCAACCAGATCCACCTCTCAGGCCCACCAGACCCACCTCTCAGGCCAACCAGAACCACCTCTCAGGCCCACCAGAACCACCTCTCAGGCCCACCAGATCCACCTCTTAGGCCCACCAGGCCCACCTCTCATGCCCACCAGACCAACCTCTCAGGCCAACCAGAACCACCTCTCAGGCCCACCAGACCCACCTCTCATGCCAACCAGACCCACCTCTCAGGCAGCTGTGCCACCAGACCCACCTCTCAGGCCCACCAGACCCACCCCAGGCCATTCAGATCCACCTCTCAGGCCCACCAGACCCACCTCTCAGGCACGCTGTGCCGCCAGACCCACCTCTCAGGCCCACCAGACCCACCTCTCAGGCAGCTGTGCCACCAGACCCACCTCTCAGGCCCACCAGGCCCACCTCTCCGGCACGCTGTGCCGCCAGACCCACCAGACCCACCTCTCAGGCAGCTGTGCCACCAGACCCACCTCTCAGGCCCACCTCTCCGGCACGCTGTGCCGCCAGACCCACCTCTCAGGCCCACCAGACCCACCTCTCAGGCAGCTGTGCCACCAGACCCACCTCTCAGGCCCACCAGGCCCACCTCTCCGGCACGCTATGCGGCCAGACCCACCTCTCAGGCAGCTGTGCCACCAGACCCACCTCTCAGGCCCACCAGGCCCACCTCTACGGCACGCTGTGCCACCAGACCCACCTCTCAGGCCCACCAGGCCCACCTCTCCGGCACGCTGTGCCGCCAGACCCACCTCTCAGGCCCACCAGACCCACCCCAGGCCCACCATCAGGCCATTCAGATCCACCTCTCAGGCCCACCAGACCCACCTCTCAGGCACGCTGTGCCGCCAGACCCACCTCTCAGGCCCACCAGGAAGCTGATGACGCGCGACGGGTGCACCAGATCCTCGTCCTCGGTGTCCTCCTCGGCCAGCGAGCACGTCTTGCGGCACATGTCCTCCCAGGTGGGTGTGGTCAGCAGCATCACCTGGCCGCCACAGGTCAGGTCAGGTCAAGTCAGGTCGGGTCAGGCTGGCCGGAGCTGGTGACGCCGGCTGTTGCGGGCCGCACCGCACCTGGCAGTGCTATGTCCCACACCGACCGCTCAATCATACCCTGGATCGCATAACGCATCGGTGTGGATATACTACACAGTTGTAACTGCACTGTACAGTTGTAACTGCACTGTACAGTTGTAACTGCACTGCACAGTTGTAACTGCACTGCACAGTTGTAACTGCACAGTACAGTTGTAACTGCACTGTACAGTTGTAACTGCACTGTACAGTTGTAACTGCACTGCACAGTTGTAACTGCACTGTACAGTTGTAACTGCACTGTACAGTTGTAACTGCACTGCACAGTTGTAACTGCACTGTACAGTTGTAACTGCACTGTACAGTTGTAACTGCACTGCACAGTTGTAACTGCACTGTACAGTTGTAACTGCACTGCACAGTTGTAACTACATGCTTTGCCAGTTGTGCTTATATTACACAACGGACAGTACACATGGCGCTCATGGACAATTTTGGTGAGGAAACAGTCACCATTCGTACAAACCACGGTACATTTTAGACAAACCCTGGTATCTTTGTAACAAACCTTGCCATATTTGCGACCAACCTTGGCATACTAGTGACCAACCTTGGCATATCAGTGACCGACCATGGCATACTAGTAACCAACCTTGGCGCAGAAGCGGTAGTCGACATCGGGCGGCTCGTACACGGCGTCGTTGTCCACGATCGGATCCACCTCCTTGCTCATCACGTGGTACGACACGGGAGTCGCCAGCTGAGGTCGCCATGACAACACGGGAGAGTGACGTCACTCAACGATAGATACACGCAGACAGGTCGGGCCCGGACGAGCCCGGAGGTCGGGCTCAGACCCGCAACCATTATCCGTGGAGAATAACGGCCGCGAAGCAGAGCAAATTGAAGCTCCCGCTGTAGTTGCTTTGGAGGGCTCGTGCGGTCTTCAGCTTCAGTCTGTTTTCCCATGTAAGCATGGGAAAACAGGCCAACAGTACCATCACCGTGTATACTGTATCAATTTACTTCAATAATCATTCTAGGGAGTTCCCCTACCGACAGCAACAAAACACCCATACAAACTCACCAATAGACACACACACACACATGGGGTATTTTCAGAAACCATAGCCGTCTATCCAATCAGGACATTCATTCGCCCGCTGATTATGGTTTGCTCTATTTTACGTCGCGAAACATGATGTATTTTCACTTGCAAGCATATTCTCACCCGGTGCATAAGATGCCTGCTCATCTGCAAGATCGTTCTCACCATACAGACTTATCACCTGTAAAATCATTCCTACCCATTAGACAGGATGGATTGTCATATGTAAGGGCATTACCAAGCACATACAGGATTACTTCCCACCTGTGGAAGTATTCTCACTCAGTGGAGTCTCACGGCAGGAGCATTCCCCATAGACAGGATACCTTCTTACCGGTAGCATGCTTACCCCACGGACGGGCCGCCTCCCCTGTAACGGCCCGTACAGCGGGAACACCACCCACGGACGGGCCGCCTCACCTGTAACGGCCCGTACAGCGGGAACACCACCCACGGACGGGCCGCCTCACCTGTAACGGCCCGTACAGCGGGAACACCACCCACGGACGGGCCGCCTCACCTGTAACGGCCCGTACAGCGGGAACACCACCCACGGACGGGCCGCCTCACCTGTAACGGTCGGTGCAGCGGGAACACCTCCGCGCAGAGGAAGCGCGACAGGAAAAAGTCTGATGGCACGTACAGGTTGTTGTAGCGCTTCTTCAGCGTCAGCACCGTCGCCTCAGACCTGCAGCAGACGTCAGTGATCAGGAACCACCGCAGCTAACCATTATTGCATATATAATCCGAATACTTGCTGGGGTGGCATATGTTTGCTGGGGTGGCTTTACGTTTGCTGGGTAGCCGTACACCGGACACGGTTTGTCGCGACCAACCAACACCACGGCGGTGGTTGGGCGGATTGGTGCTGTGGGGTGCGCCGGCTACTACGTCATTTTACACCAACACCACGGAAATTCCGGATGAACAGCAAGATTTGGGCCGGCTGTGCCGCCAATGCACGGACAGCGCCGCCCAGCTACCTTGTTACCGGCCCAGGTGGTGTCAGCTGCCTCCCCTCCCCCTCCCAGCTATTGTCATTGGCCCAGTTGTCAGCTGTCCGCCCCCCCCCCCTCCGCTAGTGCTATTGGCCCAGTTTTCAGCTGCTGCCGACCCACCCCCAGCACGTCAGCTGCGAGCTCGTGAAGCGAATCCAGCCCCGACTGGCCGGGCGAGACCAGTGCGGGCCGGCGCTCTTCGGCAATGAACTACGCTGGCATGACGACACACACTCCCGAGTTAGATAGAGCCGCTAGACATCCCACTGCGGCCGACCACACAGCATCAAACAGTGATGACATAGACACCACCAGACATTGCCTACTCAATGGCACATCTCACCGCTCTGCAAGGCAGCGTCGCTACTTTCGAAGCCAATCTTTGATTGGTCATGATGTAGTCAAGGATCAGGCAAACAACTGACAACTAACAACTGACGACCGAAACTGAAGCGGCGCAGTCGTTCCATCACGTTAGGCTATCTATCAGGTCCGATCAGATGAAATAAACTCTGACCAGATGGGACACCAGACTAAAGGGACCCAATCACCACAAAGAGCGTTTGCAGCAGAAGTGAACGGCAATGGTTTTCAACGTGAACATAACGAAACCTGTTTTATCACACCAACCCTGCACCTTCCGGACAGCCAGCTGGAGTTGCCTTTATACCATGTGAACAGAGCTCGAAGAGCACCACACGGCGAAATAATCCACGAATATCGCTTTCCCTATGGAAGTTGGCAGTGAAGTACCCACATCATTGATAGCAATAACAAACAATGCTACACTCAGTACGCTTCCCTGTGGGACTCCGCTAACTCGTGAAAACGTGCCACAGAGGGAGCCGCCTACTAACACGAAACGTTCTGGCAGATTAAAAAAAAGGTCAAGAAGAACCCCATGGAACCTCCGACACCCATACTATGCAACTTCATCAGTATACTGTAACGCCATGTCGTATCATATGCGCCGTCAATGTCGAAAAATATTGCAGCTGTATGGTGGCGCTTCATAAACCCATAGCGCACAAAGGAGTCAAGTGTTAAAACATGGTCAAGTGTGCTACGGTGTTTCATCATCACACCAGACTACATCAAACCCAGGATCACACCCAAACTCTGATCAGATGAGACATCAACACTAAAGGGACCCGATCACCACCATCCTTCCACTGACCATCATCACACCAGATCACAACCAAAACCGAATTGTGCCTTACCGGCCAACGGAACATCACCGACAAGCCATTATCAAAAGACCATCACTAACAGACCATGATCGAATCAAAGAAGAACTGTGTGTTATTTGACGACGCATTCAACTGCTAGGCTACATAGCGTCGCCAAACCGTCACGCCAATTGGTGGCGGTGGACTCAGCAGTCAGGCCGATTGTGTGGAATTCCAACTAACGGTGCTACGACCGAGAGCCCAATGCCCTATCGACTGAGCTACTGAGACCTCGATGATCATGAACAAATCATTCACAAGAGATCACCATCATCACCATCAAAGCTGCAGCTTCGAGGCGACATGATCAGGGCGCCAGCCAAACCGGGTGCCACGTGCCACATGGTCCTGAGGACGCCTCAACCACACGGCAAGGCCGCAGCGCGCCACCACCACGGCCGTCCGACTCACAGGTCCATGGTGACCTTGGGCACGTGCACTGAGTAGCGTGTCACGCGGCCGCGCCGCCGTGGAGAGCGGGAGCGGCTGCGGCGGCGACCGCTGGTGTCATCCCGGTCCCTGGAGACGAGGCGCGCCATCAGTCACACTGAAACACTGCCGACCAAAACACCCGACACGCACACTGATGACCCCAGCACCCGACAAATACACTGCCGACCCCAGCACCAAACACACACATACGGCCGACCCCAACACCAACACCCGACACATACACTATCGATCCAAACACGGCCGACACCAACACCCGACACATACACTATCGATCCAAACACGGTCGACCCCAACACCAACACCCGACACATACACTATCGATCCAAACACGGCCGACCTAAACACCAACACCCAACACACACACTACTGAACTACACAGAATACAAATACATACACCATGGTTGGCAAGATGTTGGCATACTTTGGTTAATACCAGGGACCTGACGAACATATTCTCAGTCAAGACACATCAGCCACGTGCATGAGATCCTGACATAATTATGATTCTGGATCCGGAGGTTGTACGGGAGCCAGCAATATAAGCCCATCGTGGGGTTGAAATTTTTACCAGGAATTTGCCAGCCATGACATGGACACACAGACAATATATATATATATATATATATATATATATTACACCTATATAGGACACCAGCGAACTGGGCAACTGCAACGACGCATAGCCTGTGCCATATGGTTCATGTATGACCTCCATACTAACCCTCTGCGACCTCTGTGACCCATTTCTTGCCTGCCTGCCAGCTGAGCCCTCTCTGTCGCCTGGGAATCCCTCTCTCTATCCCATCTGTGTTCAGCTGTAGCCCACTCTATGACCTCACTGCCAGCTGACCCCCCCTGACCTATCCGTCAGGTGACACATCCTGGTTGGTTATTGGTCTTACGACACGTCGACCGTTGAGTCATGTAGCGTCGCCAATCTCTCACGCCGATTGGTCGCGGGCGAAGAGTAGCGACAAGTGAGACTCGAACCCCCAACCTTTCGATTGTGAGACGAGCACCTTACCCCTAGACCACCCGTCCCCGGTGACACATCCTCAGTGATCTCTTATTTAGCTGCTACTCCTCCCCTTCAGCACCGCCTGCCCCGTACCTACCTGCTGCGGCGACGGTCTTTGTCGCGACTGCCGCCTCGGACCCGCCTCAGGGGCGAGCGTGGCCGACCGCTGTGTGGCAGCCGGCCCGGGTACATGGGGGTGGTCTGAGGCATCGCGTCACCTGAGGAGACCAGCGGACTACAGTATCCCGCCCGACAACCGACACGGGTACATGGGGGTGGTCTGAGGCATTGCGTCACCTGAGGAGACCAGCGGGCTACAGTATCCCACCAGACAACCGACACGGGTACGTGGGGGTGGTCTGAGGAGACCAGCGGGCTACAGTATCCCACCAGACAACCGACACGGGTACGTGGGGGTGGTCTGAGGAGACCAGCGGGCTACAGTATCCCACCAGACAACCGACACGGGTACGTGGGGGTGGTCTGAGGAGACCAGCGGACTACAGTATCCCGCCAGACAACCGACACGGGTACATGGGGGTGGTCTGAGGGGACCAGCGGGCTACAGTATCCCACCCGACAACCGACACGGGTACGTGGGGGTGGTCTGAAGAGACCAGCGGACTACAGTATCCCACCAGACAACCGACACGGGTACATGGGGGTGGTCTGAGGGGACCAGCGGGCTACAGTATCCCACCCGACAACCGACACGGGTACATGGGGGTGGTCTGAGGGGACCAGCGGGCTACAGTATCCCACCCGACAACCGACACGGGTACATGGGGGTGGTCTGAGGGGACCAGCGGGCTACAGTATCCCACCCGACAACCGACACGGGTGCATGGGGGTGGTCTGAGGGGACCAGCGGGCTACAGTATCCCGCCAGACAACCGACACGGGTACATGGGGGTGGTCTGAGGGGACCAGCGGGCTACAGTATCCCACCCGACAACCGACACGGGTACATGGGGGTGGTCTGAGGGGACCAGCGGGCTACAGTATCCCACCAGACAACCGACACGGGTACATGGGGGTGGTCTGAGGAGACCAGCGGGCTACAGTATCCCACCAGACAACCGACACGGGTACATGGGGGTGGTCTGAGGAATCGCGTCACCTGAGGAGACCAGCGGGCTACAGTATCCCACCAGACAACCGACACGGGTGCATGGGGGTGGTCTGAGGGGACCAGCGGGCTACAGTATCCCGCCAGACAACCGACACGGGTACATGGGGGTGGTCTGAGGGGACCAGCGGGCTACAGTATCCCACCCGACAACCGACACGGGTACATGGGGGTGGTCTGAGGGGACCAGCGGGCTACAGTATCCCACCAGACAACCGACACGGGTACATGGGGGTGGTCTGAGGAGACCAGCGGGCTACAGTATCCCACTAGACAACCGACACGGGTACATGGGGGTGGTCTGAGGAATCGCGTCACCTGAGGAGACCAGCGGGCTACAGTATCCCACCAGACAACCGACACGGGTACGTGGGGGTGGTCTGAGGGGACCAGCGGGCTACAGTATCCCACCCGACAACCGACACGGGTACGTGGGGGTGGTCTGAGGGGACCAACGGGCTACAGTATCCCACCCGACAACCGACACGGGTACGTGGGGGTGGTCTGAGGAATCGAGTCACCTGAGGAGACAATGCCATGCGGAGGTGGTCTGGTGAGTGGACGATGTCAAACGGTTACGCAGACTGTGGTGCCGTGGTTAGGCAGAAATGCCGTAGTCACGCAGGGCATGGCAACATCGCCGCGCACATGTTGTGCCGTTCACGGTGTTGTGACGGCAGCATCACACAATGGCTTGTCGTTAAATGTGCAATGCATGCAAGATGTGCAATGGTACTGCGGGATGGATACATTTTCCATAAAATCGAGGCCATATCAATAGTTTTACCGAGTTCCTTTTAACTCCATCCCGAACTAATAAGGCACCCAAAAGTTAAAACCAGTATTTCGTCCTTGTTTCTGAGATTGCTGGAGATTCTGCTTTGATTGATTATTTGGGCTTAAGGCGCGCCGACTACAATTGATCCTTAAAGATGCGATACGGTCCACGACTACCACCGTATAACAAACCACACCATAGGTTGCATTTCCTGGAATTGTATTACGATATGTGCGTAGATCACTATTCGTTAGTGGTCGTGCTTTAGGGCGCATTGGCTTCCATGGTCATGCAACGTCCAGTAGGTCAATATTCATAATTGTGATCATGTGCATTATGCATGATACTTACACACATAACAGTGCCAGAAAAGAGGCATGGGGACTGTACCCATATGCATGTAGAAGCACAACGCAATGAAGTTTTGCAGAAGAATGCCAATTCAGTATTCAGTAAGTGGCATGTTCCACACATTTTCATGAACAATTGATCCTTTTGTCATGGTCACAGGACTCCCGTGTACTCCTACATCTGTCATTGTCTTGTTGGAGCCATTTTGTCATGGTCACAGAGGACTCCCGTGTACTCCTGCATCTGTCATTGTCTTGTCGGAGCCATTTTGTCATGGTCACAGAGGACTCCCGTGTACTCCAACATCTGTCATTGTCTTGTTGGAGCCATTCATTACAGCGGCTACAGCCGGACCGAACATCGGAACATTTTACGAAATATAACTCCCTGGGCGATGCTATTGGAACTGGTCTTAGTTAGTGATCTGGGTTTCAGGGCGCCTCGGAAACTGATATTAGTGTAGCTACATAACACTGATGTGTATAACGCAGCACCGAGCAACGGAATAACTTGAATTGATCGACATTTGTTTTGATGAGTCATCGCAGAAAGAAAACACCTGGCGGAGGGACTCACTGGGTGGCGGGACGGCGCTGTATGCTCCGCTGTTCTTGGCCGCCATGACGGTGGGCGGGCCGCGCGTCAGTACCGCCTGGCTGCGGGTGGTCAGCGCGCCCTGACCGCCACCGCCGCCGCCACCGCCGCCGCCGCCGCTACCGCCCCCGCCGCCGCCGCCGCCCACGTTGCTGCCCATCAGCGGGATGGCGGTGGGAGCACCACCACCACCGCCACCACCGCCGCCGCCGCCGCCACCACCGCCCTGGTTGGGCAGCAGCTGGATGCGCGTGGCGTTCCACTTGAACGGCATGTTGGCGTTGTACTGCGCCTCGACCAGTACCCGCTCGCCCACCTTGGGCAGCGTGCCGCGGATACAGCTGCGGCCAGGTCGCCGGTCACAGACTGCTGCTCCAATACCACACCACAGGTCATACGTCACAGACAGTCACAGACTGTCTGGCTATTGTGGTTCAGGGGCGCATACGGCACAGACAGGTCACAGACTGTCTGGCTATTGTGGTTCAGGGGCGCATCTCCTGCATCGCTCACTGATCATAACGCAAAAATAACAGGCGATGACAACTCCTCAGGGAAAACAGGGCAGGTCGCATGTGGTGGTGATGTGGATTTGTGCTTTAGGGCGCGTCGACTGCATTGGTCATTTTGCGCACATACACGCGATGACAACTCTGGGAAAACAGGGCAGGTCACAGGCGATGACAACTCAGGGAAAACAGGGCAGGTCACAGGCGACGACAACTCCTTAGGGAAAGCAGGGCAGGTCACAGGCGATGACAACTCCTTGGGGAAAGCAGGGCGGGTCACAGACGATGACAACTCCTTAGGGAAAGCAGGGCAGGTGACATGCGATGACAACTCCTCAGAGAAAGCAGGGCAGATCACAGGCAATGGCAACTACTCAGGGAAAGCAGGGCAGGTCACATGGGACAGCTCAAGTCAAGGGTCAACTCAGAGGTAACATGGACCGACCGACTGACAAAGAAACAGACATAGATACATACATGCAGACCGTATCCACACACACACCAGCCAGGCACCCACTTAGTCTGGAAGAAGACATCCTCGTCGACGAAGCCGAAGTTGTCGTGAAGCTTGGTGATGGTGCCCGTGAACACTCGCTGCTTGGCCTGCTGGGAACACGATACCCCACCCTGTAGTGGCGATACAGACACTGGGCAACACATCTCAGCTGATGATACTGCAGCACAGCAATAAATTATTCGCGAAATAGGGTGGAATATACAACTTTCTGAACACTGAATACACATTATTTCCAAGGACGTATCGACATCGTGCTTGTTGATATGTGCTTATGAAGTCTACATTACTCGTTCCTAAGAGTATTTTGCGTATAAGTAGCATGCTCGTGCTCATCATTACGGATTGATTGCACAAGCATCTCGTGACACAATTCCAGATACAGAGATCAGCTATGCTGTGATGTGTAAACAATGCGAACTGCCGATAACATGTCATAGCAATCGTTATCGTTAACAGACATCCATATATTAGGTATCTCAAAAATTAAACCAAAAACATTCACCGATGAGAACACTATTTGGCTCAAATGGAGCTTGAAGGACTGAGGCGATACTTTAATTAACATGCTTCCATGGCATATTTCTACATTCCTACTGTACTCGTTTCGACATCTCACACCTAATGAAAAGCCATTATTTTAACCCTGCTGGAGCAACGCCGTCATGTGAAGGTTACCACCATGGGATGATTATGTAATGCAGCGGATACTGCGCTACAATAACTACGCAGGGATGTCGCCGGGTACAGGGGTCGCAATGTCAGATGATGTCAATGTGCTGGCTGGTTATGGGGACCGAGGAAGCGCCAATGGCAAGGTCACATGGTGCCCAAATTGGATGTGCAAAGGTTACGCAACTGACATCATCGTCAAGTAATAGAACACTGACATATACGACTAAACAAACAACAAATCAGCTCGGCAACTGCTATTGTGCCCCGAGTCCTCCAAGTCATCCATCCTCTTAGGCAAAACTGCATAAGTGTGTTACTAAACAAGGGCAGTACAATGTCAACAAAGGCTAACATGTGCAGTGTATAGCATGCATAGCGTGTCCAACTGAAATAGCATGCAAAATATTTAGAACAAAATCAGCCTTAATGAACATTAACAAAGTACTGTTCTCTTCACTTCAGCGGTGGCGGGACAGGTACACCAATCGTCCACCAGTTCCAAATTGACCGTGTTCCCAGTTCGACAGTGCTGGGAATGGAGTCTGAGCCCATGACCTTTTAAAATCATACTTCGACTCACCAATACAAACCAGTGAACTTAGATCTAACGCCCGTAACTGAACCGGTCATATTGACGTGCTACATCACCGCAGAGCGGCCATAACTGGACTGGTCATATTGCCGTGCTACACCACCGCAGAGCGGCCATGACTGAACTGGTCATATTGCCGTGCTACACCACCGCAGAGCGGCCATGACTGGACTGGTCATATTACCGTGCTACACCACCGCAGAGCGACCATGACTGGACCGGTCATATTCACGTGCTACACCACCGCAGAGCGGCCATGACTGGACTGGTCATATTCACGTGCTACACCACCGCAGAGCGGCCATGACTGAACTGGTCATATTGCCGTGCTACACCACCGCAGAGCGGCCATGACTGGACTGGTCATATTGCCGTGCTACACCACCGCAGAGCGGCCATAACTGGACCGGTCATATTCACGTGCTACACCACCGCAGAGCGGCCATAACTGGACTGGTCATATTCACGTGCTACACCACCGCAGAGCGGCCATGACTGAACTGGTCATATTGCCGTGCTACACCACCGCAGAGCGGCCATGACTGGACTGGTCATATTGCCGTGCTACACCACCTCAGAGCGGCCATAACTGGACTGGTCATATTCACGTGCTACACCACCGCAGAGCGGCCATAACTGGACCGGTCATATTGACGTGCTACACCACCGCAGAGCGGCCATAACTGGACCGGTCATATTCACGTGCTACACCACCACAGAGCGGCCATAACTGGACTGGTCATATTCACGTGCTACACCACCGCAGAGCGGCCATGACTGAACTGGTCATATTGCCGTGCTACACCACCGCAGAGCGGCCATGACTGGACTGGTCATATTGCCGTGCTACACCACCTCAGAGCGGCCATAACTGGACTGGTCATATTCACGTGCTACACCACCGCAGAGCGGCCATAACTGGACCGGTCATATTGACGTGCTACACCACCGCAGAGCGGCCATAACTGGACCGGTCATATTCACGTGCTACACCACCTCAGAGCGGCCATAACTGGACTGGTCATATTCACGTGCTACACCACCGCAGAGCGGCCATAACTGGACCGGTCATATTGACGTGCTACACCACCGCAGAGCGGCCATAACTGGACTGGTCAAATTCACATGCTACACCATCGCAGAGCGGCCATAACTGGACTGGTCATATTCACATGCTACACCACCGCAGAGCGGCCATGACTAAACTGGTCATATTGCCGTGCTACACCACCGCAGAGCGGCCATGACTGAACCTCACAGCAAGTTGCCAGTCATCCGTCGCCGGACACTCATCTCACTTTCTGTCCCTGCATCAGCTGCTGCCTCCGCCTCACCGCCTGGCAAAATTCCTCAACTCAATCCAAATTTTACCGAAGATATTAGATAGAGCGTTGATAGATGAGCGAAATCTCCTAAAGGCCGAGACACCCCGAAACACGGCAGAAATTAATGAGCTTAACCGCAACATCCACACGCTTGTCAAACAGCAACAAAAGGGAAATTTGTCTGAGTTTGTCTCTAGCACAGATAGAACAACCAGCGTGAAAGACTACTTGAGGGTCACGACAGCGGTTCATAAGTCAAAAGACCTGGACCCGAATCCGCCCCCTGTAATTAGCATGGATGAAGGAGTGTCATCGCAAAAACATGTTGCTGACTAGCTCATACGCTATTACGCTGATATAAGTAAAGGAAGGCCTGTGCACTCAAACAGAAAGACCATTAATAGAAGGAAAGATGTGAAAGTTGATAGTAGCCTCGCCAAGCCCTTTGAGGTCTCTAATATAAGCAAGGCAATAGGAGCAAGTAGAAATACAGGCGCCTGTGGCCCAGACGGCAATGCGATCTATCGTCTGAAACACCTTGGAGAACCCTGAATTTGCTTACATACATTTTCAATTGTTCATGGCTCGCACATCAGATACCCGAGATCTGGAAGAAGGGAACCATCATCCCAATCTTGAAGCCTGGAAAGTCTCCTAACAATCCTTCCTCATTCCGACCGATTACTCTCCTCTGCACTTCTTCCAAGGTTCTAGAACGGTTGATGCTGGACAGAAATGCAATGTTTCTCAAACCGGAACCACATCAACATGGATATCGAAAAGGTCATAGCACAAACACCCACCTCTCAAATATGAGTGAGTACATTTTGGAAGGCTTCAACATGAAGAAACCGCCGGAGAGGACCATTGCGGTGTCATTGGATGCGACGAAAGCATTTGACACGGTCTCAAGATGGTTGGTTGGTTATTGGTTTCACGACACGTCGACCGTTGAGTCATATAGCGTCGCCAATCTCTCACGCCGATTGGTCGCGGGCGAAGAGTAGCGACAGGTGAGATTCGAACCCACAATCTTTCGATTGCGAGACGAGCATCTTACCCCTAGACCACTCGTCCCCCTCAAGATGTAAATTGATCGAAATGATAATGAATATTGACGAAATGACGATATTGACCAAATGCATGTGAATGACAAGAGATGGCTTTGCAGCTACCTGACAGACCGAAAAGTCCGGGTTAAATTTTGCGAAGCGCTGACGCGCACCAGAATCTTTCAAAACGGCGTTCCCCAAGGAGGAGTGTTATCTCCCCAGCTCTTCAACATGTATGTGGCCAAATGCAGTCCCCCACCACCAGAAATACTTGTTGTCTTGTCTTATGCGGATGACTTCGTGGTACTGTCAAGGGACGTTAAATTGCAGACGATTGAAAGGAGAATGCAAAGATACTTGAACTCTCTGGTTGAATGGTTCGAGAGTCTAGAATTACGACTCTCCCCTGCCAAGTCCACGATGACGTTATTTACGCCTGACATACACCAATACTCATCATCCTGACATCTCACTGAATGGCATCAAGCTGCCTCTCGATCAATATCCTAAGGTTTTGGTAGTGAGGTTCAACCCCCAGATGCATTTCAGTAAACATGTCGAGGAAATAAATAGCAAAGCCAGAAGGAAATATAATGTACTCAGAGCGGTCTCAGGAGCAAACGATGGGCAGTCCAAAGAAGACATCGTTTATCCGTACAGGTTGCCTGGACAGATGCCATTAAGCCTCATTTTGACTACGCCTCAAATGCATGGCGACCCTGCATTAGCGAGACGAGCATGAAGAAAATGCAGGTAACACAAAATCTCTGTCTTAGAGCGGCGACGGGCTTGACAAAGATGACTCGCATTTCAGACCTCCACAGGGAAGCGAAGGTGCTTCCAGTGCAGAATCATCTTGATATGATTGGAGCTCAGAACGTGGCCAAGCACTTTCGACCCGATCATCGTCTAAACTGCTTCCGTGATGTGGGAGGCCCCATCACGATTCTACAACAGATTCGTGCCACAGATGCCGTTTTATAATGAGACTGTGGTAAAACAATCAATACAATATATTCACACAACGCTTACACGACTCACTCGCGAGCTTAGAGAACTCGCAACTCCTGGATGCTGTGCCGCCGCACATCAATGCGGGAGAGGAGACCCTGCCAGGAAAACTTCGCGTTTACTTGGCAAAACTCAGAAGCGGATGGCACCCTGGACTGGAGGACCACCTATACAAAATTGGTGCCCATTCTTCCTCCAGGTGCAGGAGATGCAAAGACGGCGAAGGAAATGTCTCTCATCTTCTCTTCATCTGCCCTCAATTCTCTACTTTTCGAAACAACCTCTCTATCACTACTCTATGGGACCTCTGGACCAAACCACTAGAAGTTGCCGAGCCCTTGATGGAAGCGAGGCTATGACGCGATCATAGTCTGAGGCTGCCTGACTGACTGACTGACCTGCTGACCCCTGCCTCACCTGCTGACCCCGCCTCACCTGCTGACCCCCGCCTCACCTGCTGACCCCCGCCTCACCTGCTGCCCCTGCATCAGCTGCTGGTTCGGGTAGCCGGCGGCTGGCGGGCCCAGACCGCGGGCCGGGTACGCCACTCCGGACCCCACGGTCATCACCGGCTGAAACGGCACACAGTCAGCTGATCCACGAACACGCTGCACACGCCCGGCGGTAGGTTCGAATCCCGGGCGGGCGTAATTTCTTGGTCAGGGTTGGTCGTCTACAAAATTCGTTTCCAAGAAAAGTACGAAACGGCAAGATGCGCCGAGTAATGCTGACGTTGATTACTATCACGGAACATTGGAGTTTAGGGGCGCAGCGACTGCGTCGGTCATGCAGCCTATCACGGAACATACAACAAATAATCTGCAATGGCAAAAACAAGCACCTGTTACCGAAGACTTGTGAGGCACTGGTATGTCAGGCCCGATATGCCCTGTTTGATTTCGCCGCTGGTCTCTTGGTGGACACGTACCCAGGGCTTGGTGCCGATGTGCAGTGGCTTAGGGTGAACCGTTTTGCAACCTTTTTCTTCGAAAAGGTTTCAGTTCCGATTGGTTTCTAGTGCATTTTCGGCACTGATACCAATATGACCATAAAAGAATAAAAACGTTAACATTTTGACCGTTTGAATATTTCGGGTTTGGCATCGTTTTGCTAATTTTGTCATCCCACAGGGAAATGGTACACGAATAGAAAGAAAAATGGTGTTGTTTATAAAAGCACTGTCAACACATCGACATGAACTGCATCTTCCCAGCGCAATAGATGGGCCCAAAATATCGCCCTGAGCATCACCTAGCCCATTGGTACCAATTACCTACAGTAGATGACGCTAGTGATACGGCAGCCGCCTTAACGTCCACGGCGCTAATGCCACTGCTCTTCGATTCCAGCTGGGGTCACTTCATCTATAGAGGACGAGGGACAGAGCAACAGGTGTCGCTAGTGGTACACAGGAGGGGTATACCCACCACCAACATACGCCCCACCCTCGACGAGTTCGCGAGCTGGAAGCTCCACGGTCCTACACAGTTGGGTAACATACACCTTTATTTTCTTACGAAACAGGATCCCTCCATATTATCCACGGTAGAATCCACGCAAGGAAAACGAAATTGGGTGCACATCAAAGTTAATCACGGGGAGACGCACCAAATTACTCTTAACCCAAAGCATCAACAAGCATCAGTGTTCTGCACAAGAGGCAAAGTAGCAGAATCGAACAATACTTTTTTGTGCATTTTTTTATCATCTGATATACCGTTTTCCTTCATAAAGATGCCCTTTATATCCGTATTTGAAGTGGTATATGCATTTGCGAAATGCGAACATGTATTTGGCAACTCATGCTTACCTATGTATTTACCCACCTACATGACGCCGAGCTACATCAAGACATTTTAGATGTGAGTGTGCTATTGACCGTTCAAGGCGAAAGAGTTGCCACCTATCGGCAGGAACGTTGAACTACTGTGTGTCAGATAACTGTGACAAATCTGGCGCGCTACCAAAAACAATTTGGAAACAAGAGTGCAAACAAGCCAGAGTGACATGCATGCAATATATTTGCACACTGCTGATTGATGCTTCACAACGCTCCAATTTGCACAAGTGCCTGGCCACTCTGCATCACTGTTATCTCATCCAGATTCCCATACTTCTCTGCCAAAGTTCCCAGTGAAAAATTAACAGTGTAAATTCACATAAGGTGGTTGGTTGGTTATTGGTTTTACGACACGCCGACCGTTGAGTCATGTAGCGTCGCCAATCTCTCACGCCGATTGGTCGCGGGCGAAGAGTAGCGACAGGTGAGACTCGAACCCACAACCTTTCGATTGCGAGACGAGCATCTTACCCCTAGACCACTCGTCCTCTAAATTCACATAAGGTGAAATTCAGTTCAAAACGCAGTGTGAATATCAATATAATTGTAAAATACACCACCAGTGAACGCACATGCAACTTGGCTGCATCTTTTTTTTGTAATGACAAGTGTTGTGATTAGGAACTACCTACCTTAACGTTACTTTTGATGTCAACTCAGCACCTCCTGGTATATTGAAGGTCGTATGCTTTCTTTACACGCAATGTCTGAAACCCAGGAGCATCTAAGAGCCATTCTTCGTTGTATTACACATAATGTGCAGCACAATTTCATTATGCGTTCATTCAAATTTATATTGTACTACTGAAAATGTCAATATATCTGGGTGGGGCACCCAACCCAATCTGGGATATTTTCAGAAACTGTCCTCTATGATTTGCAGTCAGGCTGGAAGGTAGGTTTCGATCAGCCAGCCCTATGCTGGAGCTGCTCTGCAGGAGAACACCTGTGATGGACTTGAAACAGTACGTATTATAACCCATGATGATGGGGCTGGTTGGTTGGTTGGTTATTTGTTTTACGACACGTCGACCGTTGAGTCATATAGCGTCGCCAATCACTCACGCCGATTGGTCGCGGGCGAAGAGCAGCGACAGGGGAGATTCGAACCCACAATCTTTCGATTGTGAGACGAGCATCTTACCCCTAGACGCTACTCTTCGCCCGCGACCAATCGGCGTGAGAGATTGGCGACGCTATATGACTCAACGGTCGACGTATCGTAAAACCAATAACCAACCAACCAACCACTCGTCCCCGGGGCTGGAGGCTCATGTACTTTTGGTATTGCTAGCACAACACCAACCAAAAGAATCAATGTCACGCAACAGCAATATTTTGATTGACCTCCTAGTGGTCACACAACACTGGTATCCACCATCAAAATGTGTATGCACTATCAAGCTCCTTTTAAGGGAAGATATAAATGTGACCAAATATTTCAGATACTTGTATTTTAATTCAGATAGGGATTCAGATTCGTTTGATTGATTGATTATTTGGGTTTAGGGGCGCGCCGATTGCAGGGTCATTTGGCGCCCATAGATAGGGCATTTCAAGAAAAATGTGTAAGAACACACCTCTTAAGATGACTTATATGATGTGACCACTCATTTCTCGTTCAAATGCATACATTTCCGTTGGTAAGGGAAATTATATCAATCAGGGGCGGTGGGAGAATATACACCGAAGAAAAGGCATGATGGCTTTTTTTAATGGTATTATTGTGCTTAATTGTATTAACAAGACGAATTTTCCACACATGTACCTCCATGAAGCAGACAAAGGGGTGAGTGTTGGTTAGGTTATGCTAGGTCAGGTTTTTTTTTAGTTTGGAACAATTTGTTTTTGTATTGAAATTTAAAAAATATATTTCTCTCTCAAAACCAGGTTTGGCTAGGTTGTGTTGGTTATTAATTTGAAAATTGTGAAAAATGGTTTAGATTTTGTTCCATTTTTTGTCCCTTATATGGGAGGTTAGGCGAGGCTGGGTTAGGTTACGATACATTTCATTTTTATTAGTTTCTTAAATAATTGTTATGCTATGTTACCTACCTCAGTCCTTTTTTGGTGTGAGTTTGCCTGGAAACTGAAAAGTAAGCATTTGCACAGGAAATGGGTAGTCACATCATGTTGACCACATCCCAAAACATTGCATTCGAAAAAGAAGTCCAAGAATTTATCAAACACTTTATAGCAAAAAAAAATTACATTAAAAAAACTTATACTAGCCTAACATTTGGAGGAAATATGGAAATTAATTTTGAAATTGAATTGAATTGAAACTGAAATGAAATTTCAAACAATTCACAAACATTTCTAAAAATATGACAACTAAAATAGAAGTAACCAAACCTAGCCTAATCTCCTTTGCTTTAGTTGGAAAAACATGGGATGGATTTATCTTGTATCCAAACTAAACTTCATTAGCAACATATTTCAGAGAACATCTGGACTGTTTCATTGAATTGGTTGATTTCAATTGACAGGCTTCTCTATGTTTGGTGCCATCAATTTAACACCAATAAGTTAATGACTTAGCATTCGGAGTAAACAGATCCATGAAAACAATGTGGTTGAATCAGATATTCGAAACATCAATAATTCCACAAGGCTTCCACATTTGCATGGTCATGCCAGGTAAATATGGAAATTCTGATGTCATCAGGTGTCAGAACCTCCTGGTTTTACACCCTACTAATGCTAATTTGTCATTTCCATATTAGATCTGTACAGGGTTCTGCCAATCATAACAATCACTCAACACTTCACTTTCCTCACCTGTTTAGGTATACTAACAGAGCAATACAATGCTTGCAGCTTTCTGAGAGGCCAGCCTTGCATGAGCACTGAACCAAGAATCTCCCACACTTCACCAATGTGTCCCTGCATCTAGTACAGCTTCGCCCTAGATGGCACAACGATTTTTATCGCCGATATACTCTGAGATTTGCACAATTGATACATTCGGCATGGTAGAACCAATCTGTGTTCCTCTGAAGCAAGCTCAGACAGTATCACGCAATACGGTACGCGTATTGTTTATGTCACAGAGCCGCCATCTTTAAATGTTTGTACTACCATCTAGCGGCAGGTTGAACGGCGAATACATTGATGGAAATGCCACATACCGTAGGTATGTGACGTCATCTGGTGTATGCCGTAGGTACCAATGAATGAGATGTACCATTTCCTTGTGAGATGGAAAAATTAGCAATACCTAGCCAAGCTCCAAATTTTCCAACGGCCCTTGCCGTTTATATTTTTCCGATTCTGTACGTTGATGATCGTATTCGGAATCAGTGCCGGAAAATGCACCAGAAACTAATCGAAAATCCAACATTTTCAAATAAGTTTCAAAAAAGGTCACCCATGGCACATTGCACCCTAAGCAATCCTCCTCAGCTAGTGGTCACTGGTGGGCTGAGATTCAATTTTAATCGAAAACTTCAACAAAAATATGGCAAGCACAACAGCCCTTTATATATATGCGGTTAGTACTGCGGTTGTTTTCTTTCATTTATATTTTGGCTTTGAGACCTACCGGGTAATATCGCTAGATTAACGTGGATGGAAGAACGGCAAGTGACGTCATAGCATCGATACATTATTTGTGACATAGGGCGGAGGACACAACTTTGAACAATATCCTGTCCAAAACAAGTATTAACATCATGATTCTTGATCCATGTTATGAAGTCTTCATGCCTTGCTTCTAACAGAGTCCCATTTATAAGTATCGTACTTTTGCTCACCATAACGGGCATGCACAAACGTTTGTAGAGCAGTTCCAGATCAATGGACTACCTATGGTGTGGTCTGTTATACAATGACAGTTTCTAGCATAGGCATTGTTATTGCTAGGTTAAATATAGATAACCAAAAGTTAGGCATCGCAAAACAAATGAAAAAGGTGCAGTCATGAGCGTGCCATTGGATGCAAATTGAGTTTGAACAAAATAAAAGTATTCTAAATCACATTATCTCCATGGCAAATTTTGACATCCTACCGTACCAGTTTTGACATCTCACACATAATACAAACCAATATCTTAACACTGCGTCATAGGTAATGCAGAGGATAGTATGGTGAGTAGTCATAGGAATGTGGGAGGTAGTATGGCGAGTGGCGTCATTGGCAATGTGGTAGCCATGATAGTGTGTGGTGGCCAGGGTGGTGTGTGGTGCAACAGTCCGGTACCTGTGTGGTGGCCAGGGTGGTGTGTGGTGTGACAGTCCGGTACCTGTGTGGTGGCCAGGGCGGTGTGGTGTGTGACAGTCCGGTACCTGTGTGGTGGCCAGGGCGGTGTGGTGTGTGACAGTCCGGTACCTGTGTGGTGGCCAGGGTGGTGTGTGGTGTGACAGTCCGGTACCTGTGTGGTGGCCAGGGCGGTGTGGTGTGTGACAGTCCGGTACCTGTGTGGTGGCCAGGGTGGTGTGGTGTGTGACAGTCCGGTACCTGTGTGGTGACCAGGGTGGTGTGTGGTGTGACAGTCCGGTACCTGTGTGGTGACCAGGGCGGTGTGGTGTGTGACAGTCCGGTACCTGTGTGGTGGCCAGGGCGGTGTGTGGTGTGACAGTCCGGTACCTGTGTGGTGGCCAGGGTGGTGTGTGGTGTGACAGTCCGGTACCTGTGTGGTGGCCAGGGCGGTGTGGTGTGTGACAGTCCGGTACCTGTGTGGTGGCCAGGGTGGTGTGGTGTGTGACAGTCCGGTACCTGTGTGGTGACCAGGGTGGTGTGTGGTGTGACAGTCCGGTACCTGTGTGGTGGCCAGGGTGGTGTGGTGTGTGACAGTCCGGTACCTGTGTGGTGGCCAGGGCGGTGTGGTGTGTGACAGTCCGGTACCTGTGTGGTGGCCAGGGCGGTGTGTGGTGTGACAGTCCGGTACCTGTGTGGTGGCCAGGGTGGTGTGTGGTGCGACAGTCCAGTACCTGTGTGGTGGCCAGGGCGGTGTGTGGTGTGACAGTCCGGTACCTGTGTGGTGGCCAGGGTGGTGTGTGGTGCGACAGTCCGGTACCTGTGTGGTGGCCAGGGCGGTGTGTGGTGTGACAGTCCGGTACCTGTGTGGTGGCCAGGGCGGTGTGTGGTGTGACAGTCCGGTACCTGTGTGGTGACCAGGGCGGTGTGGTGTGTGACAGTCCGGTACCTGTGTGGTGGCCAGGGCGGTGTGTGGTGTGACAGTCCGGTACCTGTGTGGTAGCCAGGGTGGTGTGTGGTGCGACAGTCCGGTACCTGTGTGGTGGCCAGGGCGGTGTGTGGTGTGACAGTCCGGTACCTGTGTGGTGGCCAGGGTGGTGTGGTGTGTGACAGTCCGGTACCTGTGTGGTGGCCAGGGCGGTGTGTGGTGTGACAGTCCGGTACCTGTGTGGTGACCAGGGCGGTGTGGTGTGCGACAGTCCGGTACCTGTGGTGGCCAGGGCGGTGTGTGGTGCGACAGTCCGGTACCTGTGTGGTGGCCAGGGCGGTGTGTGGTGTGACAGTCCGGTACCTGTGTGGTGGCCAGGGCGGTGTGGTGTGTGTGACAGTCCGGTACCTGTGTGGTGGCCAGGGCGGTGTGGTGTGTGTGACAGTCCGGTATCTGTGTGGTGGCCAGGGCGGTGTGGTGTGTGTGACAGTCCGGTACCTGTGTGGTGGCCAGGGCGGTGTGTGGTGTGACAGTCCGGTACCTGTGTGGTGGCCAGGGCGGTGTGGTGTGTGACAGTCCGGTACCTGTGTGGTGGACAGGGCGGTGTGTGGTGTGACAGTCCGGTACCTGTGTGGTGGCCAGGGTGGTGTGGTGTGTGACAGTCCGGTACCTGTGTGGTGGCCAGGGTGGTGTGGTGTGTGACAGTCCGGTACCTGTGTGGTGGCCAGGGTGGTGTGGGGGGTGTGGTGTGTGACAGTCCGGTACCTGTGTGGTGGCCAGGGTGGTGTGGTGTGTGACAGTCCGGTACCTGTGTGGTGGCCAGGGTGGTGTGGTGTGTGACAGTCCGGTACCTGTGTGGTGGCCAGGGTGGTGTGGGGTGTGACAGTCCGGTACCTGTGTGGTGGCCAGGGTGGTGTGGTGTGTGACAGTCCGGTACCTGTGTGGTGGCCAGGGTGGTGTGTGGTGCGACAGTCCGGTACCTGTGTGGTGGCCAGGGCGGTGTGTGGTGTGACAGTCCGGTACCTGTGTGGTGGCCAGGGTGGTGTGGTGTGTGACAGTCCGGTACCTGTGTGGTGGCCAGGGCGGTGTGTGGTGCGACAGTCCGGTACCTGTGTGGTGGCCAGGGTGGTGTGGTGTGTGACAGTCCGGTACCTGTGTGGTGGCCAGGGCGGTGTGTGGTGTAACAGTCCGGTACCTGTGTGGTGGCCAGGGTGGTGTGTGGTGTGACAGTCCGGTACCTGTGTGGTGGCCAGGGTGGTGTGTGGTGTGACAGTCCGGTACCTGTGTGGTGGCCAGGGTGGTGTGGTGTGTGACAGTCCGGTACCTGTGTGGTGGCCAGGGTGGTGTGTGGTGTGACAGTCCGGTACCTGTGTGGTGGCCAGGGTGGTGTGGTGTGTGACAGTCCGGTACCTGTGTGGTGGCCAGGGTGGTGTGTGGTGTGACAGTCCGGTACATGTGTGGTGGCCAGGGTGGTGTGTGGTGTAACAGTCCGGTACCTGTGTGGTGGCCAGGGTGGTGTGTGGTGTGACAGTCCGGTACCTGTGTGGTGGCCAGGGTGGTGTGGTGTGTGACAGTCCGGTACCTGTGTGGTGGCCAGGGTGGTGTGTGGTGTGACAGTCCGGTACCTGTGTGGTGGCCAGGGTGGTGTGGTGTGTGACAGTCCGGTACCTGTGTGGTGGCCAGGGTGGTGTGGTGTGTGACAGTCCGGTACCTGTGTGGTGGCCAGGGCGGTGTGTGGTGCGACAGTCCGGTACCTGTGTGGTGGCCAGGGTGGTGTGGTGTGTGACAGTCCGGTACCTGTGTGGTGGCCAGGGCGGTGTGTGGTGTAACAGTCCGGTACCTGTGTGGTGGCCAGGGTGGTGTGTGGTGTGACAGTCCGGTACCTGTGTGGTGGTCAGGGTGGTGTGGTGGTGTGACAGTCCGGTACCTGTGTGGTGGCCAGGGTGGTATGTGGTGTGACAGTCCGGTACCTGTGTGGTGGCCAGGGTAGTGTGTGGTGTGACAGTCCGGTGCCTGTGTGGTGGCCAGGGTGGTGTGTGGTGTGACAGTCCGGTACCTGTGTGGTGGCCAGGGTGGTATGTGGTGTGACAGTCCGGTACCTGTGTGGTGGCCAGGGTAGTGTGTGGTGTGACAGTCCGGTACCTGTGTGGTGTGACAGTCCGGTACCTGTTTGGTGGTCAGGGTAGTGTGTGGTGTGACAGTCCGGTACCTATGTGGTGGCCAGAGTGGTGTGGTGTGACAGTCCGGTACTTGTGTGGTGGCCAGTGTGGTGTGGTGTGACAGTCCGGTACCTGTGTGGTGGCCAGGGTGGTATGTGGTGTGACAGTCCGGTACCTGTGTGGTGGCCAGGGTAGTGTGTGGTGTGACAGTCCGGTACTTGTGTGGTGGCCAGGGTGGTGTGTGGTGTGACAGTCCGGTACCTGTGTGGTGACCAGGGTGGTGTGGTGTGACAGTCCGGTACTTGTGTGGTGGCCAGTGTGGTGTGGTGTGGTGTGTGGTGTGGTGTGGTGTGGTGTGGTGTGGTGTGGTGTGGTGTGTGGTGTGGTGTGTGGTGTGGTGTGGTGTGGTGTGGTGTGTGGTGTGGTGTGGTGTGGTGTGGTGTGGTGTGGTGTGTGGTGTGGTGTGGTGTGGTGTGGTGTGGTGTGGTGTGTGGTGTGGTGTGTGGTGTGTGGGTGTGTGGTGTGTGTGGTGTGGTGTGGTGTGGTGTGTGGTGTGTGGTGTGTGGTGTGTGGTGTGTGGTGTGTGGTGTGTGGTGTGTGGTGTGTGGTGTGTGGTGTGGTGTGTGGTGTGTGGTGTGTGGTGTGGTGTGTGGTGTGTGGTGTGTGGTGTGTGGTGTGTGGTGTGTGGTGTGGTGTGTGGTGTGTGGTGTGTGGTGTGTGGTGTGTGGTGTGTGGTGTGTGGTGTGTGGTGTGTGGTGTGTGGTGTGTGGTGTGTGACAGTCCGGTACCTGTGTGGTGTGGTGTGTGGTGTGGTGTGACAGTCCGGTACCTGTGTGGTGGCCAGGGTGGTGTGGTGTGTGGTGTGTGGTGTGTGGTGTGACAGTCCGGTACCTGTGTGGTGGCCAGGGTGGTTGGCAGCGCGATGCCGGGCGCGCCCAGACTGACCGAGCCCGTCTGTGACAGCAGCGCCTGTTGCTGAGCCGCCTGGAACTGCAGTCCGTACTGCATCTGCCAGCAAACACGGCCAAACGTCACCTAGTTTCAACACGACACACTGCCGGAGACTGTACATGGCACGTTCCAGTGATACGCAGCATGCGAGAAGCCCAAGTGATACTGGAGACAACATCAGACACCGTGCAAGCTGCTTCATGTTTGCCTTGTGTCGTGCAAATGAACAACTGCAAAACAATCCATATTCTTATCTACAAAGTACCAAGCCACGGTCGACATCGGCTTCATCAGCGTCGCACGATCTGAATCTGCTGCAAACGCAGATCAAGACAATGGCAATGGACATCATACAATCGATGCAGCTTGAGCAATACAAACACCTCACATAACCTCCTGCAGTGGTCGCCGGGAACGGACGAAATTTAAATCAGTGACGTAATCACCTATGATTTTCAGCACCGAAGCATACCAGGTACCCGAGCACCAGCCAACCGTTGCCATCATATCGCCACTCCAGCATGAGTATCACTCGACCAGGGATCGCATCAGCCCGCGGCCTCTGGATCAGGGATCGCGGTAGCTGGATCACGGATAACACTAGATCAGGGATCACATCAGATCATGGTCTCTGGATCCGGGATCACAACAGATCAGGGTAGCCTGAGCAGATATCCCACCAGATCAGGGTAGCCGGACCAGGGATCAGGTCAGATCGCGGCAGCTGGATCAGGCCACGGCGAGTTCTCACCTGAGCTGGCTGCTGGATCTGCTGCTGCACCAGCATGGCCGGCTGCAGCAGCTGCTGCGGAGCCGCTGCAACAGACGGACATAGTCACAGGAGGGGCAGCAGATGCAACAGACAGACATACAGTCACAGGAGGGGCAGCAGATGCAACAGACAGACATACAGTCACAGGAGGGGCAGCAGATGCAACAGACAGACGTACAGTCACAGGAGGGGCAGCAGATGCAACAGACGGATATACAGTGACAGGAGGGGCAGCAGATGCAACAGACGGACATACAGTCACAGGAGGGGCAGCAGATGCAACAGACGGACATACAGTGACAGGAGGGGGCAGCAGATGCAACAGACGGACATACAGTCACAGGAGGGGCAGCAGATGCAACAGACGGACATACAGTCACAGGAGAGGCAGCAGATGCAACAGACGGACATACAGTCACAGGAGAGGCAGCAGATGCAACAGATAGACATACAGTCACAGGAGAGGCAGCAGATGCAACAGACGGACATACAGTCACAGGAGGGGCAGCAGATGCAACAGACGGACATACAGTCACAGGAGAGGCAGAAGATGCAACAGACAGACATACAGTCACAGGAGAGGCAGCAGATGCAACAGACGGACATACAGTCACAGGAGAGGCAGCAGATGCAACAGACGGACATACAGTCACAGGAGGGGCAGCAGATGCAACAGACGGACATGCAGTCACAGGAGAGGCAGCAGATGCAACAGACAGACATACAGTCACAGGAGGGGCAGCAGATGCAACAGACGGACATACAGTCACAGGAGAGGCAGCAGATGCAACAGACAGACATACAGTCACAGGAGGGGCAGCAGATGCAACAGACGGACATACAGTGACAGGAGGGGGCAGCAGATGCAACAGACGGACATGCAGTCACAGGAGGGGCAGCAGATGCAACAGACAGACATACAGTCACAGGAGGGGCAGCAGATGCAACAGACGGACATGCAGTCACAGGAGGGGGCAGCAGATGCAACAGACGGACATACAGTCACAGGAGGGGCAGCAGATGCAACAGACAGACATACAGTCACAGGAGGGGCAGCAGATGCAACAGACTGACATACAGTGACAGGAGGGGTTGGTTGGTTATTGGTTTTACGACACGTCGACCGTTGAGTCATGTAGCGTCGCCAATCTCTCACGCCGATTGGTCGCGGGCGAAGAGTAGCGACAGGTGAGACTCGAACCCACAACCTTTCGATTGTGAGACGAGCATCTTACCCCTAGACCACTCGTCCCCTGACAGGAGGGGGCAGCAGATGCAACAGACAGACATACAGTCACAGGAGGGGGCAGCAGATGCAACAGACGGACATACAGTGACAGGAGGGGGCAGTAGATGCAACAGACATACAGTGACAGACGGGGGAATCAGATGCAACAGACAGACATACAGTGACAGGAGGGGGCAGCAGATGCAACAGACAGACGTACAGTCACAGGAGGGGCAGCAGATGCAACAGACGGACATACAGTGACAGGAGGGGCAGCAGATGCAACAGACGGACATACAGTGACAGGAGGGGCAGCAGATGCAACAGACAGACGTACAGTCACAGGAGGGGCAGCAGATGCAACAGACAGACATACAGTGACAGGAGGGGGAGCAGCAGATCCAACAGAAACACACGCTTCGAGACGGGAACATGACTAGCAGCTGCCATAAAGTCAAACACAATGCGTAAGCTTGGTCATTGGCTAGCAGAAGGAATCTGGGAAGACGCAAAAGTAACACGTCAAGAAAAGAGACTGTAATCACATGAAAATGTTATGCAGCTTCTGACATTTGTGAACGCCCAGGACTTCTGAACACAATACCAGTACCGATCATCCTGCTATGTCCTCTGAACACAACACCAGTACCGATCATCTTGCTATGTCCTCTGAACACAATACCAGTACCGATCATCCTGCTATGTCTTCTGAACACAATACCAGTACCGATCATCCTGCTATGTCCTCTGAACACAATACCAGTACCGATCATCCTGCTATGTCCTCTGAACACAATACCAGTACCGATCATCCTGCTATGTCCTCTGAACACAATGCCAGTACCGATCATCCTGCTATGTCCTCTGAACACAATGCCAGTACCGATCATCCTGCTATGTCCTCTGAACACAATGCCAGTACCAATCATCCTGCTATGTCCTCTGAACACAATACCAGTACCGATCATCCTGCTATGTCCTCTGAACACAATACCAGTACCGATCATCCTGCTATGTCCTCTGAACACAATACCAGTGCCGATCATCCTGCTATGTCCTCTGAACACAATACCAGTACCGATCATCCTGCTATGTCCTCTGAACACAATACCAGTACCGATCATCTTGCTATGTCCTCTAACGTATCGAGCTGAATGCTATGACCCTCTGACGCTGCTGAACCTTGGGTTATTTTACGACGCATTCAACCGCTAGGTCATAAGGCGTCGCCAACCTCTCACGCCGATTGGTCGCGGTGGACTCGGCAAATGCCGTCGGTTGTGAGATTCGAGCCCACAATCTTGCGATCAAGAGTCCCACGCTCTACCAACTGAGCTACCGCGGCCCCCTCTAACGCCGCTGAGAAACAGCCACACGGACGAAACACTGCACACAAAAGTGGATGGGCAACCCTAATTGTTATCATTTTAAACCATAGCAGAAGCCGATGCCAGCACAACAGATAGCTGCATTTCAGTTTTCGACGAACTTCAAAACATGAGCTTGAAAACCTGGAGCTGAAGTTTTTTTTTCTATAAACGATTCCAACCGAGTACTGCTAGTGACTTTATGAAACAGGGCCTACACTGAGCCGACCCTGTTGCCAGAAATCCAACCCCAACACACGATCTGGGAATTCCAGCTAAACGAATGCTTAACGTAGTGGTTGGCATGCCGCCAACGTACTGCCACGGCCACCCGTTGTCGCTGCCTTATTCCGCCAACGTACTGCCACGGCCGCCCGTTGTCGCTGCCTTATGCCACCAACGTACTGCCACGGCCACCCGTTGTCGCTGCCTTATGCCGCCAACGTACTGCCACGGCCACCCGTTGTCGCTGCCTTATCCAATCAGTCGCCAGCTGGCCCTCTTAGCCAGCGGCTACATGCGAGCACGTGCAGCGACTCGAATCATCCCTTGTGAGGACAGCGGAGAACAATACAGGCCGCCGCTCCAACCACCCCCAGCCACTCCAGGGAAAGGGCACCTGCTCTCTGCAGCTCGATCCAGTAGAATTGGATGGGGGACCGATTTCACCCAATGTTGTTCGATTTCGAAAAACTGTTCGAATTTGATCATGAGCCCAAAGTTCGTCCGGTCTGCTGAAGACAATATTTCACTCATCAAATGTTTTTAGATTCCGGGAAACTGCCGGAAACACCTATGCTGTAAACTGGCATTATATAACATAGCACATCATAGATAATCTCTTCACCTGAAATTGCGCCAAGGGATGTTCGTTATCACGATCCCGGAGCCGTTGTGGTGAGTATAAGCATAATGCTTGTAAACGGGATACAGTTAGAAACGAGGAATGAAGACTTCACAAACACGCACCAAGAGGCACGATGTCAGTACTCCTTCGGGTAGGATGTCGATTCAGCGTTCAGAAGTGGTATATTCCACCTTATTTCGCGAATAATTTATCACTGGATGATGTCACATGTCATGTACGCCAAATGACGCAATATGTTTGGAATATTAGTGGTTGAAATGTACGTGCTATACATCCACATGTCCAACAAGCGAGGTATGTTCATAGTAGCCGTCCCAGCCCATCACCCTAGTGAAAATAACGGAGGAACGAACGAACATAGCTTAAGGACATGAAACGTGTTAATCCCCGTGGCCAAATCTAAGTTGGATGCCTTCGTATCGTATGAAAAGAGATGACATGATGGTGTTATATGTACAATAATACTCTCCTACATAATTTGACTTGTTTTGAACACTGAATTTAGAGAGGACAATACTGGGGACAGTAACGAAGTCAACCTCGGACCCCTAGTTGCGAATGCGTTTGGCTCTCATGTATCCTGGGATCCGGGCTCCGAGCGGAAACCGTCGCCCGTCGGCCAACGTCGGCTCACGCTGACATCGGCAGTTGACGCATCGAGCCCTGGCTGTCGCACAATGTTTTGCTTGGTCAATTCTGGCGCGGCAGCGGCCAGCCGACCGTCTCTTATTGTGCCCATGCACAATATGGCCCATGGTGGCATTCCACCGTCGTATGATGCGTCACGTGGTGGATATTGGCTTTACGACACGTCGACCGTTGAGTCATGTCGCGTCGCCAATCTCTCACGCCGATTGGTCGCAGGTGAAGAGTAGCGCCAGGTAAGACTCGAACCCGCAATCTTTCGATTGTGAGATGGGCAACTTACCCCTATACTATTGTTTCCCCTATGAGGCGTCACCATTGCACATGTAGGGCGGGGGAGGGCTGGTTGGAATACGACGATCGGATCTCTCCCTTCGCGGTGTGGTGCAAAGGTGATGTCGGCCAATGACAGGTCGGGGCGTTGGTCCGATGGGCCCCGCCTCAGAGGGCACTGGTACACCTCTCGCGCGAGCGCGCGGCTCGTCTCAGACGCGACTGGACGGTCGACGCGGTAGGATGTAGCTGAGAGACAGAGGTGAGCGGACCGCCCGGCTGGATGGTTGTCCGTCATGGGTGCCTGGTGAGATGTAGCCGAGAGACAGAGGTGAGCGGACCGCCCGGCTGGATGGTTGTCCGTCATGGGTGCCTGGTGAGATGTAGCTGAGAGACAGAGGTGAGCGGACCGCCCGGCTGGATGGTTGTCCGTCATGGGTGCCTGGTGAGATGTAGCTGAGAGACAGAGGTGAGCGGACCGCCCGGCTGGATGGTTGTCCGTCATGGGTGCCTGGTGAGATGTAGCTGAGAGACAGAGGTGAGCGGACCGCCCGGCTGGACGGGTGTCCGTCATGGGTGCCTGGTGAGATGTAGCTGAGAGACAGAGGTGAGCGGACCGCCCGGCTGGACTGGTGTCCGTCATGGGTGCCTGGTGAGATGTAGCCGAGAGACAGAGGTGAGCGAACCGCCCGGCTGGACGGGTGTCCGTCATGGGTGCCTGGTGAGATGTAGCCGAGAGACAGAGGTGAGCGGACCGCCCGGCTGGATGGTTGTCCGTCATGGGTGCCTGGTGAGATGTAGCTGAGAGACAGAGGTGAGCGAACCGCCCGGCTGGACGGGTGTCCGTCATGGGTGCCTGGTGAGATGTAGCCGAGAGACAGAGGTGAGCGAACCGCCCGGCTGGATGGTTGTCCGTCATGGGTGCCTGGTGAGATGTAGCCGAGAGACAGAGGTGAGCGGACCGCCCGGCTGGACGGGTGTCCGTCATGGGTGCCTGGTGAGATGTAGCTGAGAGACAGAGGTGAGCGAACCGCCAGGCTGGATGGTTGTCCGTCATGGTGGAAGTCTGCTGGTAATGGCCCGTGGCGGGCAGTGATGGTGACCGAGTGCGCGGGGCATGCGCCGACCGCCTCACCGCGGCGTCCGCCAACTCGTTCCCAGAAATTCACACATGGCTAGGGAGCCGAAACAGGACCGCCCATCGTTCCAAGCGGTACACAGCGGAAAGACAGCCTAGAACATCACGCAGAAGTCGGGTTGGATGGATAAAAGCGTTCACGGCTAAAATACCGCTGACGGAGTCAGTACAGATCACAAGAGCATCACCTCCTGACACTTCGATATAACAAAGGGCTTTCAAAATGGCGACAAGTTCTGATTAATATACAGGTGCGTGTTTCGGGAGGGCAAATTATCGGGTGACAGAGCCACAAACAAACGCGCTGCTAGCACCATCCTCCGTTCGAGAGCCTTCAGTATACGTCGTCACCCATTCATGGAATGATCCGATGTGTTCAAGTGCCAGTGAGCGGTATTCTTCTGGCGTGACGTCTGGTTTTCTGGTCTCAGCGAAGGACAAATGGCGTTGATACAAAGCCCAGGAGCCCAGCCAAAACCAAGCACGGGAGCCCTCAAAGGGGAGCCAATTGCGCTTCCACTTCCCCTCCCATCTGCCGGCAAGAACATTTCCCCCCTCAATTTGGAGTGCACGACCATATATATAAAATGGCCTAAACAGCAGACAAGATTGTACCAGGTGTGCCTTTTTACTTGTTCGCCCTCTCACCCGCCGTCGAGACCCGTTCTGGTGGATGGGACGGCCGTTAGGTTCCGGGGTAGAGGTGGCCGCACCATCTCACCTTGATATGTGATTGGCGACGCTCTAATAGAGGAGGTACTGGACGCTGAAACATACAAATCAGCGTAAATAAAACAATCCTCCCAAACAAACAGCTAAGCTGGCAACGCGAAAGAGACGTGAAAATCCGAAATAATGTGAGACGCACCAAAACAAAAAATGTTTCGACCCCAGACTTGCTCGACGAGCAAGAGGTTTGGCTTGATGAATTGGCTTCCATGATTTGTTTTTAAAAACACTCAATACCGAGGACAGTACAGAAATTCACCATGATCAACCAATGGCATTGATGCCGTCGAAGTATTGTTCACATTAACGGGCATAGCCAGACAAAATCAACAGAAAGATTCCGGGAGCAAGGTCAGACCAAGGTAATTTCTTCATCCATCCATGAGTAAATATCCATGAGTAAATGTTAAGTTGTTTTCTGAAAGTTCTGGGACCATGGTCCTCCGACCTCGACATGGGACCATGGTTCCCCGATCTCGTGATGCATAGAGGCACATGTGGGATTGAAATACAGTGACAGAGGTCATTCAGATTTAGTCGTACCCCGGTTGTAAGCCCATACCATGGCACCCAGCCAGAGTCAGACCTGTATTTTGGAATCCTCGAGTTAAGAGCACAATGTTCAGGGAATAAAATCCTGATGATAATTTTGCTTTGGTTTGACAAACTCCGGAGTGCACCGTCGGAATTTCAGGAACCTCATTTTGATTTATATTTTCGCAATAATTCGATTGGGAATGAGAAATGGACCAAAAGATGTAGGAGTGTGAGATGTGCGCCTAGTTTTCTTATACAACTGGACAGTATCATGTGCCTGGATTTAAGACATCACACGAATTGACTCTGAAAAGCGACATGTTCGCACCATTCCGTTGCTACACAGCACCAGTCAACCTACCAGCGAGAAAAAGGAATATTTTCCGAAGGAGATAATGTTCCGGGTGACGAGCATCCCAGACAAGGTTGTCCTGACCCGACACCCAGCTGACATACATCGAATGGCAGTGGTCTGGAGAGCGCCCTCTCGTGACAAGAGGGGATACGTTGATGGGGAGAGAAATTGGGGGTATTTAGGGATGGAAGCAGTCAATAGAAAGATGGAACAGACGACTGAGCGGGGTAGGGGTTATCAAATTCGGGAGAACCATTGGGATTAGGGATAGAGATAACCAGTGGAGGATACATCACAAAGAACTGCGCGAGACATATGTTATCAAAATCGGCGGCAATCAAAGGCCGAGATCGTCGGCCTAGCAGGATGAAGGCACAATGAGACATGCTTGTAGCAATGACGAATGCACTAAACTGACGAGGTTTCAAGGAACAGTAGATACTTGGAGGCACAATCGACTTCGGACAGGAATCACGGAGGAGGCGAGGGCAGGGCACCTCCACAAAATGCGAATTTCTGCAATACATCGTAATTGTAGGGGACCACTATGTCGTTCACCACAGGGGTGTTTTTTTTTTAAATAAACACATTTGGTTGTGCCTGGGCCCACCACATTTGCCTTGGCCCCAACAATTTCTTGCTCTCTTAACATGGGCCTTATTTGTTGGGTCCCACGAACACAATTGGCATCACTCATTGCCAAAATACATTGGGCCCCGCCACTACTTTTCAAACTTCTCTACCCATGATTAAATGTATTAACGGAAGGACGATTCGTGTTCTCGGTACTAGCTTCTCGGCTTGGTGATTTCTGGTCCTTTAAAACCGAGATGTGGACAAGGTAATTATTTGTGACAGAGGCAGCCTTGGAGACCGACCGGGTGCCATATCCATCCAACCAGGTTACCGTGGAGCACCGGGCGGCGACCGGCGGGGGCAGCAGGAGGTCGGTCCGAGCACAAACAGCCGACTACCCTGATCGCATCACCAGGCGACTTAAACACATCAGTTGCCGATTCGGTAAGCCCTCGTACTTTTGATTGAATTACATGCCGACTAAACATTTCTGATTGTATTACATATGTTTCGCTGGTTATTGGCTTCAAGACGCGCCGACTGCTGGGCCATACATATAGGGTGGTCAATACCTCACGTCGCATGGTCGCGGGCGAAGAGAAGCAACAGGTGGGACTCGAACCCACAACCTTTCAGTTGCGAGACAGGCATCTTAGCCCCAGACTACTCGCCTCCTCGACTAGGGTGTTCTTGAGCACCCTCTATGGGAGAAGTGGCTCCGACACTCCGTTGTCTGCCCCGGCCCGAATACTAATCACCAGCAGACCCAACCGATAGTTGGCCGGGGCCAGGGCCAGGACCAGGGCCAGGGCCTTGGACAGTTGGCCAGGGTAACTTCCACCCAGCCAGACGGGGCAGCAGGGGCAGCAGCATCAGCAGGCTCTGCACCGGCAGTGGAGACGATCGGCCAACACGGGGTCTGGCAGTGGCTGGTGGCTGACACCTGCACTACTTTGTCGCAATACGATCATGATGTGGTGGCGAGATGTGGGTGGGCGAGCAGAGGAGAGGTGGTGGTGGGGGGGGGTTGTCGGATTTCGTAGCCAACTCAGCGGCAACTCATGAGTTGTCTCCGTCTTCGACTTATGGCCACGACTTCACATGGGTAAATCCGGCAGCTACAGTTCGGCCAAAGTTGCTCAGTTAGTAAGGCATTTCACTTTGTGACACGTTGTCACACACAACGATATCTCATCATTGGCGGGTGGCTGGGAGGCGACTTGATACAGACTCAAGCGGAGGACGAGAACGGGCATGGAATATGAAGCCAAAATCAACGAGGAACGTATAAACCGGCGGTAGATGTCCACCCTGGCTGGGAGTGGCGAATTATCCGGAATGCCGCTGATCTACGTAATTATTTTCGCGGGTAGATCCGAAAAGAAACCTACTCATGCGGCTCGAACCCACGACCTCATGATCCGAGCTGCCATGGCCTGCCACCACCCTGCCGCGACGCTCCGTGCCGGCGACGCCGTGGAAGGACTCACCCGGCCGCTGCAGCATGCTGGGCGTCTGTGCCCACGGCGGCGGCGGGTTCTTGTTGCTGCCGTACTGGGACATGTCGGCTCGGCGAGCCTGCGGAGCACGCACGGTGCGGGTCAGTGGGCTGCTCTCCGGGACAACACTGCGGCTCTGCTGCGCCGCTGCGGAACACAGCCGGCTGCTCCAGTTCAGCAGAAGGGCTCGTCAAGTGGCGTTTGCGGCATTACCGTCAACACTTGCTGGCAGTGGGGAAGCTGCTGATTGGCTTTGAGTGGCTTAAGCCGGCCCACTGAGATGAAAACAGCGTTGCCAGATCACTGGCGCGATTGACGGTCAAAGGGCAACCGCCGAATCCGCGGGCGGCACAGTCGCGCCGGTTGTTTATGCGAACGTGGAACAAATACCGACAAGGACTGGTATGTCCTAGACCAGGGGTGCCCAACCCGCAGAGTACCGCGGGCCGCATCGATAAGTCCGAGAGGGCCCCGAGGGCCGCACCAATAAAAACAACTCTGAAAACCACATATTATACAGAACAAAAAAAAATTCAAAGAATTTATTAATGAGACACCTGGCGACATTTCTCAGCACAAAGCTTATCAAAATCAGGGGTAATGGAACTAAGACTCTAACACTAACATGGAGGGCCGCACCGATGACCCAGTAAATGATCTGGCGGGCCGCACGCAATGCTAATTTTGACAAGTGGCCGTGGGCCGCACGGAATGGCCTCGCGGGCCGCATGTGGCTCGCGGGCCACGGGTTGGGGACCACTGTCCTAGACAAATGTAACTAAGTTGTGCGAACGTCTTCAAAGACGAAAATATGCTATTAGATCCTATAAGACTTAAAATGTCTTGTCCGATGAGTTACTGACAAAAACTGCATTAACTGCGCCACATACGTCGCGTCTGCGGCGTTTATGCACCCATTGGCCACCGACGGTCTGCTGACGGCAGCTGACTGGGGTGGAGCACACTTGGCCTGACGACAACGCCGCACGCTCCATTGAACAGCACTAAAATACGGCTGCGGATGCGTTGTCGCCACAGAGGGACAGTTTAGGTGACTAGACTAAACACTGGGGTATCTTTATCCACCAGGGTCCTATCACAAAGCAAAGCATGTTGCATGAACTCTGATCCCACTACCCGATCAGTGAATTTTAGCTCGACATCATTCTGACCGACAGTTTAACGTGCCGTCAATGCACCGACACGGCCGCCCAAGTAGCTCGTCCCCAGCTGTATCGGGTCAGTTGCCAACCGACCCTCCCAGCCAGGGGCTAAATGTGAAGCGACTCGAACCCTGTGTTGCCATGACAAGGCGGACCGATACAGGCCAGCGCTCTGACCAACTGAGCTACCGGGGCGACACTGAGCTACCGGGGCGACACTGAGCCACCGGGGCGACACTGAGCTACCGGGCGGGCGACACTGAGCCACCGGGGCGACACTGAGCTACCGGGGCGACACTGAGCTACTGGGCCGACACTGAGCTACGGGCCGACACTGAGCTACCCTAGAACCAGAAATGTTTGTACCTTTTGATTTCATGACTTACTTTGTTTCAGCACGTCATAAACGTTTCAAATCAATACTGCCGTACAAGGGAAAAAAGGCGCAAGCGCCATTTTTCGAAAATTGCTCATGTTTGTGTCATTCGATTCGTGTTGACCAGCCAGCTAACTGGATTTGCATATTACTTAAAATTACTATTTCAGTTGATGTATTAAAAAGAAAGATATAACGAAAGGCGCATGTCCATTTTTTAGGTGTGTGCGCCGGGAGAAAACAGCGTCTATGCCACTAAAAACGTTTATCTGGGTTTTAAAAATAACTATTGACATGGCACAAATAGAGTAGCAGCCACATGCGCTTTTCTACCAGGAATGTTTTCCGGTTGTAAAAATCGTAAAAGGAAGTATCCATGGAGAAACGCTAATCTTCCCTTGCAGCCTTCATAAAACATTCATTCAGCCCCAAGCTCTATTGGTTTGATGGTCAATAGAGCTATATAGATCATAAGGTCCCCATTAGAGCTATATTGTCTGAGCTCAACGTTCCGTTACATTATGTAACATCTCTAGGCGCAGAAAGCAGTGGAACAAAGGGGATACAAGAACACAGAGTTACATATCATGCATACAGTGACTTGAAAACACACGAATACAAGACGAAGCATGATCGGTTTCATTTATCGATCCCTCTCACCAGCTATTGTACGATTTTTAACGGAAGAGATGATGCCATAGTATTTCGGCTGGGGCACTTTTATGTATGTACAGACGGAGGACGAGGATCGAAGATCGGATTGTTCGTCTCTGCTCTTCATTTAGGTCGTAAAGTATTCGTCCGATATCATTCATTATTCTTCACGTTTCGGTGTACTTTCACCATTTTCAAAAGATGATTTCAGCATTCATCTAGCTATCACATTTTTTCCACCGAACAATCCGGGAGTTGGAAAGATGTACGAAAAAGCTATCAAAGCAAGATATGCTGTGGTCTTTAACAAAACATGTCAACGTGAAAATATACTGCCAACATACTACAATATGTGTATATATATATTGTATAAGAAAAAAATCCAGGTAAAATAAAATGGTTATATTGGCTGACATGTTTGTCTTGTTGGTATTTTAGCTAGCTCCAATTCACATAAATAGGTTAAGTTCACAGAGGGCAATAAGAACATGTGAACATTTACACTTCCTGTTTGAATCAGCTATCTGGCTAATAACAAGGTTAAAAAGTTGAATGTAACACATAGGCTTATGGTATCATGCCATTGGCAACATTGACTACGAAAAAGGTGCATCTGACTGATATGCTGTCAAGAAAAATCCCCAAACCCTATTTTCCCATCCTGACTCAGAGGCACGAACCACGGCAAGAAACCACGGCGATCCAACACGCTGGCGGGAATCAGCGCAGTCACCAGTAAGTGGAAACAAAGATGGGAGAAGGGGCAACAAAGATGGGAGAAAGGGCAACAAAGCACAAACAGCTCACCAGATGTACCACATCAGTCCAAAACGTTCTGCTTTTGGCACCATCAAACATCTTCTACAACTCCCTTGTTTCTTACTACCAAGTTTTCCCATCACCATTATTACAATATCGCAGCTGAAACCAAACATGGTCTATTGCACTATCCAAGAAAATCACGAGCATTAGTGCCGCGAACTGACACCAACTACAACGACAACTGGCGAGCCCAAGAGTGATGAACCAATAAACTGAAAACATATATGTTATCGTCGTTGATATAAAATGGAGACTATTATGGTCTACGCATTATTTGTGTATTTATTCGTCAACTCACAGACAGGACAAGCGTCCCACGTATAGGCCCGAGTCATAATAATACCAAACACAGACAACTAAAAATAACAATTTAAGTACAGGAAAGCTACAGGTAAACATGACAAACAAGCATTTCAGATTACTGAGTGCTACTGGTTTGGTCTGACACAAAGTGCTGATGAAGAGTATCATGAGATAGATAAGTGGGAGAGCCACTGGCGTGACCACGAAGCCAAAGTAGAAATGTGTGCTCCACCAGATCGACCAGCACCACGTGGGTTTTAGCTGCACCCGCCCAGATCACACTGCGGTATTATAAAATTGATCTTACATTTGCACAGTAGGCTGCAATTAGAGCCATGCATAAAAGAAGCGCCCAGAACGAAGGAAACAACATGCAAGTACCCATTGTCTATAAAATATGTTGTTTGGATGGGTGCATGCCTGAGGGTTATTGTTTGATTTGCACTTTGATGGATTTAATGTTAAACCCAGCTGACCGGCCTGCATGATGGTCGTGAAATGGAAACATTTACAGTATTATATTTCGTATACATATTTCTTTCTTTCTTTCGATTACAGCGTCCGATGATGTCGGGCTTTCCAGGCTAAAAGGCAGTTTTGGTGCACTGTGGCAACAAGCTTAAGCGCACCTGTGCCCTACACTTGCCTAAAAATCATCACTAACTTTCCACTCCACATCACAGCACACCAACACCAACAAACCAATGCAGACCCAAACAAAGCTGGGTCGACATGGGAAGATCGGAGAAGAGCCCAAGGCACTGTCAAATATTGACGATGTAGGTGTATAACGATGGCGTATGTAATACACTTTCATGTGTTTACATAATTATAACAACATTAACATCGATAATGGAACCTAACTGAACCTAAATCCTGCAGATGCTTGACCATGTAAAACATAAGGATGATGGATTGTTGGATGTTGGTACATCTGGCACAACTGCTCAATGATTAGGTAACCATTCCTGGGAGGTTAGGCAGGTTATTGGCAAGTTTCCTCCTCGGTAGCTACTCCTGGGAAGTTAATGGTCACAGTTTAATACTCTAGTTTTTAACGATCCTTGTCTCAGGGGTCTTTTACGCCCCCGAAGACATTCCCGTGATACGGAACAACGACGGCGAACAGCGCCGCGAAATTCTCAGTATCCTTCATTTCTTTTGCATCCAATGTGAAAGTTTCAACCTCAGGTCATGTAAGGTCATTGACCTAGATCGGGTCAGAGGACCACCTCCAAAAATGTCCCATGGTTGGAAGCTCATTTAAATGAAAAGGTATTGAATTGAAAGATACTTCAAGAGTACCAAAATGTCATGGGCAATTTTGGACATGCTTTCCTATGTTGGCAATATATATGTTCTAACCACATTTTTCCAACGGTATGCATGCAAACTATGAGAGGTTCCTTATCCAATTTGATTGACCTCTATCAAGTGACCTGATGCCAGGTCAAGATACAGTGTGCTAAGTGGGCAAAATCTATTTTGACACCTTTGTTTTATGATTTACTTCAAGTTTGCATGGCATATAAAGTATCAAACATGCAACCTAAATACCACATCACACCACTCTGATGTCACTGCCAATGCCACATCACACCACTCTGATGCCACTGCCGATACCACATCACAACACTCTGATGTCACTGCCAATACCACATCACACCACTCTGGTGTCACTGCCAATACCACATCACACCACTGTGATGTCACTGCCAATGCTACATCACACCACTCTGATGTCACTGCCAATACCACATCACACCACTCTGATGTCACTGCCAATACCACATCACACCATTCTGATGTCACTGCCGATGCCACATCACACCACTCTGATGCCACTGCCAATACCACATCACAGTGATAAATTATTCGCGAAATAGGGTGGAATATACCACTTAATGAACACTGGATCGACATCCTTCCCAAAGAAGTATCGCCATCGTGCTTCTTGGTGCATGTTTGTGAAGTCTGTATGCCTCGTTTCTAACTGTATCCCGTTCGCAAGCATCATAATTTTGCTCACCATAACGGATCTGAGATCGTGATAAAGAACATCCCGTAGGGAAATTTCAGGTGAAGAGATTACCTATGATGTGCTATGCCATATAATGCCAGTGTATAGCATAGGTGTTTCCATCGGTATCGTTGATATCGGTATATCCAGATAAGATGCATTTCAAAACATGCAAAACGGGAATACTCATATGTGCGCAATTATCTAAAAACTGGGTTTGCAGGACTTGCACGATTATAAATAACATTACTTCCATGGCGAATTCGACATCCTGCCGTACTCGTTTCGACATCTCACACCTAACAAGAAATCATTATTTTAACGCTGCCACATCACAGCACTCTGATGTCGCTGCCAACGCCACATCACACCACTCTGATGTCACTGCCAATGCCACATCACACCACCCTGATGTCACTGCCAATGCCACATACACCACTGTGATGTCACTGCCAATACCACATCACACCACTCTGATGTCACTGCCAATACCACATCACACCACTCCTATGCCACTGCCAATACCACATCACACCACTCTGATGTCACTGCCAATGCCACATAACACCACTCTGATGTCACTGCCAATGCCACATCACACCACTCTGCTGTCACTGCCAATACCACATCACACCACTCTGATGTCACTGCCGATGCCACATCACCACATGTCACTGCAAATGCCACATCACACCACTCTGATGTCACTGCCAATACCACATCACACCGCTCTGATGTCACTGCCAATGCCACATCACACCACTCTGTGTCACTGCTAATGCCACATCACACCACTCTGTCACTGCCAATGCCACATCACACCACTCTGATGTCACTGCCAATGCCACATCACACCACTCTGATGTCACTGCCAATACCACATCACACCACTCTGATGTCACTGCCAATGCCACATCACACCACTCTGATGTCACTGCCAATACCACATCACACCACTCTGATGTCACTGCCAATGCCACATCACACCACTCTGATGTCACTGACCAATGCCATGCCCACCTGTTTAATTCCCCACCCCATTTTCCCTTCCCTTAGTGTTTTCATGCCCCTGCCACAGGTTTTAGTCAATAGTATACAAAATTGTATTATTGTTATTGCTTGCTTTGAACTTATTTTGTCTTGATCAGACCATATATGCATACCTGGAAGTTGTGCTTTGGAATTTGCATGCTAAATAAGGTTCATTATAAATATTAATAGACGGAGTGTATAGAGAATATGCATGATGTGCAAGTTGGGTTCTTACAAAGCATACATGTGCTACATGTGCCCACAGATTACAGGGCACATGTATACATTGCATGCACAGATGTACACTGACTTACATGACATACAGAATTCAAATTGAACACACCCATGCAGAAACACTTTCTGCAAAAAAACTTTCCACATATAAATGTGTGGCCTGACACTGAGGACATCCCTTTCTGACCCTGAGACCACTGTTGTCTCACTGTGGGGATGTCCCTGACTTGCCATATGACAGTATCCTGGACAATTTTATGCCTCTCCACATGAGGATGTGTCCTGTCTCCCCCGGGCCCCACTCAGTATGCTAGATGGAGGAAATTTTGCTCCTCCCTTCCACCCTAATGAATGAGAAGAATGTTTCACCTCCAGCATAAATGTCATGCTATCTGGCAAATATTTCATTTTCCTGGATGCTTTGGGTACCCCCTCCTCATGGTGAACAATCATATCGGAGAGCCTGACTTCCCCTCGAAAAAGACCTTCCTTCCCTGGGGACACCTCCATCTCACCCTGAGAACGTCCCTGTTTCACCCTGAGGACACCTCTGTATCACCACGAGGCTGTCTCAGTCCCTGCTCAGCCAGAGGACATCAAACTGTCCAAACTGGATGCAAGGCAATGGGAAACAAGCAATGCATGCAATAAGGGGGTGGGCCTGGATGGATTGGTGGGGCACATCCCATAGGAGTCCATGTTTAAAAGCTACGATTATTAGGGGGAAACCAACATGGGGAAGGGTAAGGGTGCAAGGCCCCTTAGAAGCATACAAATTAACACCCATGATGCTGCATAAGCCCTGGCGTACAAAGCATGCAAGCATAAACTAAGTGATCCATAAGGCAAAAGGCACCCAACCAGGATTAAATCCACCAACCATGCACTCTATCGTGCTACCCCAACCACTCTGGCCATCTATATGCAGCCCACTATTGTCAACATGCAACATATGAACTGTGCCAGCTGAGAGGGTTTATAGCTGGTTACTGTTGATAAACTAAGCAGCTGCTTAGTTAATGACTGCTCATTTCCAGATAATAATTTAGGAACCATTGTAAAAACTGCCATTCCTTAAACATCTGCCAGGATATATAGCAATACCAAAAGGTGAACATAACGAATTTTCCAATTATTTTCCCAAGGCACCATCAGCCTGTGCTATGTGAGAAAGTTAGTAAAATCATTGGCTGGCTGTACCTGGTTCAATGGCCTTGCTGTATCACATGCTGTGGTGGGCAACAGCTAGCATGTTTTTGTGTTCCATTTCAACTCGCTACATAGCCAGTGCAGTCAATGGGCCCTAAAGCCCAAACAACCATCAACTCTGTATACAGGGGTAGGTTCTGGGTGCATATGTGCACCTTGTAATCCCTGGTTGTATAGTATAGCACATGCATGCCATGTATGCACCTGATTCACACAGCACATGGTCACTGGGTCTTCTGCAGCCTTCAGCATGGTATGGAAAGTAGGCCAGGCATCCAGACCAAAGGGCTGGCTGGGGTTTTAGTGTGGATCCAGAAGAAAAGCTGATGATATAGATATATATATATATATTTCCTCTGCAAATACATACTTTTCAGTTGGCCGATGAAATAACATGATAAAAAGCAGCTTACAGAGTAAATTTGCAGCTTGACGTGATTTCTGGTTTCTCTTAATTTCTTTTGTAATGCAATGTTTATGAATAACCATAGCTCAGTTGGTTAGAGTGCTGGCCTGCACTGGTCTGCCCTGTCTTGGCAACACAGGGTTTGAGTCACTTCGCATGCTCACATTTAGCACTAGCTGGGAGGGTCAGAGGGTTGTCAGTTGGATGGTAAAATAACACCAAAAAGGGGCTTGGAGTTAGGTAACATATCATAAAAAGTAATGTTCAAAATAAGGGGGGGGGGAAATGTAACATAGCCTTACCTCATCTAGCCTAACATTCCAAGCAAGAGAGAAATTATGTTTAATAAAAAATTTAATTTGAAGGTTTTTAATTGAAGACCTTTTGAGACAAGAAATTCCCAATTTTGGTGAAGAAAAAAATCAACCATGATTTCTTGCAAATTGTTTGTTTAAAAAAAAAAAAAAAAGCTGAATCTAACCAAGCCTAACCACTTTGCTTGCTTCATGGAGGTAGAATGGGTATGAAACTTGTTTTGAAAATATCTTAAATCACAATAATACCCTTCATATATTTATTAATACCCTAATAATTGCATACAAACTTACAGGAAAATGTAAGTAGGGGAAGAGGAGGGGGGGGGTTCTCAACAATTAAGACATCATGCAAGAAATAGCTCTACTGCTGCTTCTCTATGGCCAAACCAGTAATTGTACTGCGTTTATTGAACACAAAAATGAACAAGCTATCCACATTGAAACAGTTCCTTTTGATGGAAATCCTCTAACCACTTGCAAAGAGAAACATTAAAATATATAATTATTTTGTAGTGATGTACCATATTCTGAACATGAAAACGTTGTTGTGCAGGATTACCTCACTGAAGTTGTGGTACCTCACTGAAGTTGTGGTACCTCACTGAAGTTGTGGTACCTCACTGAAGCCATTAGTAGCCACTAAAAAATACTGATGTGCATGCAAAAAAATAGAAACTTCCTATGGTTTTCTTAAGCCAACTGCTCTTGGAAGCCTAAAAATTGTGCCTGCAGACTTCACTAAGAATTGGATACATAAAGAATTGGTAGAACTATGTAATCAGACCTTCATATTTTGGTAGAGAAAGGTCCATTGTTTATGAATATCTCCATCTTTTTGTTATCTACATGCTGAATGTGATGTGGGAGACGTCCAAAGGTAGGTGTTCAGGAAACAGAATGTGTTCAGATACCCCCTCTTCCCCTACTCACAGAACTCCTACTGTGATCAAGGTTACAGATGCATCTGGCAGGAAAAATATTTGTTGTTGGGAATAAATATCAAATTAAGCCAGAAACATAAGGTTTTTTATGTCAGAGTATTGAATCAAGTGCATGAAGTGTTGAATTTCTTCTTTATCATGTCTGTGACACACCAAGTACGAATGATTATGTGCAGTGGGCTAGGTTTATTTGTAGAGAGAAGATTATGGTTGTGTATTTCTTTGCCAAATGAAAGGTTATCATTTGAAGAGAAAAATGAGTGTTCGAATCGTCTTTTTCTCGTTAAAATACATTGTATTAAAAAAATTGAAAAGTATGAAATTCTACCTTGATCTCCAATAAGACGAGATAAAAATCCTTGACTTTGAGAGAAGCGATTACAATTTGCAACTAGGCCTACCTTCTTATAAAGTAGGTACCTAGGTAGGTAGGTACCTAGGTACGTAGGTAGGGGAAGAGGGGGGTATCTGAACACATTCTGTTTCCTGAACACCCTTTGGTGTTCCTTTTCAGACAACCTTTGGTTGTCTCCCACATCATGTTCAGTGCATAAATAACAAAAAGATGGTGGTATTTATAAATGATGGACCTGTCTCTACCAAAATATGAAAGTCTGATCATATAGTTCTACCTATTCTTTGTGTACAGAGGTTGTGAAGTTCACAGGAACCATTTTAGGCTTCCAATAGCAGTTGGCTTAAGGAAAGAAACCATAAGGAAGTGACTGTCAATTTTGTTTTGCAATTACACCAGCATTTTTTAGTGGCTACTATTAGCTTGTACCACAACAGCTACAGTGAGGTAATCCTGAACAACAACATTTTCATGTTCAGAATATGGCACACAACTATAAAATAATTATCTGTTTTAAAGTTGCTCTTTGCAAGTGGTTAGAGGATTTTCATTGAAAATAACTGTTTGAATATGGATAGCTTGTTCATTTTTGTGTTCAGTAAACACAGTACAATTACTGGTTCAGCCATACAGAAGCAGCAGTAGAGCAATTTGTTGCATAATTGCATAGTTGATGCATAGTTTGCATAGTTGCATAGTTGCATAATTGCATAGTTCATGGTTAATGGTATAGGCAACCTGGCATATGAGGAAAGATTGAAGAAATTGAATATATTTTCGCTTAGATATAGAAGGCTGAGAGGAGATCTCATCGAGGTTTTTTAATTTGGTCATGGTCAGGAACAGGGATATCTCTGGGAAATGTTTGAATTTAACAGAAATGATGCGGAGGTCATCAATTCAAAATTAAAGTTAATCACAGCAGGACAAGGTTAAGACAGTCTTTCTTCACCAACAGGGTAGTAGAATACTGGAACCAGCTGCCAGGAACAATTGTCAGTAGCAACACACTGAACATCTTTAAAAACGGCATAGACAATCATTATAAGAATAGGGGGCTTGTTTTTCTGTATTCCAGGGAGGGTTGATTGACAGATTTGGTGGGCAACTGGTTCAGTGTACAAAGCAGGGTGGGAATTACGGCACTTCTTAAGATATTTTATCTCTGAAAACATTTCTGCACTCCGGGTTCATACTGGATAGGATGGCCTTCACACGTACTCCGACACAAATGTGGGAACAAAGATATGAATAAAAACAAACACAGAAATACACCCAAAAAATGCCGGTTATTACACTTACGGTCACCACTCAAACTAACCACTTTTTTGTAGCAGTCAGCAGCCGGACCACATCCTCACACACTCCATCAATCTCAACCACCAATTGCTGAACCTCAATTTCCTCAAATCTCAACCTCAATTGCCAACAACAACGCGCCAACTGCAACTTGCAAAAAGATGCACATGCGCACTGAGTACACTGTTCTCCGGCTTTGGAGCAGCGTCTCGGAAAAACTGTGTTTCTGCCACCCTATAGTGGGAAAGTTTTACAGTTTTAAGAGACGTTCTCCGGAGGCCCGGAGGGCATCGATCAGAATTGGCTGTGTTAGCGTTTTCTGTTACTAAATCTGTCTGTCAACTAATCAATGTCAGGTAATTTTTATATGACGTCATAACCATTAGCAACTTTGAACACATGGTTAACAGTGTCCACACAAGTTAACAGTAAACACAAGACCTTGACTGATCCTTTGCTTTGATCACATACAACTGTGGCATGTGCGGTAGCGGAGTTGCGCTCGTATTACGTGGGAAATTGTCTGCGTTGGTAGGGATGCGCTCTGAGCTGAGGGTGAAGTGTGAAGTATTTTTGTTTGTTTTTCATATCGCTAGCCTTGTACTGAGCCAAAAGTGAAAGGAAAGCGCATTGGTTCTGTGAGTTACGAGCAGTGGGAAACTTACTTTCCGGATTGGGAGTCGGAGTGCAAACTGGTATCTTCCGGAGTACATTTTCATAGACATTATTTTTTATGCATGGAATCTGTTTACCAGTAACCAACCAGAAAAACCTAACTCAGACCTACATAATATGCATAAGTAATATCATTCTCATTTTTGGTCAGATGAAATGTCAAAACATAGGAACAAGGAAGTGAACAATGGATGGCACTGCCAGACAGTGACTCGTAATAATCAGCACTGTTTCGTTTCTCATAACTCACAGGAGCAATGCGCTTTCCTTTCACTTTTGGCTCAGTACAAGGCTAGCCATATGAAAAACAAACAAAAATACTTCACACTTCACCCTCAGCTCAGAGCGCATACCTACCTACGCAGCCAATTTCCCACGTAATACGAACGCAACTCCGCTACCGCACACGCCACAGTTGGATGTGATCAAAGCAAAGGATCAGTTGAGGTCTTCTGTTTACAGTATGACACTATTAACCAAGTGTTCAAAGTTGCTAATGGTTATGACGTCATATAAAAATGACCTTACATTGATTGGTTGACGGACAGATTTCGTAACAGAAAACGCGAACGCAGCCAATTCTGATTGGTGCCCTCCGGGCCTCCAGAGAACGTCTCTTAAAACGGTCAAACTTTCCCACTATAGGGTGGCAGAAACACAGCTTTTCCGAGACGCGGCTCCAAAGCCGGAGAACAGTGTACTCAGTGCGCATGTGCATCTTTTTGCAAGTTATAGTCGGCGTGTTGTCGGAAATTGAGGTTGAGATTTGAGGAAATTGAGGTTCAGCAATCAGTGGTTGAGGGCTGACTGCTACAAAAAAGGGTATTTCTGTCTTAAAGGGTGTTTTTGGAATTTTGGATTTTTTTTCTTCGGAATGCCATGTTTATTAACGTGATTCGGAAGATGCGATTATTCGTTTTCTCCGTAAATGCTTACGCCTCGGTTAATCTTACGATAATATCCATAATGCGCCATATATGCCACACCGCTGTTGTTTGTTGCATAATTTATCCATCCCTCACCTGGCACTTCTCAGACGAGATTAAAGGGACATTCAACACTTCACGCAGTTGATTCAACACTTTTTCACGTTGAAAATGCTTAATTTCCGCCTCTTTGACACATAGATGACACCACCATTATTTCACTGCAATGCCGAAAAAACTAAGCAGAACACGGCTTGCGGCCGTGATGTATGGATGACGTCACGATAAATATTACGCTTGTTTTTAAATTATAATATATGAGTTTATATTAGTTTAGATAAGAGTAGATTGTATTACGTTAGGTTAGGTTAGGTTAGGTTTTCCTATTTAATTATTAATTATCATACTGCTTGTTGGAAATCGTGAGGAAAGACAACGAGACCGAGCCAAGCCGACTCTTTTAAATATCACTTCGCGGTCCGTCACAAAAAACATTACGCTTGTGTTTTTAAATTAAAATATGTGAGTTTATATTAGTTTAGATAAGAGTAGATTGTATTATGTTAGGTTAGGTTAGATTTTCCTATTTAATTATGAATTATCATACTATTTGTTGGAAGTCGTGAGGATAGACGGGATCGGGGTCACAGGGGTCACTTTGAGGTCAAGAGTTCGAAAATGGCTTCGGTGTGTGTAGGTTGTGATCCAGTGCCATATGATATAATCAAACTTTGCTATAAGGACAACCAAACAAGCTTAGACTTCCTTAGACGCCATGGAGTTCTTCCTGCCGGAGTTGTCTGCTCTAAGTGTTCCAAGGCCTGCAGGTTGCAGGAGAGTAGGCATCAGTGGGAGTGCACCGAGACGTTTCGTGTCGCCAGAAGGAAGGAGAAGAAGAGGTGTGGGTTCGTCACAAGCGACTACAAAGGAACTTTTCTCGACGGAACCCGCCTGGAACCGTGGCAAGTTGTGTTTTATTAATCTGTGGTTAGATAAAGCCGGGACCATCTCATTAAGGTATGTGAACGTTTGTAGTGTTAGCCAATCGAAGCCTCAGTCCCATGCCTATGACGTCATACCCTACCGACGTAACTATGACGTCATCGTTCAAATTGAAAAGTAAGCATTTACGGAGAAAACGAGTGATCGCATCTTCCGAATCACGTTCATAAACATGGTATTCCGGAAAGAAAATTCTAAAATTCCTAAAACACCATTTAAGAAAAAGTTACCCAAAAAAAGTGGTTAGAGTGGTGACCGTAAGTGGAATAATCGGGGTTTTTTGGGTGTATTTCTGTGTTGGTTTTTATTCATATCTTTGTTCCCACATTTCAATTTGTGTCAGAGTACATGTGAAGCCCATCCTATCCAATATGAACCCGGAGTGCAGAAATGTTTTCAGAGATGAAATCTCTTAAGAAGTGCCTTAATTCCCACCCTGGTTACGAGAAAAGAAACAGTGCTGATTATTACAAGTCACTGCCGGGCAGTGCAGTCCATTGTTCACTTCCTTGTTCCTATGTTTTGATATTTCATCTGACCAAAAATGAGAATGATATTACTTATGCATATTATGTAGGTCTGAGTTAGGTTTTTCTGGTCGGTTACTGGTAAACAGATTCCATGCATACAAAATAATGTCTTATGAAAATGTACTCCGGAAGATATCGGTTTGCACTCAGACTCCCAACCCAGAAAGTAAGTTTCCCACTCTGGTACAAAGTGCAACCAAGAAGGGCCCTTGTGGCTCATAGTTGCACTGATCTTTTATGTCTTTATGTCTTTATAATGCCTTAAGTGTTCAGAAACCCCCCTCTTCCCCTAGGTAGGTACCCACCTTTTAAAAGGAGACGACTTGATGGAGTATAATAAGCCCAAGAACGATAACCCGTAAACCTAAATTGTTTCCAGTGTGTGCTTCGTGTACCAGTACCTGGACTTATTAGAATACTCAAAATTAAACGGACAGACGCGGAAGTACGCCAACTACAAAATGGTGTCCGCGCCTCAATAAAAGCAAACGAAAAATAACCTTTAAGCAAACTCTTACGAAGAAAATTTGGCAGCCATGACGTCATTAGTATTGGTTTCATATAGGTCTGTTCCCGTCGCTCCACTAACCTCCACAAACCTCCACTGGTCGTTCCCGTCGCAATTCCAGTGGAGATTTTTCCTCCACCAACCTCCACCAGTGGAGCAAAAGCTCCACCAGCCAGAAGCAGGGTCCAATCGTGATTTTTCAGTTGAGCTCAATCACAGCGCACTTGCGCCATATCTTTGCGCGTAAACAACGTCCTCCATCATCCAAATCTCATCTGCATGCATCAACTGAATACCAGGATCATCCTTCGCAAAGCAAATGTGAAATTACTACAACTATGCATAGTAATCGAAGTAACAGATGCAGACCACAGATGCATACGTCATTCGGCCTAAGGGAAGATGTTACTTACCGGCCGGATCCGCCGCAATTACCGTGCCCAGAAGTGCCGCCGTTCTCCCGGCGCCGACTAAAATCCTACTCGAGCCCAGGGCCTTGCTCGGGCGCGATCGACGAGGTCGGGCAAGTTGAGATGAGGAAGTCAGCATCGGGTAGAGAAGCGCCTCGGGGCCGTGGGAGCCCGGCGGGTCCAGACACAAGATTATATGCTGTACGTTAAGAAGGCATGCTGTAACCAACCGCAAAACGGGGAGACGATGCTCAACCGAGAGGGAAGAGAGCCTGGTTCATCCCATAGGCGAAAAGAACATCTGTGCTCCCCACAGTCTCTAAGGACACATACATAGCCAGAAATAACGACAAATTTGGTACTTTGTATAACAAGGCATACTATGTACAGTGTGCAACCATCTGGACAAACATTTGAAGGGCAATTTGACCAATTTGTGATACAGCGCCAAATGCGTCCTTTTTTGTCGCGTAATTCACGCCGCTATCAGCTGATTTCTCCACCGGTCGTTCCCGTGGGCAAGTCTCAACTAGCCTCCACTAGCCTCCACTGAGTTCCTTCTGGTGGAGCCACGGGAACAGACCCATATCGCCTTGGTTTCATATGTTGTAACCACTGAAAGTGTCTTCCAGCACCTGCTCACTCGATGTTTGTCTGCAAGTCGTATAGTAAAGGCCTATTTAAGGCCTGTTTACACGCGGCAGAACAAGTGGCAGCAATACATTTCCTTCATGTGCTTTAAACATGATTCAAGAAAGCACTGTCATCGATTTTAAACTTGCAAAAGAGTGGGCCGCATGGTGTTTTGAGTGCTATTTGAGTGAATTTGCTGTCTTTTTAGTGAACTGACCACTTATTGAGATATAAGTACTTTAACTTTGCCTGCTTCTATCATGAAACATTTGTGATGTTCCAATACATCAGAAATCATCAGAATAACTTCTTGTCCACAAACCAGTGTATGCATTTCTATGAATTTTTCATATTTATTAACACTAATGATGTAGATCTGATTGGCAAATTTATAACAGAAAATATCATCAGCACAGGATTCCATTCCTGAAAAGATAGTACTTCAACATGTTATTGTTCTTTTGCATTTCAACATATTAAGTTGGGTTACATTTTTTATTGTAAAAAAAATACATTGCTTGAAATTTTTACAACTTGATGTTTTGGTTTTGTTTTTCTCCAAAGGGAGGTTAGGCTAGGTTAGGTTAGGTTATGTTGCATTTTCTTTTTATTAAAAAAAATATCTCATCCTATGTCACCTAATTCAAAGCCTTTTTTGGTGTTATTTTGCTCAGAACCTGAAATGTAGGCAGTTGTATATAAAATGAGTGGTGCCATCATCTGAGTCGCATTCATAAGCATTGCATTGAAATGATACATTCCACAAATTCATAAAACACCTTAAAACACAAATTTACCAAAATGAGGAGTAACATCATGTTCATCACATTCCTAAACATTGTATTAAAAATATTCAAGAAATCAGAAATTACCTTAAGCTGTGAATTTACCAAAAGGTGTGCCAACCCCTGAACGGAAATGCAACACTAGGTGCCCCAATCCTGGGCAGAAAAAGCACTAAGAGCAGTGGAATGAAAATACTAATAAAAGTAAACTAAAAACAGCTCTTCTTGAAGACAAACGTGGTAGTTATGTGATATTAACATGGAAACCCTGAGCACAAATCAGAAAAAGGCATGGACTGGACTTGTTCAAGCTTACCTGCAAACTTCTTCAACTACTGTTCCTTTGGGAATTAAATATCAGCAAGCTATTTATTCACTATTTAAAATCACACCAATCTGCAGATACATCAGAATGTGCGAAGTACAAAAACGAATCAGTACGACGTCACATGAGATTGGCCTCAGGATTAAACACTGCGCGCAATTGCACCACAAATGTCTCACCTCCGTTACATTTGTTTGTAACCTCAAATTTAGACTTTAGGCGCTGGAATTTCTGTAACTGAAATTTTTGCTTTCGATGTTACGATTTTGGATGTTCTAAGGAACGCCCATCACGATATTTTGGTGATAGGTTTTGGCCTTATATAACTTACAAGCAAGTGTTTGTCACTTCTGCAACCGCCATAGGGCCATATTTCTGAGCTGTGACGTCACGAGTGCGATTGCCAGGCTGCGCCGAATTTCTGCACCGAATTTGAAATATGCCCGATTTCTGCTCGGGTGCGTCGGTAAATAAGCCTCGGTAAAGCGACGATAAACTATGTACCGCGTTGCCAAGAATTAAGGTTGCAGTTAGCGTGATCAATATGTTTGATGGCACGCAGTAATGTTCCTACTAATTTAAAAATGCAAAATAATGCGGTTGAAAAAGCAGGGTTATTGGAAAACTTCGAACCCGCCAACTCTGGATCTCGAGTTTGAGTTCATACCTCTGCGCCACACGGCTGGGCGTAACTGCACCGAAGTTTGGGATGCGGGTTGGGCAGTGTGCAAGAAAAAATGCTTTAACGCTATATACCGCGATAGTTTCGATTGCTAGAGCAAAAGGGGTAGATAGATTGGTGAAAAAAGCGAAGCGATCCTTTTGCGGTGCCAGAATCATGTGAAATGGCGCAATATAATCCGATATATGGTTTTTCGGAAACCGCAGCAGCTCCCTGCACAGCATAGGAATCGGGCTATATCGAACTGTTTACGTCACGATCAATCAGTCCGAAGCGTTCAAATCATCTAGTGACTGTATCTGATTATTTATTTTTTTTTTAATCCGAGTTCTTGTTGGGGTGGCTTTATGAACCAGAGTACTATAGCTAAGCAGAGCTTGTTGCGTGAACCCTGGCCCCACCACCCGATCCATTAATTAAAGTTCAACGGCAGAATTTTGACCGAAAGTTTAACGTGCCGTCAATGCACCGACACGGCCGCCCGGTAGCTCGTCCCCGGCCTTATCGGGCCAGCTGCCAACTGACCCTCCCAGCTCTAAATGCGAGCGCGCGAAGCGACTCGAACCCTGCGTTGCCAGGACAGGGGAGACCAGAGCAGGCCAGCGCTCTAGTCAACTGAGCTACCGGGGCGGCTAAATGGCGTAATGGCTAAATGGTGGATTAAATGGCCTTGCTTACAAGGCTCGTTTAGAAAGTCTTGTAAGCTACGACCTAGTACCTACCTATTGCTTTCTTCAAGAATGGCAATTATAATACAGTGTGCATGCAGCTTCTTGCTGACTTTTTTCTTTCATGGTATCATAAGCTAGCAGATATTACATGTTAATGTGGCTCTTGGTGCAGGTCGAGACTGGGATTCTGCGTGTCAATAATGAATATATGCACATTGTCATTGGGATATAGGTGGTACCTAGGTAAAGATCAAGCTTATAGTACGATGGATTGACTGCTGAAGACAAATATAGTTTGCATATCCACAATTTCAATGAAAACTGATTGTTGTTGACTGGACTGGATTGTGTGCGAGTTTGACGATTACTGGAAATTGAGTGGGATGAATCCAGTTCAAGCTCAATATGCATGTGCTTCTGCCATTGGTCATGTGTGCAAGCATCATTATGACAATGCAATTGTTATCTAGTGGCTTTGCAGATTTTCTCAAACAATCTGGTTTCAAATGAATCAGCAGCAGCTAATCTCGACATTTTATGATGTAAGTCGTGCTTGCAAAGTGGAAGGAAATCCAACTCCTTTGTTTTTTCACAAAATGTTCAATTTTGCAGCAAAAGGTGGAGAGTCAATCCACTATCCAATTCAAATCTGTTTCATTTCAGTACAAAATGTGCTGGTTGGCATCAACTAAGTTTTGTAGGTAGCATGGTGTTTTTTTCTTCTTCTTTTTTCCTTTAACTTTCTTCTCAGCATAAAAATAGCATAGGCTATTTGGGGGGGGGCAAGTCAACATTGAGGGGGCCAAGATCAACATTGGTGGGGCCATGGACCCCAAAAAAGGATACAAATCGACGCCCCTGCTTTGAATAAAAATATTAGAAACAAAAATTAAGCAATATATATTCTGAAAATTTTCCAAATTGAACAACCGAACCCAACCTAACCGAACCTAATGTCAGCTGCTTTTGAAGGAAAATGTCCGATTTTTTTTTTTTTTAAATTTTTGATTTTTTTTCCAAGTTAAACAACTAAACTAGCCTAACCTAGCCAAACCGGTATTATTGTGCTTTAAGGTGGTAATAATACAAGTTTTTACACACATTTGTCTCCATATAGCAAACAAATGGGTTAGGTTTGGTTAAATTAGGTTATTTTAGGCTTTTCAAATTGGAAAAGTTTTCAAAAATTTTCCAAAAATGTTTCCCCCACAAATTGCGATTATTTGGTAACTTTGCAGTTTCAGGTGTTCTTTTTTCCTTTTTTTAAACAATTTTTCTGCAGAATATCATGTTTATGAAGGTGACTAAGATGATTGGACCCACTTATTTTCTGTGCAAATGCTTGTTTTTCAGGTTGTGAGGAAAATAATGCCAAAAAGGGCTTTGAGTTCGGTAACATAGCATAAACATGAATGTTTTTTAAAAATGCAACAAAATCTAACCTAACCTAGCGTAACCTATCTTTTGAGAACACAAAATGTAAAAAATAAAAATGTCAATTAATTTATTTTATGAAAATTATCAACCTTAAAAAAGAAACCTAACCGAGCCTAACCTAACCTAAGCTGCTTTGGAAGATTTTTTGTGAACATGTTTATAATTTTTTGGGGGAAACTTTTGGGTTTGGGTATTATTGTGCTTTAAGGTGCGAGCAAGAAAAGTTGTATGGGAGCTGTATGACCTACGCAGTCAATGCGGCCGTAAACCAAAATAACCAACCAACCAACGAAGAAAAGTGTTTGCACACATTTGTCTCCATAAAAAAAACAAATGGGTTAGGTGTGGTTAGGGTAGTTTGGTTTAGATTTTTAAGTTGGAAAATTTGTCACATTTTTTTCTTCAAATGAAAATAAAATGAATTTGCACCGAAAATAAGTGGTCCCATCATGTTAGTCACCGTAATGAACATGGTATTCTGACGAAAAAATTCAAACAACAAAAAAATCACCTTAAACTGCAAATTTACCAATATTTTTTATTCAACAGCAACTTATGATAGGTTAGGTTTGGCTGTGTTAGGTTCTTTAAACTTTGAAAATTGAAAATTGTAAAATGATTTAACTGTCTCATGCGCAGTGAAATTGAAACACGCCTGATGCTACCAATTTCTTGAATGGAAGAGATAAAAGAACTATGACGTCACGAAAGCTTGAAGGCGAACTTTGGTGTACCTTCTAAGGTAATAGTGGGTGACACATTTAATGCGGGCTGCCAGACACTGGTCTTGTATGACTATAGGGTTTGTTTAGGAAGTCATGTGTGGCCATAGCTTAATACCTATTGTTTTTCAGGAATATCATTTATAATGAGGTGTCTATATGGCTTCTTGCTGACTTTTCTCTCATATTTTCATAGGCTGGCAGATTGGCTCACACTTTGATTTTGTTGGTTCGGTTTGAGATTGGGTTGCCCCATAATTGGGCATGTACCTAGGTAGGTACCTACCTTGGTAAATATCAAGCTGATGGTGTGATGGGTAGGTTGCTAAATATAATTATAGTTTGTATATCCACAATCTCAATGATAACCATGATTTGCATGCAAGTTTGACAATGACTGGAAATTGAGAATGGAATTTTAATCATATTCAAGCTCCATATGCATGTGGTTTTGCCATTGGTGGTGTGTACAAGCATCAGTATGACCATGCAATTGTTGTTTAGTTGCTTAACAGATTTTCTTTCAGACAATCTGGTTCAAAATGCGTCAGCATCGCTAATCTCAACATTTTGTGATGTAAGCTGTACTTGCACAGTGTAGGGAATTCCAGCTATTTTGTTTGTTTTTGCACACAATTTTACATTTTTCAGCAAAAGGTGGAGTGTCAGTCCACTATCCAATCCAAATCTGTTTCTTTTCAGTACAAAATTTGCTGGTTAGCATCCATGTTTCTACTTAGCATGGTGTTTTTCATTTTTCCCCCTTTAGCTTTCTTATCAGCATAAAATAGCATAGGTTATTGGGGGGGGCCCAAATCAACATTGGGGGGCCAAGATCAACATTGGTGGGGCCATGGCCCTCACAAAAGGATACAAATCGACGCCCCTGGTCCGGACTCAGCTGATGTCTGGTGGTGGCTCGACGGTCATTTACGAGTAATTGACGAATCTTTTCCACATGTTCGTCGTCCGAGGCCTCAACAGGACGACCAACCCTCTCTTTGTCACTGATTTTCATGTCTCTGCTGCTAAACTTGACAACGTACATCGCTGCCAGCCTGTATCACGAACCTCTTTCAAGGGACACGGCTGAAGCAATAGGACTGTCACTTGGGCGCAGCGCATGGGCAGCGCCTGCAAGAGGCAGATAATTTAGTTATGGGGAATACTATTGTCGCTTTCGCTAAAACATACGGTTTATTATGTAATCATAATTGTTGTTTTGACAAGGTCAACTGTAACTCATTTTTGGTCGGAAAATGAAAACAATTTTGAAAACCGTAGGTGTGCTACCAAATTTCGCTCTTCATCTCTCCGATGAAAAGCTTCACTCCGGTTACGACTTTGATCCTCATCCTTGCGTATTTCATACCGGCATCAGTTACGTGAAGTTCTCCTGAGATTGTAACCCAAGAGGTTTGTGTACTGAAGCTTGTGCATTGAAGCAATAATTTGAGTGTGTGAAGTTTGTGCATTAAAGCATGAGATCGCGTTGGTTCCACGACTAGACTACGGCGACGACCTGGTGACTGGCTGCACCCGGATATTGACTTATTCGAGATGACTTGAAAAGTCCGTCACCAAAGTTAGACAAAAATGCTCATATAACTCTGTAAGCTCACGGACGGGGCTACACCATGTAATTTACCACATATCTCTATCTAGCTTAGAAGAAAGCTTCGTGGTAGTCAAATTCACCTCATCTCGTGCTGCAGGGGTTGACATGTGTGCTGGAAGGCCTCGGAAAATTACTCGCCCTAGAACATGAGGAGGGGATGTAATCCCCGTAATCATGATGAATCTATGACACAGAAAAGAACTATGAATGCTGGGAATATCAAATATGCAGCGTGGCTGCAGGCTATAGGGAACTCCCCGCTGTGTAAATGTGGTGGCCGTACTCCGATCTGGGTAAATTGATATTAAATGTGCTCAACCTTGTCCTATTTACGATTTACCATTATTTGCCTAACTGATGTGTACACTTCACTGGGAAGCCTAACACAGATAGATCTAGCACCGATAGACATAACCAATATAGTTTACATATTTTACAACAAAAGAAACCAGAAGTCTTCCTCTTATAGCACTCTATCGATTTTCACACACCATTTCGTCCCGTAGCAAAATACGGGACGAAATTGGGTGAGAAAATCGATGAAAAATGAGTTGTACGTGAATAACGTCCAATAGTTCCAACATATTTTATTCTTTCTTTTTTTAAACGTCGCACTGGAAACAATTGTCTGTCTATTCGACTGAAGAGAAAGAATGAATTTGGTCAGCTTCTTGGTTTTTGAGGTATGTACGAAAAGTGAGGGAATTTACACCTTTCAGTTCGCGTGTTAAGACTTTTCCTAGCAAACTTCAAGAATTGTGACATTTGATCGTTCTCTGTGAAAACAATAGCGTACGCGCTTCAAATATTTAGCGTATCGTTCCTCAATATCTCGGGATACGAACAACTTACAAATTGTTGCATCTTGCCGTACAGTTCAAGAGTATGATTAGGTCGAAGGGTTGAAATCCTTTCGGAAACTTGCAAAATATTACCCGATAACACTATTTCATTCCTGCGACAAAAAATTGACGCCACGTTTAGCTTCAGCGTCAAAACTAAATCCCGAACTAACTCAGAAGCTAAAAAAGATTATCTGACGTCAAGTTAGATCATTGGCATTGAGTCACCTGAAAAAGCTTAGTAGCCTGTGTAAACTGATCAGCTGAGTTGTCTATCGTCATGCCACATTCAACATTCGCCATTTGGGGGCAATAAGGAGCATGATAACAGCCATAAGGATAAGGAGAAATGCTCCAATGAAGATCCTATGAAGATATGCTCCAAATAAGGAGCATATCTTCTTGCATATTTCATTATACGATCAGATCCAAAGAGACAAAATGCCAACAATTCACGAATTCCTTACAAAGTATCTGATGTTTCATCTTTGACGCCAATGCTTAGGGAACTAAACCGACATTATATTTATATCGCATAAGCCAGCAAAAATAAGTTACACTAATAGGCCACACGCTAACCGGTGCCATTTTGTTGCGGTCGCAAAGAAGGGTGGGGGGGGAATGTGATACCCTCCTGAACGTGAGAGGGTTGAAGTTAAACGAACCAAAAGTGTGATAGGTGCTGAACGATTTTGGATGATGAATGTCCCCCCCCCCCCCCAAAGGAGGCATTCATTCGCCTCCTTTGCCGTATCCTGGCGAGCGCAGAAGAAGTTTACCGAATCAACACGTAGTTCTGTATATTGTTTCAGCAGAACATTATCCACACCTGTGGCAAGCCTGCTTCATGTCAGACTAAGGCCTGTTTACACGCGGCAGAAAACCGACAGAATCCCGGCAGAATCGTGACGTTGGCAGGACTGAGCAGGACCCGGCAGAACCGAGCAGAATCGAGCAGAACCCGGCGTCGGCGACGTCCGGAGCCTCTGACGTTACAGCACAAATGGATGATGTCACGCAATGTATTAGCCATAGTAATTTTGATTTAGTAGTTTCATCGACGTCGGCGACGTCGGCGGCAGGCTTCAAATATTCCAAGTTGTCTGCCGCGTTCTGCCGTCAGACGCGAGCGTCGGAAGGTTTCTTCTGTTGTTGCTGTTTGGATTTTTAGGCGGGTAGGCAACTTCTACATTAGCAAAGCAAGTACTGATTGTCATGGATGGAGATATTGGTGAGTAAATCGTGCTTTCCGTTGTCCTTTGTAATGTAATGTACATAATGGGTACCTACATGACAATGAACGCAATGGGCAGACTGAAATGAATTGAGGGCACACCACAGGATACTAGCTGGTACCTGTGTTAGTTATTTAATGTTTTTCCATAACCACATATGTGGTTAGGTTCATACACATATGTGTATGAAGGAGATCTGGGAAGTCTAGGGATGGTGAACCCAGGGCACATAATGCAATTGAGGACATTACTGGATATTTATAGCAAAAAATGTTTAAATGCAGTATTTTTTTAATGCTTGCTAACCTGATTAAGTGGATGAATCAATAATTGAGGTGGCCAAATTAGTGTTTGAAATCCTCAAATCCAAGTTCATCAAATTCAAGTTTCAAATCTTTGGATTTGTTGCTAGTCTTTACAACCGAATAAAAAAAAGTTTAATTGTGTTGTTTTAAATCTTACTTTATTCTTCATATATATATACATATATGTATATATATATATATATATATATAGATATATATATATATATATATATATAGATATATATATATATATATATATATATATATATATATATATATATATATATATATATATATATATATATATATATATATGTATCTATATATATATTTACACATATAAATATAAGTTTATATATATATATAAATATATATATATATATATTATATATATATATATATATATATATATATATATATATATATATATATATATATATATATATATATATATATATATATATATATATATATATATATATATATATATCGATATATACATACACATACGTATATATATATATATACATATATATATATATATATATATATATATATATATATATATATATATATGTATATATATGAAAAATAATGTAAGATTTAAAACAACATAATGAAACTTCTTTTTTCAATTCCGTTGTAAAAACTAGCAGCGAATCCAAAGACCTGAAACTTAGATTTTATGAGTTTGGATTTGAGGATTTCAAACCTTTACTTGGCCACCTCCATTATTGATTCCTCCCTCCAATCAGACCGAAGTTTAATCATTGAGCCTATGGAGGCGTCCTTCCAGAACGCTTGAGTGCATTCCCACCCCCGCTCAATGAGTTTTTTTAGCCGATGGTGTCCTTCTCCAGATCAAATGTCCATCAAAAACATCAATTTCCCCCCCCCCCCCCAATTCCACCCAATCAATTTCACGAAGTGACACCCATGCAATGGCGATCACAGGTGACGAGCGGTATTCAGGACGTACCCTATACAAACCACTACACGCAATAGCGTGGCGACGGTGACATTGCGAATGTCGGAGCAAGATAGGGAGTCCATTCAGGACGCACACAATGCCGGAAATAAATTGCAATAAATTGCACACAATGCCGGAGTTAGTAGGTGGAATCCCCCCTCCCCCATGGATTCAGGTGGCACAGGAATGGTCTCAAAGTTTTTTTTTTGGGGGGGGAGAAAGACCCGCTTGGTTATCGGGCTCTTCTTAATCCCGGTAGGGATGAGGAACAGTGTTCTACACTCCAGTTTTTTTAAAGCCTTTTTCAGCTCTGTAGTATAAATATTTTTCCAAGCATCCGTATTATTATGGTAACCTCACTACCGCGTCCTCAAGAAAAGGAGCCCTTCTTGTAATGAAGTAATGCCAAATGCCTAGGCATTAATGCTCTAGAGGCACTAACCTGGGCGGTACTGCTTGACTCAATTAATAGTGCAATGGATCACTTATGACACAGTAAACAAATAACTGAGACGCTTCATAGCGCACTGGATAGATGACGTCTCCTGCTAGTATGACGTTGGCAGAATGAAGCGTGACGTCAGAGTCTGCCGCCGCCTGCTAATTTCTGCCGATGCCTGCTACTTTCTGCCGCTCCCTGCCAATTTCTGCCGCCGACGTCGCGGACGTCGGGTCTGCCGACGCACGATTCTGCCGGAATTCTGTCGCGTGTAAACAGGCCTTAAAAGCCTGGCCTGTACTGACGTGTTAATTGCACGCTGGAAAATATTCGCTCAAATAGGTGGGCCTAATACCACGCGCTTTAATAATGTCAGCTTGAAGAAGAAAAACGAATATGTATTTAGGTTGCTGTCATATGGAGTGAATCTACATCCGAAAAAACATCGACGGAGAGAAAGATTGATTACACAATGGTGCCGGTATCCGATCACGAATCTTTTAATTAGCCATGTCAGTCTACGTATGGCTGCGGCTAGCATGCTCTGATGTTGGTATATAGTCGGATCTATTCATTTATCATCAAAATACACTACGTTTAATTTCGACTGGCCATTTTGTCAGCCTAACCTAAAAATAATTGAAAGTCAGCTTAGCCGGAAGAAATGTCAGCCTAAGCAGGAAAAGCGAACACAAATATCTGGCTGTATTTCGATATGCTGTAATGCATGGTGTAACCAATAACTATTGCTGAACACGTACGCAATTCTTGATTGTTGAATTAATTGAAGAGTTACGTCTCCGCCAGGTATACCTGGCAGTTCTGGAACGTTTTGCACGCCAAACGTCCACGAATTTCAGATGTCCATGATATTAGCAACGCATTCGCATACGCATTCAGCATCCTATTCGCATACTCTCCGAATTCGTTCATTTTTCAGGATATGATCTTCGTCGCTTGCAAAAGTAAGGCAAACAACAATTCTTCAGTAGGACGAGCGGTTCGATCTCCAGAGGTCCAGAGAGGTCACTCGGGTCAAAAACGGTGTACCGTATAAAATTCGAAGTATTTCACTTAGCCGAATAACTCCAACGCCTAGATGTCCGCTGCCCATCAGAGATGCAGCACATCGAATTACGTGAACTTCAATGTCACAGTTTGACCTCAGGTCACCGAAGTTGGTTTTACTCATGTACTATATCTATTTACGGGGTACCGAATAAAATCATGGTGACACATTGGATATACCTGATTTTTGCAGGTCATAGTCTACTTAGCACGTACATAGAGCACATCAATCAAAATGACCCATTATGGCCACTGATTCATCACCGTTCGCCAGAAATGCCCCAAAAATGCAACTATGCGAAATTCTTGTCTACCCGATAATTTCCGCAAAATTTTACTTGGCCCATGGCCAAGGATACGGCACATTGAAGCATCTGACCTACAATCTCATAGTTTGACCTATATTCGCAAAATACTGTTTTGACCATGCATTATTGCCATCTACGGGATACCTGATAATACCCTCCTAAATACATTCATCGGATGGACATTAGCGCCAAAAAATCTCCCATCGGACAAGAAAACAGCACATCCAAGCATTCCAAGCTCACCATTTGACCTCAGGTTAACTTAGACTTTAACATTACACCCTATGGGAATATCACGGTGTACCGAATACAATTTTCCTGAATACATTTATCGGATGGATATTAGCGTCGAATAATCGCCCACCGAGGAAGGACGCAGCACATCCGAGCATGTGCCCGTCAGCGCCAGCGTTTGACCTCAGGTCAGGTTTTATGAAATTCAGAAAAAGAAAGTAGTCCACTTGGGTACCGTATGTGGGCCAAACGAAGCATTGCATGTAGACTATCTCAACACTGATGCATGCACTAGCAACACAAGAAGCAGCACACCGCGTGACCTGACCTCTGTCGATGACGAATTTCATCAGGTAGCACTAGCGTCCCATTCAACAATGCATTCAGAAACGAATTCACCAATGTTCTCCGATTCGTCTGAAAATTAGACACAACCTTCGCAGATATGTACATGCATCCCGAACCCATTTTCTCTTACGACGAACCATTTCGCCTTCAGAGGCGAAGAGGTCAGGCAGGTCAGATCTGTGGTACCGCATAACTTGCCGGATAATTCACTTATTGGAATCATTCAAACGCTTGTGCCACCGCTATCATGGTGGCATACAGCACACCAAGTCAACTGGTCACTCGAGGCCACCATTTGACCTCAGGTCAACGAAGACCTTAACATTACACCCTATGGGAATATCACGGTGTACCGAATACAATTTTCCTGAATACATTTATCGGATGGATATTAGCGTCGAAGAATCTCCCACCGAGCAAGGACGCAGCACATCCGAGCATGTGACCGCCAGGGTAAGCGTTTGACCTCAGGTCAGGTTTAACGAAATTCAGAAAAAGAAAGAAGTCCACTTGGGTACCGTATGTGGACCAAACGAAGCATTGAATGTAGACTATCTCAGCACTGATGCATGCACTAGCAACACAAGAAGCAACACACTGCGTGACCTGACCTCTATCGATGACGCATTTCATCAGGTAGCACTAGCGTGGGAACTAGGGGTGTTAATAAAACTAGGGTGTTAATTTTTAAAATTCGTGTTCGAGATATGGTGGACGGCACCAGGTAGCACTAGCGTCCCATTCAACAACGCATTCAGAAACGAATTCACCAATGTTCTCCGATTCGTCTGAAAATTTGACACAACCTTCGCAGACATACCCGTACATGCATCCCGAACCCATTTTCTGTTACGACGAACCATTTCGCCTTGAGAGGCGAAGAGGTCAGCCGGGTCAAATCTGGGGTACCGCATAACTTGCCGGAGAATTCACTGCTACCTGATGCTACCTGATGAAATGCGTCATCGATAGAGGTCAGGTCACGCAGTGTGCTGCTTCTTGTGTTGCTAGTGCATGCATCAGTGTTGAGATAGTCTACATTCAATGCTTCGTTTGGCCCACATACGGTACCCAAGTGGACTACTTTCTTTTTATGAATTTCATAAAACCTGACCTGAGGTGAAACGCTTGCGCTGACGGGCACATGCTCGGATGTGCTGCGTCCTTGCTCGGTGGGCGATTATTCCACGCTAATATCCATCCGATAAATGTATTCAGGGAAATTTTATTCGGTACACCGTAATTTTCCCATAGGGTGTAATGTTAAAATCTTCGTTGACCTGAGGTTAAATGGTGACCTCGAGTGACCAGTTGACTTAGTGTGCTGCATGCCACCGTGATAGCGGTGGCACAAGCGTTTTAATCATTCCAATAAGTTAATTCTCCGGAAAGTTATGCGGTACCCCAGATTTGACCTGGCTGACCTTTTCGCCTCTGAAGGCGAAATGGTTCGTCGTAGCAGAAAATGGTTTCGGGATGCATGTACGGGTATTTCTGCGAAGGTTGTGTCAAATTTCCAGACGAATCGGAGAACATTGGTGAATTCGTTTCTGAATGCGTTGTTGAATGGGACGCTAGTGCTACATGATGAAATGCGTCATCGATAGAGGTCAGGTTACGCAGTGTGCTGCTTCTTTTGTTGCTAGTGCATGCATCAGTGTTGAGATAATCTACATTCAATGCTTCGTTTGGCCCACACACGGTACCCAAATGGATTACTTTCTTTTTCTGGATTTCATAGAACCTGACCTGAGGTCAAACGCTGGCGCTGACGGTTACATGGTCGGATGTGCTGCGTGCTTGCTCGGTGGGCGATTATTCGACGGTAATATCCGTCCGATAAATGTATTCAGGAAAATTGTATTCGGTACACCGTGATATTCCCATAGGGTGTAATGTTAAAGTCTAAGTTGACCTGAGGTCAGATGGTGAGCTTGAAGGTGACATGCTTGGGTGTGCTGCTTTCTTGTCCCATGGGATATTTTTTGGCGCTAATGTCCATCCGATGAATGTATCTAGGAGGGTATTATCAGGTACCCCGAAGACGGCAATAATGCATTGTCAAAACAGTATTTTGCGAATATAGGTCAAACTATGAGATTGTAGGCCAGATGCTTCAATGTGCTGCATCCATGGGCCATAGATCCATGCCTGGGTGTTTTTTTTTCGTCGTGCCAAGTAAAATTCTGCGGAAATTATCGGGTACACAATAATTTGGTATAGTTGCATTTTTGGGACATTTTTGGCGAACGTGATGAATCAGTGGCCATAATGGGTCATTTTGATTGATGTGCTCTATGTACGTGCTATGTAGACTATGATCTGCAAAAATCAGGTATATCCAATGTGTCACCATGATTTTATTCGGTACCCCGTAAATAGATATAGTGCATGAGTAAAACCAACTTCGGTGACCTGAGGTCAAACTGTGACATTAAAGTTCACGTAATTCTATGTGCTGCATCTTTGATGGACAGCGGACATCTAGGCGTTGGAATCATTCGGCTAAGTGAAATACTTATAATTTTATACGGTACACCGTTTTTGACCCGAGTGACCTCTCTGGACCTCTGGAGATCGAACCGCTCGTCCTACTGAAGAATCGTTGTTTGCCTTACTTTTGCAAGCGACGAAGATCATATCCTGAAAAAATGAACGTATTCGGAGAGTATGCGAATAGGATGCTGAATGCGAATGCGAATGCGTTGCTAATATCATGGACATGAATTATCAGTTCACTTAAAATGTGATGCACCTTTTTGATAGTCGAATTTGTCGGTAATCAGATGCTTCAGCGTCTAATTTCAATAGTCGTGAGATTAAATATCCACACAAGTCATAGTGTAACGACCACAGCCTCAGAAATTTTGAATTTATACTGTATACATATGCAAAGGGACCTGTATTATGGTGACTTAACAATACCCTTGTCGAAGATGACTTTATATTTGCAATGTGCCTGCAGAGATTAAAAATGAATAATGGTAACGACAATATATACGAAACAATGCTTACGATTTGGGTTTGAAGCTAGAATTGATAATGAGTGCCATTCGAGTAACTAGCATCAGAAGCAGTAAAGACAAAGTCAGGCAGAGGAGAGAAGAAGAAATGATATTAAATGACTAAAACAATATGGGACTGACTGCTCTTGTCTCCAGTTCTACCAACAAATTGTAAAGCAGATACGGAACTGTTCGTGATCGAGCAAATACATGCCAGGAAGAAAATAGTTTGACCTACTAGTTATGTTCCAGATTGAGATGGGTAAAGCAGGGTTAGATACCTGCAAAATACTTCTTTGGTATGTCCTGCCAATGAAATGCTAAGGACACATCAGTGTTTTGGAAACAGAAGACGGGCAGCTTATTTCCGACAACAGAGACATTCTGGAATATTGCAAGACATCGTTTCATAAACTATATGAATCTACATGTCATAAGGATAATAGGTATCGGTGAATCAACGACTATCTGACTGCCATAGATTTCCGCAAATTAACCAAAATGGAAAAGAACTCCTCAAATGGTCGTACTACAAGTGAAGACTGTCTACATGCGCTTAAGGGTACGATGAATAGCAAAGCTCCTTCCTCTTCTGGTTTTTGGAAGGTATTTTCTCTATTCTTCTGCCCGGACCTGGGGAACATGATCGTAGATTACATGAATAAAGCAAAAGGAAGAGGGGTGTTTTCATAGCGCATCGTCATGGAGCGATAACATTGATAGCAAATAGGGTGATCATAAGAGTATTAACCCTCCCCGCCTTTCCGGTCATATCCCCACACCCCGTCTCGGGGGTTGGTACAAACCCCCGATCTAAGCGTCGCAAACCCCCACACCTCTAATCTCCAAACTAAGCGTCGCACGACAACAAAAGAGGTGGCGTCGGAAAGTGCTCGACGAGTAGGGCCAGGGACCACCCCCAAAATTGTATCCCCAAAAAGTGACGTCACTAGGAGGGTCTAGGTTTTCACGACTTCCATCATGTTTTTGGCTCTGGTGAGTTCATTTTGGGGGAGATTTGACAAAACAAAAATAATTTGGAATCAGAAAAGTTATCGCGCGGGTTAAGAATATATCGATTTTCCCACTATATAGTTTCCAAAATAGTGGCTAAGGTCTTGTGAAATATAATTATGAGCGTCATGGAAAGTACGTGCAGAATGGCCTTTGAGATTAAACGGGCTCAGTTAGAGGTATATTTATAAGTTCTAGCTTGCGAACTCAACCGAATGTTATAAAATGCTGTGAACTTAATGACTTAGAGAAATAGGAAAAGCCGGGATAGGCCCGACCAGCTAAGCCTTTCCGGATTGTTCTAGAACACAACACAAGGTATTCCAGCTGTTCATACGTTGATTAATACCTTGGACTTTTGGGGCTTGCTTTCCAACAAAAAATGAATTATTTGGGTGAAAATGTATTATGTCATATCAGTTTTTGGAAGACATAATGTTTTTAGGGATACGCCCGCCAACGGGGTAATACCGCCCATGCATTTCGCGAAGTCTCCTTTACCAATTTAAAGTCATACTATCTTTCCCAGTGGCTTATTTGATATCAAGAAGACGTCGATCATATCCGAATTACGAGTCGTTTTAGGCAAATTGTGGCATATTTAACAACATGAAGCACGGAAGAGGTCATACGATTCGTAGATTGTACGAATTAACTTTCCGAAAAGTGTAGAAAACAATAATGTTCATCTTTTACTTATGCTTGCAATGAAATAATGGTATCGCGCTCATGCAATACTCTCCCCGGACCAAGGTGAGCTCTCCCAGGAGCCCCGCCCCACCTCCTCAGGTTTTCTCTGGATAGCGGCCGAATAAGTAGACACAGATACACGTAACTGTAGTACCTTCATATCCATCTGTTTTGCATATCTGGAACAAATTTAAGGCCAAAATCGTCAGTCAATGACTCAAGATGGGCCAAATAGAGAAGTGTTCTCAAACCTTCAAAGAACCATTATTCGGAGTAGTAACAACATATCAACGCCATGCTGAGACCATGCTGTTCATTCATCAAGGCGAAGAATTGTTTGTAATTATCGTTTGGAGGGGCGCCATTTCCTCGGAAGGGAGCCACTGTGAAGGTCCGTAGGAGAGTGGGGGTGGGGGCACCTTAGACTGACAATTTGTTGAGCTGGGGAGGGTGAATGGGTGCACCGGTACATACCAAATGGGCATCTATTCCTCTCTTTAGATTTTTTTTGGATTGAATTTATTTTCAACAAATTATTTTTTAGCACAAATTTTTACCCCCCGGTTTTTTGCCCGCCCGGCCTCCCCCGTTTGTGGCTGGGGGCCCCGGCCCCGACCTGGGGGGCCAGGCGGGGGACAGGCCATTTTGGCGGTCACACAGGCCACACAGGCCCGAACAGGCAAGCCCATACGGACAAACCAAATATGCCATACGACATACAAAGGCGATGGTCTCTGGTGACAGGCGGGCAGGCGCTGGTGATCGCCATTCAAGATGTATCATGCACGATAAACATGAAACGCAACAGACACGGTCCTCGCATTGTCCTAGGGATTTTTCAATTGGTCCCCATTGATTCGAATTATCCCTGGAAACCCCACACTTAACCTTCCTCCCAAATCGGCCCGCCCTGTTACTAAAATATATATATATCCATTTCAAAGAAAAACCCAGGTCGTGTTAAAAAGAAACAGACAGGTGTCCTCGTTAGTGACGGCCAAAAAAAATCGTAATATATATATATATATATATATATATATATATATATATATATATATATATATATATAGATATATATATATATATATATATATATATATATATATATATATATATAGATATATATATATATATATATATATATATATATATATATATATATATATATATATATATATATATATATATATATATATATATATATATATATATATATATATATATATGTGTGTGTGTGTGTGTGTGTGTGTGTATGTGTGTCTGTGTGTGTGTGTATGTGTGTGTGTGTGTGTGTGTGTGTGTGTCTGCCATGATTTAGATACTCTTGTAAAACTATGTCGTGTTGCTTGGCTAATTAATTATAATACTAATTGGTGGCACCAAGAACATCCGGGCGCCGCGTTCCGCACTAATTATAATACTAATTGGTGGCACCAAGAACATCCGGGCACCTCGTCACTAATTATAATACTAATTGGGCGCACCAAGAACATCCGGGCGCCGCGTTCCGCACTAATTATAATACTAATTGGTGGCACCAAGAACATCCGGGCGCCGCGTTCCGCACTAATTATAATACTAATTGGTGGCACCAAGAACACATCCGGGCGCCGCGTTCCGCACTAATTATAATACTAATTGGTGGCACCAAGAACATCCGGGCGCCGCGTTCCGCACTAATTATAATACTAATTGGTGGCACCAAGAACATCCGGGCGCCGCGTTCCGCACTAATTATAATACTAATTGGTGGCACCAAGAACATCCGGGCGCCGCGTTCCGCACTAATTATAATACTAATTGGTGGCACCAAGAACATCCGGGCGCCGCGTTCCGCACTAATTCAGGTGGTCATTCAATTATTCCTGGAGTGCTTCTTCAACACTCCTTCTAATAATTACGTTTTCATTGTCGCGGCGATTGCTTGTGTCACGAGCGCTTCAGAAAAGGAACATTCAAGTGTCGCATGCACTGTGACCACTGTGACCACTTGGACCACTGTGGTTCACATACAGCTGCATACCCAGGGAAATGGTCATCGTTTGCGTCGGCTGAGGTCGTTTCGATAGTCACGATGCGTTGACGGTGAGAATGCGCTAATGACCGCAATTAGCTAATGTACCTCCTTCATGCTATTTACCGTCTGGCCTGTGGGACAAAGGGAACTAGCTGCCAGTTTGACACCAGATTGAGCTGAGGCTATTTCTTCTCTGATATCAACCCGTAAGCGCGAATGGTTATGTACTCAAAATGAGTGATTAGAGCTTTCAACTGAACTCACCATCAATTACTGAGAGTATTTCCAGCGGCACGAGATTTACCAATGTGAAACAATTGAAACCTGCAATGAAAGTCTGCCTTTCCGATAGCTGAGTTGGTTGGAGCGCTGGCCAACATTGGGATACTTTATCCTTGGCAGGACATGGTTCTAGTCGCTCCGCACGCTTGCCTTTCCGCTGTCCAAGGCCAGCTGGCAACTGGCCTGATAAGTTACAGGACGCGGTGGTGGGACAACCGTGGAATTGACGGCATGGTAAGTTCCGGATCAAAATGTTGCCTTTAACCTGAGATCCACAGCCAAGTGGTGATGCCAGAATTCACGCAGAAGTCTCTGCTTCCATAAAACCACTCTTGGAAGTGTTTCCGGGTGGGGGATCATTTTTACATTCCCGTAAGGTTTTTCGCAGATAGTGAAGAACGGCCGGAATTTGGTGCACCTTTTCCCTTGTTAATTTGGCATGTTGTGTGAAAATGTTGAGGTCAGGTCATCTACGGTCAACGAGTTATTCAACGTCAAGTGAGGTCACTTCCAACAAAGTTCAACCAGTCATCACGCTTTAATGGATAAAGATATTGGAATGCAACTTTTAGCGTTTGCTTTTGGGGATGCACCGAAACGCACCAGATTATTTTCCCCCGTTTTTTATGGAGTATTAGTTTTACACATTTGCCCTGCCCAATGACATCGAGCTAAAATCGAAGACTCTGGCTAAAGTAAGCACATTTATCAGGGCAAGTTGACTTAAAACAACGCTTCGCGGTCCGCTCTATCAATTAGAAAATGAAATTTCAAGAAAATGAACAGCTCAATATTTTCACAATTTCAAAATAATAAAATGTTCATTTTGGATGGGAGAAAGTATGCGACCACGGTCGATTTCGACTTCCTTTTCTGATGGCAAATATTTTTAACTCCCCAAAATGAACTACTCAGAGCAAAAAATAAAACACGTCAGTCTTGATCCCATATACACCCTTAGTGACGTCATTTGGGGGATACATTTATTGGGGGTAGTTTCGGGCCCTACTCCTCGAGCGCTTTCCGATGACATCACTTTCGTGTTCGTGCCGCACTTAGTTTGCACACTAGGGGGGGGGGGTATAAAATGACGCCCCTCCCGAGACAAGATGTGAGGATCCGACCGGGAAGACCAGAAGGGTTAAAAATCCACCTTGATCGAAATTTATCACGTAGGTGCACCACTGCCCCACCTATTCCCACGCCTATGAAAGCCATCTGCAACTCGTAAGCATCTCGTTGAATCGTTGAATAATTCAAACACAGTTTTAAAGCCAATTCATGAAATCTTCACTTTCATTCCAGGTTTCAGAAATAACCCCTTTCCGTGGTAAAATCGCATTACAATATGAACAGAAAGTTAAAAGCATAGTAACCGTCTATCTCGATTTGTGCAGCCTGCCCAAAAAGAGAGAGAGAGAGAGAGAGAGAGAGAGAGAGAGAGAGAGAGAGAGAGAGAGAGAGAGAGAGAGAGAGAGAGAGAGAGAGAGAGAGAGAGAGAGAGAGAGAGAGAGAGAGAGAGAGAGAGAGAGAGAGAGAGAGAGAGAGAGAGAGAGAGAGAGAGAGAGAGAGAGAGAGAGAGAGAGAGAGAGAGAGAGAGAGAGAGAGAGAGAGAGAGAGAGAGAGAGAGAGAGAGAGAGAGAGAGAGAGAGAGAGAGAGAGAGAGAGAGAGAGAGAGAGAGAGAGAGAGAGAGAGAGAGAGAGAGAGGGGGTGCCGACCAGTTCGGTTCTGCCGACCAGCTGTCGCGGCCCGTCTCGATCAGAGAGAGAGAGGGAGGGAGGAGAGAGAGAGGGGATGCCGACCAGTTCGGTTCTGCCGACCAGCTGTCGCGGCCCGTCTCGATCAGGAGCGCCTGCTGGAGTGGGTGAACCAACAGCTGCCCGACCGGACGGTGGCCAACTTCGCCGCCGACTGGAGAGACGGTCTGGCGCTGTGTGCGCTCGTCAACGCCCTGGCGCCGCGCTCGGTGCCCGCCGACCGCCTGAGGGGTCAGAGCGCTGTGCAGAACATCAACCTCGCCATCAGTCGAGCCCACCACCTGCTCAAGGTGGAACCGGTGAGACCTCCCACCCACCGGACAGCCGGACCAGTGACGACCACCGCTCAGGAATGAACTAGTGAGACGTACACCCGCAATTTGGTCCCATGACCTTGAATAACAACATGAACAAAATTAGGTAGCATTTTTCATGTAAATTGTGCTGCGGGTGGAGCATATATATCAAATGAATTATAATTATGTATTACTAAGTCTAATTACAAGGCAAACCATCTGGCAATACTGCTAGTGTATTATAATTCATCTAAGTATTTATCTCTTCTTAAAAACTGAACAATATTCGAACTTGATAAGGCATATCGGCAGTATATGTCGTGAGCAAATATTCATTGGCACGATGGACGACTGTTAAAGGATATTACCCCATGCGGGGTTTCCCTAGCATGGTGAGGCAGCGCAGTAAAGAAAGAAAACAAATTCATACGAAGTGTGGCAAACTCATGCGAAGTGTGGCAATCTCGACAACATCCAGTCGATACGTATTCAAACAACCGCCTACTCTGGGCTGCCTTCAGCGGTGGGTGGGGTAGGCAGTGTCTTTTGGTGCTGATTGATGCATTTCGGCTTGCAGCATTCTTTCAATACGAAATCAAACGCCTACTCTCGGTTGAATTTAGTTCTGGGTGGAGCTAGGCGGTGCCTTTTGGTGCTGATTGGTGCATTGGCGTTTGCGAAGTGTGTTTTTTTACATTCTATGTTTAGCCTGATTTACCTTGCCAAGCACTGCTGTCATGTGAAATTGTTAGAAGGAACTAAAAAAATTTGTTTAACCATAGCACCACCATGCATGGTAAGATGTCGTATGTTATATATTATATTCATGTTAGGACATCGACGACACTTGGGTATGCATCTGAAATTATGTCACTGAAATGGAGCATACTGTCAAGAGGTGGGTGAGGGTGCACGCCACAAGCCCTGCTTAAGGCACAGGTTCGGATCCAAGCAGTAATGCCATCCAAATATGAGGGTGAAATTCGTAAAATAAACACGCCTCGCATTGGAATAGCTGATATATTTGAATTGCCCCGATGACAACAGGAAACCTGCAAGTCAGCGAAGGCCACCCTTCTTGCACCAGGGTCGCCTGCGAAGTACACCCCACAGTCCTGACCCTGAGAGATGAAAAGTGCGACGTCCACGTCATGCACTACACATTCAGCTTTGCTGCCTAGACACTAAGACCAAAACCATGGATTAACCAGCATTCGAAAACAAGCTGCTCAGCAGAACGAACCGATTGCGTCGCGTTCAGTTTCTCAACTGTGCCGAGTGCCAGTCTGTAGACGACAGGCTTGCTGCAGCCATGCTGCAGCCTATGTGAGTTGTTGCGAGTAGTATCTTTCTTCAACCCCCCTGGCACCTCTCGGTCACCACCACGAAATTGCTTCGGCACGCTTAGCATGCATGTTGTTCTGAAGTAAGGTAAGAAGTATGTATCCTGTATGGGTGTTTAGGAAAAACAAAGTGACTTGGTATGATAACAAGCACATTGGCCTTAAAATAATTCAACCTCAATGCTAATGCAATAGTGTAAGCTGTCACCATAACCACGGATAACTTACCACTATCTTTCACCTACTCCCGAAAACAAGTAACAAGTTTCTTACCTCTGCTGAAAAGACACGTATAGCATATTACCAATACAACGTTGCCTCTTTTCTTATGTTATTATAATGCAAAAATAATTAGTGTTAGTTGCCCAAGGAGCTCGGTTCATCGTATAACTTGCCTACACTTATTTCTCCTATCCTGGAAGACTGTGAGTCGCTACATCCACTCGCATTTAACCTCCAGCTGAAAGATTAGCCGGTAACTGGCTGGATGAGGCCGGAAACTCGGCAGCGGGACAGCCCTGCCCGTGGCACGTTCAAACTCGGCAGCGGGACAGCCCTGCCCGTGCCATGGTGGCACGTTCAAACTCGGCAGCGGGACAGCCCTGCCCGTGCTATGGTGGCACGTTCAAACTCGGCAGCGGGACAGCCCTGCCCGTGCCATGGTGGCCCATTGAAGCTCGGCAGCGGGACAGCCCTGCCCGTGTCATGGTGGCACGTTCAAACATTAAGCTGAATACGATTACATCATTCATTTGAACTGGAATTCCCAGGTCGGGTGGTAGGGTTAGGAACAAACAATGGTCTCTGGTTAGCATGATATTATGTCACGCAATGTCACCCTGAGCAAATATTTCTATTGAATTAAGTTGGCAACATAGTGTCCCTTAGACATAAAGACATAAAGACATAAAAGATCAGTGCAACTATGAGCCACAAGGGCCCTTCTTGGTTGCACTTGGTACACTGAACCAGTTGCCCACCAAATCTGTCAATCAACCCACCCTGGAATACAGAAAAACAAGCCCCCTATTCTTATAATGATTGTCTATGCCGTTTTTAAAGATGTTCAGTGTGTTGCTACTGACAATTGTTCCTGGAAGCTGGTTCCAGTGTTCTACTACCCTGTTGGTGAAGAAAGACTGTCTTAACTTTGTCCTGCTGTGATTAACTTTAATTTTGAATTGATGACCTCTAATTGCATCATTTCTGTTAAATTCAAACATTTCCCTTAGATATCCCTGCTCCTGACCATGAACAAATTTAAAAACCTCGATGAGATCTCCTCTCAGCCTTCTATATCTAAGTGAAAACATATTCAATTTCTTCAATCTTTCCTCATATGCCAGGTTGCCTATACCATTAACCATTTTTGTTGCCCTCTTTTGTACTCTCTCTAAAAGCCAACAATCTTTCTCATAACTAGGGGACCAAGCTTGGACACAGTATTCCAAATTTGGCCTGACATATGCACAGTAAAGCTTCCTGATGACCTCCTCACTTTTGTATGACACATTCCTCTGTATCGCCCCAAGCATTCTTAGTGCCTTCTTCCTGGCTTCTTTGGTCTGTTCTGATGCCCCCAATTTTGTGTTCAAAATAACACCTAAGTCCTTCTCCTGCTCAGTCACAGATAGTACTTGGCCATCCATCAAGTATGGCGCCTTCATATGCTGCCTACCTACATGCATGACTTTGCACTTATCAAGATTAAACTTCATTTGCCATTTTTCGGACCACTTCACAAGCTCGTCTAAGTCGTTCTGCAGCAAAACCTGCTCATTGTGCCCTGTTATTGCCCTAAAGATCTTCAAATCATCCGCAAATTTCAAAACCTTACTGCTCAGGCCACATTCAATGCTATTCACAAATATAATGAACAACAGTGGCCCCAGTACCGACCACTGAGGGACTCCACTAAGAACATTTTGCCATGATGACTTTGTACCATTAAGCATCACTCTCTGCTGTCTATCTGAAAGCCACAACTCAATCCATTTTAGGATGCTACCTGCAATGCCATGGACCTGAAGCTGCATCATTAACCGTTTATGGGGTACCTTGTCAAAGGCCTTACTAAAGTCAAGATATGCTACATCAACCTGATTTCCCTGATCAAATTGTTCTGTAGCAAAATTTAAAAAAGTCCAAGAGATTTGTGAGACACGATCTCCCTTTTCTAAACCCATGTTGAGTATCTTGAATCAATCCGTTTCCTTCCAGAAAACTAACTATTCTATCTTTGATAATTGATTCGAGTACCTTGCAGACTAGGGATGTGAGGCTTACTGGCCTATAATTTTCAACTTTCCCTCTTTCTCCTTTCTTGAAAATAGGAACTACATTTGCCCTTTTCCAATCTGTTGGAATTTCATTTTGTGAAACTGATCTACGAAATATTATACTAAGTGGAATTGCCAGTTCCTTTTCAGCTTCCCGCAATACCCTAGCATAAATTCCATCAGGTCCTGCTCCCTTGTTTGGCTTTATTTTTCTGATATAATTGAAAACAACATCACTATCAATGAAATCAACATTGTGTATCTGATCACCTGTCACTGAACTGTGGTTCACGGTTGGCAAATTTGTCACATCCTCCACTGTAAACACTGATTTAAACTGCTTGCTCAGCTCCTCAACCATCTCACCATCCTCACTCAATATAGTGCCATTTACTTCCAGTGGACCAATTGTGCTTGACACTTTACTTAGCTTGTAGAAACTAAAGAACTTTTCACTGTCCCCATTACAGTTCCTAGCCAAATCCAATTATTTTGCCCGCCTTGCTGCTCTGGTTTTCTGCTTCACAGCATCTCTAGCTTTTTGGTACCACCTTAGATTTACGACATTTGAAGCTTCCTTAAATACTCTAAATGCATCTTTCTTAGCCTTAATTGATCTCCTCAAATCTGGTGTAAGCCATGCTGGCTTTCCTACACTTCTTTTGCGCCTTTGCTTTTGGGGGACATGTCTAATCTGAATTTCCCTCAAGTAAGATTTGAACTTTTCCCACATTTCACAGGCATTTAAATACAAAAATTCTTCTTCCCATTGTATGGCACTTAAAGCCTCTCTCATGGAGTCAAAGTCTGCCCTGTTAAAATTTGGAATCTTTGCCAAGTTATCCTTGATTGTCCCTGCTATTTGTACCTTAACTCTCACTATGTTATGGTCACTTCTTCCCAGAGTTTCTCCTACAGTCAAGTCTTGAACTAAATCACTTAAATCTGAGAAGACAAGGTCCAAGAATGAGCCCTGCCTGGTTGGTTCCATTACAAACTGGTGTAAGAACAAGTCCTCTTCAAGGCATTTCCTAAACAGTTTACATGATGGGGAGCCAACACCAACATGTTCATATCCTTTTAGATTAAAGTCACCAAGAATAAGGCATTTCCTCTGAAAGTTTCTACTGATTTCCTCACAAATCACCTTATCGAGCTCCAGTTGCTGAGAATTTGGCAAGGTTCCTGATCGATACAAAGCTCCAATCCTCAGTTTATTGCTATTGCCTCCTCCCACAGCAACATCAAGCCAAATGGACTCCACAGACACATTTTTTACCCCATGTGCTACTTTCTGAGAACTGTATAAACTATTCACATAGAGCATTACACCACCCCCTTTCACTGCTGGACCCCTATTGCATGAAAACATATTGTATCCCTGGATCTCATAGTCCTGCAAGTTATCCCCAAAATATCCCTCACTGACCCATGCCTCAGTAATGCAAACAAAATCTGGTTTCTCCTCAGCAACATAACACTTGAACTCATCAAATTTGGATCGAATGCTCTGAGCATTAAGCATCATACCCTTAACAAAAGTTCCATAACCCTCTTTGGCTTTTTCATGTTGAGTAGCTCTATCATCTCTGGATGAGCTACCACTCTGCCCCCTTGATCTACTGCTACCCCCTATTTGCTGACTGTGAGGTGTTTGCAAGACCTCTCTCTCTATCAGCTACATCCCCCCATGACCTGCCTAGTTTCCCTGTTTCCTAATGAGAGCCTCCTCATACCTATTGCTGAGCAATTCAACTCCTCTCTTGCTCAAATGTAACCCATCTAATGCAAACATTTCAGTCCTCCCCCAGAAATCCCCCCACAAATCCAAGAACCCCACCCCAAGTTCCTTACAAATCTTGGCCACCCTGGTATTCAGCCCAATGGCCCTCGAGTACCACTCTATGCTTGCCTTAACCATAGGGAGGATTGATGTTACCATTCCTCGTTTCCTACTCACAGCTAACCTACCTATCAAAGCCCTATACTCTTGCATTGTTTCCTCTGTTTTTGCTTTTCCTACATCATTTACACCAACCTGCACAATTACTGTTGTGCTCTCTCCACTACCCTTCATCACTCCTTCTATCCTATCACCAACATCCTTTACCTGGGCCCCTGGGTAGCAAACACGAGTCCGTTTGTTGGGGTTCCTGCTACAAAAAGTACGGTCCATGTACCTCACTCTTGAGTCCCCTATAACTAAAACTTCCCCCTCTCTACCATCAGCTGCCTGGTCGTTCCTCCCTTCCTCCTTAGGTGCGTTTCTATCTCTCTCTTGCAGTACCTCAAATCTATTATTAGTTTCAATGCCTTTGTCAATTTTCCTTAAAGCTAGTCTCGTACTCTGGCGTCTAGCTACTTTCCACTCTCTACTGTCATGGTCTATACTATCTCCACCCCTATCACTCCTAGACTCCTGCACCTGGCTTGCCTGGCTGACATTTCCTATGGTGGGCCCTGCCACCAAACACTTCAGACGCTCCACCTCCCTTGCTAACATATCTACTTTCTTACTCAAGTCCCCAATGACTACAATACACTTACACTTCCCAGTCACCTTGCATTTTTTTTTTTTTTTTTTTTTAAATTTAAATAAAGTTATCCCGACTCACCAGCTACAAACTCCAACTAAACCAAACTTAGATTAAAAAAAAGCCTAGATACCTTTGCAATTACACCAGTATATTGAAAATTTACCTAGTGGCAATTTAAGCTCACTATTTTACTCCTAAGCTCTATCTTAAACTTAAACACCAAAAGGACACCGACTTATTCCTCTATACTACAGAAACCTAAGCCACGAGACCGCGCCAACCGTCTACAAAGCGTTCACGTGGCTGATCGATAATTCTAGAAGCTACCTAGTGTAATTTAAGCTCACTATTAATCGTAAAGTCTATCTTAAACTTAAACACCAAGCGGACGCAGACTTATTCCTCTATGCTAACAGAAACCTAAGCCACGTGGCCGCTCCACCCGTCTACAAAGCGTCCACGTGGCCGATCGATAATTCTAGAAGCTAAAAATCTGCTCGTTAAAAAGAAACTTATGAGATAAAACTATGCAAATATATGCACAGAAGTAATTGCTAAATACCTACCACCAGCTGCAAACTCCAACTAAACCAGACTAAACACTAATATAATCAAAAACCTAGATACCTATACAGTAACACCAGGACAAGAAGATATACCTAGTGTAATTTAAACACACTATTTTAGTCAACTCTATTTTAAACTTAACCACCAAAAAAAACAAACAAAAAAACAAACTTATTCCTCTGCACTACCGAAACCTAAGCCACGAGGCCACGCCACCCATCTACAAAGCGTCCACGTAGCCGATGGATAATTCTAGAAGCTACCTAGTGTAAGTTAAGCTCACTATTTTAATCTTCAACTAAAACACCAAGCAGACACAGACTTATTCCTCTATGCTAACAGAAACCTAAGCCACGTGACCACTCCACCCTTCTACAAACGTACACGTGGCCGATCGATAATTATAGAAGCTTAGGATACCTAGGCTAAGTCTAATATACTCAAGTTAAACAATATAACCGCTCTTTCTTAACCTAGGCCTACAATAGAACAAATCCTCCCTCCACTAACCACCTGTGCCCAATCTTTTACTCACGGTTTTCCCTCGTCACGGGAGCGCAAAAAACACGTCCGCTCGCGACGAGGGCAGAGCAGTGAGTCTAAGAAGATATGGCGTAAATGAATTGCTGCTGGGGATGAGGTTGCCCAGCATGATGCTACATTTGATTGCAAAGTGAAAGGTCACGTTTGTGAAATTGTGTTGTCTCGAGGGAAATTTAGCTGCCCGCATCCAATTAGCATGATAAATTGACAAGGCTTAAACACACCACTTACCTCGTCGTTAAGAGGCGCGCCACCAACAGCGGGCTTGTCTTCAGCAGATTGAGCTCAGAGTTACAAGTCAAAGTGGCACGATCATTCATATGCTAAAAGGTCAACTATATTGCTTACATTCATATCGTTCGGTGATTAGTTGAATATACTGATCAAGGTAGCAACTGAGCATAGGCAAAAACATGAATTTCACACACCATTGCGAATGTTTTAATTATCTAAAAATCATGGAACACCCATCCTGACACCGCTGCGTACCTAGCACTGTGGGGGATCGCTGGTTGGCCAGGCCACCACACCTTTTAGGTTTCCTGCGAGGGCTCTCTGAATCAGACATGCTGGCCAGCAAGCAGCATCGAGCATCCGAGCAGCCATGCGGCCCGAGGATCACTGCCCACTGCTCAGCAGCCCATGTGCCTGCACCACCATACACCAGACAACAAACATCAGACACTAGACACCAGACAACATACGCCAGACACCCGACACCAGACACCAGACACCAGACACCAGACACCAGACACCAGACACCAGACACCAGACACGAAACACCATACACCAGACACCATACACTAGACACCATACACCAGACACCATACACCAGACACCAGACACCATGCACCAGACACCATGCACCAGACACCATGCACCAGACACCATGCACCATACACCAGACATCAGACACCATACAGCAGACACCAGACACCATACACCAGACACCAGACACCAGACACCAGACACCAGACACCAGACACCAGACACCATACACCAGACACCAGACACCAGACACCATACACCAGACACCATACACCAGACACCATACACCAGACACCATACACCAGACACCATAACCAGACACCATACACCAGACACCAGATACCATACACCAGATACCATACACCATACATCCGATACCAGACACCCGACACCAGACACCAGACACCAGACACCAGACACCAGACACCAGACACCAGACACCAGACACCAGACACCAGACACCATACACCAGACACCAGACACCATACACCAGACACCATACACCAGCCACCATACACCAGACACCATACACTAGACACCATACACCAGACACCATACACCAGACACCATACACCAGACACCATACACCAGACACCATACACCAGACACCATACACCAGACACCATACACCATACACCATACACCATACACCATACACCATACACCATACACCATACACCATACACCATACACCATACACCATACACCATACACCATACACCAAACACCATACACCAGACACCAGACACCATACACCAGACACCATACACCAGACACCATACACCAGACACCAGACACCATACACCAGACACCATACACCAGACACCATACACCAGACACCAGACACCATACACCAGACACCAGACACCATACACCAGACACCATACACCAGACACCATACACCAGACACCATACACCAGACACCATACACCAGACACCATACACCAGACACCATACACCAGACACCATACACCAGACACCATACACCAGACACCAGACACCAGACACCAGACACCAGACACCAGACACCATACACCAGACACCAATACACCAGACACCAGACACCATGACACACCATGACACCAGACACCAGACACCAGACACCAGACACCAGACACCAGACACCAGACACCAGACACCAGACACGAAACACCATACACCAGACACTAGACACCATACACCAGACACCATACACCAGACACCAGACACCAGACACCATGCACCAGGCACCATGCACCAGACACCATACACCAGACACCAGACACCATACACCAGACACCAGACACCAGACACCAGACACCAGACACCAGACACCAGACACCAGACACCAGACACCAGACACCATACACCAGACACCAGACACCAGACACCAGACACCAGACACCATACACCAGACACCATACACCAGACACCATACACCAGACACCATACACCAGACACCAGACACCATACACCAGACACCATACACCAGACACCATACACCAGACACCATACACCAGACACCATACACCAGACACCATACACCATACACCAGACACCATACACCAGACACCATACACCAGACACCATACACCAGACACCATACACCAGACACCATACACCAGACACCAACCAGACACCATACACCAGACACCATACACCAGACACCATACACCAGACACCATACACCAGACACCATACACCAGACACCATACACCAGACACCATACACCAGACACCATACACCAGACACCATACACCAGACACCATACACCAGACACCATACACCAGACACCATACACCAGACACCATACACCAGACACCATACACCAGACACCATACACCAACCAGACACCATACACCAGACACCATACACCAGACACCAGACACCAGACACCATACACCAGACACCATACACCAGACACCATACACCAGACACCATACACCAGACACCAGACACCATACACCATACACCAGATACCATACACCATACATCAGATGCCAGACACCAGACACCAGACACCCAACACCAGGCACCCAACACCAGACACCCAGACACCAGACACCATACACCAGACACCCAACACCAGACACCATACACACCAGACACCCAATACCAGACACCCAACACCAGACACCCAACACCAGACACCCAACACCAGACACCACAACACCAGACACCAAACACCAGACACCCAACACCAGGCACCCAACACCAGACACCCAACACCAGACACCCAACACCAGACACCCAACACCAGACACCCAACACCAGACACCAAACACCAGACAACCAACACCAGACACCCAACACCGGACACCCAACACCGGACACCCAACACCAGACACCCAACACCAGACACCAAGACACCCAACACCAGACACCCAACACCAGACACCCAACACCAGACACCCAACACCAGACACCCAACACCAGACACCCAACACCAGACACCCAACACCAGACACCCAACACCAGACACCCAACACCAGACACCCAACACCAGACACCCAACACCAGACACCCAACACCAGACACCCAACACAACACCAACAGACACCCAACACCAGACACCCAACACCAGACACCCAACACCAGACACCCAACACCAAACAACACCAGACACCCAACACCAGACACCCAACACCAGACACCCAACACCAGACACCCAACACCAGACACCCAACACCAGACACCCAACACCAGACACCCAACACACAACACCAGACACCCAACACCAGACACCCAACACCAGACACCCAACACCAGACACCCAACACCAGACACCCAACACCAGACACCCAACACCAGACACCCAACACCAGACACCCAACACCAGACACCCAACACCAGACACCCAACACCAGACACCCAACACCAGACACCCAACACCAGACACCCAACACCAGACACCCAACACCAGACACCCAACACCAGACACCCAACACCAGACACCCAACACCAGACACCCAACACCAGACACCCAACACCAGACACCCAACACCAGACACCCAACACCAGACACCCAACACCAGACACCCAACACCAGACACCCAACACCAGACACCCAACACCAGACACCCAACACCAGACACCCAACACCAGACACCCAACACCAGACACCCAACACCAGACACCCAACACCAGACACCCAACACCAGACACCCAACACCAGACACCCAACACCAGACACACCCCAACACCAGACACCCAACACCAGACACCCAACACCAGACACCCAACACCAGACACCCAACACCAGACACCCAACACCAGACACCCAACACCAGACACCAACACAAACACCCAACACCAGACACCCAACACCAGACACCCAACACCAGACACCCAACACCAGACACCCAACACCAGACACCCAACACCAGACACCCAACACCAGACACCCAACACCAGACACCCAACACCAGACACCCAACACCAGACACCCAACACCAGACACCCAACACCAGACACCCAACACCAGACACCCAACACCAGACACCCAACACCAGACACCCAACACCAGACACCCAACACCAGACACCCAACACCAGACACCCAACACCAGACACCATACACTAGACACCAGACACCACACACCAAACACCATACACCAGACACCAGACACCACACACCAAACACCAGACACCATACACCATACACCAGACACCATACACCCGACACCCGACACCAGACACCAGACACCAGACACCCGACAATAGACACCAGACACCATACACCAGACACCAGACACCAGACACCAGACAGCAGACACCAGACACCAGACACCAGACACCAGACACCAGACACCAGACACCAGACATCAGACACCAGACACCAGACACCAGACAACACACACCAGACATCATACACCAAACACAAGACAATATACACCAGCCACCATCCACCAGACACCATACACCAGACACCATACACCAGACACCATACTTCAGACACCAGACACTATACACCATACACCAGATACCGTACACCAGACACCAGACACCAGACACCAGACACCAGACACCAGACACCAGACACCAGACACCAGACACCAGACACCAGACACCAGACACCAGACAACACACACCAGACACCATACACCAGACGCAAGACAATATACACCAGACACCAGACACCAGCCACCATACACCAGACACCATGCATCAGACACCAGACAATATACACGATACACCAGATACCGTACACCAGACACCAGACACAAGACACCAGACACCAGACACCAGAACCAGACACCAGACATCAGACACCAGGCACCAGCCACCAGACACCAGTCACCAGACATCAGACACCAGACACCAGACATCAGACACCAGACACCAGACACAAAACACCAGACACCATACACCAGAAACCATACTTCAGACACCAGACACTATACACTATACACCAGATATCGTACACCAGACACCAGACACCAGACACCAGACACCAGACACCAGACTCCAGACACCATACACCAGATGCAAAACATCACACAGTAAACGCCAGACAGCAGACACTAGACAGCAGACACCAGACGGCATAAACCAGACGACAGATACTAGACAATAGACAGCACACGGCATAAACTAGACGACAGATACTAGACAATAGACACCACATGGCATAAACCAGACGACAGATACTAGACAACCAATACCAGACGGTATAAACCAGGCATAAAGACATACAGACATAAAAGATCAGTGCAACTATGAGCCACAAGGGCCCTTCTTGGTTGCACTCTGTACACTGAACCAGTTGTCCATCAAATGTGTTGATCAACTCTCCCTGGAATACAGAAAAACAAGCCCCCTATTCTTATAATGATTGTCTATGCTGTTCTTAAAGATGTTCAGTGTGTTGCTACTGACAATGGTTTCTGGCAGCTGGTTCCAGTGTTCTACTACCCTGTTGGTGAAGAAGGACTGTCTTAACCTTGTCCTGCTGTGATTAACTTTAATTTTGAATTGATGACCTCTAATTGCATCATTTCTGTTAAATTCAAACAGTTCCCTGAGATAACCCTGTTCCTGACCATGAACAAATTTAAAGACCTCAATGAGATCTCCTCTCAGCCTTCTATATCTAAGTGAAAACATATTCAATTTCTTCAATCTTTCCTCATATGCCAGGTTGCCCATACCATTCACCATTTTTGTTGCCCTCTTTTGTACTCTCTCTAAAAGCCAACAATCTTTTTCATAACTAGGGGACCAAGCTTGGACACAATATTCCAGATGTGGCCTGACATATGCACAATAAAGCTTCCTGATGACTTCCTCACTTTTGTATGATACATTCCTATTTATTGCCCCAAGCATTCTTAGTGCCTTCTTCCTGGCTTCTTTGGTCTGTTCTGATGCCCCCAATGTTGTGTTAAAAATAACACCTTAGTCCTTCTCCTGCTGAGTCACAGATAGTACATGGCCACCCATCAAGTATGGAGCCTTGATATGCTGCCTACCTACATGCATGATTTTGCACTTATCAAAATTAAATTTCATTTGCCATTTTTCGGACCACTTCACAAGCTCGTCTAAGTCTTTCTGCAGCAAGACCTGCTCATTGTGCCCTGTTCTTGCCCTAAAGACCTTCAAATCATCTGCAAATTTCAAAACCTTACTGCTTAGGCCACTTTCAATGTTATTTACAACCATAATGAACAATAGTGGTCCCAGTACTGACCCTTGGGGGACTCCACTAAGAACATTTTGCCATGATGATTTTGTACCATTTAGCATCACTCTCTGCTGTCTATCTGAAAGCCACAACCCTATCCATTTTAGGATGTTACCCACAATACCATGGGCCTGAAGCTGCATCATTAACCGTTTATGAGGTACCTTGTCAAAGGCCTTGCTAAAGTCAAGATATGCTACATCAACCTTATCCCTTATCAAATTGTTCTGTAGCAAAATTAAAAAAGTCCAAGATATTTGTGAGACACGATCGCCCTTTTCTAAACCCATGTTGAGTATCTTGAATCACTCTGTTTCCTTCCAGAAAACTAACTATTTTATCCTTGATAATTGATTCAAGTACCTTGCAGACTAGTGATGTGAGGCTTACTGGCCTATAGTTTTCAACTTTCCCTCTTTCTCCTTTCTTGAAAATAGGAACTACATTTGCCCTTTTCCAATCTGTTGGAATTTCATTTTGTGAAACTGATCTACAAAATATTATACTGAGTGGAATTGCCAATTCTTTTTCAGCTTCCCGCAATACCCTAGCATAGATTTCATCAGGTCCTGCTGCCTTGTTTGGCTTTATTTTCCCGACATAATTCAAAACAACATCACTGTCAATGAAATCAACATCATGTAACTGATCACCTGTTGCTGGGCTGTGGTTCACAGTTGGCAGATTTGTCACATCCTCCAATGTAAACACTGATTTAAACTGCTTGCTCAATTCCTCAACCATCTCACTATCCTCACTCAATATAATCCAATTTACTTCCAGTGGACCAATTGTGCTTGAAACTTTACTTAGCTTGTAGAAACTAAAGAACTTTTTACTGTCCTCATTACAGTTCCTAGCCAAATCCAATTCTTTTGCTCGCTTTGCTGCTCTGGTTTTCTGTTTCACAGCGTCTCTAGCTTTTTGATACAACCTTAGATTTACTATATTTGAAGCTTCCTTAAATACTCTAAATGCATCTTTCTTAGCCTTAATTGCTTTTGTCAAATCTGGTGTAAGCCATGCTGGCTTTCCCACTCTTCTTTTGCGCCTTTGCTTTTGGGGGACATGTCTAATCTGAATTTCCCTCAAGTAAGATTTGAACTTTTCCCACATTTCACAGGCATTTAAATCGGAGAATTCTTCTTCCCATTTTATAGCAATTAAAGCTGCTCTCATGCAGTCAAAGTCTACCCTGTTAAAATTTGGAACCTTTGCCAAATTATCCTTGATTGTCCCTGCTACATGTGCCTTGAATCTCACTATGTTATGGTCACTTCTTCCCAGAGTTTCTCCTACAGTCAAGTCTTGAACTAAATCACTTAAATCCGAGAAGACAAGGTCAAAGAATGAGCCCTGCCTAGTTGGTTCTGTTACAAACTGGTGTAAGAACAGGTCCTCTTCAAGGCATTTCCTAAACAGTTTACATGCTGGGGAGCCAACACCAACATTTTCATATCCTTTTAGATTAAAGTCACCAAGAATAAGGCATTTCCTCTGAAAGTTTCTACTGATTTCCTCACAAATCACCTTATCAAGCTCCAGTTGCTGAGAATGTGGCAAGGTTCCTGATCGGTACAAAGGTCCTATTCTCAGTTTATTGCTGTTGCCTTTTCCCACAGAAACATCAAGCCAAATGGACTCCACAGACACATTTTTTACCTCATCTGCTACTTTTTGAGAACTAAATAAGCTATTCACATAGAGCATTATACCACCCACTTTCACTGCTGGACCCCTATTGCATGAAAACATATTGTATCCCTGGATCTCATAGTCCTGCAAGTTATCCCCAAAATACCCCTCACTGACCCATGCCTCAGTAATGCAAACAAAATCTGGTTCCTCATCAGCAACATAACACTTGAACTCGTCAAATTTGGATCGAATACTCTGAGCATTAAGCATCATACACTTAAGAAATGTTCCATAACCATCTTTGGTTTTTTTCATGCTGAGTAGCTCTATCATCTCTAGGATGAGCTACCACTCTGCCCCCTTGATCTACTGCCATCCCTATTTGCTGACTGTGAGGTTATATTGCCTATGCTGTCACTATTGGCATATTCATGAGATGGTAATGCCACTTCTTCCCTCCCCACCCCATTATCTAGTTTCCCTGAAGGACATGTTCATACACTTTACTTAACACTTGCACCCCCTTCTCGGAGAAGTGCAGGCCATCACTTTGATAGAGGTCCCATGAACCATAAAACCTGCACCACTTGTCAACAAAGGTCAAACCTAACTCATTGCAGAGCCTACCCACCCTGGCATTGGCTGCCAGTGCCCTAGAGCTCCACTCAGGGGAGACTTCAGCCCTGGGCAGAATAGCTGTCACAATAACTCTGCTTTTGCTCTGCTTCAGGGTGGCCAGAAGGGCCATGTAGTCCTGCAGCAGCTCCTCACTCCTAGCAAGACCTACGTTGTTCACTCCTACCTGCACTATAACTGTACTAAACTGGTCCTCACTGGTGACCTGTGCCACCACTGGGACCAGGTCTCTAACCTTGGCACCAGGCCTGGTGATGCACCTCCTGCCTCTCCTACCTTTACAGAAAACTCTATCTAAATGCCGCACCCGAGAGTCTCCTACCACCAGCACAGTCTCCTTTCTGCTATCACTGCTATCACTATCCTGTGGACAGTCCTCCAGTGCCTGGAACCTATTGGATGTTATTACTCCTTGCCTGTTGAGCTGCTTCACTAGGTTGCTTCCCACTCCTACCACCTACCACCTGCCACTCACTGCCCCCTTGCTTAGGCTCACTCCTCCAAATCCTCCACCCCCTGACTTTAAACCACTGCCCCTCCTGTGCGCTACAACTAGAAATCTTCTGTTCACTAGGAATACTTCTCTCTTCAGATCTCCCTGCCACCTCCACAGCAGGGGAAGCTACAGTTACCTGGTGGCCTGTGACCACCTGGGCATAGGATGCCCCTGCTACAGACTGTCCCTTACATGTTACCCTTTCTGGCCAGCCCTGTGAAGCAAGGGAAGCTTTGAGCTTGGAAAGCTCTGCCTTAAGGGCCCTAACCTCATCCTCTAGTGCCTGCATCCTGGTAGTAACCATCCTAAAGGCTGCAGCTTATTCCTAGATTGCGATTGAAAAGTAACTTGCTGCAGAATGATTTACCAAATAACAGAGCAGAGCGAAATAACCGACAAAGCTTAGGTCTATGCTAGTTCCTAACTATGCAGCACTTACAAGGTAATCACTGTGCAGAAAGTTGACTGGTTTTAAAGAAAGAAGAAATCACTCGCTGAATAACTGCCAAAAATGAAATAAATAGCTGAAAACACTAGACAAAGTCACACTAGACACACTAGACAAAGACAGACAGAATGGACAAAATGGCGCTGGGCAGCGTCTCTTGGTGTAAATATTATAATCTGCTTGCTAAAAAAGAAACTTATGAGCTAAAACTATGCAAATATATGCACAGAAGTAATTGCTAAATACCTATCCACAGTTAAGCCTAGGATACTGTCCGGTTCTGCAACAACTTATCTCGAAAGCAGGAGCTCCACACCGACGTGTTTCCACCTTGACACCTGGCGGCGAAATTAGGCAAGAAATTAGGCGAAATTGTCTAGTATCTGTCAAGCGACAGATACTAGACATTAGACACCACATGGCATAAACCAGACGACAGATACTAGATAACAGATACCAGACGGCATAAGCTAGACGACAGTTACTAGACAACAGATACCAGACGGCATAAACCAGACGGCAGATACTGGACAGCAGACACCAGACCCGACTTTCGGTCCAGCCGACTGTGACGGGCTGGCGGGCCAGCAGACCACGCATCAATGTGTATTTGGCACCATCAGGGGCGCCGGGCAAGCCAAGTTCACGGGTATGATATGGGGTCATATGGGATTACAGCAGCACCATAGATTGAGGTGCATATGGGACAATCTCTCCGTGTGGCCAAGTTTTCATTCGGATATTCAAAGTTGCCCAACGTTACTACTTCTTTGTTTAAAAAACGTTAATACTGTTTGTTTAAAAAACATCGATGAATAACGTTGTAAACGCTCACAGCATGACGCACGTAAAATGGTGAAGGTTCATCGTTGCCGTATTATAAGCCTATACAATCTTGACGGTCGGGTTCGTCTGGGTTGGAGCATTCCCCACACGAATTTTTGTTCCGTCTGGAAAATATACACGAGAGTACTTACTTGGGCTTCGCCCCCGCCTGCAGCCAGTTAACAGAAAACATCAAATCAGGTGTGTTGGACGTGCGTCCGACCCGCAGGCCACCACCAATACAGCTCCATGAGATTTTACATGTCTCAGATAAGTATTTTGATATTTTTTTGTATCGATTTGCCCAGTTTCTTGGCAGCATCAAAGGGGATGTGTGTTCATATGATGCATTTATCATGCGGGCAGAGCTAATGTGTTGGGTAATGATGTCCCTCACGCTTTGTTCGGCAACCGCGTCCTGGCATTTGTATATATTTTCTCTATGCCTTTTCTTGTTCTTTGCTGATTTGTTTTCTTTTTTCTCCACATGTTGGGTATGGCTTTATCAAGTCTTGATTGTTTTGCGCCAATTATCTCAGATCGTAATTGATCTATGCATCTGGAAAAAAAAAATTAAATAGCACATCTTGGTGAGCGGAGACACACCGAATATACTTTTATTTTTCGCATCGTCATGGGGAAAATGCTGAAAAGGACAAAATTGCTCATCCATGAAACCGGTATCCAAGATACGCTCTACGACAGATCCTAACCCAGTGCTTCAGGAGAGTGGGAGGGGCGAGAGCATGGACTAACATTTGTGATCGCTGTGTCCCCCAGACGGTGTCGGTGATGGACGTCATGTGGGCGGCCGACGAGACCAAGCTGCTGCAGTACGTTGGTCGGCTTCGTGAGTCGGCCGCCCGGCTCCAGCGCCGCTTCACGCTCGTCAAGACGGCCTCGTTCGTGGCGGACGAGCCGACGCCGTCGGATGACGCGTGCGTCGCCACCGGGCCCGGTCTGCACACGGCCGAGCGTCACCGGGTGGCGCACTTTGCGGTGCGGCTGGGCGGCGCCGGCCGGCCCGACCTGCTGCTGCAGCTGCGCTCCGACGCCGGCGACTTCTTCACGCAGCGCGTCACGGCCCGCTCGCCGCCGCGACTCGAGCTGGAGGCCAGTCTGCGCGGCCAGGCCGGCCTTCGGCTGCGGCGCAACATCCCGCTGGGCTACCAGCTGGCGGGCCGCACGCTGGCCGTCACCTACCGGCCGCCGCACGCGGGCCGCCTGCGTGTCAGCGTCGTGTCGCACGGCCGGCACGTGGCCGGCAGCCCGTTCACGGTGCACGTGTCGCCCGCCGACCGGCAGCGTGACCGACACGGCGGCGACATTGCGGCCGCCACCGCCAGTTCAGGCGTGGTCGAGACACCGCTGGGTCCGGCCGGCGGCCTCTGCTCGGCTGCACCGGTGGGCGGGCAGGTCAGCTGGAATAGCCAGCCGACACCGGTGGACAGGACGGCCGACGAGCCGCCCGGAGTCACCCAGCGGCCGCTGGCTGTGCTCAGAGAGGTCTCCAGGGAGGACGACGACCTCACGGAGCCGCCGTCTCCCCTGCCGCAGACGGGACGCCGCGTCATGCCACCGGTCTTTGAGTCGTTGCTCGAATTTAACGATAACCCGGCACAGAGCGTGCAGCAGAGCGGGACATCTTCTTCTTCTGCTGAGGCTCGTCTGACCTTTTCAAATACGCTCTCCGATATCGACGGTGTGTGCAAAAATGCAAGCGACTACCTGAAAGAGAGCGAAGGCGACCACAACAGGAACCACACCTTGTGCGACACGACTAAGCATACAAGTCAGAAACGTCCGGAGTTAGTCATAAGTAATGATGTCCAGCAATCCACCATTAGCACCACTAGCTCCAGGAGACCTGAAGACGAGACGAACCTAGCTGCGCCACCACTGCCCCGTCTACATGGCTGGCGGTCACCAGTCAGCGACGATGACGTTGACACGGCCGAGGCAGACGTGTCGGACCGATCCGGCACGGCGTGTGGACTCGGCTCGGCCGTGGCGGCACGGTGCCGTGTTCACACCCAACCCCCACCACGTGCGTCCACCACGCCGCAGAGTCTGGCCGAATTGCAGCTCCGCACTGAGACGTTATCGGGCGCGCCAATTTCCGCCGAGGCACCCGCACACGATCACCTATTGACAGAGCTCGCCGACTGCCGTTGTGTGCGGCGTGCCGACAACAATGGGCTGGATGACAGCACAGCTGCGCAGGTGGCCCACGAAGACGGGCTATCGCATGCTGGCCACGACTGGGAAGTAGATCTGAGGCTGGCCAGCTGCGCAGAAGTCGACCTGACGCCGGCGCGTGACGCCGACGGCCTTATGTCAGAAGCCAAGCGATTGGACGTGGCGACGAGCGATGCGCAGGTCGCTGAATGTGCCAATGTAGCAGAGTCGTGTTCTTCGGAGGGCAATGTTGCGGACGCCAATGAAGCGGCGGCGCTTACAGAGTCGGATGCACAAATATGCCCGTCAGAACTACCGGCGAGAGAACCGGCTTTGGCAATATATGGAGACAGACACTTGGACATCGACTGGCCGACAGTGAAGCCCATGCCAGTGTCAGGAGATCTTACACTCGATACGGAGGGGTCCGTGGCACATGCTCATGAGCAGTCTGACGAGCAGGATGCCGAAGAGACTTCTATGCGATGTGATGAAGAAGTTGGAGATCGAAACAGACTGGACGAAAAATTAAGAGGTGAACCCGGACTTTGCTTTGCATCTGATATTGTGGTGTGTGCTTCACCATTCGAATCCTTAGAATCGTCTGACTTTGTCGGTGAACTGGAAAACATAGCGGACAGTTCCCTGGCAAATAGCAACGGTGATGAAGAACATTCTCATCAGGACCGTCAGGGGTCTGCATTGACACCGAGTGCCAACACACAAAATGTTTTGGGATCAACCATGACTGATATTTCGTGCAACATTGATCAAGAAGTTATCCGTAATAGCTGTCTAGGTACCGATGAGAAGCCAGCAATGCATGCCAGTGATACGGTATGTGATGACAAAAATAGCTCACCAGCGAGTCAGGCTTTGCCACCAGGGACGATCCATTCTGACCCAACTGACCAGGAAGTACACAATGATGAGGTCATGGAAGGTGATTATCAAATGCCGTGTTGTCGACGTAATGGAGTAGATCCTGGTCAACAGCAATCTGACCAAATTATGCACGGCCATGCCGCGTCCAATGATCCTTCATTTACATCAAGTTCAGACGACTCAAACGATCAACTATCAGGTAGCATGCGCGAGCAAATTAACCATCGTGAAGAGCGTGTACTCCCTGACCGAAGTAAGTTTGAGTGCACTACAGTGCCGTTACAATCAGACCCTATTCCTCAACACGGCAATGGGGCCGCCCAGCATGGCCCTGAGCCCCAGCCGAAGCCTGCAGATGTTCACCAGGTGGAGGGAAATCATGTGCCCTTGCTATTCATCACCGGGGTATACGACAGCCAGTGTACAGGCAATACGAAGGTGGCGGGCCCGCCTGCGGCGGCGGAACATCCTCCGGGGAGAGATAGCAGTGATGGGGATGGGGCGGTGCTATTAACTCGCCTCTCTCCGGTCACGATCAATAGCCCATCAACTATGATGGACGAAGTGCCACTGTCAACGCATGACACTACATGTATCGGAAGACGCGACTCAACCTGCGAGGGGCGACCTCCCACTGCCACGGAGGAGTCAGCACTTCGGCAGGCGGTTAGTCTTCACGACGATCTGGTCAGCTTAGGGGGTGATGGCCCTGCAGGCGTTGACATTCTCGCACAAACACCGTCTGGTGACGGTGAGCTATTCGAAAATAGCGCCAACAGCCGGGTGGAGGGAGAGGAGGGAACCGTATATAGCAGCAACTCGCTCTCAGACAAGCACGGGTGCACTAACGAGCAAAGTTTTTTGACTTGCCAAGACGAAGTTCTCCTCTCCAATTCAGCCGATAGCCTCATCGGGTTATCTGCAGTGCCGAACACCAGCACAAGTCTACCTCAGGGAAGTGCCCTTCCTGTGCCTCGCCGAGAATTAAGCACCGCTCGAGTTCTACAACGTAATCACAATAAAGAGGGCGGGAACACTGGTCTGGACCGGCAAATCCCCGGGGCTGATGCACTGCAGAACGTAGGTGGAAATAGTTGGCCACCAAATGGCGACTCATGCATCGGAAGCTCCTCAGCTGAGCAGCCCATTGCACTCGCCAACGACGCAAAAGAGACCTGTGGCACGCCTCCCAACGGACGGGCCGTCCTCGATGTCAATCGCTGTGAGCCGTACTCGGAAGCAGCCACAGCTCCTGCTCGGCATGCATCGCTCGAAGACCATGGCAACTCGGAGACCATCGGCGCGGTCGCCTGCACGTCGCCAACCGAGCCGCGCTACTTCAGTCGCCAGTACTCTCAGTTTGAGACGCCCACAGAGGCTAAGTACCGGCTGCACGACAGGTACGACCGGAGTAAGGTGTACCTCGGAGCACCAGCGCTGCGCGTGCGTCAGCAGGCGCCGGTGTACAGTCGTATGCTGTCTTACAAGCTGTCCGACCAACGATCGATGGCCGCTGACGAGCAACAGGTGGCTCCTACTGACGCTGTCAATGCTGACGCTAGACAAACTGCCGGAGACCACATGGACTCCTCGCCGTTCTCGGTACACCCGCTGAATGAAGACTACGATGGCACTCCATGGGCAGAAACATTCCCTTCAGCCGGGCTAGAGGCTAGAGGTGGGGTCGGTGAGAACTTTGGATGTGTTAATTTTAAAAATAGTGCCCCTCTGCCTGCTGCTGTATGTGTACACGTCACGGCAGATAGCCGCCCAACCGACGCTGAAGATGCAGTGGGAGTCGTAGTTCCTGGTGATGTTGTTCTGAATGCTGAATTGTCGTGGAGGAATTCTATCGGTGGGGGAGAGAATTCCATGCTGTCAAAAATCATCGCACAAGAAAACGACCTCACAGCAGCTGAACAGGGGGAGAGCAGCGAAGACTATGCCAACATTGAAATGCCTCACATTACGGATAGCGAGAGCGAGTGCGCACCACTTGGAATGATGCCCAAAACCAAGCCTCCCGACAGGCTCATCACATCTGAGGAGATCATTGACATTCAAGAATGTCTTCCGCGTGACAAGATTACGGAAGACATTTTCTCTGAGTCCAGTTGTCAGGGTCTGCCCGTCGTGACAGCGTACTTCAGTGAAGCTGCAACATCACTAGCGAACATCTCAGACAACTCCGAACCAATCCCCAGCTCTGCATTAGCATATGAACATCAGTTAAATGCTGACAGAATTGACGATGATGTACAACAATTCACCAAGACAGATGATCCGAGGAGAAAGCTGAATCTTCAGATGCTTTATGAAATTGTGCACGGCACAGATGAGGTAGTGTCTGAGTCGGATTATGTTAATAGCGAGGTACGCAGTGTAAACACCTTCGATACAACGGGAGCAATCTGCAACACGCCGCCCAATTGGCCTGCAGCCAGTTCCGGGAGCTCCCAAGACAGCGTGATATCAGCGCCGTGTGCATCACACAAGCCGATTGAGAATGGCCCATTGATATCAGAATTATGCATCCCCGAGGAACTCCAATCCGACGAACTGCAGTTGCAAAATAGCCTGCTAGAGGACCGGCTGCAGAAGAAGGCTACCGTTGGCATAGTCGGCGATGACGCGTGTGCCGACCGCGTGGCTGCAGTTGTCTCCACCGGGCAGACCTTTGGCATAGTCGGCGATGACGCGTGTGTCGACCGCGTGGCTGCAGTTGTCCCCACCGGGCAGACCGTTGGCATGGTCGGCGATGACGCGTGTGTCGACCGCGTGGCTGCAGTTGTCTCCACCGGGCAGACCGTTGGCATGGTCGGCGATGACGCGTGTGTCGACTGCGTGGCTGCAGTTGTCTCCACCGGGCAGACGGTTGGCATGGTCGGCGATGACGCGTGTGTCGACCGAGTGGCTGCAGTTGTCTCCACCGGGCAGACCGTTGGCATGGTCGGCGATGACGCGTGTGCCGACCGCGTGGCTGCAGTTGTCTCCACCGGGCAGACCGTTGGCATGGTCGGCGATGACGCGTGTGTCGACCGCGTGGCTGCAGTTGTCTCCACCGGGCAGACCGTTGGCATGGTCGGCGATGACGCGTGTGTCGACCGCGTGGCTGCAGTTGTCTCCACCGGGCAGACCGTTGGCATGGTCGGCGATGACGCGTGTGTCGACCGCGTGGCTGCAGTTGTCTCCACCGGGCAGAGCTGCACGCCTCACCGAAATGTATCTCCGGTCGGTGCAGACTCAACAGCAGCGGAACAAGAGGACGGGTGTTGCCGACAGGAGTTGATGCCGATCGACACCGCTTCGCTGGCGAACACACTGCGTCTGCCGCCACCGACACCGGCGGGCTACCAAGCCGAGCAGGGTGGCGGCAGACTTGTGTCTACCGACACCGTCTACCTTACTCCCGGTACACCACCCCGAGCCGGCAGAACGCCCGTGCTGCTGAGCTGTGTCCGTACTGACCCTGACCAGCTGCAGGTGCCGAGCTCAGACTGGCCATCCTACCAGCACTCTGGAAGTCACCAGACGGCTGGCCAGGCGGCATTGGCTACTGACGTACTGATATCTACACTCCAGGATCATGCAATGCTAACTCCGACAGCTCCTAAAACAATGGACTTAACGCTGACAGCTCCAACCACCGCAGTTCCCGCACCTGGAGCTCCTGAAGCACTGGCCACGACGCCTGCAGCTTCTGAAACCATGGGCCCGACATCGGGAGCTCCAGACGCTATGCTGCTTATGGGTCAAGCTTTTGAAGCAACGACCCTGATGCCCACAGCTCCATATACCACGTTACTCACGCATCCAGCTTCTGAGGCAATGATCCTGGCGTCTGCAACTCCAGACGCCACCGTCCTCACGCATGTAGATCCTGAAACCATGGTCGTGAAGCCTGCAGCTTCACACACTACGAACCTCACTCCTGCGGATCCTGAAGCCATGGCCCCTGCGCCTGCAGGTTCAGGCACTTCGGTCCTCATTCCTGCAGCTCCTGAATTACTGGTTATCGCGCGTGCAACTCCAGATACCATGGTCCTCATGGCTGTAGCTTCAGACACTCCTGTCCTCACACCTGCAACTCCTGAAGCACTATTCCTCATGTCTACAACTCCAGACACCATGGCCCTCACGCCTGCGACCTCAGACCCCCCGGTCCTCATCCTTAGAACTTCTGAAGCGGAAGCCCTGACATTGTCTGCGACTTCAGACACCTCGGTCCTCACCCCTAGAACTTCTGAAGCGAAAGCTCTGACATTGGCTGGAGAGGAACAGTCCTTGCCGGAGTCCACATCAGAGCACGATGTGGACAATACAGACCAATTAGCTACGCCTGATGTGGATGAGGCGGACGAGTATTCAGTGTTTGGAGCGGTACACACTCCGACCAGCATGCAAATAAACCAGCTGAGACCAAGTGGAAGGAACTGGCTGCTTCAACCAGCGCGTCCTCTGGATGAAAAAGTTGCGAAGTTCATCCGAAGTCTTTCTCAAGGCTGTGATAACGAACACGCACGCCTCTCGAACACAGCACCCACACAGCACGGACTCTTACTCACCGATCTCGATTTAGAAGAGAGGAAGAGGATGCTTGAGAGGGGCAGACATTCGGAAGTAAAGCCACAAGGTGAGCATTGCGCAGCGACAGTCGTCACTATTACGCCAGCTGATGATTATTATCATAGGTTAAACGGCACGAATGTTTAGACCATTTTCCCGTGTACCTGCGACTTCCGCCCAAGCACGGCACTTTGCCACCTTCCCCAGTACAGGGAGAGTTTGTTGCATAACTCCCCGTCATAGCATTTCTAAACGGAAAGTTCTAGTGACATGACCAAAGCCCAGCGTGTTGCACGTAACGGAATCTTGCGATTCATACCCGATTTGTATATGTCGGATCGCCGAGTGACTCCCCGAAGTCCGTTGAAATGTCAAGATTTCGCAAAAAGCGATGATTTCCATTTAAGTGTTACCTGTGTAAACACGATAACTGATGCGAGCTTAAGCTATCCAGCATAATATTTTTCAGTGACGTGAGAATGCTCATGATGTGGATCTGGTACATTTCGATCCATAGACCAATGTCTATAGAGGGGAGCGGGTGCGGCGGCGGGGGGGGGGGGGTTGAATCGTTAACCTGGCTGTGAAAGCTTTTTAAATGGTGACTGAAGACATTAGTGTGCCTGTGCGTTATAAATGACATATGCCTAAGTGTGCGATGCACCATACTAAAAGACCGCGACGCTTTTTGTCTGCTAGTCCAAAAACCACCTATATGGCCGCAATCGCAATCATATCGGATGGAAGAAGTCCTGTATTTTGCTACTGCTTCGACAATCTGCTTCGCACCATATTGTCAGTGGATCCAATCCTGTTAAATTTTCCTCGGCGTATTCACACATGTCATTGGTTGAACACGAGGGAGTGACTGTTAGACACCTTCAAATCGTGGAATGTGTGGAACGTGGTTTATACCTGTTCGTGGGTGATGATAATCAGCATTTGATGAATTTGGCGAGATTAATCATGTTCATCCGTACTGATTCCATATTTGCATGCAATTATTGACAATCGGCATGTTTGGTGTAAAAGTGGTTTGCGCACCACGTGATATCCCCATTGATTTTTCAGCTATGATATCCGAAACCTCAATGTAATGAGTGCTCGTGGTGTTTCCGAGGTGTTGCTCGATTTGTTACCCGAGATGTCATGCGACCGAAATGTATCTTCTTCCACAGTGCTGCCATGGGCGGAGATCCAGGACGAAGGCCGAGTGGTTCGGCTGTGCCAGCTGTTCGAGCACCTGAGCGAGTCGATGCGTCGAAGCGACCTGCGCAGGTTCCGTGCCGCGTCACATGCCGTCACGGACGCGGTGACGGCCAGCGCGCCGGACTTATCTTGGACTGGCGACTCGGCGGACGCTGTCCAGCCTCCACTGGTGGAGATCTCGCCCGACGACGTCACTGACGGTTGCCACCCAGCAGCCGACACCGACCGTCCGGGCCAGCCACGCCACCGCCAGACGGCTGCTGCGAGCCCCTGCCCCGCTGCCCAGCAGCCGCCGTCGCTCCCCGGTGAGGAGGTCGGTCACCTGTCCGACCTCCTCGCCGACGCCAACTGCGCCCGCTTCGAGGCCGCCAAGCGGTACTTCGAGGGTCTGCGCGACGGCAGCGTCAGCGACGACGGCGAGCCGGCGAGCCTGGCGCGCCGCCCGCTGGCGCTCTGGCGGTTGCGCCGGCGCTGGTCCGAGGCCCACGGCCCACGGCCGCCCGGCCCGTTTGACGTCGGTCTGACCGGGCTGCGCCGCTCCCTGCGCGACCTGTCGCGTTGCGTCGGCCCGCCGCGCGTCGGCGACGCTTGCGACACGGACGACGGTCTGGACCAGGCTGAGCAAGTGGTGCTGGCGGCTGCGCCGGCCCGACCGGGCGCGGCGCCGCACGTCATGGCCGAGTACCCCTACCTGCCGAGGAGTCGGTCGCAGCCGCGCTTGTCTGCGCGGGACTTGATCTCGCACGAGGAGCTGATGCTGCAGACGGACGGCCAGGTCATCGTGTTCGGGTCCGGCCTGTTCCATGGCACCGTCCACGCCGTCAACCGGTTCCAGGTGCGTGCTGCCGATGCCGTTAGGCTTCGGCCGTGCCATGAGCGAGGGCCACGTCCTTCATTTGCGCAACAATGGGCACCCAAGGACTTCTGACGCAGATTTGAGGTGTATTCGAGGGTTGACATGTGGTGAGAGGGCATCGACTGATTCCAAGTGTACCCCCACAACCGTAAATTGTCCCAGGGTCTGGGACAATTTCGTAAATTGTCCCGTTACCCGTCTAGGGTAACGGGCTATCGTGGCCTCCAGGAACGTGATGACATACTCTGATGGCCTTCAGGAGCATGATGACGGGCCCGCATGGTCTCCAGGAGCATGATGACGGGCCCGCATGGTCTCCAGGAGCATGATGACGGGCCCACATGGTCTCCAGGAGCATGATGACGGGCCCGCATGGTCTCCAGGAGCGTGATGACGGGCTTCAATGGCCCGGGAGTGTGGTGACGGGCTCCCATGCACCTCAGGAGCGCTATGACTGGCTCCCATGGCCCACAGTTTCGTTGTGACGTGCTCCCATGGTCCCCATGGGCATGACGTCTAGCTCCCATTGCTACAGCCCGTCAATGTTTCTGCTTCTGCACGCTACATGCTTCCGAAGAATGTCCGAAAGATTTACTTCAATCGAAACTTCCCCAGGCCGGCATCTACATCGACCATGACTAATGAATGGGTGCTGCAGATTCACTGGCCAATCTTGGCCACGACCCGAATGCAGCAGTGAACGCAGATTATAAATGAAGGCATTTGTGCCGTACTAAGATTAATGGCCACGTTGTCAGGCTATACGTCTTTGGAAAAAGCTGAGGTGCTATCTTCCCATGTATCAGGTTCAGCCTGATCCGGAGTGTGAAACTGTGTGCTGATTGCACCTACGATACTAATATATGCTACACTAGTGTCCACTGTCCTTCACTGAAGTGATATTTAAACCAGGCATTATAAATAGCATCCTAATCCCATTTCCAGTCTGATTATACCTCGCCCGTGCCGGGAGTTGATGCAACCCCTCATTTAGGATGAGTTGCGACCACGGAGAAACGGCGCATACCGGTTTTCTTCCCCTCCCCTCCCTCGCTTGACATAGCTTATGGACAATGTTTGCAACCTAATGATGTAAGATGTAGCGATGTCTTGCTAGGTCACTGACCGTAGCTCGAAAGGGGAATATGCCACACTGTGTTCCGCCGAAATCGCGACTGGCGGCTGAATTAATCTCACGTATTGTCCCAGCTGACGAATGTTAGGCATGTCGGACTGATTCGGTGGCAGACAGCTCATCTAACTTGCTTACACCGATAGAAAGAATATGAGTCCGTTCCAAAAATATTCGAAGACATGATAAGTAAGCTGTTGCGGTCACTCCGACATGACCGCAACAGCTTACTTTACTTTTTTCGGTCTTTGGGCCACTCATGGGGTAAATGGGGTGCTAGAATCTAGCGGGGCGTCAATGTGCACGTATGGATACTAGAAGATAATGTCTGGGGTAAGATTTTGGAAGTTCTTCAGAGTCAAAACTTCAACCTCACTTGACACTTGGCCAATGGATCAAAATGTAAGTCATCTTATAATCATCATTAGTATTTTAAGGTACGTAAATCACCATGCTGAACATATACATATCCACATATATATATATATATATATATATATATATATATATATATATATATATATATATATATATATATATATATATATATATATATATATATATATATATATATATATATATATATATATATATATATATATATATATATCAATATATACATATATATATATATATTTCATAAATATATATATATATATATATATATATATATATATATAATATATTATATATATATATATATATATCATAATAATATGCATGTATGCATAACTGGCTTCACATTCAATTTAATAGCGGGGCTTGAGCCTCGAGTGAGATTTATCTTCAGCAATGAGCACATTGGGAGAAAATTAATAATAAATATAATATCCAATTCGGCACCACGGGTGTCGGATTTTGGCTGAATATCGCAGGATGAAGGATGGTTGAACGAACGGCTTTCTAGAGTACATATTTTACCAGTGCAATGCCATAGGCGTAAGTCCAAATTTCACGAAGCTTGGCTGGGACGCGTCTCCCCTACCCCTCCATCCCCCACCGAGGCGACGGGGCGACCTGGTGCTTCGGTGGAAAAGGAAATTCATATCAATATCAGTGTATGTATGGGAATTACTTCGCATTACTTGATCCGAGTTGTCTAACGTAGATCTGGGTTTATAATACATAAAAGCTCGGCTGTGAGTAGTTTTCGATAACAAATGAGGCTATGCATGAAAAACCACGCCTTGATTGCAACTTAAGGGTGTCGTATGACATATACAGAGGGCGTGTTTGGTACTTAATCACAGGTATGGACTGTATTAAACAATAAGAAATTTGGACAAGACACACTGAACCTCTATGCTTCATTACAATGTCAAATGTATTCAGGGCTAGAAAACTCTCACGAAGCCAGGGGGTTCATGTCCTTATTTTCATGACATATTTTCAGATTGAATAGGGAAAATGACAACTCAGCATTGGCACGGGACCAAGCCAAGGGGTTCAGACTCCCCTCCCCAGACCCACCCGGAATCTCCAGCCATTAATTAATGTTGTATAAAATACATGGTGGTTTGGTATTGTCCCAAATATTTCAGTGCGTATTTTGACCCCCCCCCTCCCCCCCCACAACTCCTCGAGAAAATGCCTGGACACTCGTAAAGCCGCGCCCCAGGCTCCGCGCCACACGATCCTGGGAACAGCCCTGAATCGGCACTGTCACCACCCACTATAGATACACTGTGATGACATCCCTGCATTGGCACTGTCACCACCCACCATAGATACACTGTGATAACATCCCTGCATTGGCACTGTCACCACCCACCATAGATACACTGTGATAACATCCCTGCATTGGCTCTGTGACCACCCACTATAGATACACTGTGATAACATCCCTGCATTGGCACTGTCACCACCCACCATAGATACACTGTGATGACATCCCTGCATTGGCACTCCATGCCTTGTGACAAAGGATGTGTTCTTGAAATCCTGCAACCTTCTCTGAGTCGACCCTGTCGCCACTCTCGACACAAATCCCCGACGGCACCCACTTAACCGCCTTCTCATGGATACAAAGGCTTTGGATTTTCACAGGTATCCGGAAATTTCCCTAGATCACGCTTCATCTCCTACTTCGACATATTTTCTTGGTGACGTCCCTGAATCGGTACCTCCATCAACCCTTAAACAGATCCTGATGACATCCAGTGGTGGAAAGTTTCATACTTTTGTGGGATAATTTTTATCCTCTCACCAGTGTTACTGGGACTTAGCATGGGCCCTACCTGCCAGAACGCCCCCTCCCCCGCTCATCCCACACCGTCACCCCTAATTCTAGCCAGCTAATTATTTGTACTGGTGCCATAAAAACAATTGTAAGTTTCTGGCTGCTGTAGCACTGAATCCGATCAGTTTTGCATAGCCTTCCGTGGTTACCATACAAGTTGCATCACCGTCTCACTTTGGGATTTGTCGCTCATCTCTTGTTCGAAAGCCCCGTTTCACTGAAGTGTGCTATATTAGTCCGGACCTGTCACGACGATCGTCTCCAAACCCGAGCCGCAATCGGAAGGCCGGAGAGCCACACCCTTAAATTATCGGCATTGTAGCATGTCTTGGCAGATAAACAATAGCATGACACCACAATTGAAGCAAGCAAGAGAAACCGTGATAGGAAAGAGATCAGCTGATTCCATAGCTAAAGGCAATGGAAATTCACAAAAAGGCGAATAGGCATACACCTAAACACATGGCGGTGGAATTTGAAGGTAGGATTGGTTGGCACTGCGGATGCCTCCGCCACGTCAGACGGCATTACCGGCGCTCGCGAGGAGGCAGCACCCTCTAAAATTATGCTAGTGTACATTTATTTAAATCTAACTGAAAATATTGCATAGGTAAACTAAGCAATATGCATCTGCCCCACTGGCGGATCGAAGAGGGGGGCATTCCGGCCATGCCGCCCCGAAACGCTTAAAATGGGAACATGGCATCTCCCCCCCCCCCCTGCTCCCAAAAACCCAACCGAAGTAAATTAAAGTAAGATACAGAAACCTTTGCCGAGTTAAAAAATAGCGTTTCGCATGAAAGATTCCCATAATTTTAAGGGTATTTTTAAACAGTTAAACAACCAAAGAAACGCCCATCTTGTATGGTTAACTGGAACAACCTTAACCGTCCCAACACCCGGCTTCACACTCCCGGGCTGGACAGTCATGTATGTACATACAAATCACTCTACATCTCCGGCTCCTGCATCCCATGGTTTCAAAATGACCGCAGCCAGCCAAATTTACGTAAAGTCCATAACCAGCCACCATTTGTGCGAGCTGAGATGATATGCAATATCAACTGGAATGTGTTCTATTACCCCTGGATCCGGCTGAAATTGGATATGCTTCATCATTCCCACCCACCCTGTCGTCTGTTTTCCCAGTTCACTATCTGAATAGTTTTGGTCTTTTGCCCAGTCATCGGCTATTCCGAGTACCTATGTCAAGGCATGTTTATTTTAATGCAGCTGTCATGTGAACTAGTGGACAGGCGCATGTAAGTCATCCTAAAAATGAAGGCATATGCCTTTACATCTTCGCTTGACTTGTGGATAGGCCATGTAGCACTCAAACTAGTGGATAGTTTTTTTTTTTTTTTTTTTTTTTTGGGGGGGGGGTTTTTTGTGTTTTTTGTTTGTGGGGGGGGGGTTTTTGGTTTTTTTTTAGTGGGGGGGGGGGGGTTTATTTGGGTTTTTTTTTAAATTGGGGGGGGGGGGGTGTGGGGTTTTCTTAAAAAAGAAGGGTTTGGCCTTTATTTTTTCGCTTGATTGACACTGAGTTCATAACACCCGAGCAAGCACACATTACCAGCATTATGCTCAAATTGAGCCGGCCGCGACTCGCGTGAAATATCCACCGATTTTCCTGAAATATGCGTGAGTACGTTAGCCATTCTCCTCGGGGCTCGGCTGTCACCTCATATACGAACCTCTTGAGCCCACTGTCGATCTCGTGGGATTGTGCTTTTGTAGCTGGTTCTGGTCCTTTAATATGGTAATTTTACGACTATTAAAACACAAGACTTATGCCACTCTTGTAATGTCGTTTTGTCACTTGGATTACAGTTTTCATCGGCATCCTGTCCTCTGCAGTACTCTACATTGGTCACTTTTTGACAGTCAGCAGCCCTTCCTTCTGTTGGTGAGACTACCTGAGACTACCTGAAATCCTAGTATTTTGTCTTCCGTCAAATAGGTGCGCAAGCTAATTATACTTATAAGCTGAGCAAGCTCTAATATTTCACTCATACCCAGATCTTCCTTGCATGTGGTATTATACTATTATACTAGCTCCGATATTATACTATTTTTACTATGTATATTATACTAGCTCCAAGGACTTATATCTGTGCTCCGCTACATGCCTATGACCGACCTTCCTTACATTGTTGCAGTCGATGAAGTCCTTAACGTGTTTAGTCACTGTGACGTGTGACCAGTGCCACGGGTCCCTACCAGTGCCACGTTCCCAATGGGTGGCCACGGGTCCCTACCACGCCAGCCACGTCCCGTGGTGGTCTCTCTACCCGGGCCGGCCGTGCCTCTTTCCTCAGAATTTACGGTAGGCTAAAGCCGTTCTCAAATAATCTGAAAAGCTGCACAACCCGTGTCCACGTACTGGGAACGGGGGGCACAAATCACCGGACAGTGTTTTCCTGTATGCTATCGTCTGCATCGATAGCAATAGTAATTGTTTTTTTTTAATCAGCTATCATTGTTAATGCATGTTATGATGGACGCTGTGTTGCGCCATTTATTCGTAAATGGGAGAAAAACTGGAGTCTTCCGCTTGAAGGAGGTTCCTGGACCAGAAGCTGATACGGCCCCCGATTCACTCCGTCGCTAGCTCCCGCCACAGAAAATGTATTCAAGACTTATTGAGCGCATCCATTTCTGTTTTCATTTGTATTTCCCACGTTGGTTTCCATGTGTCTCTGCCCATCGCAACCTATGGAGAGCCAGAATACGTCTCCATCGACGGCCTATCAGCCGCGCCGGCTGGCTGCGCTCCAGCCGCTGCGTATGTCGGTTGCGCTCCAGCCGCTGCGTATGTCGGCTGCGCTCCAGCCGCTGCGTATGTCGGCTGCACTCCAGCCGCTACGTATGTCGGCTGCGCTCCAGCCGCTGCGTATGTCGGCCGCGCTCCAGCCGCTGCGTATGTCGGCTGCGCTCCAGCCGCTGCGTATGTGCAGCGCGATATCCGATCGGCGCCGGCTTCACATTTCACGTCGCCGGTGGCGAATGCTGGCCGGAGCCGACTGGTGGCCGCCGTCAATGGCCGTATCTGGTGGCAATCAGCGGGCCGTTTTCGCCGGCCGGCCGATATCCGTCCGTGGTTTACCCGGCGGACCAATCCCGCCGACCCGGCTGCCAGCTGGTAATTGACTCATTGAGGGCGGGTACACGGCGGCCGGCGGCGGCCTCCGCCTGCGGACCGTCACGTCACGTCACGTGACTGCCACCGACGGCGTCACGCTGGCGGCGCACCCCTGGCGGCCGGTGCGCAGTTGGGGGTCTGTGGCGCGAGCTGACCGTCACCGCGCTAACACAGTGTGCTAAATGAAGGAAAACAACTGGCCAGATATGCAGTTCTCAACTATTTTTTACATCAATGTGTGTAGTGCCGTTGCATCGCCAGATGTCTGAAGCACATCAGATCTCAGCTTTATGAACATTTGCGCACGGTTTGACATAGTAACATTTTCATGAACATGGACAATATTATGCGTGAAAAAACGATGCACATGTGTACAAATGGTGTCGGGGTTTGACAACTGATACAAGTAGGACACATTCTGAAAACCCGGGTAAGTGAGATATGAACAGCTGGCATAGCGAATAGCTGAGAGCGATAGCTAATAATATTATCTCTGCGCTAAGCAATACAAACAGGCATAGAGTGGTTCACAATGTGTCATCTTTGATGAAATAATATGTTTATACAATATTCGTTCAAAGCTTTAATACCTCCAATTTCCAATAAGGTTTTAAAAATCACAAAAACGCACAACCAGAGACCAATGCCACTACCAACAGTAATCCTTAAATTACATGTACCGTAAGTTTCAGTTGGACACAAGTGCGCCTACATCGGTAGTGATCGTTGTATTCCGTCACGCCGGTCCGGGGGCGGCCCGGCCGAGGGAAGCCCGTGCACGGGCCGAGGGAAGCCAGCGCCCCTCGGCCGTGGGGGTGCCCGGCATGCCGGGCACCCCCACGCTCCGGCTGTCGGGGTGTTTTGACCGGGTAACCGGATCCAGCTGTCGCCATGCAATAAATTCCCCTAACCCACGAGGGAACTGAGTCGTGATGCGTCACTTACTGAGCGTTTCCCATGACAGGGGAACTGTCCTTGCCTGTAAGGATCAGGCAATTGTGGTCGGATTTTGCGTATATTGAGCATGGAGGTGCTCGTCAGTAGAGAGGAATTTGTGGACCTGCTAACCAGTGCAAAGACGTTTGTATGTGGCAGTTGATATGATCATGTGTCTACTTATGACTTGCAGTTGATTAAGGAGAAAATCCCTGCAGGCTATCTCCTTAATGTGCTGTCGATTGTGAACTTTGAAATGGCGGCCGGCTTGATCACCAAGAACTTAAAAGCAAAGTAGGTAAGTGTCAGCGAAGCCAAGACAAATTCAGAAGTCCGTTTGTGACTTTCGTTTTGGGTGACGAGGTGTTCTCCGTATTTCTGAAGCGTGGTGACCACATCGTGAGTGATGACGAAGACGGGACTGACCGTGATGAAACCGTGGAGGGAGCGGGCGGACGACCAGCTAGAATCTACGATCAGCTTAGCGCCGTTCTCGTCTAGCGTCCTCAGTAGTTGCTCAACAGGACAGTTATCTGCAGCTCGTGGAGGCTACCATGCAAAGCACTCGTGCGGATAGCATGAAGGACACGGCTTTCGTGTTGCGACAGGTGGGGACATGACCGAATTGGCCCAACAAGATTCGTCGGGCTCTCAGAAGCTCTAAGTGAGTCAACCCAAGTGCGTGTCAAGAGAGCGGGCGCTGGCAATCTGTGTGTCAGCTGACTTGCCTGTGCTCGGCTATCGGCTATCGCATGGCCCGCCGAGTGACCAATGCTGCGGCGAAGATAGACATCCTGTCCGCCTATGGGAAGGTGTACAAGGCCAAAGCAGAGTGCTATCCGGAATGGAAATATCCGAGCGCCCCCATTGGACCTAAATGTGGACGTCCTGCTAAATGTCTGCTAAGTTCGTAGCCGTAGACATATTACGTGATGTGGTTGGTTCTGATATTTTGCGTTCTTTGTGTCTGATGACGGTTACAGTATTTTCGCATGGGTTCGGAGGAGGCATCATGCATTCGTGCATGTGCATTCCAACATGTATATTGCTGCATAGGGGACTGATCGACTGTGACCCCATACGCGAAATTGTATGTACCGATTGGACCTGTGGGTCACATCTTAGGAGTATATTTTGGTGTAATTTCACCCACTTAGAACATGCATATCTTGAATCTATTCCGCATAGCAATTATTGGGTCACATTTACGGTGCATAATGCTCACATAACAAGTGCTAACTAAGAATTATGCAACATATGAGCGGCCATGGACTTCCTTATAAGCGCCATTATTACATTACCATTCATGACCGGACGTTGAGCTTTTTAACCAAGGTATCTTTGGTACTCATGTAGGCATGTACGTAATTTGAGCTATCTACCTCAATTGGTTCCCGAGATATTTGAGGGAAACAAAATGATGGGTGCAGAATGTTCCTTACCCTCCAGCGGATTTGACATATGGCACACTTTGGCTAAGAACTCTTTGAGACCATAAAGCCTCTTGATATGCTCCCAATTTGAAGCTCTTGCTTTGAAGATTAGGACCAAATTCGTCCCTGTAACTAGCATACTTTGTCAGTACTGATTTCTGGCCAGTTTTCCCTAATGTTATCACATTAGGGAAACTGTCAACGTCAATGTCAATACCACAACCTCAATGCATCCCCGGGAATACGCCGTCAAAAAGCGGCGGAATCCGACGCGTGCCTTGCAGTAGGTGGTGGGGGGGGGGGGGGAGATTATCGGCGAGTGGATATTGCCTTGCTTATCAAGATATATTATACCCACATGCATAGCCAATAGTAAGCTTCAACACACTTGTTTGCTTTCAGGCAGGAACTTCACCGGCGAAAAGGTGCTGCCAGGAGCTCTAATTATGACCGTAGTTAAAGACAGGAATATATTTAATTTCAATCAACGTCTCTCACACCTGGGGATCGCGGTTCGTTGGAAAGATTCGGAATAATAATAAAACGTGTCGCATAATGTTCAAAAGCTGAGCATCTCCTCACTTCGAATGTGGATTTTTTTCACCCTAATCTATAAATTGCTTTGTTACAAGTAATTTTGTAAAATTTTGCAGTTGTTTCATTTGACCGAGTCTGCTGCCTAAGCTATGATTATGTATCCGTTTTATTTTGTATGTGTCAACTGTTCAAATTATAGGTAATAATATCCAGTCGGTTGCACTACTCTAGACATCACAGTATGTGAATTCTTCAAACAGCCATGATAGTCATCCACAAATTGTCTTATTTTCTGCTACATATTGCATATCAAATCGCCAGTAAAGACACACCAACTCACAACTGCCTGGATATTGTCGACGTCGCTCTATGGTGACGTACACTGTCCGTCGTCCTCCGCGCGTATAACCAGACTGTGCGGTCCAGAGCTGCCGTTCCCGTCCGTTCCTCCCATGAGCTCCCTCGAGATAGGGCGCTCTCACACCCGCGTGTTATGACCGCTCGGCTGAGCGTTCCTTCACCTCGCCGTGTGAGTTGTAACTTGATTTAACCCTGGTTAAATCGCATTTTTCTGCCTCATGTGCGTATGAAATCGCTCGTAGCGACACGCCAACTCACAATTAGCAGCCTGGATATTGTCACCGATACGATGTTTGATCACGCAGTGATATATGTCATGAAGTCGTAAAATCATGAAGTGTTCAGGCTTAATAAGAGCCGCATGGGCCTATCAGAGTTAAGCCTACATCAAGGGAAGATATCGTAAGCCTAGAAAAAGATACTCAAAGGTCTTAAGCAATGCTATACCCGAAATTATAAAGAAACTATCTACCCCAGCATATTTAGTCTGTCCACTCGACCTGGTGTAACACACGCGTGGATCGAGTACGCGTGACTCACATATGGCAATGCCACTTCATCCACCCAATTTCGATCTTTCCACCGCACATCTCAGAATTCAAACTTAAGATTATTTGACCTAAATAATGTACCCGACCCACTTTTAAACACATTGAATGAGAGACTCTCTACGACACAACCAGGAATTCATTAATCACCCTTTCACCGAAAGCTTGTTGGCGTTTAACTGCACTACACCTTGACTTGTCTAACCTGTATTGACGCCCCCTACGTGATGCTCTCGGTCGAAGAGCGTCACTACACCTTGACTTGTCTAACCTGTATTGACGCCCCCTACGTGATGCTCTCGGTCGAAGAGCGTCATTCAGATTGACATTATCTAACACTTCTACGATTTCAACTTGAAATGTTGAACATTTCAAGCATATCACCCCGTCATCTGCCATACTTGGGATGAGTACATATCTAATACCATAATCATATCTCCATATTCTAAATTTCCTAGTCCACTGACAAGTCTAGTAGCTTCGTGCTGCACTCTTTCTAGCATACCTATATCCCTTTCTAAGTAAGTGCTCCATGCCTGTGCATAATATTACAGGTGGAGTCGCACATAGGCTAAATACAATTTTCATAGCTTACCTGCTCTTATATTTCACACAGTTATGATTCATAGCATTCTGATTGTTCTGTTACTGGCTGAATTGCATTGCTCTTATGCTTTAAGGTCACTTGAAACTAACACACCTGTATCTTTTCCTCTGCAATGACATGGAACTCACTACCTCGCATTGTATATCTAAATGTCCCATACCTCCAGCCCCAGATAATACGCACAACGTTACATTTATTATAGTTGAAAGACATCTGCCATTTATCAGCCCATTTTAAGATACTTCAAATATAGTTCAATATTGCTAGATGCAAAACTATAGTTAGTCATTCCTACCAGCTCGATGTAATCAGTAAATTTAAACACCTCATTCCTGAACCTTTAAGTATGATAATACTCAAAGAGTTAACTTGCATTAGGTTGGTCTGTTCCGCCATGGCCTCGGAGGTCAGAGCTCTTGACAGCGTTGCAATGAATACATTTTGCGCTTTGTTTGCACTTAGCATGTGCTCGCTAGTCATTGCCTGGTCCCTCATAATATATATATGGGAAGGGCTCGCTGTCTGAGTGTGCATACTGACTGTATACCGTGCGACCACGAGACATCAGCCTGTATGAACGTAGTTAGCGCGGGGACGGGGTGGAGGAACTAGTCTCCTCACTTCTCGGACGACGCCCCTCTGACTGGAGAGGGGCGTCCCTCTGACTGGAAAAGGCCTGGGGTGGGGAGTTGCCAATTGCGATTTCCAATTTCCAGCATACTAGTGCTCCACACGTTCCGTGTTTTTCCATGTGAATGCACCCCTCTGGGGAAGAAAGCACCCCCCCCCCCCATCCACAGGAACCCCAGGTGCACCACACCCTTGAGATTTTCTCGATCAGTGTCGCATCTCTAGACAAGCTGGCACCCCTTGAAAATCTCCCCTGCAACGTTTCCTGCCTCTCATACACCACTCTGTGAAGACTACGAATGACGTGAGAAGAAGCAGCGTTTAAGCAGAAGCTCTCAGCATTTAATCAGCGTGCAATTGCCGGCATTGCGGCCTCCGTCAGATATTTTGCGGACGCCCGAGCAATAGTTAGATGGTACATACTAGGTGGAAACAGAGCGCAAAATATGCACACTTCAGCACCCTCCAACGGCTCCGATGTTTTGAGACCCTACATTGCACATGAAATTTCAAAGCTAACTAGTTAAAAAAAATAACTTTTATAGATTAAGAAATAAAATCCTCGACCAAAGCGATGCGTCAGGACGAGTTCTTTCAGATGCCGTCTTAAAATCATCTTTCGATAATTACCATCTCAAAAAGTCACTTTCGGAAACCCAAGTTGTTTGCCCAGCTTTTATTGCCAGATTTGATGCCCTACTAGGCGTTGCAGTCACCAGAAAACGGCCTGAAAACGTCCTATTTCACCCATCACGCAAAAATAGAACGTTAAAATTGTTCCTTTTTTCTAAATTTCCGAGAATATTTTCACAATTCCTAAGTTGCCCACGGCCCCAGATTCCATGTTCACCCCCAAAATTAGGTTTCGGCGAACTTCAAAATCGACGCCATTGTTACGACGCCATTGTTAACGATATCAAAGCCAAATCGACGCCGTTTAATCTGCTTTCATTTTCCTAACATATGTACCATTGTGCAGCAGTGTCCCATGCGGAAGGTTCAATTGCGCAGTGTTCCAAGAACGTAAGTAATGCAGTCACATGAAGGTTGTGAAAATGATGTTACCGGGCACAGCCTACATGCACTGTAACAGCAAAGAGTGGCTTGCAATAGGTGTTCGACTGTACGTCCATATAAATGATGCTCTGCAGGTGGAAGGAAAACATAATTGTACTTATTGTTGGGATGTTAGCATGGTCGAATATGGTCAGGCTGCATCTTTGTCATGTTTGATGGCATTCAGCACGTGTTGTAAGTAACCACCGATGTTCTGAGGTAAAATTACGCCGCTACACGGAAATATGCTACGACACTATGGTGATCATACAATGTTCAACCCTTGTTAAGGAAGCTACAAGAGCTGCATTGGAGAGCTACAAATGTGTAAGTTGGAAAAACAAGTTCTAATCATCTGATGTTCATTTCGTTGTTCTATCCCATCATTGTTCGATTGTGCACCGCTTAGTGCAGTGCAGTAATGTGCAATAATGTGCATTATGCAGGAAGTGCCCAAAACGTGAACAATGAAACCACAGGAAGCTTGTGAAATGTTCATGTTTTCCGGGACACGCTATGTATACCGTGACAAAAACGCCTGTGTTTGCATTACGATATGGATTCGTCTGTACGTCCATGCAAATGATGTCTACAGGTAGAATGAAGGCATAATTTTACTTCCTGTTGTGAGGCCAGCATGATCAGATGCTTCCATTACCAGACCACCAGATGTTCCGAAGTAAGATTACGTCGTCACACGTAGATAATATAGAGATAATCGCAATATTACCCCGATACGAGTGTGCTTTAGGGACGCCGTGATAGATGAGAGTCCGTTGTGATAGAGAGTCTGTTGTGGTCGGCAAGTGCACTGAATTCCTTCTGGCCCTGAGCCATCTGCGTCACCATCTGCCCACCAGTACCATCTTCACTATAGTCAATAGCCTGGTTATATCCAATATCCGTTACTGCATATCTGTTTACGGGAACGGCAGCAAATATCCACAGACTAGACAAGATCATTAACTTCGCCACAAGAATCGTGTCAGGTCTACGGAAATTTGATCATATTTCTGATGTCCGTACCGAGTTGGGTATTTCTCTACTCTTTTCTTGGGTATTTCTCGTCTGTCTTCCACTATAACAAACTTCCTATTGAAACAAAAACATCAGGGCTGTCTAACTTCAAGAAACATGCACTAGCTTTTCTCCGCGAACAACACTAGTCACACAAAAAAACTTACACAATGGATGTGTGTACACTATGAACTCACTTTTAGGCCATCGCTCTCCTATCATTTCTAAAAACTTCTCGTTTATAGCTCGTGTTGCAAGCACGGTGTGTGCAGTGCAGATAGTGATATGGGTATTGCATTTTGTTGGTGTATGAATGTTTGTTGCGCATCTGCTCCCACTATTGACCACAAATATATCCTTTCTTTGTAAATATCTGTGAGTTATACCCAGACTGTCCATAACAGCCACAGTACGTGGAGGGCATGTATCGTGAAATAAATAAATAAATAAATAGATAAGCCTATGGATGACCTATCGGCAATACCTTCTGACCGGCAGTGGCAGTCCGCTGTGTCCAAGGTGCCATGCTGCACTGTCAGTGCGGCGCACGTACTGATTGCCTGCAGCCGATTTACCCATGAGCGAAAGCGTCACTTTGGACGTACCTCTCTCTCCCTTAGGGAAGTATGAGGGGACGAGTCATCAATTGTTCAATCGGGACGGCTCTTCCGCTTCCGATCAGAAATCAAGTTTTCTGTGATATATACCCCTCATTAACTCGCTTTTAAGCCTGACAAAATTAGGATCGTAGCACGGCATGATGTCACACGTACATCGCCCCTTTCACATGCAGTTGTCACGTCGACTGACCTTCGTGCATATGCCTTTGTTTGACTGACGATGATATGGGCGATGCATGATCGACGCAGTCGATGCGCCCATAAATTCCAATACCCAACCTGTCGGTAATGATTGACCTTGAACTTTGGGAAGTTTATTAATGGAAACTAAAAGACTTACAATGAATAAGTTTTATATATACTTGTTTGTTAAGCGAACGTTTTTATATCACCATTTTTATTACATTGTTCGATCCCCGTAGTATTCCAATCGGAGACAACTTACTCGAAATCCGTCTGTTCCGAAAGTCAGAAAATCATGGAAACCATGGAGAACAGACGCCTATATGGGATATTTAAAAGAAAAACGCATTTTTAAACTATTTTTATATGGCAGCCAAACCATGTCCGTTCGTATTTCTGCCATCAAATTTATAAATTTCAATGGGCTCGTGGTCACAGTAGGTCACGAGGACACGAGGTCAAACGTGAGAAATGTTGATATTTTATCACGGATGTGTTTTCTTTAATCATTTTCCTTCTCAAAGGTGCATAATATGTCACACTTTCTCTTCATTGTCGGTGAGATAACTATCGCTAAAGATACCCCTGTTGTGTGACCGCAAAATACTGCCGGAGGCTATAACTTCGAAACCATTAGTCGGATCAGACTAAAACTTGTTCAGACGTGTTCAGAGTACAAGTCTACAATATACACCAATTTTTGTCCAAATACAAATTTAGTGGGTGCAAAATTTGACAATTTTGGTCGATCTGGCGTGGAAAGCACCAGGTAGGAGAGGCATCACCTGAATGCTACCAACACGATCAGTGTCAGAATGTCCGAACTAAAGCTAATGCCTTGCCAGAAGTGGACTCCGCCGACTGGCTGCCGAGGCGGCCAGAGCGCCTCCGCCGACTGGCTGCCTAGGCGGCCAGAGCACCTCCGCCGACTGGCTGCCTAGGCGGCCAGAGCGCCTCCGCCGACTGGCTGCCGAGGTGGCCAGAGCGCCTCCGCCGACTGGCTGCCTGAGGTGGCCAGAGCGCCTCCGCCGACTGGCTGCCGAGGTGGCCAGAGCGCCTCCGTACCGAACTTCGTGTGCTGTCGCGGCCGGACCGCCCAGCGGTGGCGGCGCCTATGTCAACATGTAAAAACACCTTTTGTGGGTGAATGCCACCTCTCTCTGGTGTGCAGAAAATAGTTCAGCCGACATATAGAAGATTAAGTTATCCGGGCCGACCGGCAAATCCTTCTCTGCCGGGTCGGAAGGGGGGGCTCTTGAATGCCCCCTCTCCCACTATCTTCCGATCCACATGAGCTAAAAAAAATGCAAAAACATGTTGAAAAGCTCTGGTCACGGAAAGCGCGAAGCACACCTTGCGTTTGCATTTTAAATGATAATGTCACCCGAGGTCAATATTTAGATTGATCATAGTAAAAATGTACAAAACAGGATTGATCAGGTCAGGTCAACCTCAGGTTAGAAAGCCAGCTTTTGAAGAATTCATGTTATTGACACGAGTAGATGTTATTGACAAGCCAATATAGCTCAGAGCTCATACCACAGCTTATTTTTCATCTTCCGCCATGCTGAGGTCCTTAAAGGTCATAACAGGTCAACCGAGTGATATGACATTTATGTTAGGAATGACTTGGAAGGTAAGGATGTATCGGGTCCTTTCACCAGAACCATTCCAACAAAATATGTTCATCTGTTTCATAGCCGAAAATGTTTAGGTTAGGTCAGGCCACGCCGTATGGTTAGGTAAAGTAAGTTGAAGCTTGAATATCGGCGGGACGTCATATGTGAAGTATGCAAATTGTGTTCCAGGAAGAACTGATATGATACCGAAAAAAAAATATTTGTAAACTATCCTGCTTCTAGCCTCATAATCTGACCTTAGGGCACTCTGAACAATGTATATGTTGATGAAGCGATTACTTTAGCTTTCTAGGTGTGCACCTAGAAGGCTTTCCTAGGTGTGCACTGCTTGAAAATCAAGTCCATGAAAAGTCAAATCAGCTTAAATATGTTCAGATCATACGAGGTCAGGTCATTTCAGGTCGTTGATTGGCTACCCAATGTCATGTCGCACGACTAGGCGGGACTGAAACCGAATTCAGATATGACTTCACATATGACTTCACATAAAACCATGCACGTCATGAATGCAAACAACAGCGGCTAGTATAATTTTATCTCAGTTTTCCTTTAAATAATGTTGTCTTTGGGTAAAACGTTGTGCGGTAGAAGGCGGACATATGAAACCTTAGGCAGTATCCATTTTTATCGACATGCGTTTTCATGAAGATGTCAGTGTTCCTCTTCAGTCACAGGTTCAGGAATTTGTCAAGAGGGAAGAAACTTCGAAGGGGCGGCACGTGGCAGGCACGGATCCAGGAATGTGCTAAGTGAGGCGAACTGTAGACGGACAAAGGCGACATTTCGAATGGGTGACAGAATGCAGACCAAAAAGGCGACACTTTGAGTTTACCGAAGGCGGTTTTTAGAGAAGGGGCCTGGGCGGCATTTCCAAAGGGTTGCAGAATGTTGGTTGAAAGGGCAGCATCTTGGTGTGTCCAAAGCAGCAGTTGGAGCGGGGTGGGTGTGGTATTTCGAAATGGCAGCAGAATGTGGGTCGGAAGGGAGGCACCTTGAGCTTGTCCAAAGCAATTGTTGAAGGGGGTTGGAGGATTGTTGGAAGGGGTCGGGGGCGGTGGCGGCACACGGTGTGAAATTTGTAATCAATAGTCAGAATGAATAGCATCTTTTGCCTCTGTAGCTCAGTTATTTCGAGTCACGCACATATATATGTTATCAATCAGGAAGTGCTCCACCAATACACGCAAGCCATGCTAATCCTGACAAACAAATCTTGAACGGTAATGTAGTCAAAGGGCCAATTCTGAAGTAAGATTATTAAAAAGTAGACAGAGTTGTTACAGGGAACGTGATCATCTGGAGACAGGAGACATCCTTTTACGGGCGAGACGATATTTGTGTCATACGTAGTGACAACACTGTTACTTGGGAAACAGTTTAACTATGTGACTGCCGACTGGCTGCGGAGGCGGCCAGAGCGCCTCCGCCGACTGGCTGCCGAGGCGGCCAGAGCACCTCCGTACCGAACTTTGTGTGCTGACGCGGCCGGACCGCCGCTGGGTCCAGCCAGCCACTGAATGTGACTGATGCTGGCGCTTTGTGTGCCGACACGGCCGGACCGCCGCTGGGTCCAGCCCGCCACTGAATGTGACTGATGCTGGTGCTTTGTGTGCCGACACGGCCGGACCGCCGCTGGGTCCAGCCGGCCGCTGAATGTGACTGATGCTGGCGCTTTGTGTGCCGGCACGGCCGGACCGCCGCTGGGTCCAGCCGGCCGCTGAATGTGACTGATGCTGGCGCTTTGTGTGCCGACGCGGCCGGACCGCCGCCGGGTCCAGCCCGCCGCTGAATGTGACTGATGCTGGCGCTTTGTGTGCCGGCACGGCCGGACCGCCGCTGGGTCCAGCCGGCCGCTGAATGTGACTGATGCTGGTGCTTTGTGTGCTGACGCGGCCGGACCGCCGCCGGATCCAGCCGGCCACTGAATGTGACTGATGCTGGCGCTTTTCTACATGGGTTGTGTTATCGCTGTAATTCAGGATTGCCATTAATAAATTCAAGTCTCCTCAACGAAAAATAAATAGAAAACTATGCATAGGATTATAGCTATCCATATTATGAGACTTTCAACACCCACACGTGTGCTTCACGTATTATGGATGGGACAAACATTTTCTGAGTTACTTTGGCTCATCGACAAATTATCCAGCGAAGAATTCATTTACAAACGCGCTGTTGACAGAACGTTGGAACTACTTCGGTGTTCCTGGCGTCACTATCGTTGGAACTACTTCGCTATTCCTGGAGTCACTATCTCATAAGACGAATCCATTCACGTTTGTTTTTTACATCTCTGGTCACGATGTACTCTGCCGAGACAAGTCAGGCAGCAACATCTTCGCGACAAGAAAAGTTGGTATCAGCAGCCTACATGCCATCGTGCACTGGATGTATTTAAGACAGGCAGCGAATAATACATGTGTGTATGCCTTGGATTCGCACACACACACTCTCACATACACACATATGCATACCTACGCACACATAAGGCATATACATATACAGGCATATATATATATATATATATATATATATATATATATATATATATATATATAATACGTCTGGGTGTGTGTGCATAAATACATACCCATTTTCATCGGATCGCGTGCATCGTTCGGGCTAGGTCAGGTCGAGCCAAGCTCGCAATTTATGTCAAGCTTGTTATGTAGTAACAAGTATCAGTAGTAATTTACTAAGCTACGCTTCAGACACCGTGGTAGCGCAGCCTGCTGCATCTGGACACTTCTCTGTCGTCATCGGAAAATTATCATATCGATTGCACCAATTCCAACCCAATGGACTCTGGGGGAGACCGCGTGGATGGCATATGCGCCTACCTCAGGCGAACCACACGGGATGCCTTTTACCAGCTAGCTGCATTGGTCGAGGCTGGCTCCAGTAAGGCTTTGGTTTCATTAAACAGTGCATGGTGTAACACGGAAATTGCAAAAATAACAAAAAATATTAAGATCTCACTACTGGATGGTGAGGTGGATTAATTTCGCCATGTTCTCTAAATAGATACCATTAATCCCATCCATATGCATTGGATGTCAGCGAGCCAGGCATGTGGATGATATAGTGTGCAGTTCCTTTCCCCCACGCTGAGGAGGTAGGTGGTTGATAGAGCGTACAATTCCTTTACGCCGAGCTGGCGAGGCTCATATACGTGGATGCGCCTTAAATTTACAGTTTCGGTACTACGCTCTCTAAAAGGTAATGTTTGGAAAATATCGGTGTCATGTACCTTAACTCGAATGGACGTTTGATTGCAGTTTCCACAGTTAGATGATGCCCTTCGGTGCTATGCTGCCCAAAATGTAATATTTTGATGACAAGTGTCAGGTGCACAAGTAAAATGCATTATGCCATGTTGACGTTTTGCCATACCTGGTTCTGTGCTTCAGCAAGTCGGGACAACTTATTATCATCACTGGTCGAGCATTGAAGGCAAGCACTGCCATGCTACCGATGCACATTTCGCACAAATGGTTACAAATATGAAAATATATTGGACACATGCCTGAGAATGTTTGATATAAATATGGGGCGAGGTAAGTACTATGTAAGTTGTAGCCACTGGATGAACAATTCGGCATTTATTTCAGTTTTCTTTAGTATAAAATACCATAGTAAGGGCTTTTCGGAAAATTGCTATAGGGATCAAAGCATATGCTTATATGTAGTCATGGCTGCGTAGAATGTCGTGGAAACCCAATGGCTGCACCCGGCAGTAAAACTGAAGAAAAACGACATAAGCTGATGCACGCGCAATCGGACGCTGACCGCGGTGCCCTCTTTTTCAGCTGTACGTGCCGGACCCCGAGTGCGCTCCGCACCACGTGCACTTGCAGGCTGTCGACCTGAACGCCGTGACCCGCTCTGAGGTGCGGTACGTGCGGCATATGTACCACGAGGTGGCGTACCGCGTCAGCTTGCCCGGCTGGTACCGCATACACGTCAGGATGGGCAGCCACGCCCGGGACTTCGACGTCGTGGCTCGAGTCACACTATGACTGGCGGAGGTGTAGACATCATCACCCGGGTGATTGTCGGTCACGCCCGGGACGTTGACGTCGTGGCTCGAGTCACTCTATGACTGGCGGAGGTATGGACATCATCACCCGGGTGATGGTCGGTCACGCCCCGGACGTTGACGTCGTGGCTCGAGTCACTCTATGACTGGCGGAGGTATGGACATCATCACCCGGGTGATTGTCGGTCACGCCCGGGACGTTGACGTCGTGGTTCGAGTCACTCTATGACTGGCGGAGGTATGGACATCATCACCCGGGTGATTGTCGGTCACGCCCGGGACGTTGACGTCGTGGCTCGAGTCACTCTATGACTGGCGGAGGTATGGACATCATCACCCGGGTGATTGTCGGTCACGCCCGGGACGTTGACGTCGTGGTTCGAGTCACTCTATGACTGGCGGAGGTATGGACATCATCACCCGGGTGATTGTCGGTCACGCCCCGGACGTTGACGTCGTGGCTCGAGTCACTCTATGACTGGCGGAGGTATGGACATCATCACCCGGGTGATTGTCGGTCACGCCCGGGACGTTGACGTCGTGGCTCGAGTCACTCTATGACTGGCGGAGGTATGGACAGCATCACCCGGGTTATGGTCGGCCACGCCCCGGACGTTCACGTTGTGGCTCGAGTCACTCTATGACTGGCAGAGGTATGGACATCATCACCCGGGTGATTGTCGGTCACGCCCGGGACGTTGACGTCGTGGTTCGAGTCACTCTATGACTGGCGGAGGTATGGACATCATCACCCGGGTTATGGTCGGTCACGCTCGGGACGTTGACGTCGTGGCTCGAGTCACTCTATGACTGGCGGAGGTATGGATATCATCACCCGGGTGATTGTCGGCCACGCCCCGGACGTCGACGTTGTGGCTCGAGTCACACTATTACCCAGTTTACACGAGCAGGTTGGCCGTAAACGGAGATTTCCGATCCGGTCGATTCGCAAAAGTTCTGATCGCGGGTCCCGTTTACAAGAGCAAGGCAGCCACCTAATCGGAATTTTGCGATTTGACGGCTGATGCAATGTGGTGAAAAGTTCAGAATATTTCGCGCATTTTTTCGCTTCTGGCGCACCTGCTTCGAGCAACGAAGTACATAGGCACTAGGTATCATCAATGATCAACGTAGTTAGAACTTGTTCGGCAGAGATATAGGGAATCTGTGAATTCGAAGGACTCACGTAACCGGTGACATGTTATTGATGACAATATAGCCCGTTCTTCTTTGTGAATCAAATGGTGCATTGTTTTCAGGCCAGACTACGGTCTATAGTATAGGTTCCATCAATACATAAAGACATAAAAGATCAGTGCAACTATGAGCCACACGGGCCCTTCTTGGTTGCACTCTGGACACTGAACCAGTTGCCCACCAAATTCGTCGATCAGCCCTCCCTGGAATATCGAAAAGTAAGCCCTCTTTTCTTATAATGAGTGTCTATCCTGTTTTTAAAGATGTTCAGTGTGCTGCTACTGACAATGGTTTCTGGCAACTGGTTCCAATGTTCTACTACCCTGTTGGTGAAGAAAGACTGTTTTAACATTGTCCTGCTGTGATTAACTTTAATTTTGAATTGATGACATCTAATTGCATCAATTCTGTTAAATTCAAACATTTCCTTGAGATATCCCTGTTCCTGACCATGAACAAATTTAAAGACCTCGATGAGATCTCCTCTCAGCCTTCTATATCTAAGTGAAAACATATTCAATTTCTTCAATCTTTCCTCATATGCCAGGTTGCTTATACCATTAACCATTTGTGTTGCCCTCTTCGTACTCTCTCTAAAAGCCAACAATCTTTTTAATAACTAGGGGACCCAGCTTGGACACAGTATTCCAAATGTGGCCTGACATATGCACAGTAAAGCTTCCTGATGACTTCCTCACTTTTATATGATACGTTCCTATTTATTTCCCCAAGCATTCTTAGTGCCTTCTTCCTGGCTTCTTTGGTCTGTTCTGATGCCCCCAATTTTGTGTTCAAAATAACACATAAGTCCTTCTCGTGCTGAGTCACAGATAGTACTTGGCCACCCATCAAGTATGGAGCCTTCATATGCTGCCTACCTACATGCATGATTTTGCACTTATCACAATTAAATTTCATTTGCCATTTTTCGGACCACTTCATAAGCTCGTCTAAGTCTTTCTGCAGCAAGACTGCTCATTGTGTCCTGTTATTGCCCTAAAGACCTTCAAATCAGCCGCAAATTTCAAAACCTTACTGCTTAGGCCACTTGCAATGTTATTTGCAAATATAATGAACAATAGTGGCCCCAGTACTGACCACTGGGGGACTCCACTACGAACATTTTGCATGATGACTTTGTACCATTTAGCATCACTCTCTGCTGTCTATCTGAAAGCCACAACTCTATCCATTTTAGGGTGCTACCTGCAATACCATGGCCCTGAAGCTGCATCATTAACCGTTTATGGGGTACCTTGTCAAAGGCCTTACTAAAGTCAAGATATGCTACATCAACCTGATTTCCCTGATCAAATTGTTCTGTAGCAAAATTAAAAAAGTCCAAGAGATTTGTGAGACACGATCGCCCTTTTCTAAACCCATGGTGAGTATCTTGAATCAATCTGTTTCCTTCCAGAAAACTAACTATTCTATCCATGATAATTGATTCGAGTACCTTGCAGACTAGGGATGTGAGGCTTACTGGCCTATAGTCTTCGACTTTCCCCCTTTCTCCTTTCTTGAAAATAGGAATTACATTTGCCCTTTTCCAATCTGTTGGAATTTCATTTCGTGAAACCGATCTACAAAATATTATACTAAGTGGAATTGCCAGTTCCTTTTCAGCTTCCCGCAATACCCTGGCATAAATTCCATCAGGTCCTGCTGCCTTGTTTGGCTTTATTTTCCTGATATAATTGAAAACAACATCACTATCAATGAAACCAATATCGTTTATCTGATCACCTGTCACTGAACTGTGGTGTACGGTTGGCAGATTAGTCACATTTCAAATGTAAACACTGATTTAAACTGCTTGCTCAGCTCCTCAACTATCTCACCATCCTCACTCAATATAGTCCAATTTACTTCCAGTGGACCAATTGTGCTTGAAACTTTACTTAGCTTGTAGAAACTAAAGAACTTTTTACTGTCCCCATTACAGTTCCTAACCAAATCCAATTCTTTTGCTCGCTTTGCTGCTCCGGTTTTCTGCTTCACAGCCTCTCTAACGTTTTGATACGACCTTAGATTTACGATATTTGAAGCTTCCTTAAATACTCTAAATGCATCTTTCTTAGCCTTAATTGCTTTTATCAAATCTGGCGTAAGCCATGCTGGCTTTCCTACCCTTCTTTTGGCCTTTGCTTTTGGGGAAATGTATAATCTGAATTTCCCTCAAATAAGATTTGAACTTTTCCCACATTTGACTGGCATTTAAATTGTAGACTTCTTCTTCCCATTCTATGGCATTTAAAGCCGCTCTCATGCAGTCAAAGTCTGCCCCGTAAAAATTTGGAACCTTTGCCAAATTATCCTTGTTTGTGCCCTCTACTTGTGTCTTGAATCTCACTATGTTATGGTCACTTCTTCCCAGACTTTCTCCTACAGTCAAGTCTTGAACTAAATCACTTAAATCTGAGAAGACAAGGTCCAAGAATGAGCCCTGCCTAGTTGGTTCCGTTACAAACTGGTGCAAGAACAGGTCCTCTTCAAGGCATTTCCTAAACAGTTTACATTATGGGGAGCCAACACCAACATTTTCATATCCTTTTAGATTAAAGTCACCAAGAATAAGGCATTTCCTCCGAAAGTTTCTACTGATTTCCTTGCAAGTCACCTTATCGAGCTCCAGTTGCTGATAATGTGGCAAGGTTCCTGATCGGTACAAAGCTCCTATCCTCAGTTTATTGCTGTTGCCTTTTCCCACAGCAACATCAAGCGAAATTGACTCCACAGACACATTTTTTACCCCATCTGCTACTTTTTGAGAACTGAATAAGCTATTCACATAGAGCATTACACCACCACCTTTCACTGCTGGACCCCTATTGCATGAAAACATATTGTATCCCTGGATCTCATAGTCCTGCAATTTAACCCCAAAATACCCCTCACTGACCCATGCCTCATTAATGGAAACAAAATCTGGTTCCTCCTCAGCAACATAACACTTGAACTCATCAAATTTGGATCGAATACTCTGAGCATTAAGCATCATACACTTAACAAATGTTCCATAACCATCTTTGGCTTTTTCATGTTGAGTAGCTCTTTCATCTCTGGATGAGCTACCACTCTGCCCCCTTGAACTACTGATATCCCTATTTGCTGACTGTGAGGTTCTATTGCCTAGGCTGTCACTATTGACATATCCCTGAGATGGCAATGCCACTTCTTCCCTCCCCATCCCATTGTCTAGTTTCCCTGAAGGACATGCTAATATACTTTGCTTAACACTTGCACCACTTTCACGGAGAAGTGCAGGCCATCCCTCTGGTAGAGGTCCCATGAGCCATAAAACCTGCACCACTTGTCAACACAGGTAAAACCTAACTCATTGCAGAGCCTACCTACCCTGGTATTAGCTGCCAGTCCCCTAGAGTTCCACTCTGGGGAGACTCCAGCCCTAGGCATAATAGCGGTCACAATGACTCTGCTATTGCTTTGCTTCAGGGTGGCCAGAAGGGCCCTGTAGTCCTGCAGCAGCTCCTCACTCCTAGCAGGGCCTATGTTATTTACTCCTACCTGCACTACAACTGTACGAAACTGGTGCTCACTGGTGGCCTTCGCCACCATTGGCACCAGGTCTTTGACCTTGGCACCAGGCCTGGTGATGCACCTCCTGCTTCTCCGACCTTTACAGAGCACCCTATCTAAATGCCGCACACGAGAGTCACCTACAACCAGCAATGTCTCACTTGCTACTATCCTGGGGGCAGTCCTCCAATGCCTGGAACCTATCTGATGCTACTATGCCTGCCTGCTGAGCTGCTCGAATAGGTTGCCTCCCACTCCTACCACCTGCCACCTGCCACTCACTGATCCCTTGCTTAGGCTCGCGCATCCAAATCCTCCACCCCCTGACTTTAAACCACTGCCCCTCCTGTGAGCTACAACTATAAATATTCTGTTCACTAGGAACACTTTCCTCTACAGATATCCCTGCCACCTCCACAGCAGGGGAAGCCTCAGTTACCTGGTGGCCTGTGACCACCTGGGCATAGGATGCCCCTGCTACAGACTGACCCCTATGTGTTGCCTTTTCTTGCCTACCCTGTGCAACAAGGGCAGCCCTGAGCTTGGAAAGCTCTGCCTTAAGGGCCCTAACCTCCTCATCTAGTACCTGCATCCTGGTAGAAACCATCCTACAGGCTGCAGCTTTTTCCTAGATTTAGATTGAAAAGTAACTTGCTACAAAATGACATACAAAATAACAGAGCAGAAAAAATAACTGAGAAAGTTTAGGTGTATGCAAGTTCCTAACTATGCAGCACTTACAAACCAATCCACTGCTGTTTTTAAAAATGCACTTTAGTCAAAAGCACTTGCAGCTCACGCAAGAGACACAGTACAAGCCACATATTCTTAACTCAATAGACAATTGACACAACACAATATGCAATCAACACTTGGCACTGGTCAACACTTGACACAAGGTCGCTGTGCAGAATATTGACAAGCGGTGTGCTTTTAAAGAAAGAAGAAATAACTCGCTAAACAACTGCCAAAGATTAAATAAAGAGCTGAAAACACTAACACACAAGACAAAGACAGACAATAACCTAAAGACAAAATGGCGCTGGGCAGCCTCGCTAGGTTGAAATAGACTAATTTGCTTGTAAAAAATACTTATTAGATAAAAACTATGCAAATATATGCACAGAAATAATTGCTAAATACCTATCCACAGCTTAGCCTGGTATACTGCCCTGTTCTGCAACGACTTATCTGGTAAGTAGGAGCTCCACACCGACGTGCTTCCACCTTGACACCTGGCGGCAAAACCTGGTTCCAGACTATGAAATGGTGCATTGTTCCAGACGGCCTTGTTCCAGACTGTGCAATAGTCAAATATACAGGGTAAATCAGGTTCACTACGCAATCCAAGAGATAAATCAGCAAAACCCAAACGCTGTCACAAATCCGCAAGCTGAACACTCCGCCACATGGTAAAACTCACGGTTGGGGCACGCACTAATAACGTGATGTCTCAGCGCCGCTTTCAGCTGTTACGTGTCTGATTTTTGTGTTTCATAACTAGGTTTGCAATTAGAATTAAAAGAACAAACATGTTTATTTTTATAATTACCCTCAATTTACTCAAAACGTAGCAGAGAATAGCTTCAAGAAATGTCATGACCCATGCAGCCGTACCGTAATTTGTTCGTGATTGGCGCTTATCGAAAACTCCCACCTACCGAAGCATAAATTTACGTTAAGCTTTTCGCTTGTTTTGCTACGCAGAAGCCCGTTTACAAGAGCATTATTTTCGCAAGTTTTCCTAGTCGCATCGTATTCGGAAGTTTTGCTGCTCATGTAAACGGGGTAAGTGACTGGCGCAGGTACGGACACCATCACCCGGGTGAAGTTGTTGTCAAGAATTGGAGAGCGTAGTGCGGGCTACACCGCTGACTGAGGCATGACGGATACCAAGACTCACCTGGGTGACAGGGCCATTGGCAGAGAGGAGTACGCTATTTTGGTGACTCTTCGTGGCCATCCATGCGTACTTACCCACTCTGGGAAGTTTGTCAGCGCCCAAGGCCATCACTGGCCAGGCAATGTGTGTAATGAAGTCTAATTATCTTTTTGACGTCACTGTCAGGAGCAAGGTCAGGAGTGTAGTCAGAATATGGCGCCGATAGAGCGCTTGACGAGCGAGGACAATAGACGGGCTGTGGGGTTCCCCCACTTCAGGCACATGGTGGGGCAACATACCGCGACACGAAGCTTGTGGCTCGATCACAACTACGCTCTCTTGGCAGTCTGGAGCGGACTTGCTCGGGTTTCATCATCGCCGGTAACGAACACCCAAGTCGGGAGTGGCAATTGTCTTGCAAGCATACACCAGAGACGCTTGCCAGAAAGCCTGACACTAATAGTCATGCTTTCGTATTTCATTGCCGTATGCAGCAACCAGTAGAAATATGGCGAAGGCAATACATGTTCTGCACTATGTCCTCCTTTGCTGAAGCTGGCAATAAACATCACCCGTGTCCTGCTGATAATGTTTCTTTTGTTAGTTCCAAATTAGGTACAGACACGACAATGACAAATAATGGTCCTCATTGTGTGTTGTAAGGGCTGTGACGCGACTTTTCGTTGGATATCTGCGTTTTTTCGCCCCAACGTTATTTGTTGGGATCCATAGAGCGAGTTTTAGCGGCCTGGACACGTTTTGGGATCCAATACATTTTGGGGGCTTTTGGTGCTATTGTTGGGACCCCAGAGGGATTTTCCATGTCCGATTGCCTTTTCGTTGCCCCGGCTTAATTTTTGGGTGGTTCCGATAAGACTTTTGAGGGCCCGGTGCGACCTATCGAGCCCCTAGCGTGATTTTCAGGGGTCCGGGCGCAAATTGTTGGTACCCCAGGATCAGCGTTATTTTTATGGTTCCCGGCTCGACCTCCTGGGACCCACGTCGTGATTTTCAAGAAAATAAGCATGACTTTTGGGGGCCTCCATCGTGATTTTCAGGGTCCCCAGCCCAACCTGTTGCCCCCCCGGCGTGATTTTGGGACTCAGCCCGTCTTTTTGGACCCCGCGCCATTTTCAGGGGCTGAGGCGAAAATTAATGGGCCCCAGCGTGATTTCCAGGGGCCTCGGCTCGTCCTTTTGATGCCCCAGCGTGATTTTCAGGGGGCCCGGCGCCACTTTTTGTGGCCCAGCAATGTTTTCAGGGGACCCGGTCCAACTTTTTGGGGCCTCAGCGTCATCCTTAGGGGCCCCGGGGCGATTTCTGGGCCCCCAATGCTATTTTTAGCTATCTGGTGTTAAATTGAAACAGTGAAAAAGATGTCCGCATTACTTCCTAAGACACGAGCTAGTTGGAATCCAGGCTGAATGGCACAGGGAACGATATGTCCGCAAGCACGAAGATTGGCTGAATGGCACGTTGATTGACCTATTCCTAACAATGCCAACGAGAAGGCCGTCCACTTCAGCGGGGCGCGGGCGTCCTGTCCGTGAGTTCTCCGAACTGAAGTCGGCCGACGCGAAGAGAAAGGCGACCGCTAATCTAACCAAGCACTGGGCCGACAAACCTGCACGCTGCCAAAAGGTCAAGATCCAAGGGACGGATAGAGGTATCATTCGTCCTGAAAGAGTCAACGGCAATTCCTACACGTCCGACCAAAGTGCACCGTCTGCTTCATCGGTCAGCCTCACTGCCTAGAATGTACAGCAACGAGGAGGAATTTGGCTTCGTATATTGACGGACGCCACACCAAGGCAACATGGCATTCGGTAACGCCGCCAGAGGTGCGTTGCGGAACGAGGAGGAATTTGCAGCGGTGACCGGTGTAGACAGACAGCCGATTCATCGGATGAGCGTCATCCTGCAGACGATGTCGTCCGGATACGCCGCCGACGTCCTGGCATTCCAGGCGTACTGTGCTGTGACAGCTGGCCTGTACGTGGAGTTATACTGGTGGTTTCCCATGCCGGCGGCGGTCACCAAGGAACACGGAGCCGCCGTTGTAGACTCGCCGTTGCTTCTGGTTGGACTACTGAGGGAGGAAGCCCAGCAGTCAAACAAGAACGTCCGTGCCTACCGCCTGAACCACGCAAGGACAGATTCCCGGCTGCACACCATGACCGACCAGTTCGGGTTCATCGTCACCAGTGACCCACTCATCAGCTCATCCTAAGTCATCGAGCCCAGCTGAAGAGCCCGGAACAGAGTAAGCCTGGCAGAAGAGTCGCACGCCCTTCTCAAGAGAGACGTCATAGTCACACGCGCAACGGATGTCACAGCCGTGACGTCCCACTCGTACTCAGCCGAGAGCCTGTCGACTCGGACTCTAGTGACGAGGACTAGGTCACACACACGCGCAACGGATGTCACAGCCGTGACGTCCCACTCGTACTCAGCCGAGAGCATGTCGACTCGGACTCTAGTGACGAGGACTAGGTCACACACACGCGCAACGGATGCCACAGCCGTGACGTCCCACTCGTATTCAGCCGAGAGCCTGTCGACTCGGACTCTAGTGACGAGGACTAGGTCACACACACGCGCAACGGATGTCACAGCCGTGACGTCCCACTCGTACTCAGCCGAGAGCCTGTCGACTCGGACTCTAGTGACGAGGACTAGGTCACACACACGCGCACACACCAGAAAATATAAGCTTAATATAGCGTCGGATCGCTGGGTGGGATCAGTTGACAGATAACGTGACTAAGCAAGTATATAGGTCATGTGTAATGTGCATGTTCACATACATGTTAATGTTGACCTGCTGTTTAACCTGAGTGGTGTGGCACGATGTATGTGCAATATAGATGCGGCCTTGCACGAATTGTCAGCTACATTTAGGTATAACATTGATGTTAAGATACATTAGTTTTCCAATAGTGCTGTTGGCGCAACTATATTAGCCAAGCCTTGACAAGACCAGCAATATCCTATTCATAGCCGAGATCAGCAGCTGCCGGAACTGACATCCGGCCGTGTGTCAATTTACCAACAACCCTAAATTAGCCCCCCCCCCCTCTCCCGGACTACTAGTACTCGGTACGCAAAAATGGACCACGGAATTGGACTCAGCGCACAAAACAACCCCAGAAAACACTAGACTGGCCCATTCGGCAGGCGCTTCGAATCAAAAGCGATTTTGAAGGCGATCTGGCCCACTGTGTGACGGTACAATGCACTCTAGGGAAACGCTTTCCTTCGGTTAGCGAAGGCCGTATATCCTGCGCTTATATGAAGCGAAACTGCAATGTATGGCGATATCCGACAGAGGCTTATCTCATTAGTACGTATTTCATTTCAGTGATAGAACAGTTTCAAGTTGAATATGTAAACCTGAATTTTAATTTTCACGATAATTACGAGTCACCAATGAATTTTTTGGTGTCCAGTTTTTTATTTTTCTGACTTTCCAGTAGATAAGAGAATCATCGTTTTTCACGAAAACGAAATGTTCAAATACCTTTCAGTTCGACTCAGGTGCGACATTGCCTTGAAGGGCCTTAATGGGCCGATCGCTCCTGCACATAGGTAAGCGATCAGGTGAGATCAAATTGTTGACCTCATTTTAAAGACTTCCGAAATACTGTCCGAAAACACTCTCTTCTACAGCCCAGAGTTAAAATTAGCCGCCAAATTCAGCCTATCGTCCAAATTATCCCCAGAGTAACTATCAACCTCAAAAGATCATTTGAGGTCGAGGTATGTCAGCATGGAAGTAACATGGAATGGTACTGGACAAATCGATGACCTGTAGGTATAGGCACGTGAACTGAGTTGTCCATCATCTTACCACACTCATTATTGGTGGCTTTGAGGAAATACGTGATATTAATTGCCGATGATTCGCGTTCGGGCGAAATATGGCCTGACATGTTTGACCAGTTCTCTCCTCTGATTCTCGACCGGTTTGACAGCTGTGACATCCGACCCACGATGTTCGCGCTTTGAGCGTAACGCTCTGACGAGCTGGACTTACCATGCTAAACGCTAGTTACCTTGTCAGTGGCTTAGTTACCTCGCCAGTGGCTTAGTTACCTTGCCAGTGGCTTAGTTACCTTGCCAGTGGCTTAATTACTTCACAAGTGGCTTAGTCACCTTGCCAATGGCAGCTGGTGCTGCCACTGGCGATTGCGTGCTGATGAGCCCCACGTGGGAATGATTAATCGACACGGGCACGGCCAGCCCCATCCAGGCATGCCCAGCAGCATTGGCAGCGGGGATCCGTTGACGCATGCTCACCTAGCCGGGCAGACCGGCTAGAGTGTGGCGAAGTGCGAGGCCGTGTTGGGTTTCAGCCGGGCAGACATCGCTCCGGGCCTCAGGGAACGAGTCCGTGGCCGAAGACAGCCGAGGCCGTGTTGTTAGCCGGGCAGACCTATCTGCTCCGGGCCTAAACGACGGGCCAAACACCAGGCGGGGTTAGCAACCCCCCGGGCCAGGAACGAGCGGAAATAGCCGAGGCCGTGTTGGGTTTCAGCTGGGCAGACCATCTGCTCCGGGCCTCCAGGGGACGAGTCCGTGGCCGAAGACAGCCGAGGCCGTGTAGGGTTCAGCGGGCAGACCTGCTCCGGGCCTAGGAACGAGCCGGGCCGAAACAGCCGAGGCCGGGTTTCACGGCACCTTGCCGGGCCTCAGGGACGAGTCCGTGGCCGAAGACTAGCCGAGGCCGTGGGTTCTGCAACCTACTGCCCGGGCCAGGGAACGAGTCCGTTGACGAAATGCCCAGGCCTGTAGGGTTTCAGCCGGGCAGACCTATCTGCTCCGGGCCTCCAGGGAGACGAGTCCGTGGCCGAAGACTAGCCGAGGCCGTGTTGGGTTTCAGCTGGGCAGACCTATCTGCTCCAGGCCTCCAGGGAGACGAGTCCGTGGCCGAAGACTCTGGCAAATGATGGCTGCATTTGAAATTCCATCGTTGCATACCCTGTGGCATATTTAGATTTTCCCTAAGTGCCCAGTATGCTGTGCAAAAATGTATCGTTTCAAACGTACTGCTGACGTCATAGCATGACAGAAGATTACATTTCTGGCCGCTATTTACAGTTATTTTTTACACCAAATACACAAAGAAAAGTGCGCAGCGTATGCATGTACGTGGGCGTAGCCAAGATTAGGGGCAGCCACCCCCTCCCCACACTTAATCCTCCATCCCTTGGAGGCTTGGATCCCTATGAGGGCCGTAAATACTAAAAAAAAAACCTTTAACGCATTCTCTCGCAAATGTCCTTAAGATTCGACTTCAACCTCGTAAAGTAGCAAATCATCCATGTTTACAGAAGAAAAAAAATTACGGGATATTTGTCAGCCAATCTTGTGTAGATTTATCTTAAGTTGCTCGCTCAAGCTATTTCAGTCGTTCCTTACGTTCATTTTGTAGCTACTCGCAGTAGTACCTTTTCTTAATTTTCGCCTGAGAAATGCCGAGGAGAAACATCCACATCAATATCTGGTACGACACCTTAAAAAAATAACTCCAACTGAATCGCAGAGATCTCAGAATAAGCAGGTATATGGAACATCTGCATTTTCATGTAGAGGACGCCTTCCTCCAGATTACATTGTTTAACCCGGACGGGGGCCTTCCTACACACACTCTAAGGTTTTTTCCGTGATTGCAGAAAAATTACCGTGCGAAGCGCCGCAAGATTTGCAGTACCTCTTCCTTGGTCACTTTTGCGTCTCCATTGGCCTAGCTCAGGTAAAAGAGGACCACCTCCAAAAATGTCTAATGATCGATAACTTATACACAAGAAGAATTGGACTTGCTACGTAAGTGAAATTGGGAAGTGTCTCCAAAACGTATTCCTCTGATTTTTGTGTGAGGTTAGGTCAGCGACATGAGGTCATGTACAATATTGGCCTTTTTCGGCCAATTTTCCTCTTTTTGTATTATGCATACTCTTATAATGTCACTTTGGGCTTGCTATGCATGCAGAAGCACAAGGAGAAATTCCTTATGCAATTTCTTTGACCTCCGGCAAGTGGCCTGAGGTCAGATCGCGATAAAGTGCACAATGTGGGCTAAGCCGGTTTAGAGCCGGTTTCCATGCCCTAAATAGTATCGGCCCAAACTACCGGGAGATGTCGATATACAATGTGTCGGAAACATTGATGTCTTCCCAAAAATAGATAGTTTGTTGTTCAAATTATCATAACATAATATCATTTTCGGACCCTATTTCTCGAGGGCTTTCCGATGACACCCCGCTCGTTTTCGTGTAGCGCTTAGTTTGGAAGTTAGACGGGTGATCTTTAAGGCCCCCACTCCCACCCCCGAAGCCGGGCGTGAGAATCTGACCAGAGAGACGGCGCGGGTCAATACGAAGCTGATAATTCGATGAAGGGCTTTGACGGGCGGTCCATGTTGCACGAGGATCGTTGGCCATAGCTTAGGGAGAAGCAAGTGGTCCTCCTCTACTCTGAGCGAAGCCACCTGAACAAAATTGAAGATCGACCAGAGATTAATGGTTTTTATTGTGATGTGCATTGTTTTGGTCTATATCAGACGAGTGTCAACAGCATGTAAGGCAAGCATCTTGGAGGAGACATCACAGGTGGAACGTATATGAAGAGATATATCGGAAAGCAAGCTGTTGTGGGACATGCCATGATTTGGTGCGTTACTCGCCAAAGGTTACTGTGAAGCAATAGGTCTAGTGTTGTCAGAAGTTGGTAGCGGGTAAATATTGAAAATTGCATCATCAATGGATATCGGGGATGATATTAACATGCATGGATCAGATACAGAAACACCGAATACGAAATAGTACGTAAGTAGTAATAGAGTCCGAATAGAGGGCAGGACCATAAGTGCAATCGACAGGATCAGAAGTTATGCCAGAGTTATGAACAATCATTAATTGTCGGGGAAAATCCAAGTCCATTCCAATGCCACGCATTGGAATGGACTTGTCTCCTTTTCACCTTTTCTCCGTGCCCATATAATAGGGAGCGAAGAGTCAGAAAACGCAGCATAAGCAGGAAGAAATCAATTTGAAACAAGCAAAGAGGAAAAATGAAAAAAAGCGCGCGAAGATTTAGAAAAAGTGTGTTCCCGCTTTGTTCGAACACTATAGAATGATAGTCGTCTCAAGCTATGCTGCTCAGATTTACATAACACGCACCGGAGGGGAGGCGAGAATCGACCCCATGCGGTCTCGGAAACTACTGAAGATAGAAGCACAAATTTGGATGGAAGATTACGGATGTAGTGAAGTCGCTTCAGCACACATTTCATGAGCATAGATCAATGTCTTCAGGTTCAAATGACGTCGAGAAAGTCAATATCTTTTAAGTGGAATATGAAATTTGGGAGCAAACTGAGATTTTCTGCCAAGAACCAGCATAATCAATTCAGTTATTTAACTTCAACTCCTCAGAAGTTCTTGGATACTACTAGTCTGATTGAGATGTTCCAATTGCTCGCCGTAAAATTTGGCGGAAATGGGGTATGGAATTTCGGAGCAAACTAAGACTTCCTGCCAAGAAAAAGCACATTTTAAAATGAATCGTGGGAACGATAAAATATACTATATATGCCATGATCTTATTCTTGTATATTCCTAGTCTAATTGTCATATTACGATTGCATGGTGTTTTTGTCCTGGCAAAAAAACACCAAGAATGTTGTATTTTGGTGAACATTGAACTCCTATTTTTCATATTTCACATTGAAACTACAGAGCACCGGTTGAAAGCCCGAAAGGCATATCATGGATGATTTACGCCTAGGATTGGAAAACTCCGCGTCGGCGCCTTTCGTCTGCGCGTATCAGCGGCACCAACCTGCCACCTAGCGGAGTGTAAATAAAAACACGGAAATGCGGCCAGTTTTGGGCCGTGCGCCTATGGGAGTACGGGGTACGCATTTCGTATTGGCATTTTTTCCAATTGATTGAGCCATCCCAGGAGGATTGCATCTGCTTTTCATGATACAAAATTGATCAAGGAACCTTACCGTCCTTTCCTTGTTGATTTATTACGCTCTGTTCCGAAGTTGTGATGCGAAGTGAAGGCATCTGTGGGAGGGAGCCCATTTCGCTGAAAGGGTCGGCCCACCGATGTTGATTTCTTAAAATAATCGGAGGGGGCAAAGTACATGAAGGCAATAGGCAGACCAAAATGAATGGGGGGGGGGTCACATTCCACAGGCTCCCATGTTAGAAGTTGAAATTTCTGCGGGTGGGGGAAGCAAGCATTGAGGGGGCAGTTTCACCCTCAAAGATAAGAATGGGCGGTTCTGGTTTCGCTCCACCATCCTTGCTCTCTAGATATGTGGTTAATATTTTCCAGTGGAGTGGTTTACACAACTGAATGGGAGAGTACAGATTTCGGCGCACCCACCAACCCGCAAAGATTGAGCGGAAGTTCCACGGAGGGTACAAACCCCCTCCCCCTACACCATGCCACTTACAGATTTATGATTTTGCCAAGGAGGCATCATTTCTCCAGATGGGCGGCTCTTGGTCCAGAACATTTGGACGGGGTACACTCCGATCTCCCAGAGGGGCACCATTTGTTTTTGTCCGAGGAGTGCCTATCGCCGAAAAATTCGCGGCGTGCGTTGGGACTCTCAGAGGACTGCTGTTCCCAGGCCGAGGAGCGCGTTGCGCTGAGAAATTCGAGGGAAGGGTACACTGGAACCTCCAAGAGAGGCGTCCTTCGGGTCATAAGGGGCGCCACTTTCGCTTCCTCCCCCTTGGATCAGCCCTTGCAACATACCCTAGCTGGCAACGCCACTAGCTCTCACCGATTCGCTACCACTTGCCAGTCGTTCGACTCAGGGGTATTGTTTTATATACCTTTGAGGGGGAACTGCCACCTCAATGTTTGCCACAATTATTTCAACTTCTATCATGGGAGCCAATGGAATGTGCCCCCAATTCATTTTGGTCTGCCCATTGCCTTCATGTACTTTGCCTCGTCCGATCATTTCAAGATCAAGCTAAAGATAGAGAGATAAAGATCATCAAGATACCAACATCGGTGGGCCGACCTTTGGGGCGAGGTGGGCTCCCTCTGACAGAAGTCTTCACTTCACACCACGACAACTTCTAAACGGAGCACAATAAATCAATAAGGAAAGAACGGTGAGGTTCCTTGATCAATTCTGTATCATGAAAGGCTGATGTAATCCTCCTGGGATGGCTGAATCAATTGGAAAAAATGCCAATACGAAATGCGTACCCTGAACTCCCATCGGCGCGCGGCCTAAAACCGGCCGCGTTTCCGTGTTTGTACTTACCTTCCGCTAGGTGGGCTGATACGCAAACAGCTGTTGGTTTCCGATCCAGGCGTACTTGATCCATGGGCATATGTCCCAAAGAACGGTCAAAATGCCTACCGCTCCGGACCTGAGAGGGCTTTCTGACCGGTATTTCGGTTCTTACCCCTAATCAGAATTTCCCCCTGGTTCCGACCAGGCCAGCAATATCGAAGCCACGGAGGCAGGTAACACGACTTTCATATATGGGATCACTTAGATACCAGACACTATGCTTTAAAAAGATAACAAACATCATATACCCATAAACCTATACTAAACATCTCGTTTTGCCTGGAGTTGTTGATTTGCTACCGGCTTCGGTTTCCCGTTCCGCATACCCTTCCGGCTACGGATTGGTTTTGTGGCAGGACCTAAGCTTTGCAGTTTTTCTTTTACCATATGCCCAGTTCAGCTGCCATTTCATCTTTTGTGGTAACCAAATGCCTATATTAGTTGCCAAGTATCAGCTTTGGTTATGCTGTACTCATCTTCATGCATAAATATTCGCTTCGGTTATGAGATACCTGTTTTGGTTATCCCATTAACATCGGCCACGGCATCCGGGATACCAGCTAAGCAATCTACTAAGCTGCGTTCTACCGTTTAGCTATAGCCGAACACACACATGAGCCTTCTAAGGGCCGGGATATTTACATGGCTAACTAAACATAAACCGTTAAGAAACGGTGGCCAGCGTCTCCGAGTCGGGCTTCTACAGCATCATGTCACATCGACTGCACCATGTCTGTAGATCACCTCTCCTCTGACGAGCAGTTCACACATTCTATGTACTTAGAACCATTTATTTCAGAGACACGGGCAGTCTCGCAAATGAATTCGGTCGGCTTCCGGTCACAGATGCAACCATATTCTTGAATTTCACATCCCTGCGACTGCATTGTCCACCTGGATATACTTGTGCCGCGCCGATGATCGGCGTATAATTTGGTCGATGTGTTTTATGTATCATTCAGTGATATTTATTTCGTTATAGGCAACGCCGTAATAAATATGCATCGTGCGACACATAGGTGGAAAAACAAAAAAGGTTGTAATGCCTCGATACTGGGTTCAGTGTGAACTGGCGATTACGGTGCAAAAGGGGAATATGAAATATGGCAGCAAACTGATATGTCCTGCCAAGAACCAGCATAATCAATTCAGTTTTTGCAGCTCCTTAGACGTTCTTGGATACTATTAGTCTGATTGTGATGTTCCAATTGCTTTGGCGGAAATGGGGTATGGAATTTCGTACCTTCGCCATCACGCTCCCAACCACCCACTAATGCATCGTCAGACCAAGTAATGATTGGACCAGTAACGCCGCACGGTTGCAAGTCAATGTAACGACCATCTGCAGCTGCACGTCTTCCGTCCCCTGGTGCCACCAATGCGACTCGGCGAACTTGGCTCGTTAGTCGCGCCACCGTCCCGGCGTTCATGCCGCCGCGGCCGCCTTCACCAGTCGACCAGCTGGTCAGAATGCCGCAGCTGGCGCCGGCTGGGCAGCGGGCAGCAACACAGCGCACAGCTGACGCCACAGACAGCCTGCCGTCGGCGCGTGCGCCTTCACCGTCTGTTGAACAGATGCCGAGGCAGTTCTGGCTGCTCCTGCGAATGCGCAACGCGTTAGGTGCGCAATCAAAATGCTCTTTTCCAGTGGGGAATGGGGAGGGGCTGCCATGGTGGATCCTGTCACGCTTTTCGGCGGAAGATCATGTGAGTGACTGACGCTTAGTGTGCCAAACACATACCTATTGAAATTGCTGCTGCCACTTTGTCATACAATTTTCCACCCGGGTTTCCTATGCAAGCACGACGGGGACGTCTGCACCTGCCTGGCTGCGTTCCTGACATCAGCACAGTCGTCCGGCACTCCTCGCATCATAACACACGCATGGCTTACACGAGAGCTCATGGCCGTAACCAACTGATAAGCCAGACTAAACACCAGGCCACGCTGAACACAAGCATACACTATATCTGGCAGCTCAAGGGAGTACACACTGTTCAGGTACACGAAACAGGCCACCAGAGTACACTTGGGAACACCTGGCTGTTGATGATAGCAGCAGTCCATTGTCAAGCCTGATAATCGACGTAGGTACACATGGGGTGTGTACGGCTGGAAAGTTGTGAAGGAATGCATCACAATAATATCAGATCTGGCAACTCTTCAAGTCACACATCAGAAGGCCTATCGTCAGTCAGATCAGGCAACTTCTGAGAGAACGCGTCGTGACGTCTTCCGTCATATATGCCAGCTCCTGGGACTAAACATGGCGATATCGGGGAAATTTGGTAGCTCCTGGAAAAACGCATCGTAGCATCACCTCACTAATCGACAAATTCAGAGCACAATCAGTGACCTCATCCGCCGCATCTGGCATAGTCGGGTATGCCAGATGAAACAAGATGAAGACAAGATGAAATGCGGACGCCAGGTGATAAGCAAAGGTGACATGCTGACACACCAGGTGATAAATGGGCGTGAGATGAGGGATGAGACGTGAACCTATTTGATCAATTAAAATGAGATGCTGACCCCAGGTAATGTAAAATAATAAGAGAGTGCTGAAGTTATCAAGTCGTCAAGCATAAAGTGTTCCGGTTTAATCAAAGCCCCCGGGGCCCTACAGCCACATACATTCTAAAGAAGCTATTTACCCCAGCATGTCTAGTTCATTCGATCTCGCCTAGCACACGAGCGGATCGGGTAACACATGCGTACTCGCAGAACACGCTTGAGCCGAGCGTGCCACACGCGTGACAAACCTACATAAATCCTGCGTATTGTGGAATTTCACTGAGCTTGAGAAAAAAACAATAGAAGTATACTACTGCTGGTGTTTCTGCAGTATTTTTTTGCAAAATACTGCAAAATGTAATGGCAGTTTGTAAATTTTGCAAAATGTAATGGCAGTCTGGCATTATTGCGCTTTAAGGTGTTCACGAGACAAATTTTGCATGCATTTTACCTGCATGAAGCGAAGTGGTTACGTTTGGCTATGTCAGGTTTGGTTAGGTTGTTCATCTTGCATTTTTGGGGATAATTTTCTCCCTAATGAAAGGTTAGGCCATGTTACATTAGGTTTGGTTTTCATAGTGAAATTTATTGGAGCAAAAAGTGCTTGTATTTTGTGCTCTTTTTCGATTGTTTTCCATGAGAGTTTTAGGTTATGTTAGGTTAGGCTATGCTACACGTTTTCTTTTTAGCATCATTTTTCTGCTATATTACCCATCTCCAAGCCCGTTTTTTGTGTAATTTTGTCACACACACAATATAGTTCACTATCGTATCCATCCACCCTGAGAATTTCGTTACTCTAGCATTAATAGGAGCCGAGATCTTAGGGGGGCGGAATCCGCCGCCCCCCCCTCCAGTGCGCGTAATTTTCAGAGGCCCTCCAGAGCGCGTGTTAATGCTAGTATGAAAGGATTGTGGACATCCATGTCTCCAACAAGATGGATACTAACAAGTCACAGTTCCCATCTTTGTAAAAAAATACACCTCTATTTTGTGGGAGTTTTCACAAAATTGAAGATAAAAGCACCGTCCTAAAGCTAAACCTTGATGTGAAAAACCTCAATGTTGACACTTCTGAGGAAAGTACTCTGGTCCCAGATCTCTCCTCATCCTTGGGCGTGTCCACGCCTATGAAAACACTCGTACCCCTGTATACCAGTGGTGTATATACATATAGAAGTTTGTCGCAGCAAGCGGGGCCACTGGCAGAGATCAGCGGACTGTCTCGGCTTGCAGAATCGCTCGACAACGTCCTCATCTTCTCGGCTGTCGGGAGGCCGATGAACATTGCTTCTGGCTTACTTGCAGTTGCATTTGTATCCCTCGGCACAAATAAGAATAATAGCGCAGTTTTCTACGATCCATTTGCCCCTGACGATTGGATGTGATCCAAGCTAAACCTGTCGCGATGATTACGAACTGGCAGCGTCACAAATGAAAGATATAATGGGCGGCAGTGAAGCATCGCTGAACTCTACATATGTGACGTCACAGATATTTTGGCCAATCACAAATCGAGGAATTCTGAGGCGCTTCTTTGAATTGTTTAAGTAATTTATGGATTTATAAAAATAATGAATGCGACCATCGTCTTTAAAATTAAAAATTACTAGTGAAACTTGACAAAAAATACGGTCTGTCCCGACACTTGTTGAAACTTGTCTATTGGAAAGATCAGAGGCCAACAGGACCGTGACGCACTGTGACAAGTGCATTTGAGTTCGAAATATATACACTGTATTCGGCAGATTAGCCTAATTCTGATAATATAGCGCAGTCAATGTAGACAGCTTTTCAAAATTTTAATCACATGATTTTTGGTCGATCTAACTTATTGAAAATTGTATACATTAACTTTAAGACCTTTTTGCATTTGTATGGAATGCGTATGTATTGGCGTTTTAAAAATTATCAATTGATTTTCATCCAATGTGCAAAAACTGTTGGCCATATTTTTCAACCGAACTTCTTTGCCAAATGGAATGGAATTCGCATACCGATTATAAATGGACTGTAGCGAATTGTCCGACTTGATTTTACTCATTTCCAATATTCCTGCATTCCTGCACACCAATGTTGAAACATAATAAAGTGCATGCTCTCGTCCCTCCAGCACCCCCAATGGCACTTAACATTGGGATATGAAATGTGGCGACACCATGCAATAGTAGCATATAAGGTATGCTACTTTACATGATCACGTTTAAAGGGCTAGTTGGGGAAGTTAGGTAAACCGGAAAACTGTTTTCGCGCAAATTAGTTACGTACGGGTTAAAATAATGGGTTTATGCTTAATTTTTGCTAAATGGTATGTTTGTTTGAAGGATATTTTCGTTACGCCGGCTCATGTATGGCCGGTGGAATGCACACAAGCGGAGCCTACGAGTATTCAGAAGCGGCCATCTCACCGAGTGAGCACTGAGCAGGCGGGTTCCCGAATCAGCGAGTAGGTCGCTTTGATTCATAGTTATGGTTCCAATGGGTAATTTAGGCCGTACAAAGCACGTTTGATACAATTTGTGCCATGCAAACTCGAAATAAACCATAAAACGGGAGTGTCTAGCTAGGTTTTGCTCACTTGGCGCACTTTATCTTAACCTGACCTTAGGTTAGTCGACGGAGGTGAACCAAATTGGGAAAAAATGAATTTTCCATGTCTTCATAAATACCAAGGGAAAAAATCCAGTTAGATGAACATGCATATTACAAAAATGGGAAAATTGGTTAAATAATAGGCCGTGACCTCAGGTCACTAACATGACATCAAACAAATATCCGAGACATGAGCTTTGTAGGCACTGCCAAATTGTACTCACATACCAAGCTTCGTTTCAATATCTTATAACTTATATTAGTTACCGATCATGAAACATATTTTGGTAAGTGGTCCTTCTGAGGGAAACATCTAAATAGGCCTTCATCACACCCGCCGCCGAGCAGAAGAAGGAAATGCTTTCTGTGCATGCGTACTAGCGATTGACCTGACATCTAGTGGTAATTATTCGAAGCTTTATTCGTTGTCATAGCAATATTTTCAAATAATACATCGAAATCTCAACTTCAGCATCAGTTTCCAACCACAAAATTAAATGCTACGATTCGTAAATAGATCGGAGCTTCTAACTTAATCCCATGACGTTTAACAAACTCTAAAATGTAGCTGCATTGGGCGGTACGTTGACCATTGTAAAACGGGTACGAGGCAAGTGTTTTAAATATGGGCACATGTAATTCGTTGTACATGGGTCATTCTCCCTTGGAGAGTTGGAAAATGTGGTTGCACCTGGTGGTCGCTTACCCAAAATAACAGATATTACGCACATCAAGGTTCTCTTGCATGCTGAATACTTCTTACTCTTCTTTCTAGGATATTAGCTGTCGAATAATTATATCGTAATATTCGCATTATGTGGTACATCCCCTTAGCCACAGTTAGCCACAAAAAGTACGAAGAGATCCAGGTAGGTCCAATGTTTAGACAAACAGTGGACAAGACAAGACAAACCTGAAGCGACAGAAGAAGCGAAAACTAGAAGAGGAAGGCAGCAAGGACCAAGAGCTCCCTAGACGAGCACTCCTGCGACTTTAGAAGTAAAACCTCACACACCAAATCCCCAATTTTTTCCTGTCTCCCAGCTAGCCTTTACCCTCCTGAGGAAGTCTAACGGTGACGAGCCTACTGCCCTGGGCCATTGCGGCTGGGACAGAGACCAGAGGGCGAAAGCTCGGTTCACGAGTGCAAAGAATCCGGATTTTTGTTTTTCAGTAGGGAGATAATTCTGTTGGGTGGGGCGGACTCGACTCCGACATATCATGACACTCACACCTGCGCCTAACGCCCGCACCACAAAAGGCGCCTACCTAGTAGGCATCTACACTGAGCCTGAACACATGACAAGTGAGTCGCCCTTCACTGTCGCACAGGCACTCTGTCACATGCACAACTCACAACACCACTTCCTGCACCACTGCCATCTCCACTTCCACAACCGCATCCTCCCGAACCGCACCTACAGCCGGGCGCAGTTACGCAGCGGCGCTCTCCTCACCATCTAGACCCACACCCAGTCCAACCCTAGCTCCCACCCGTCCTACCATCCAACCAGCAACCGGCTCCCGGAGTTCGGTACACCTCCTTGATCAACGCCTCATCGATCCTCGCCTCCACCTCCACACCGACCCTGGACTCCACCGCCCCACCGACCCTCGACTCCACCTCCACATCCACCCTCGACTCCACCGCTCCACCGACCCTCGACTCCACTCCCATCACTCCTTCCCATGCCACTCCACTGCAGACCCGGCCTTCTCCCACGTCCATCTCACCGCGGATCTGGCCTCATCACACACTCACCCGGCCGTGGTCCCAGCCTCCCCACCGCACCCCACCGCGGACCTGGCCTCATCACACACTCACCCGGCCGTGGTCCCAGCCTCCCCACCGCACCCCACCGCGGACCTGGCCTCATCACACACTCACCCGGCCGTGGTCCCAGCCTCCCCACCGCACCCCACCGCGGACCTGGCCTCATCACACACTCACCCCGCCGTGGTCCCAGCCTCCCCACGCCCACCCCACCGCGGACCTGGCCTCATCACACACCCACCCCGCCGTGGTACCGGCCTCCCCACGCCCATCCCACCGCGGACCTGGCCTCATCACACACTCACCCGGCCGTGGTCCCAGCCTCCCCACCGCACCCCACCGCGGACCCGGCTTCCTTCCGCATCCACCTCACCTCAGATCCGGCCTACGCCCACCACCACTCCACCTCGGGCACGGCCTCCTCCCACATCCAGCCTCATTCCACCCCCACCACTTATCAGACCCAGACCTGGCATCCATTTCCTCCCTCACCGGTATCCCCCCATTCCTCACGGCACCTGGCCGTACCTCTTCGCCATACCACTTCCAACCGGCCAGGGCCCTCCCCGCCACCCTGACGCCTTCCCACCACTCCTTCCTGTGGGCCCACGGTCCCTTCCCCACACATCCAGCCGGCCCAAACCAAGTCCTAGCCCCAAGGCCACCCCAGCCTCCACACAGACTTCCCACAAGCCCACTGCCACCGTTTCCTGTCAGACCGACCCCCACACCACCTCCTGCGCAACCGCCCAAACCCATCCCAAAACCTCGTCCGATGCCACCACCCAGACCGAGCCCACCACACCTGCCAAGCCTGTCCAGGTCGAACGCACAATCCCAGTCCAACCAATCACGTCCGAACCTCCCAAGTGCAAATCACGTTGCAACACCATCCCACCCACCCCCCAAAACCCGTGCGGGCCACATTCAGGCTACCACCTCTGCCTTCCTCATTACGCACCACTCTCTCCGTCAATTGGATCCAACTTTCCCAACACGACACCGACACGACATCCCAGTGTAGGAGCACCAACAAACAATAATCAAAAGGCAATGGGTCTTTTTCTACAGTGGAATAACGATGGCCTCCCAGGCAGATTCGTAGAATCTAAGTCAGAATTCCTGCAACAAAAACCATTACTAACTGCGCTCAAAGAAACTGACTTTCGAGACTAAGGCTGTATTTGGAACAGTATCCCAGGATACGCTTGGCATGTCAATAACGTAAATGGGCCACTTCGGAAATAGGGCGCAGCCATACTCATCGCTAGCGGCATACCTCATCGTCGAGTAACGTTAAATTCTGCCCTGAATTGGCAATCAGCCTCAAAATTGCCCATTGCCAAACCACAGTCATCTCACTATATATTTAACTGTCAGCTACAACCCCCACACCACAGGAACTAAGCGACTTGCTGCTTCAGGCTCCCCCGCCAGTTCTAATTACGGGAGACTTTAACGCTAAATACTGGATATGCCACTGGTATCAATTGGTCATAATTTCAGCTCAAGTACTGTAAATAAGACCGAATTTGGTGAATTTCTAGCAGTGTTGCCGAGTAGACCGTGCTGTGCACCGGAACAATAATTATATTTAAATCATTAGAAGTACTAATGAAATGACGAAAGCAATAAGTGAGTTCTAGCGGTACCTACATATAATAACTGTAGGAATACAGCGCATAACTTTGAAGATATATTGCTTTAAGAAGCATGGTGCCCAGGGGCGCAGCCAGGAGTTCCTTAAGGGGGAAAACCAGAAAGTAGCGTGATGAAACTGAGGCCGCTTTCGGAGCGCGAAGCGCGCTGACAATTTCTGGATTTGCGTTGTGAAAATATCAAACCTTCATCTTTGATCTAATATACTTTGGTTGCCGTGGGGTGGGGGTTGAGTTCACCCTTCGCTGCACCACTGGTGGTGTCCAGGGAGAGTAAGCAGCTTCCTTGAATTCATCAAGGGGTGCGACGTCCCATTGCATTCGCAAGGGAGGGCTCAGCGCCCCGGCGCCCAACAAGTTTCGACGTCCCTGCTGTGATGTTCGTTTTATATAATATACTCCCTCAATGTTAGTCAAATATTTTTAAGTGAGAAACGCCATCGGCAGACAAAAAAACAACTCGTTGAGCGCGAGTGGAGAGCTCCACTCGTACCTCCTGGTAAGGTGCTTTTTTCAGTCGAAGATGGTGTCATATATCTATCGGGAGCACATGCTCCTAGTTGAACCCCCTGGATCCAACCATGCACTTGTTGTGCATGAAACACTAGTGTTTGGTTTCAAAGCACCAAGTTGTTCCAACTTTGCGTTGCTTAGCTTAATATGCAACACTGAAATAATAATTTAGAGCATCAATTTTGCCAGTGATCTTCCACCTATGCTTCTAGATCTGCATTCATCTGGCCTTGACCTGCCTCTTTCCTTGCTAATACGCTAATTTGGAGCTAGATGCTTCTCTTTATTGTTCACTCCTTCGTTTCCCCTCTCATCACACCAAGCTTCGGCAAATGACCACATGAATCACAACCGGACATGCAAACCAAAATACTATGGTTGATTTGTGACAGATCGTGATATCAACAAATAGGTTCATGCTTTTAAAGCCGTCCTTACATCCCTGGTACATCTGTGGCGTCGTTGAATGTTTTTGAACTTTGGAGCTATGTTTTGTAAAAGTCAAGGTTAGATATATTCAATTAAAGGACTGGATGCACCTTTTTGAATCCTTGTTGAAGTTTTCTAACTTCTCAATGGCGATATTATTACTTCATTCATGTAGGTGCTACAATGTATGTTAGTTATTTGGGCTTTAGGGCGCTTCGACCAGAATTGATCATTCGCGGCTACAATGTATGCAACCAACAATCCGCGATGGGTTGTTTTAGTGCGTGGGCAAGAATTCGTGACTGCGGGGGCAAACCACTTAATGGAAAGGGGGAAAGGGGGAAATTCCCGAGCAGTAAGCACGTTCAAATAGGCCCTGGTTCTTGAATTCTTACACGTGCGCATGCACGTTCCATCGTCATTTTTGAACATGGAAGGCGATGCAGCTGGTGGTAAGTGGTGAGCTTTGTACAATGCAGGCAACAGTGCTTGAGACGCACCAGCCAGCAGTCAGCAGTACAGCATGCGCCTACATTTCGGTTTGTGAAGAACATGGCGTCGTTCTGTCATAATCAGATCAATCTGTGATCAACTCTCTAATCTCTAAACCAAACTATAATCTTCAAACTACGCGTCGCACGAAAACGAAAGAGGTGTCACCGGAAAGCACTCGATGAGTAGGGTCTGAAAAAAAAATCACAACATGGTTATCTCTCCCCCACCCAAAATGTGACGTCACAAATGGGTTCATGAGGTCACGACTGACATCATGTTTTGACTCTATGGAGTTCATTTTGAGGAAGATTTTAAGAACAAAGCTTATTTTGAAGTAGAAAAGGAAGCCGAAATCGATTATGGTCCTGAAATGTTTGCCTGCACAAGAACACAAGTATGATTTTTTTAAGCTTTCAACTTTTTTAGCTTTCGATTTTTTAACGTTTTATAATGGGTAGAGAGAACATGGGGAAACGCTGCCTTAAGTAAACCTAGTCGGATAAAAAGTGGATACCTCAGCCAGAATCTTCGCCTTTAGCCCTAATGGACAAATGTGCAAAAACAATTAAGTCAGCAAAAACTTTTTTAAAAAATTATCCGGTGCGCTATGTTGCGTCCATAAAGATAAGCAACCGCAGAGTTTCATGTACATTTTATGTACATGAATGTACATTTCATGTACATTCATGTACGTTGAAGCGTCACGACTGGTTGAACGTTTTTGGAGGTGATCCCACTCGACCTTGACTAGTTGGGTGACCATAGATGACCTGACCTTAATATTTTTCACACATGTCAAATTGATGTAGAAAAAGGCATGCCAAGGTTTGGCGTGCTGCGGCCCGCCGTTTTTTTTCCACTATCGGCGGGAAACCATAGTATGTACCACCATGTACAACCAAGTAAAGGACCACCAGAGACGGCGCGGGTTAAGTGAGAGGTGAATGATAATCGGTCCGTTATTTGTGCGGATTTCGACTTACCATCGGTATGTAATCTATGATAGTTTCGGGAGGATTTTAGTCATTGTCGCCAGTTTCCCATTTGTTCTAGAATTGAAGCTCAGGATTGGGATTCGGAAGTAAGAGTCTCGGCGCCTATGCCCGTATCGTCGTTTCATTTCGCTGCAGAACGCGGCACTGCGTAATCTTGCCCGAGTGACTGGCAGCGTTCCGCCAAAGTTTGGCGCGTGTGTCATGGTGTGAGGTGCTGCCGGTTTCCGATTTCTAATCAGAATGCTATTTATGATTGCTCAAGATGGGATTTAGGTAAGGTCGCCATGATCTCCATTTGCTATATGTAATTGAAGCTCAGGGTCGGGATTAAAATTAGAAAGCCAAAGATTTGCCGTCTATACCCACGTGGTTTCCTCGTATTGCTCAGCATGATACTCAGTGATCTTGGCCGGGAGATTGGCGGTGTTTCGCCAAGGCTTGGTGCGTTTGTGTCATGAGGGCTTGAGATCCTGCCAGAATCGTGCGGGTTTAATGTGAAGGGTTGTCAGGAGATATCTTATTGCTCATCAGATTAGGTTTATTTTTGTAATTTGTATGCAGGCATTGCTGCCAATTTTTCGTTTAAGTAAACATGTAGCCGTGTACAGCGCTTTAGTCCATGAATTCCTGTCGCAGGTAACGTGAAGGAGTTCCAGAATACTGCACGAAGCAAGTTTGAGGCCAATTTTGGTAGTGCAAAAAGGCGCATAGCGTCAGAAAGGATATGACTATTTGGTCAGAAAGAGCGCTTTGTTTTTCGAAGAACGTTTTCCTTGTGAAGAGGGCATGGTAATATGTCAAAAGAATCCGTTCTCATCCCACCGTTCTGGCAAAACAACGGTCATGTGTTAACGTTTGTTTCATAATCGCTGCTCTCTGGTTAAAAAAACTTAAAAGAGTAGCATCACTTTTGAAGAACGTCTTAAAAGAACCCCGTGAAGTATCATATAGTACTGTCACATTTGAATAGGATAAAAGGCCCTGATTGTTCTTAACCCGGCGGGATCACCAGGTCTCGGGAGAGGTCTTTTTACACACCCCAAGTTTTTGTCCGCGACGGCAGAAAAACGGCGGCAGGGCACCAACACGTTCGATAGCTTTACCTTGTTCATTTCTGCGTTTGATGTGAACATTTCAACCTCAGGTCATATGAGGCCATTGACCTAGTTCAGGTCAAAGAGGACCACCTCAGAAATGTCTGACGAGCGATACCTCATCCGCATGAAGAGATATTGAAATGAAACTTCGTACGTGAGTGCAATGGGAAACATGACGTTGTTTGACCACCAGAGGGGGACGAGTGGTCTAGGGGTAAGATGCTCGCCTCACAATCGAAAGGTTGTGGGTTCGAGTCTCACCTGTCGCTACTCTTCGCCCGCGACCAATCGGCGTGAGAGATTGGCGACGCTACATGACTCAACGGTCGACGTGTCGTAAAACCAATAACCAACGACCACCAGATGGCAGGAGTGTGACGCCGGACCAACTTTCGCAGACAAATGATGCACTAATGTACGCCACAGCGCGCCACCGTGTTAACGCCAAGTTCGCGGTTGCCTTCTAACGCGCAATTTTGCAGCGATGGAGAGTGGGTATTTGTCTTGGAGCTGCTGAGTGGGTACAGCAAGTCTACCTGAAGCATCCAGATGGGTGGAAATTGCGTCGTTTATCAAAGCAAGAAGCGTAGTGGACATGTGTTTGAGAAAGACCCAATTCTGCATAATGCATGGCTTTCGAGAATAAGGCGAGAAGCTGGCTTTGCACCGTCGGCCCATAGTAAAGTGTGTCATGCACACTTCCTTGAGAGCGACTGCACGACCACAATGATAATCCCAGCACTGTTAACGAGTACAGTCATTGTGCTCTAAACTCCAGCCCAGCCCCCAAAGTTAGAAAGATAAAAAGTACACCCATAGCAGCTGGGTGGCATAAAACTGCACCAGTGGATGTCGAATGGCATGACATGTATGGTAATCTACAAGAAAATAACCTAACTAAACCAATTGGTTTTAAGAAAACCTACTACAGGTGCATCACCTGTACAGGTATAGGTGATGGTGCAAAAGCTACGTTATCTTTGCGTTCTAAGCCCAATATGCAAGCAGTTTAGAACGCCTTTTAGATAATAGAGGCCATGGTAAGTTAGGCTGTTTGGAAATTTCGAAAGTTTTGAATTTTCGTTGTTAAAAATGTTCAAGAATTTGATTTTTCTGCAAAGGTATTTAGGCTATGCTAGAAAAGGCTAGTTTAGTTTCTGGTGAAATTTTCAGTTTTGAAGAAGGAAATAAAAAAGGTTGGGATATATTGGCTTAGGCTAGATTAGGGTAGGTTAGGTTAGGATAGATTACTTTTTAGTTGAAATGCACATTATTTTGCACTATGTATTATTTCACTCATCAGCCCTTCCATGGTATTATTTTGCACACCAACTGAAAAGCATGTATTTTAAGTTGGGAGGAATTATCACATCATCTTACTCAGATCCAGGAACATGTTCATCAATATTAACAATATTAAATAGATGCGATATATTCACAATATCTTTTTCCTGATGCCGTATTTTTAGCTTAGAATCCCATATCGGTATGAACTACAAATTTACTAAACCTACGCCTGGTAATATTATTATGCTTGAAGGTAGTCACGAGGCATGTTTTACAAATATTTTACCTCCATGAAACAAACGAAGGCATTAGGTTTGATTTGGTTAGGTTAGGTTTCATTACGTTAGATTTTCTACAATTTGGAAAAGTAAATTGAAGTCAAAGTAAAAAAATCCATAGGTTTGGTTTGGTTATATTAGGTTCGGCTAGGTTAGGTTTTCTTGAGATTGAAAGAACAAATCGAAATACAAATTTCTTTAAAAACCTCTTTGAATGGGTTAGGTAGGTGTTTATTGGAAAATTCTGACAATTTTGTTTTAAATATTTTATATTTCCTTCAAATAATGTGCTTTCTTACATGGGAGAGTAGACTAGATTAGGTGTGGTTGTTACTTTTTTCATTATTTTTGATGTTATATCACCCAACTAAAAGCCTTCAATTGGTGTTGTTTTGCATGCCGACTGAAAAGTAAGCATTTGCAGAGACAATGAATAGTCACATCATGTTGACCATGTCCATATAAGTTGCATTTCGAAAAGAAATTCCAAGAATTCACAAAATTTCCTTACTGCACATATTTACCCACCTATTCATATTGCATGACATCAAACCTTTGCATTTCAACTTGCACTTATAGTACAGTTAGTTGCATAAGCCCATCAGCAATTAAAATGAGTGTTCTCTGTCACCTCAGGAAGCACCAAAATGTGTATATTCCTTATAAAAAATAGCTAAGTTCCAACCAAACCCTTGTGAGCAACAATCTTATCTTTCAACTAGCTGGCTGACTGGTTATAGCGATGCAAATTCAGGTAGGTATGTGCTCGTGGAACTAGCCATCAAAATAGGGAGAGTTAACCTTAGTCCGCACATCACAAGAATGGTTAGGATGAATACCATAAAGCCGATTTTGATGCACTATAATGATAATGAGTGTGCAGAACAACCATCTGAACGAGAAAAGTCATGTCATTTTCTATGGATTCATTCCCGTCAATTATGTGGCTTTTAAGGTGATTACATACGTGCATTTTATATCTCGACAAGATCCTTGTTCTTCCACGTAGCTGTAGATCCGCGGCGATACAGCTCCTGTTTCATCATGGCCACTGTCCATGAATAGTACCATTCCTCACCCTTATCCATTGTCTATCCCTGATAGGTACCATGATAATTTTGTCTTCTCGAAATCTTTCTAGTTAACAACACGGAAACTCCATTACTACCAGCGCTGCAGCAATCGACGCGCGAGGTGCGTCACTGAGGTTTGTCCGACGTCACAATACTGCCATCTACCAGTCGCTAATCAAAGCTTTCCAGGCGTGTCTCCCATTGGGCAGTGCCTCCAAAACGTATATGTCGGATTTGTATTGAGGTCACGTTAGTGACCCAAGATCATGGCCAATTTTGGCCCAATTGGGCCGATTTCCCAATTTTTGTAATTTGTATGTTCTTATAGCATCATTTTTACCCTGGTATGTATGCAGAAGCATCAGAAGAAGCGTCTTATCCAGTTTGCTTGACCTTCGTCAAGTGGCCTGAGGACAGGCTACGATAAAGTACGAAATGTGGGCAAAATCAATTTCGACACTGCTGTTTTTATGGGTTATTTCTACTTGCATGGCGTAAACAGTGTCAAAATTTCATTGCACGACCTGAATTTCTCTAATATGCAGATATAAAATGGTTTTGAAGTAAAAATATATTTCGTCCAAAACAAAATCGTCACTTTCATTTCCAAGATTATCTCAAAATGCAAAGCAGTACCTCTTTCAAGCCCTATTTGACAGGGACTTTCCGATGGTACTTAGTTCGTTTTTGCGCAACGCCTAGTTTGAAAGTTAGATGGAGGTCTTTAAGGAACCACGCCCCAGAGAAGGGGTGTGAGGATCTGGCCGGAAAGACGTCTGACCTGAAAATGGGGGGATGAAAATCCTCAGGGTTCTCAAGTGTCTTTCAGTGTACCCTTGACTTCCTTTGATGAGCATGCATGCTGTAGCCCGTCAATTCAAATTCCTGCAAGTTTTCTCCAAATGTGATTTCACTAACCCATGCCTCAGTCAGGCATGCCAAATCAAGCTTTTCAGACAACATATAAGCATGAAGTTCCCAAATTTCGTTCTTAACATTTCGTGCATTTACCTAAAACATGATAATCTATTATTTTTATTCCACATAATACTTCCTACTTTCAACTTTATATCCCTTAACCTACAAAATCACAGAACCTTTTCGTACCTTTTACGTAGCAATTCAACACCCTTCGTGCTCAGATGGAGCCCATCTAATGCATACATTTCTGCTCTCCCCCAAAACGTCACCCCACATATCCACAAATCTGACCTCTTACTCTACACAAAGCCTGCCCCCTAATATTTATCCCTGTGGCCATAGATTCCCACTCAAGTTGAACCCGAAGAAGTCGTGATTGGGGCTGGAGGGATACAAATATTTACTTGGTGGTGGCAGTGGTTATTGGGTTTTACGACACGTCGACCGTTGAGTCAGGTAGCGTCGCGAATCTGTCATGCCGATTGGTCGCGGGCGAAAAGCAGCGAAGGTGAGACTCGAACCCACAACCTTTCGACTGTGGGACGGGCAACTTACCCCTAGACTACTCGCCCCCACAAATGTTTATTTGGGAACAAACATGTGCAGTTTCATTTTGAGTGCGATCAGTGTGGGCAATGCTGTGTGTGCCTTCTGGTAAATCGGTGGACTTACCTCCGGATATTCCATGGACCGGAAGGGAAGCACAGTTCGCTTGCCGAATCTGAAAGCATAACAAGAATTCAGCTGAGTACTTCAGGAACATCTGAGAAAGCAACAGGTATAAGGTTGGCTGTTGCTCCAATTTAAGGTAGTTATTCCGGAGATTCGAAGATTCTGAACAAAGGTTATCACGAGTGTCACTTTGCATACTCTAAGGGGATAATTTCCATCAATCATTAATTTGACCACTAATCATTGATTCACCCTCCCCCCCCCCAATCAGACCGAAGCTTAACCATTCAGCCTATGGAGGAGCCCTTCCAGAATGCTCGAGCATACGAGCCAACGAGTTTTTCTTTTAGCCGATGGAACCTCTTTCCGGAACAAAAAATATCATCAAAACATCAATTGCCACACCCCCACCCCCACCCCCAAGTGAGATTGCTGAAGGCTTTTCATCACTGCACCTCGTCTATAGGATCTCCAGTGCGAAAATAAAATTCGCTGCCGGGAACTTTTTCAAACGAAAGTAAGATAATCATTTCCCAAATGAGCATTATCATGGTACATACGAAACAGAACTTTGCGTTGTGGTCGGGACCAAAGCTATGCAGCGGAGATGACTGGTTACGACCAGGTAGCAATGGACAAAGTGGCAAGAAGCTACACCGGGTCATATTCATTGGGTACTCCACCAGGTCTTAGTAATGTGTCATGGCCCACTCTGCGCAAAGTTAATTTGCTCCTCTGCTTCTTGCATTGGCCCATTCCGTTGCAAATTCGGACTTTTTTCCTCAACTGGTCCTCGCACATCTGATATAAATTCCTCATGTCCCCACCACGGGTGAAATCGTTAAATCACGTCATGCGAATGGTGCTAGCGAGGAAGTATTGATATAGAACCTTTGAGCTGTCACAGTTTGAGTATGTTGAACACTAATTCAAGTTATAAACCGTTCGTATTTTCCAGTCTTCAAATGAAACCTGGCAACATTAATTAAATCCCCGCGGTTAATATTCCACATATTTCTGTCCAAAGGTTAATATCGCTATTTAAAGCTTCTTGGTAATTACATCAATTTTCCGGGAATGCAGATAGATGGATGACGCTCATCTTCAGCATAACATCGTCTAATTCCCAAGGGAGGCCGTTGCAAGCGAATCAATTGAGGCGTCAGTATCCGGCGTGCCTAGACGTCTGCCCCACTGGTACCATTTTCAGATCAACTGCTCCTGGAACATTAGCCTGTGTTCGCACATGGTCCACTTAGCGCTGCCCAGAATGGATGTAGACAATACCACCAGCTTAACTAAGAACTTTTGGGTGTCAGGTCGAGTGGTGAAACGACCTGACCAGCTCTTCGGACGGGCGCGATGTCCAAGTCGCGACCTCGGACCTTGGCATCGCTGGCCTATTATCGGTAAACACACACCGGTTGGAGGCCATCACTGCTTGGTCTGTCTCACGACACGACTGTAGCTACAATAACTGCAAACTACACTTCTGCGACGGCACGACTGTAACTACGATAACTGCAAACTACACTTCTGCGACGACACGACTGTAACTGCGATAACTGAAAACTACACTTCTGCGACCACACAACGGTAACTACGATAACTACGAACTTTACTTCTGCAACGACACGACTGTAACTACAATGACTGAAAACTACACTTCTGCGACGTCACGACTGTAACTACGATACTCTGAAAACTACACTTCTGCGACGACACGACTGTAACTACGATACTCTGAAAACTACACTTCTGCGACGACACGACAGTAGCTACGATACTCTGAAAACTACACTTCTGCGACGACACGACTGTAACTACGATACTCTGAAAACTACACTTCTGCGACGACACGACTGTAACTACGATACTCTGAAAACTACACTTCTGCGACGACACGACTGTAACTACGATACTCTGAAAACTACACTTCTGCGACGACACGACTGTAACTACGATAACTGCAAACTACACTTCTGCGACGACACGACTGTAACTACGATACTCTGAAAACTACACTTCTGCGACGACACGACTGTAACTACGATACTCTGAAAACTACACTTCTGCGACGACACGACTGTAACTACGATACTCTGAAAACTACACTTCTGCGACGACACGACTGTAACTACGATACTCTGAAAACTACACTTCTGCGACGACACGACTGTAACTACGATAACTGAAAACTAAACTTCTGCGACGACACGACTGTAACTACGATAACTGCAAACTACACTTCTGCGACGACACGACTGTAACTACGATACTCTGAAAACTACACTTCTGCGACGACACGACTGTAACTACGATAACTGAAAACTACACTTCTGCGACGACACGACTGTAACTACGATACTCTGAAAACTACACTTCTGCGACGACACGACTGTAACTACGATAACTGAAAACTACACTTCTGCGACGACACGACTGTAACTACGATACTCTGAAAACTGCACTTCTGCGACGACACGACTGTAACTACGATACTCTGAAAACTACACTTCTGCGACGACACGACTGTAACTACGATAACTGAAAACTACACTTCTGCGACGACACGACTGTAACTACGATAACCTGCAAACTACACTTCTGCGACGACACGACTGTAACTACGATAATCTGAAAACTACACTTCTGCGACGTCACGACTGTAACTACGATACTCTGAAAACTACACTTCTGCGACGACACGACTGTAACTACGATACTCTGAAAACTACACTTCTGCGACGTCACGACTGTAACTACGATAACTGAAAACTACACTTCTGCGACGACACGACTGTAACTACGATAACCGCAAACTACACTTCTGCGACGACACGACTGTAACTACGATACTCTGAAAACTACACTTCTGCGACCACACGACTGTAACTACGATAACTGCAAACTACACTTCTGCGACCACACGACTGTAACTACAATGACCGCAAACTACACTTCTGCGACGACACGACTGTAACTACAATGACCGCAAACTACACTTCTGCGACGACACGACTGTAACTACAATGACCGCAGACTACACTTCTGCGACGACACGACTGTAGCTACAATGACCGCAAACTACACTTCTGCGACGACACGACTGCGACGCGACATTGCTGCTACACCCAAAAACTAAACTAGGGGCCGCGGTAGCTCAGTTGGTAGAGTGTCGGACTCTTGATCGCAAGATTGTGAGTTCGAATATCGCAGCCGGCGGCATTACCGAGTCCTCCCGCGACCAATCGGCGTGAGAGGTTGGCGACGCTATATAACCTAGCGGTTGAATGCGTCGTAAAAGAACCCAAGGTTCTTCTTCTACACCCAAAAACTAGGACCGGCTTTTATGCGACGCGACAGGACTGCAAATACAAATATTGCAACGTAACATTTCTGCTGCACGTAAAATGTTTAATACAAGAACTGTGACACGACATTACTGCTACATCAAAAAGTTCCGATTGGTTTTACTGCGACACGACACCACAGCGAAGGCAAATACTGCGAAACGATATTATTATATAACATATAACAACATAATTTACAATATTATTTATTATTTAATAGTTACAATATTATATAATATATTATGTATTATATATAACGACGCGACAAAACTGCGACTGGGAAAACTGGGACGCGATATTACTGTTACGGCAAGAACTTCGACCCACTTTATTGCGACACGATGCGAACTCGAGGCGACTTTATTGCTACCACACAAAGCTGTGACTGCAACAACCGCGACGCCACATTGCGTAATGTGGCGTCTTATATACACACACACACACACCCACACACACACACACATATATAGATGTATATATATATATATATATATATATATATATATATATATATATATATATATATAGATATAGATATAGAAGATATATATATATATATATATATATATATATATATATATATATATATATATATATATATATATATATATATATATATATATATAAATATATATATATATATATATATATATATATATATATATATCTACATATATATATATAATCAATATTTGTAGGATTTAAATAAAATAATGCGTGGTAAATCCGACGAGTATTGTCTTTTTTTCAAGGTAAGAATATATAATCTGACAATCTTTCAGTTACGAAAATTTTGGGTAAGCCGCTCTTTGTCATACCGAAGTTTTGTTTGCAGGTCGACCCCATATTACTCTTATATAATAGAACACATAATGGAGGACGATTTGCTTGATCCTATTGGTCCAATTTTCCTGTGCTGAAATGTAAGCAGAAATTCAACTCAATGATATGAGGGTTAATTGATTGCTCGGAATTGACAGAACAATTAGATGAATTCCACTCCAAATCTACATACTTCATGTGCATGGTATTGTGGGTGTTGGCAAGCATTATTAGTACAAAGTATTATTGAAATGTTTCATATTTGTATAATACAATTTAACTTTGCAAACCATCAGCTTCAGCTGACATGAATATTTTATTGTGTTAGGCTCTGTAGTTAGAGAACGAAACGAGAAAAAAATATCGGATATAAATTGTATTTCCCTGGAAGAACATGGGAGTGCCAATGTACATAACCTGAGTCCATTTATTCTGTCAGACTTCCATCCAATCTGCCCTGGTATCCACCCCAAATGAATATCTGCACAAACATCCAATAATTGGGATGCTGCAGATTGGCTTCACTGGGATGCATCCACAACAACTGCAATTACCATTACACATTCAATCTGCAGAATGTGAATGGTAAGAATGATACCATTCTTAAAATGTGAACTGAAATTCATACACACCATTCCTAGCTGTTTAATTTATAGTCGTACTGTTACTTTTTCCACAAGACTTGTGCGATAGTTTTGGGCTGCACAATTATATAAGTATACCAATAATTACCAAATTCTTGAATAATTAAATGCACTGAGTTCTAGACACATTATTTCATTTTACATAAGGATGACTGTGGAAATAGTAATGATAAATAACCAAGTGCTGCTCATTAAAATAGTTTTGCTTGCTTTATTGGAATTGTTAGTTCTGAGACATAAGATAACTGCAACATCTACTTGTGATTGCTATGTATTTTGAAGGTAGAAGGGAACACTGGCAAGTAGATATTCCGTCTGCAAGTTGCTCCTTGTAGGTGTGGAAGTTAGTAAGCAATGATCCGTACTTCTTGGGAATCTAAACCATGAAACCTATTGTTGTTGAAAAGGAAAAAGTATTGCAAATAATGTTGGGTCAATCAATGTTATGAATAATTGCATGCTCATTGACAGCGTGCCTGTAACAAATGAGTGGGCAGGGAACTGACAATTTCACCAAGTAGTTGCATTCCCTCTGGCTTATGAATGCAAAAAAATTAATATTCAAATATTCTGATTATTTAGTGACATTATTTGGCCTTACCATGGTGCAAGTTTGTAGAAGTCTGCAATTCAGAGATTATTATGTTTTGTTTATGATGAAATTGCTTCCACTAGCCTTGCTGGTTTAAATTTTGCATCTCTTGAAACGTGATGGCTGTCCATCAAAGCTGGTAAAACTGCTTGCATATGCTTTCCTTACCTCGATAATATTGAATCCACGAAATATCCAGCCCAGATGTCTCACATGAAGTGGGCTTTGTCGTAATTGGGCATGCATGAATTGTTATTTCAAATGAATGAGATGCTCAGCTGGATAGTGGAGTAGTCTGAGTCCTCACAAGTCTAGAAAGTCGTTACATTACTACATTTCCTTTCGCTTTTCCTTTCACTTGACATTGTTTTAGGATGTTTTCCATTATTTTATACACAAATATGTCAGACAAGTCTTGACAAAGCCATACATAACCCAGGGTGAGAAACAAGGTCAGCAAATCAGCCTTGTCCTATTTTGTGTTCAATCAACAGCATTACCCTCCTCAGAAAATATCCCGATCCTTCTTTACCCGTCAGATGTTTAATTGTGTTCTTTGTCAATAATTGCAACCATGTCGTTCATTGATAAACAGCCCAAAATGCATTGGGAAGCACAAGACAGAGTTTCTAAACATAGAAACAGATGGAATACTGTGCCTTAAATATTATTGCACATTAATTTTCCTTCCCCAAATCAAAATTATCTATACATCATACCTCAAACCCTGTGAGAACTCTGGTACACCAAGCTAGCTTGTATTGGGAGGGATTACTTTATATTGGACTGCATTCTTTGAATCGTGGTAATTGCAGTTGGCAAAGGTACTCCCATAGTTGAACAATTTTGTAAAGTATGCTTACTTGACAAAATCGTTGCACTCTGATGAAGTGCATCAAAATGTACCACATGTCCATGAGTGCATTCGTTGGATATGACCGCCATGTACTGTTATCACAAGTGTACATGCACATGGGTACAGTCATTGGACCAGTAGACATAAAGTGGACATTGATCTAAGTATATGCAAGGAAAAAAATCTGGATTTAAGCAAGATTACATCGCACAAGGA